>CM042160.1:10916388-11086388 GCA_023376005.1 Doryteuthis pealeii
TGAAATTAAAATAAACTGGCAAATAAACAAATTTGCAGTTTATTCTTTTTTTTTTTTTTTTTCATTTCTAAATACAAGTTAGCAATAAATTAATTAAAACTGGGGCGGTGTACACAAGAAAACATTTTGCAGACGAAATTTCGACAGCTAACTTATTTTAATAAAAACGTCTCCCTTTCAGTTTTCTCTTTCCTCTTTTTTTCTGTCTCTTTACTTTTTCTTTTCTTTCTTTTTTTTACCACTTTCGTTTTTCTCTTTGTATTTTTCATTTTCTCTTTCTCAATAAAATTTTTCGTTTTCTCTCTCTTTTACATTTTTCATTTTCTCTTTCTGTCTCCTTTGTCTTCCACCTTGTTCTCTATCTTTTTAGACTTCTTTTTTTCTATCTCTTTCATGTTCTTTCATATTCTATCTCTTTCATCTTCTACCTTTTTCGTCTTTCTCATTTCGTGTTCTCTCTTTTTCTTCTTCTCTTTCTTCTTCTTCTTTTTCTGCTTGTTTTGTCTCATACCTCATTATCTGCTTTTCCCCCATCTTTCATTCTTATTTTTCTACCTATTTTGTCTATCTTTCTTTTTTCTATTTTTTTCCGTAAGTTTCTTTTTCTGGGTCTTTGGCCTTATTTTCTTATCTTTTAATACTTTTTTCTCCTTCTTCTTGTATACCTGTCCTTTCTTCTATTTTTTCCCTTTTTTCCTTTTTTTTTTTTTCTTTTTTCTTTTTTTTCTTTCTTTTTTCTACTTTTTCTTTTCTTCTTCACTCTTTCTTTTCCTTCCACTCTGTATATAACTCTCTTATATCTTCACACTTTTACTTTCCATTTAGCATCTCTCTTCGTTTCCTGACCTCCACTTTTCTCCACAACCCCAACCCCGTGCACTGAATGAAGAGAATTGTTACGTAGTTATTCCCCCACTCCCAATCACCACCTGTCCACCCTACTCTATCTCAAACTACTTAGGGTGGTTTTCTGGGACAAAATGGAATGTGTGGGTAGGTGCCAGTATCTAGGTCTCTTTTTAACGTGAATTTGTAAAAGAGAAGCCAGTCTCTGGATGTGAAGGCCGAATTTCACTAATTTGAATAAACATCAATAAAAAAGAAGGCCTTGTGCAGTGTATCATTTTGCCAAAGAAAACTGTTCCTCAAGATCGCCTTTATTTCGCTCTCCCTACTTCTTATTAAACAGTGTATTCTTGGAGATAGACACATGATCACAGCTGTGTGTACATAAGCACATAGATATGTATATAAACGTATATAAGTAACCTTATAAAGTCATAAAAAACATAGTCACAGATGTAACATTTATAGAGAAGCATACGCACATGTAAACTATATATATATATATATACATATGTGTGTGCATGTGTGTGTGTGTGAGTGTGTATGTGTGTGTGTGACCTAAAATAAAAGTCCACAAGAATCCAAGTCGTTACTCTAAGTGTTTAAGCCACAATATCAGATAGCATAATATCAACTGATATATATATATATATATATATATATATATATTCAGATGATTTTATATGATACTCTGAATATTGTGATTTTTCATATTCTTATATTTCTATACCGTTGGATTTTATATTTTTCTTAATAAGCACATTAATCGTTAAATATTACAAGATTTTTTGATGCATTGATCGACTCTTCTGTCTTTGATCAAAATGCCGTTACATAGTCAAAGTGTAATACTGATTCTCCCCTGTCTGTCTATCTGTCTGTTCCTCTCTCCCTCTCTCCCCCTCTCGATATATATATATATATATATATATATATATATATGTATATATATATATATATATATATATATATATATTGTGTCGATACATCTGACAGACTCTTGACATGTCGATACAAGTTCACATGAAACTCAATGTTGAGAGTTTCTACCTGTTTTTGTTTCATCGTTGAAATATCTTATATATATATATATATATATATATATATATATATATATATATATATATATATATATATATTGCCCTTTTTAACTTTGCTTAACACCAATTCGTTTCTATTAAATACCTAAATTAGTATTGGTCTTCCTTGGTATCTGAAATAATGTTAACAAAGAAATAATTACCGTTAATTTGAAATAGATACATACACAGTTTATATATATATTACCAACCCCTCCGCACGAGCAGGATGTGACACAGGGTCAATTTCTTAAGCGGAGTTCAACAGGTTTGAATTCAGAGTTTTCCTTCTCCTAGACTGGTTACCTAGCCATGGTTAAAGAGCCCAGTCTGCCCTACTATTTATCCATAGCTGGAGGGAGAGTAGGATTCATACCTTTCCCAAGGGTATTAGCGCTAAGTGAAATGCAATTATCACATCCAGGATTTGAACTCGGGGCGAGGAGTCCATTTCCCATGACTTTAACCATCGCACCACGCGCTTTGAGAGATTATATAGGTGTGCACAGAAGTACATATATGCCAATAGTAATCAAAATTATTCAGTTTGATTTCGTTGCTATCTTGTAGAAAGGAAAGTTAATATTGAAAACAAAATCTGAATATATATCTATAGTTAAATTTCTTGGGTGTATACCTGTATGGGTAGCATAAGTAAAATTGTTGTAATTTTAGAATCCATGTCGCCATTGGAGATGCTTAGTTGCTCTATTGTTCGCAGAATCCAGTTGATTAATCCTAGTCTCTAGAGGCGAATTTAACGAACTTTCACCGCTTTAGCGTAAGGCATTACTCGTCTGTTGTTTACAGATTTGATCCTCTGGTGATCCTAATATACATCTACCGATGTATGTATTTATCATTTAAAATGTTCGCCTTTTACTGACAGCTACAGACAGACGAGAAGAATGGGGTCAGACTGATGAAAAGTCAGTCAGGTTTCGTTCCCGGCTAGAAGTAGTTGTTAAGTCTAGCCACACTGATGAGATTCAAGCCTCGAAATATGGTATCTGTAGATGACTATATATATATATATATATATATATATATATATATATATATATATTCCTCTCATATTCCGACATTGTTTTTGTACATTTGTTTACTTTGTTTATAATCAAATCAATATGAGTAGTCAGAATGGACGTTGGAAGTAAGTACTATGCTGAAACTGACTGAGAATCTATCATAATTATAGAAGAGTATTCACTAAAATGCTCACTCAACCAATGTTTTCAGCTAATGTAACATTTCACTTATATAGTTGGCCTTATGACAGGGCACATGGTGAACTGAATTCTTGCATTACCTAAGGGCATGATTAAACTGTGAATATATATATATATATATATATATATATATATATATATATATATATATATATATATATATATATATGATTAAACATATAAGATATATATATGATTAAACAGTGAATGAATATATATATATATATATATATATATATATATATATATATATAATATTCTTTCGTTGGTTTAATGGAGGTCTATCGAAACAGACCGAAACACTGCAGCGTAGGCGAAATAAACATTATTCGTTTATAAACTTGTGTTTTTCAACTTTTTTACAATATTACATACTGTCGGATTCTCTTCCGTTTTTTCTTCACACACACAGACACACACAGACACACGCACACAAACACACACACACATACATACATACATATATATATATATATATATATATATATATATATATATATATATATATAATTCAGCTCAACATTCTGGTTTACTATATATATATATATATATATATATATATATATATATAATTCAGCTCAACATTCTGGTTTACTATATATATATATATATATATATATATATATATATATATATATATATATGTATATAGTAAAGCAGAATGTCGAGCTGAATTAACAGATGTGTTGTTTAATTTTCTTAAGATATTTTTCTAATGATTGTTATCTTTAAATAATTTTTAATGTTTGTTTTCGTTTTGTTTTTTTTCAGGTGAGTCCTTTTATAATGATGATTTGGTGATCATTTCCTATTTGGATTTTCTATTATCACATCTAAATCGTAAGTATTCCAGATCTATACAATTGTGCACAAAATAGATGTTGTAGATTCAATCCTGTCTGCAGGCGAAAATAACAGAATATTTAACACATGTAACCGGTCATGGTTAACTGAATAATAACAACCTACCCCAATGGATTACATAAAGGGTTCGGGTGGTAAGGGCTCCCAATTCCGACAAGAAACACATGAAGAAACGTTGTGTATACAACAATAAAGATGAGGACCGCAGTCCGAAAAACTACATAATACAGATTCAAAAAATAATTTTAAAAAAGATAATAGGATCATTAAATGAAATCCAAAGACAATAATGATAAAACTGGCACGAAAAGAATATAAGAGTAGGCATGTCAGGGTTTGAAATGTGATTCCCTGGGAATTGTGCAAAAGATTAAAATTTGACCATACTTACAAATGGCATATGCACAAATCAGAATCTGTTTTTTGAAAAGGAGACGTGTAAAATTCTGTGGCATTTTGAAAATCTAACGAATCACCAAATCCCAGCCAGAACTAATATTAATTAACAAGAGGAAAAGTGCTAAGGGATTTTGCCGTTCCAGCAGACCATAAAGTGAAAATAAAAGAAATTGGAAAGATAATTTAGCATAAAAAAATGATATGCCAATATCACACAGCATCCCATTCGCTTGTATTATGACAAGAAGGTTATTTACTAATGTTTTAAATTGACAACTATTGAACTTGAAAGGGTTGCAGTGATTGGTAGTTCCCCACCCCAAATACCTTTGTACATCATTTGTTTTATATCGTGAGAAATACGATATATAGATACCATTATACACCGTATTTCCATATATATATATATATATATATATATTTAGCAAACCCTCCGCACGAGCAGGATGCAACACATGGTCAATTTCTTAAGCGGAGTTTAACAGGTTTGAATTCAGAGTTTTCCTTCTCTTAGACTGGTTACCTAGCCATGGTTAAAGAGTCCAGTCTGCGCTGATATTTACCCATAGCTGGAGGGAGAATTGGCTTCATACCTTTCCCAAGGCTATTAGCGACATGGGAAATGCCAACAGCTTCGTCCATGAATTGAACTCGCGTTGACGTGTCTATTTCTTACGTCTGTAACCATTAGACCACGTGCCTCCATTTCCAGATATAAGGCATACATTTAGCACGAGAAAAATTATTCCAATATCACTCAGCGTCCCATTTGCTGGTATCATTTCTAGAAGGTTATCTTTTGAAGTTTGAAATTGACAACTTTTGAACAAACATCTCAATCGTTTTTTCTTTTATCTATTTTCCTTTCAGTATTTTTTAATGTCTCATATTGTCAAAATGTCTTTTCTAAAAATTGGAAAATCTTTATAACTCTTTGCCCATTTTAAACCGCTCACAGTGGCTCTCCCATTCCAAGCATACCACACCCAAGCAAAGTACAAAAAACTGATGCTTAGTTCATTATAACTGAGCAGAAACACCTAGATTTAAAAAATGATAGCACTTTATTTGAATAGATTGAGGTCTGGGCTTGATAAAGAGTGAACTTTGAAATATCTCATCATACAGGTAAAAATTAAGTTCTCATCAAGAATGAATGAAACAAAACGTCTTCGGCATAAAATAACCCAATCGGGTTGATATACCGTAAAATCTAACCAACCTAAAACTCCGCTTGAGGTGGTCACTACTAGAATACGCTCAGTCCTAATTAGTGATCTATTTCACTAAAAAACAAAAAAAAAACCTTATTACGCTGTTTTATTTTATAGTTGAAATAAGTAAAAAAAAAGTCAAGTCGTCGGGGCGGCTTAAAGTCGGTATCAGCTTATCAACGAGGGAGTCTATCTCCTTTTCAACAGCGCTAGACCAAGGAGATTGTTTTGGCGTCTGAAGTGGAGCGCCACACCTACCATCAGCTCCTTACTTTACCACACAGATCCCTGTGCTACTCATACGCTGAGTTGGCGAGGACCGGTAATGAACTAGGAACCTTGTGGTTTCTAGCCGAACGCTCTACCGACTGAGCTAGTCCGGGTAAAGTGGAGCTTTAATATTAGATACAATCTAGTATCATACACAGGTCACTTCTTTTTAGTGTGTCTCACAACTGCAGTGTCAGAACGGTTTTGCAATTTGATATATAAACATGTATAGATTTAAACATTTTAAAATATGGAACCGAGTTCTAAATCTGAAAATGTTTATGTCTGTAACAACCAAAATGGATACACATGTTCAGATAAATCAGTGTATATATCTTCCTTAGAGTGAAAGAAAAAGCTGTGTATATTTCATTTAACACAAACAGAACTAGTATTGTACGTTTATCTTGCCTTTCGAAGGGTAACAACAATATTTCAAAGAGGTTTTTACATGGCACTTTGAAAGAACACTATTATGGAACAATTTCTGCTTTAACTATTTTTCTACTTGAATTGGATTCCATTGTAGATGCCTTTTCTGACACTTTAATCAAATTACCCAGTGTCATATCCAATATCAATCAACTAACAATGCACAATTATTGTGCCACTGATGACTTAAATTGTTTTGGGTCATTCTAAATCGTTCTTAACATTTCCAACACTTTCAATCAACGGTGTGCTTCTTTATCTCAGAGATTATTATTACAGCAGTAACTTTGATCTTTAATGAGTGCTTCCTATCTGTGGCCTTGTGTCAGAATACATTTTGTGAGACCATCTTGGCTCTAGTATCAGACTTACCAGAACCAACATTGGTTTTGATTGTTTCTTCTTAATATTTCCAACACTCTTAAGCAATGGTGTGCTTGTTCATCTAAGTGATCGTTATTATTGCAGTAACTTTAATCTTTAATGAGTGATCCGTATTTGTGGCCTTGAGTCAGACTAAGTTTCTTGAGACAATCTCGGCACTAGTGTTATACTTGGACTTACCAAAATGTGGCTGGAGACAACATCAGACTATCTTAAGTACTCCAGCAATTAGTTTTACATTTACATTTGTCATTCTCCTAGACTAGCTACCTACCATGGCTAGAGAGTTCAATCTGTCTCTTAAGTTATTATGTACCATTTTTGTAATGTAAATAAATATATATACATAGCATTAAATTTCTGCATGTCTTTAACCAAATTATTTGAAAAACGAGACATTTAGCATAAACTTGTATACGGTTAAATTTGAATATCTTGCACAATTCCCAGTGGATGAACGTTCCCACTCACTTATGCTTAGTCTTGTATTCCTTTTGTACCAGTTCCCTGCATCCTCTTATTAGGTGTTTCCTCTCTGTCACATCATTAATATTATTATTATTATTATTTCAATCTTTGTGAGTTTTTCACAACAGCATAAGCTGATGGTTCTTCACTGGAGTCTGAGTGACAAGTCTTCTCAGGTCTCCCAAACTTTTCTGAGTATTCTTGCTTAACAATGAATTGAATGGTCCCAATTCTTCCTCTTATTTCCAATTCTTCTAGTTTGTTTTCTAAAATTTTGGGTACTATTCCAAGTGCACGAATTATAATTGGTATCACTTTCACCCTCATATTCCACAGTTTTTTCAATTCTCTGACAATGTCCAGGTATTTGTCTATCTTTTTGTTTTCTTCCATTTTCAGCCTATGATGTGCTGGGACTGCAACATTGAAAAGTTTTCTTTTTCTTGTTAATCTTGTTAATAAAGACGGGTTACCTTCCCAGCCAGACCAAGAGTAAATACTCCTGATCTGGCTGGAAGGTAATCCTTCTTTATCTCAAAGCCCCAGAGAACTTTATTCTCAAGAACAGATTCTGATTTATGCATATATAATTTTGTTGTATGGTCAAAAATTAGTTTCTTGCACAATTCCCAGTGGCAGTTTCAACTAGTTCTTTCCACTATAGTTTTAGTGACAGAAAATTTCCTCAGCTCTAATTTTCAGAGATGATTTTAGCAGTGCTGTAATCTTGACTCTAATATCCAATTCCCCCAGTTTCTTTTTCCAGATTATTGTGGACTGTTCCAAGGTTCCTACTAAGATTAGTAACACCGTCACCTTCAAGGTAGTTGACCTTGGATCTAGGATAAGTTAGAAATTCTTTTCATCAAATTCCTTCCTTAAAATTAATCAATTGACATTGTATTGAGTTTTGTTGCATTAACTAAGTTAATTATGGTACAAAATACCCGGATGTGGTGAACATGGTGAAGATTTAATTAATAATAGTAATAACCTGCAAATTATTTGTGGCGCTACCTGTAGTGACAGTTTCTCTGGGGGTCACTTGGTTAAATCGGACTTTTTCAATTATGAAAATTGAACCTGTCATAAACTGGCCAGGTACTGGTCACTTTCAGACGCACTTTTTGTATCTATTGTGATTGAAACATTCGGTGATGAGACCTTCAGAAAGTCTCTCTACTTTGCCAAATTGGTTTAGAGACAGCTGGCCGTAGGAACGAGACTCAAGAGGTTGAGTGGCCGTTTCAAAGAATTTCCCTTGGCAATCTTTGGGGCAACACTTTTTCAATTCACACAGCTAGGATTGTGGATCAAAAATAACTGGGCTTTTTTCTTCTTCCCATTATAGTCTGCAGACCATTGTACTTCAGGCAAGTGCTCAATATTAATTAGTAGGTTTGGCTTAGTATGGCACAGTGCTACAAATGTGAGCATTTACAACCCAAACCAAACCGAAGTATGACACTAGTGTGAAGATGGTCACACAAAATCTTGTCTGACACAAGGTTACAAATAGTGAGCACTCATTAAAGATTGAAGTTAATACTGTAAAACGATCTCAGAAATAAACAAGAGAGTTCTCTGAAGATGGATTTTACTCCGAAAATATTAAGAGAGAAAAAAAAGAAAAAAAAAGAAAATTTAAATAAATATGTTTTTCAACATAAATGTGTATTATTTTGCCTTCAAAAAAAATATCTTATTGCATTTTATAATTAATTCTTCAAACACACTATAAAAACAAAAAAAATCTTTATTTCAATATGCCCGGAGCGGGGCCTTGTTGTTTTTATAGTATTAAAAAAAATATATATCTTAAATGATTTCAAATCTTCCCACAAAACGCAACAGCTACACGGGACTTAACGGTATTTGACGATCTCTGCCGAACTTTTAAATCTCCATCAAATTCAACGGAATAAGACCACAGTTGATTTTAACAAACACAGATGGAAACTTTTCAACTTCTGAAGAACTCACTGAAGATGGATTTTACTCCGAAAATATTAAGAGAAAAATAAAGAAAAAAAGAAAATTTAAATAAATATTTTTTCAACATAAATTTGCATTATTTTGCCTTCAAAAAATATCTTATTGCATTTTATAATTAATGCTTCAAACACACTATAAAAACAAAAACAAAAATATTATATATATATATATATATATAAAGGGAATGACTTACCGGTAAAAATAGTGAATTAATCCCAATATTTGGTTGATACAAGTATTAATCGGATAAGTCAGTGTTATAACAAATATAAAGTGCTCAATACGTTAGTAGAGCAGATTTAGCATTACAGTGTGTACAAAAATAACCTACTTGAGTGTCACCATAAGGATCTTCAGGGTTAATTCCACTGCATTAATCAAGATATTGATATAGTTACAGTTAATTTCGGAAGTTAATATTGCAATTATGACCGTTGAAAACTGTTTCGCACTTAATGAACGCTATTGCGTCATTTTGAAAGTTGAATGCCAAATATGAAGTTGTTGTATCATGAATGGGAATGTTAACGTGGAATACTTAAAAATTGATCTAATTGCAATATTAACTTCCGCAATTAACTGTAACTAATCAATATCTTCATTAATTCAGTGGAATTAACCCAGAAGATACTTATGGTGAAACTCGAGTAGGTTATTTCTGTACGCACTGTAATACTATATATATATACATATGGCATTTAATATATATACATATGTATGTATTTATCAGTTAGAACCTAAATAAAATAAGAAATTAGTCTCGTTACTCTCTAGACTTGTCTGGTAGAATAATAGAAATTATGATCCTTACGGTTCACCGTGTAAGTTTCTTACGACCATAACCGTAACAATACAAGTGCCTCCCTGAAATTGTTTATATGAATAACAAATTCTTTCTTTCTTTTTTTCTTCTATGGAATCTACTGCTTTGACAATTGATATTATAAAGCAATACATTTTGTGTGTGACTCAAATGCCGCCTATGACAGACATGACATCTATGACTTTTGCATTTGTGTTTAGTTGTCTTAGCAAAGTAGCAGCTGTATAAAATGGCATCCATTTGGATGTTACCTCTGTAATAAATGCAAACATGTGTGCAAAAGCGAATTTGTTTGGCTACGATGACTTGCAATATTAATCTTTTTCTCCTGAATAGCCATCTTGCATACACAGCTGGCAGCGATCTTTTGTCCTCGTTATGCAGCTAAACATATTCAAATCCCAGGTTTATTGGCTCCTAAACTGCATCTAATAAAAGGCTGATTAATATATATATATATATATATATATATATATATATATATATAAAAACCTAAGGAGTCAGATATACCTACGAAAAGTTTCGCCTAGTGCTCTTCAGGGCTAAGATCTACTTAGGTATTGAGCACTCTTTACTTATTAGCTTTAGTATATCTGGCAGTTTTTATATGAATATATATTTTCATATATATATATATATATATATATACATATAAATTGTTTTTTTCTTTTGGACAAATATTATAGTATCAACCGATTATTTTCAGTTGGTACGACTATCTAGGTCTTTTCTTTTTTTCAAAAATGTTTTTTCTCCCCAGGTAATGTTGGGTAGTATATTTTTACAATCAAACTATTTGCCGGGTTTTTTCTTACCGCAAGGGTTTACCAACAAGTTTGGTATATATACATATATAAACCCCTCCGCACGTGCAGGATGTGACACAAGGTCAATTTATTAAGCAGAGCTTAACTGGTTTGAATTCGGAGTTTTAGTTTTCCTTCTCCTCGACTGATTACCTACCCAAGTTTAAAGAGCCCAGTCCGCCTAACTATGTACCCATAGCTGGATGGAGAATAGTTATCATTAATACCTTTCCTATTATATATATATATATATATATATATATATATATATATATATATATATATATGAAAGTGTTGTATATATGAAGTGCTGCAGTGTGCCATTAAAAATTAATTCATCAGATTATAGTAATAAAAATTTGTGATTTGTTGTCTGTAATCATTTTAGCTATAATACTTTCATTTATTGAAGGCTATTTCCGAAGTGAAAATGTTGATACTTTGGGTCCTCGAGCACAGCCTGATTTCCCAGATGCTCAGTCCGTTCTAGGTTTAAACCTTATCTCCCTTATCCCACTCTCTTCGCCGCTAATAGAGTGTTACCTCCTACCTGACTTGTTGCACCATTATTGAAATGGTATCCTTGATCCATCTTGCTACCCTGCTGATAAAGATGTCTGACAATTGCCACATGTTTATGACCAAGATAAAGGAAATCACCTGTGGTCAGACCTAGAGAAGGATGGGCTTCACCAGGCTATTTCCGCCGAAGGCATGCTACATAAAAATGCAACCCTTCCTCAATCGACCCAGTAAAGTGAATTCATTTTTAAATTATTCAACAAATTAGATATTTTAAACATATCCTTTTGAAGTTGCTGTTGCAATATTTTATTTTTCTTTCATCTGCTCGTCTGTGTATTTATTATTATTCTGTGTAATTTGTTTATTTCTACTGTATGGTTGAACCACTTGGACTCTAATGAAGCAGTTGGAGAAACAGTTAGATGAGAGCTACACAAGGATGCTATGTGCTATCTTAAACCAATCTGGGAAACAGTGTTATATTATTAGGGGGCCGAGGATAATTAAGATTCGAAAAAAGGATCAATTTTAGTAAAAATAAGTTGTGATGTAGGAAGAAAGTAATATTTTGAAAAAATATTTTGAAAGAAAAAAAATTATGTGGAATGCCTTTTGTTTAGAATGTTTGTTGAAATTCCATCAGAGATTTGCTGGAGTTGAATATTTTGGGGGGGAATCGTAAACACTAGCAGAGGAATGTCGGATTGTTTTGGTTTGGTTTGGTTTGGTTTGTTTTACGGCATATCAACCTCGGTGGGTCATTTAATGCCGATAAAGTTTTGAAATAAATCAATTCTTAATGGATAATACAATTTTTTTTATAAATACATTTTTCTATTTAACCCATAGATGGGACCCTAACAGGTACTACCACTACGGGCCAGAGTGGACCAGGGAGCAATGGTGATGAAGGGGTGCTCCACATTCCCCAAACCTCCAAAACTGGAACCTCACTATCAGATACCGCCTTCTAGCACCCATATGATAAAGAGGGGTTGGGGCTTGCCATGAGGGGAATAGGGTTGGGGCAATCATATAGGTGCTAGGGCTTGACGTGACCAGCCGATTGATCGGAGTGGGCCTCTCCGACCGCCCGTCTAGCCCAAGATAGGGCCAAAGTGGAGTATTGCAAGTCATGAACTGCTCATCCACCTGGATTCTATCCTTAAGCACCATGGGTCGCCACCCACGGCGAACAAGTGGCCCCATTGGGGGAGTCTTACCCCTCTGCAGAGGTGCAGTCAGTGCATTCTAACGCCACAGCCGACAGAGCGGGGATTGTTTTGGGTTTTAAAAAATCCAGTGTGGCAATATACAATAGAATTAAAATATGACGCAAGAAAGTCATCAGCTGATTATCGGTACGTAAGACAATAACCAGCTGATTATTCTTTAATTATAAAAGATGAGGTGAATATTAAAAAGAGAGGCGTGAACTAGCCTAGAACGAGAGGAGAACGAACTCCCGACCACGGAGGGTCTACACCAAGACGCGGCCTAAAATTTGCATATCGAAAATAGAACGACATCTCTTTCTATCTGTCATCCTCTCCAAGCCGCCAGTGACAAAGGAATGACAGGCTTAGCGTATCTAATTTAAGCGTCATTGGGACTTTCTTTCTATCTCTCTCTGTGTTGCCGACTGCTAGAAATTATCACAGCCAAAAAAATAAACATTTGTTAAAAGAAAGTGCAGGCTTGTTGTTAATCGGTCAAAGGGGTTAACATGGAAGAAGTTGAAGGGAAGTTTCACAAAGAAGGAAACGAGCCCACACTTAAGAAGATTAAAGACCCGTAGCATAACAGCAGCACACCACAAATAATCAGCTATACAACCACTTTCCCTCATTTCACAAGTCATGTTACAATTTTTGTGGCCATCCTTTAGGCTTCAAGCAAGAGCACTTATCCAGCGGCGATCCTTAGTGTAGAATCATTTGGTTGTTCCTTGGTGCTCCTCAGTCTTGCAGGTCCTTCGTCAATGATTGCAAATGAACATCTCTAAGTATCAGCGATTAAGTAGTTAACCAAATACGTATTCGGGCTGTTGATTGGCTGAGGCTTAAACCACGTGACCTCGCTTAGTCTATAAATTCAAGAGGTGTATTGCAGCACACTTTATATACGAAAATAATCCAACAAATCATCCGAGTAAGACGAACAAGACATGTTGGGCACTGTTAGAGAAGCAAGGACGAAATATGTGACATTCTCTTGTGGACATGTACACATGA
Source organism: Doryteuthis pealeii (assembly GCA_023376005.1). NCBI lineage: Eukaryota > Metazoa > Mollusca > Cephalopoda > Myopsida > Loliginidae > Doryteuthis > Doryteuthis pealeii. The sequence goes on from CM042160.1 coordinate 10,929,957, forward strand.
ACATCTCTAGTGTAAGCCGACCACACAAAATCTGTATCAATCAGCTCTGTGGATTCCAGATGTTGCCTGGAGGACTTCCCATAGGTAATAATCGGTAGGGCTGGCTGGAAAGAGCCATAGATATCCGTGCTGCTAGCATGACATGATGATGATGATGATGATATAAAGGTATCATTATTAAGTCCACACTGTCGTCCGGGGCTATAAAATACACCGATTGCACCTCTGTAGAGGGGGGAAATACCCCAAATGGAGATACCTGTTGGCTGTGGGTGTCGACCCGTGAGGCTTAAAGATATATTCCTAGTGTCTGAGCAGTCCATGACATACAACACTCCACTTATGCTAGACGGGAGGGATCGAAGATGCCCACTCTGATCAATCGGCTGGTCACGTCAAGCCATAGCACCTATATGATTGTCCCGATCCTATTGCCCTTATGGCGAGTCCAAACCCTTATCATATATGTAATAGAAGGTGGTGGCTGATGATCTTAGTGTCCTGGGTATGACATGAAAATATATCTAAGCGTGATGTTCCAATTTTGGAGCGCTAGAGAATATGGAGTACCCGTTTATCGCCTTTACAACTCTGGTCCGGAGTGGTAGTATCTATTAGGGTCCCATCTATGGGTTGAATAGAGAAAATGAGTTTTAAGTGTGTTTAAAAATTGAGTTTTAAAAAATTGAGTACTCATCAAGAATGAATAAAATGTTTTTAGTATAAAATAACCCAATAAGGATTGATATGCCGTAAAATCTAACAATCCAATAAACCTTGTTACCCTATTTTATTTTATAGTTGAAATATTGTTATATGTTTTAAATTGAACTGGACTGATTTATATTCTTTTTTAAATTTGTACTTTTTTGCTAACTCTAATAATAGAATTATTTTTCTTTCTAAATAATTGACTTTATTCCGCCCTTGGGATCGAGCTTATGCTTAAATCCGACCCGCAAAGCAAAAAAAAAAACGAGTTCGAAACGCCGGAGGGAAAGCTTCATCATATATAGATTGAGATCAATCTTAGAGGGTTTAAAGTAGAATATAAAATTTTTATTTTTTAACTTCTTTCACTGTTTCACAGGGAGCACAAAGAGAAAAAATAAAAATAGAACGAATGCTTCCCCGCCCCTCTAAAAAGCACTGATTGTTTTTAAAGTGCAATTTTATCAGCCTTGATTTGCAGGCGTAAGTTGTAAACCTGCGTATGTGATAGGCAGAGATTGATCCAGATATAATCAATTGTAATAAAATGTTAACATGATGTGCCTGAGGTTGTAAGTACTTTGATCTGTTGAGGTTAAATTACCTACAGTTCACTCGCTACTCTTATATCTTTTTAGGTCTTCTTTTTAGGATCTTTAGGGGTGGGGGTTGTATGTTGTGGTTTTTTTAATTGTTTCGGTCTTGTCTTTTATTATGTTGTTTTTTTTGTTTTGTTTTTTGTTTGTTTTTTCTTCTGGAGATTTTAATTCACAGTACAAAATTAAATATATTGGAAAGGGCAAAGACAAATGAAAATAAAGTAAAAAAAAAACACCAAGAGAAATATACCAAGTAATTTGGAGAGAGAGAGAGAGAGAGAGAGAGAGAGAGAGATAAAAGAAAAAAAGAAAAACACCAATGAAAAGAGACTAAGGGATTTGGAAAGAGAGTGAGGACGAGAGAGAGAGAGAGAGAGAGAGGGGAGAGGGGGAGAGAGTGTGTGTGTATGTGTGTGAAAGAGAAAAGAAGGGAAGATAAAAACCAAGGCAAAGAGATAAAGGAATTAGCAGATAGATAGATAGATAGATAGTGTGTGTGAGTGTGTGTGTGTATGTGTGTGTTTGTGTGTTTGTGTGTGTGTGTGTGTGTGTGAAAGAGAAAAGAAGGGAAGATAAAAACCAAGCCAAAGAGATAAAGGAATTAGGACATAGATAGATAGATAGATAGATAGATAGATAGATAGAGAGATAGAGAGAGAGAGAGAGAGAGAGAGATTAAAAGAAAAAAGAGAAAAAAGAGAAAAAAAAACAAGGGAAAGAGACTAAGAATGTTGGCGAGAGAGAGAAGGTGAAAGAGAAAAGAAAGAAAGAAAACACCAAGGTAAAGAGACTAAGGAATTTGAAGGAAAGTGAGAAAAGAAAGAAAGAAAAACACCAAAGAAATAGATTAAGAGATTTGGAAGAGAGAGAGAGATACAGACAGAGAGGGAGAGAGAGGGGATAAAAAGAAAGAAAAAATGGAAGACAAAGTGGAGTAGGAACGGGGGTAGTGGAAAAATAAATTTTGGGATCTTTATGAGTTCTTTGTATATTTTTAAAATGTTTCTGTCTTGTTTTCTGTTTTCTTTTTCTTTTGAAGATTTTAATACACTGTACAAAATTAAAGATATTGGAACAGACACATACAAATGAAATGAAAAGAGTGAAAGAAAAACACCCAAGTAAAGAGACTAAGAGGAGAGAGAGAGAGAGAGAGAGAGAGAGAGAGAGGGGGGGAGGGGGGATGGAAGACAAAGTAGTGGAGGGAGGGTGATTGGGAAAAATGAAGAAAACAAAATATGGTAATTGTACAAATCTATTTAGAATAACGGAAGCCATAAGAAAGAAAAAGAACACACACACACACGCACACACACACACACACACACACACACATATATATATATATATATATATATATATATATATATATATATATATATGGTAGGTGTGTAAAATTCCGCAACCTGTTGGTGGAGCTTAGAATACGCCGACTGTAAACCCTGCAAAGGGGTATGAAACCCCATACCCATAAAATGGGTGTCCGGACTGGGACACTAAATTGCATTAGGTGCTGTGGCTCTTGTTCAGAAGATTTTGAAAATGTACCCCTCCATTGCCATTACTCCCAGGTATACTCTGATCCACAGTACCTGTTAGGGTCCCATCTACGGGTCAAATAGATCTGCTTAAAAATTATTCATATTCTATAGAAATTTTTGATATGTGAAATATTTGTATTAACAATAGTTACTTGAAGCTATAATTGTTTACTATGATTGTTATTAGTTACTTGAAACTATAAAATCATGTGCAAATTATTTGCACTTAATTGGAATACTATTGGAAAAATTAGGAATTAATTATCTACCCTTGGTACCAGGGGCCAAATCAGGCAATATCGTACGTTGGTGCCTAAATTAAATTTCATGACTAAGTTACTTTTAGTGTTGATCTCATGGCAGTAAGACGTATAAATCCAGTCGCTCAGATACCTTCAGCAGATAAGTCTCGCAGCAAATGCCATTAAGTTTGCAATTTGTACCTTTCTTAATATATCTTTTTATCTTCATTTGTTGTTGTCCTCTTCATCCGAATTTAATTGCCTACCTCTTAATCTGGAAAGATATATGGTACCCGGCAACAAAGATCATAATACTTGAAGTTATATAACTGTAAATTATTTGCATTTAGAATACTTGTTTGAGGCTGTGATTGTTTACTAAGAATTATTATTAGTTACTTGAAACCATATAACTATGCAAAAAAATGATTATAATTAAATAGAAATAATTACTTGAAACCATATCATTATTATTTGTATTGGATGGCAAAACTCGATATCTTATAACTAAATCATTTATATCAAGAATAGTTACTTGAAGCTATAATTGTTTATTAAGGATTACTATTTGTTACTTGAAACCATATAGATATGTGCAAACAAATATCGACAGGGCCGGTTAGCTCAGTCGGTAGAGCGTTCGGCTAGAAACCATAAGGTTCTTGGTTCGATACCGGCCCTCGCTAACTCAGCGTATGAGTAGCACATGGATCTGTGCGGTAAAGTGAGGAGCTGATGGTAGGTGTGGCGCTCCACCTCAGATGCTAAAATGATCTCCTTGGTCTAGCGCAAATGAAAAGGGGATAGACTCCCTCACTGTCTGGCTGATACCGACATTAGGCCGCCCCGACGACTTTTTTTTATATAAGTCGTGGGTGTGGCCTAAAGTCGATATAAGCCAGACAGCGTGGGAGTCTATTCCCTTTTTACTAGCGCTAGACCAAGGAGATTGTTTTGGCGTCTGGGGTGGATTCCCACACCTACCATCAGCTCCTCACTTTACCGCACATATACCTTTCCTACTCATACGCTGAGTTGGTAAGGGTCGGTATCGAACCCGGAACCTTGTGGTTTCTAGGCAGACGCTCTACCGTCTGAGCTAAGGAATTATCTAGGAATACTTGAAAACATAAAATTGTATGCAAATTAGTGGTATTAGATGAGAACACTTAATGTCACATAACTGAGTGCAAAAACCTCTTTAGAACATGGATCTATTGACTTATGAAATAGTTGAGAACTGATTATAAATTAACTAACTAGATGATCAAAGTTAAGCAATGGAGATCCTGGCCAGTACTTAAGGGCCTCTTGCAAATATCAGTTGTAATAATTTGTTTAAAATAATAATAAAAATAATTAACAAGTTAAGAATAGTTCAAAAGGAAAAAGGAAGAAAGAAAAAAAAACGTAATTTACGTATATGTTTATTTTTTAATTAAAAAACGTTTAAAATGAGAAGAGTTATCCCCCTTGAACTGATAGCCAATAAACGTAGCCAGCGCTAAAATTTGAAGAAAACAGACGACCACTGTAGACATTTTTTGACCATGACTTTTTGAAGAGAGGGCGAGTGTGTGAAAAGAAAACAGACAATAAAAGACACAGATGATTTTTGAAGATTGTTGAATCGGAAAAATACGCAGTCGATGAAGATATTTTCGAAAGGATTTGTTTTTTGGCAGAGCTATTGTGAGGGGATTTGATGAATTTGAAATTCGAAGGTATTTAAAGTTTGTTTTTTTTTTCTCCCCGGAAACAAAAAAGAAATTTCTCTGTGTTTTTTTTTTAATCACTTTTTTGTGCTTTTGGTTTGTGTGTTTAAAAGACTTTGTCCTAAAACACATTTTCCTTTACAGAAGGGGAAGGTGTAATTAAAAATAAAAAAAATTAAAAAAAATACTTTTGAAATTATTTGGGCTAAACTTGCAAATCGGTCGGAAAATTAGGTGACCCAGAAAAAACAGAACCCACAAATTTTGTAATAAAACTATTAATTTTAACTAGGGGGTTTAGGGTTTAGGGTTACGGTTAGGGGTAGGGGTAGAATTGGGGTTTAGGGTTAGTTTAAAGGGAAAATAAATAAATAATTTGGTTCTGTTTTTTTCTGAAAATTAAAACATATTACAGGGTGACCCAGAAACTGTTAATTTTAACTAGGGGGTTTATGGTTAGGGTTTAAGGTTAGGGTTGGGGTTGGGGTTTAGGGTTAGTTTAATGGGAAAATAAATAAATAATTTGGTTCTGTTTTTTCTGGGCCACCCTGTAATGTTTTAATTTTCGACCGATTTGCAAGTTTAGCTCTTATTTGTTATTATTTTACGTTTTTTTCTGTGTGATGAAAAATAATTATTTTACAAAAGAAAAAAAAATATTTTTCTTGAGTTAGTATTTTTTTTTTAAATTGAACATTTTTTAACTTCATCTTTCAATGTTTATTCTTATTTTTCTGAATATTTTTTTCTCCAAAAAATACGATCGATCTTCGGTAGACTGTGAATTCAGGGGTGTAATTTTTATTAGACTATAGTATATTATATTCCATTAACATTTGTCCAGTAGACTATAGTAACTATAATTACTGAACAGATGGTTGTGGAATGTGAAATTAAGTCCAATGTATATATTTTTAATTTCTGAACTGGAATTTACACTTTTAATAAAAATGAAAATCTAAGAAAAATATAACTTTAACACGTTAATTCATTTATAAGTTGTTTTTTTTTTTTTTTCAAATTAAAGGACAGCATTAATTGATGTTGTATGGATTTAAACTTGTTGCGTAGTCATTAGTTATACACTTTTTTGACCTCAGCGTTTTTTTTTTTGGGGGGGGTGTTTTTTTTTTTTTAAAGGAAATTGAAATTATAAACTTATCAAGTCACTGAAATTAACTGAAAATTACTATTCGTTGGTAATTTTGCTAAGTATTTAACGATATTTCTATTTCAAAGTAACAATAAATAAAAAAATAAAACGGTTCACTTTTGCAGTTCTGGGGTCAAAAATGTGTATAACCGAATCATTACGCAGCAACATTAAATATATACAACATCAAATAATGCTGTCCTTTATTTTCTTTTTAAACTTATAAATGAGTTGACATATTAAATTATGTTTTTCTTAGTTTCATTTCTGAGTTCAGAAATTAAAAATATATAAATTAGACTTCATTTCATATTCTACTAACCTCTGTCCAGTAGACTATGATAAAAATTTATGCCCCTGAATTCACAGTCTACCTATTTTCTAAATTCATCTCCCAATGTTTACTTATTGTTTTAATGTCATGCTAAACATTTATATATATGTATATATATATATATATATATATATATATATATACTTCTGTCATTAAGGGGCCGGTTTAGCTCTGTCGATAAAGACCCGCCTAAGAATCGCAAGATTCCAGGTTCGATACCAACTCAGCGCATGAGTAGCACAGATTGGCTAATCTGATCTGCGCGCTAAAGTGGGAACTGACGGTAGGTGTGCACTCTACTTAAGAAAAAAGCAATCTCCCTGGTCTACCGTTAGCGAAACGGGGATAGACTCCCTCGCTGTTTGGCTGATACCGATCCTAGGCCGCTCCGCCAACTTTACCTTTACTTCTGTCATAGAAGTACTGTTTCTTGTCTGATCACCAAAGTTAGGCAACACTGAGCCTGATGATTAGGGACGTCCAATCTGATGTGTAAAATTTACCCTCCCCCCTCTACATTTAACATAATGAAACTTGAATCAAATGTTAATATTATCTTCAAAATCTTTGAACCATTCCAAAGAAGAAACATTAAAAACTAACATTTAGTGTTTTTAAAAAAATTTTCAGCAAGAGTATGAATAATTTTTTTATAAATCAATTTATAAATTTAACAAGATTTATTTTTGTGAAAAAAAAAAAAAAATGAATTCTGAATTCTGCTAAAAAGTGTCATGATATCATACTTTTTCAAAATTTTAATTGCTTTTTTAATTGAATTACAAAGAAAAACAATTTTCAAAGAAATTTCCTGATATAATTATTCAGACTCTTATCTTTATAGAAAAAATTTAAAAATCGTTTTTTATTTCTTAAATTCTTTTTCAGATTTCATAAAATGAAAAGGGGGTGGTTAAACCTCGTAAAAAAACTATTTCCCCTTATATATTTTAGGAAAAGCCTATTTTATACATAATTTCATCAACAAGTGAATAAGTACCATAATTTTCGTGAAAATTTTTCTCTTAATTGATTTTTTTTATAGAATCTTTTAAAAGGCATGTAGGTAGTCATAACTTGTTTTTAGCTACGTTAAATTCAATTGATATAATGGTGCGAAAATAAAACATTGTTTTTGTTCATAGTTTTGATTATTTTCGTTAGCTGAAAAAACATTTTCAAAAATCATCAAGAATTTTTTTTTTAATGTTTCGTCTTTTGAATGGTCCAAAAATTTTAAAGATAATATCAACCTTTATTCAAGTTTCATTACATTAAATATATGGGGGTGAAATTTTACACGTCAGATTTGACATCCCTACTGATCAGTACTTAGCTGAGAGATTTTGGATCACCAATAAGTAATAGGTACTGTTAGTAACTTGGAACCCTGCATTGCACCAAGATAAGCTATGTAAATAATTCTGTTATGTCAGTAATGGCTTATAGCCAAGTCATGGTGAGATCACTGCTCTTTATCTGATCACTAAATTTCAGCTACATTGAATTTGTCCAGTACTTAGCTGGAGGCTCTTTTTAAAAAGATCAAGTTCTGTAAATATCTTGGAATGTTGTACTCTACTGAGCCAAGCTTAGTAAATAAACTTTTTATTTCACTAATGGCCTACAGTTGTACGATAATGGGAGTGCCAGTCCTTGTCTGATCATTAGTACTGAATGGTATAGAGCAGGATCAATACTTCATTGTAGTTTCACCTCTTGGAATCATTACTTGGACTAAAAGTTGTAAATAAAGCCCATTACTTTAGTCATGAAACTAGAAGCGGCTTCCCGGCGTTGCCTGGGTAGAGTGGGTATTATAAAAAGTTAGTCTCGCAGATCCATTGATTGTTTTTGGTCATACATAACTGATTTTTGTTTTAATCACGAACGCAACCAATGACTTTCCCATCTCTTACGATTGAAATCCAAATTTTTGCACAAAAAGCAATTATGATCTTTTTTGCTGGGCCTCATATAATTTCCCAGGTTAAAATTAAATTTGGATGAAGAAGACAACAACAATTGAAGATAAAAGGAGATATATATTCAGAAAGGTACAAATTTGAAACTTAATGGCGTTGCGATTTCTTTTGAAGGTATTGGGAGCGACTGGATTAGACGTCTCGCTGGTATCTGCTCAACACTATAAGTGACTTAGTCATGAAATTCAATTTAGACGCCAATGTATTATATTGGCGATTTCGGCCCCTGGTGCCAAGGGCAGATAATTAATCCCTAATTTTGTTCAATACAAGCTCCGGTGATAGTGAATATATATATATATATATATATATATATATATATATATTTACTTTGTCGTTAATTGTTTTCTTTTCGTTTTCCTCTAGACATACATATACACAAATTGTCTTTTATATATGTACAGATAAAAAAAGTGGGAAAGAAAGAATGGTCAAAGAAACCGAAAGCTACCTACTTTATTCTAAGATCTGCCAATTTGAGGGCTTATTTTCATTTTAAAAACGAATTAAAAGTAATAAAATCGATTATTTAAGGTCAAATTTTTGTCCTAGTCGAAAAGCAATAACATAAAAGACATCAGTAAAAGAAAAAAAAAAAAAAAAACAAATAAAAAGCAAAGTAATGTTACATATGTAATTTATCTTAATATAAATTAAACATTGAATTAGGCTCAAAATGGAATGTTTAGTTAGAATAAAGTTTGTAAATAAAACCCATTACTTTATTAATGAAGCAAAAGAAAAAAGTTAAAGAAATAATGAAGAAATAAACCGAAACTTACCTACTTTATTCTTTAATCTAAACGTTTTAAAAATCAACTAACACATTTGTCACCAATGATGAAACTCTTTTGATTGGCTGAACTGTTTGTGACTCATCATTAAGAATTATCTATAATTCCAAGTAACGGACTTACTAATTCCCAAGAGGTTTTCAAAGAGGGAGTAACCAGCCAATTCTTGCTTTTGCATGCCACTTCATGAGGGAAAGAGGAATGGTGGCCTCACCCCAGGAACCAATGACTAAAGATAAGGAATTTCTTTGAAAATATAAGAGAAATAGGGAAAATAAAGTTCATTTTATTTAATGACATATCAATGAATGTGGGTTATTTAATGCCAATTTTGTTTCTTTATACATATATAATTTGTTTAAGTTCATGTGTATCAATGAATTACAAGAAATATGTTAGTTGGTTGGTTGGTTGGTTATTTTCTTTAATGGCATACCAACCCTTGTGGGTTATTTAATGCTGAATACTGTCTTTTTGTAATATGATTTGTAAGCAAATATTCTTTGGTAAATATTTTTTGTTTGTGTTTATAAACTGCTAGAATATTTTTCATTAACTTAATGTGTATAAATATATTGGTATTGACTTATGTCTAATTTTTCAGTAACTTCATGTGTATTACTAAACTGGTAGAAATAATTAACATTAACTAGCAGACAGATCCATTTGACCCATATATGAGACCCTAATTGTTACTACCATTGCTGGTCATAGTTGACATGGGAGTAATTGCAATGAAGTAGTACTCTACACACCTCAGAAATCCACTAGATGCCATTTAGTGTCATACCCGGGAGATTTTTTAATATCTTGATGATTTTTTAATACTTATTTTTATTGACCTCCTCTTTTCCCATGAGAAACTAAAAAGATGATTTTGAAAGAGTTTCCCTTTGGTGCATATCAAATTTGAAATCTCTTCATTAAACCATTTAGAAATGTATAGAAAATAGACAAATAAATCCATTGCAATTATGCGTGGATATATTCATTTAGCATAAACACATAAATTTCAATTATTTTATTCTAATACAATCTACAATACTTATCCATAAGGGCCACCAATATCAAAGAATTTTTATTGTCATTACTATCTTAAAGATTTTTTTATAAAATTCTCTACATTAAATTGTGTTAAAAGGTTTGACATTTTAAACATCAATATAAAGAATAGAATTTTTAAGCTCATAAAGAGGTCTGTCATGAAATCTTTGGTAGCTGAGAAGTGCAAACCATGTGAAATTTACAGAAGAATGTATGATGGGTATGCGGAAGTATGTTTTAGTCAAAAAAGTGTTTATAAATGAATAAAAAAATGAAATAATAAAAAAGAAAAACTCCAAAGAAGCTAAAACCTGTCAATAGGGCTTAGGGTATCAAAAATACACCAAAAGGGGTGCCCTCAACTACACCCAATGATGAGGCTCCAATTTTTTAGTTCTCAAGTCAGGATCCAGTGTCTACACATAGCTGTTGAAATTTTTTGCTGGTTGGCTAACACTAGTGTGTCCATGAGTAGGATTCCACAGAAGAACCTCAATTATGAATTTTTCCTTACTTTCCAGCAGTGGCCAGCATGCTTTGTGTGATGGAAGGCAAGTGACCATATATGTATTTACCAACCCCTCTGCACAAGCAGGATGTGACACAAGTCAATTTATAAAGCAGAGTTTTAACAGGTTTGAATTCAGAATTTTTCTTCTCTTAGACTAGTTGCCTAACCAAGGTTAAAGAGCCCAGTCTGTCTTACTATTTACCCATAGCTGGGTGCAGATTAGTTGGATTCATACCGTTCCCAAGGGTATTAGCGCTATGTGAAATGTAATCAACCCTATCCAGGATTTGAACTCATTTCATCTTGCCTATTTCCTGCAATGGTATCATTACACCATGCACCCCAGAAAGTGACCATATAACTGCTATTTTGTGGGTTGCTGCTTTTAGGATTTTTCAAAACAGCACAAAAAATCCTTGTGTTGTTTGCATCTACCTTTTACTTCATGCATTTCGTTAAAGTCCAAGTGGAAAAATTCCTGTTTTATTTTAGCAGAGAGATCAGTTTTCCACATGAGTGCCATCACTCCGTGTCAGAACATTGGAGTAAGGGCAAAGAAGTGGCCCTACACACTCCCCAGATCTCCAGACCTAGATCTTCCCCATGCAGTTTAGTGTCATATCCAGAAACCCCTGGGGGGGGCTTACTTCTCTGCAGAGGATACAATCTGCATTTTAAGCCCTGCTATCCAGGCAACAGTGCTACTGTACGGATGCACCATATGGACCCTAACAAAGCCTTTTAAAATAAACTAGATGAGAACTGCACAAGGATGCCGTGTGCTGCCTTTAAAAAATCCTAGAAGTAGCATCCAACAAAAATACAACTGTATGGTCACCAGCCCACAATTACACAAACCATCTGGGTCAGGCAAACAAGACATGCCAGACACTTCTGGAGAAACAAGGATGAACTCATAAGTGACGTTCTACTGTGGATTTACACATGGAAATCCCAGTGTAGGTCAACCAGTAAAAACTTGCATTAATGAGCTTGGTGTGGATTTTTGATGTCATGCAGAGAACATTCCAGGAGCAATGACTGACAGGGACACTTGTTAAGGATGTAATGTGAATCTGTGCTAATAGTGTGACCTCATGATGATGATGATTTCAATGCCACTTATTGAGATTTTCAACACAATATTTTTGCCAACTTATTCTATCACCTTTCTGCAAGTTGGAGATGCAAAATAATTACATAACTTTATTGTTGCAAAGCAGAGATTCTCTGAAGTTCAATGGAAACATTGAGGCTTGAGCCAGTTTAATGTCATACTCAAAGCACCTCTTTTGAATGACTTTGGCATTAAATAACCAATGAAAGTTGATATGTCAATAAACAAAAAAACTTAATTGTTAAGTAATTGCAAGCTGGTCAATAATCAGGGATCTTTAGAAATACAAGGAATGTAAGTAACTTGGTATGTTGTACCCTACTAAGCAAAGCTTAATAAATAAAATTGTTACTTCAATAATAGACCGCCCTGTCAACTGCAGCAGTATAATACACCAAATGCACTCTGCAGAGGAGTTCACCCCTATTTTAAGGATGGAATCCTGGTGGCTGGGCAGTCCATAACATGCAACACTCCACTTTGGCATTTAGCCTAGATAGGCGGTTGGGGAGGTCCCTTCTGTTTAACGGCTGGTCACATCAAGCCCTATCACCTATATTGTCCAGATCATATTATTCTTATTGCAACACCTTTTTTTATCATCATATATGTGCTAGAAGGCAGTGTCCTGGGTATGATGTTAAACTGCATCTAGAGACGAAATTCCAGTTCTGGAGCTCTGGGGAGTTTGGAGTACCCGTTCATTGCCATTGCTCCAAGCTCAACTCTGATAGGTTCTGGTCCCATCTATGGGTAAATATATCTAAAAATGAGTTATAAAAATGTGTTTAAAAAAGAGTTTGAAAACAAATTTGAATACCTAACAAGAATAAATAAAAAAAAACCTCTTCAGCATAAAATAACCCAATTAGGGTTGACATGCCATAAAATCCAACCAACCAACCATCAATCCCTGTTTTTTGTGTCATTGCCAAAGTTAAGAAATTTGTAAATTCTATTTCACTCATTGTTTTCTTCTCAGTTATCTTGTATTTAATACTATTTAGTATTAATCACTTTAAAGTAATCTAGTAGTTGTAACAATACCCTTTTTGCACAGTTTGATACAAAGCCTCTATTTTTGTCTTCATCCTTAAAAAGGTATATTTTGAAAATTTGTACAGGAAGTCAAGAGTTAATCATGGTCCCATAATGCAACAGAAGAAAAAAAATTAAAAATATGAAAGAGTAAGAATGAAAAAAAGAAAAGAAAACTATGAAAGAAAGAAAAAGTGATAGAATTGAGAGAAAAAAATAAAAAGAAAAAAAAAAAAATAAAGAAAAAGAGTATAACACCATGTGAGAAAGAAAGAAAGGAATGAAACTATGAAAGAGTAAGAAAGACTGCAAGAAAAGAAAAGTAAGAATGAAAAAAGGAAAGAAAAAAAGAATAAAACTATAAGAGAAAGAAAGAAAAGAATGAAACTATGGAAGAGTAAGAATGAGAGAATGAAAAGAATGAAACTATGGAAGAGTAAGAATGAGAGAATGAAAAGAATGAAACTATGGAAGAGTAAGAATGGGAGAATGAAAAGAATGAAACTATGGAAGAGTAAGAATGAGAGAATGAAAAGAATGAAACTATGGAAGAGTAAGAATGAGAGAATGAAAAGAATGAAACTATGAAAGAGTAAGAAAGACAACAAGAAAAGAGAAGTAAGAATGAAAAAGAGAATGAAACTATTAAAGAATAAGAAAGACAGCAAGAAAAGAAAAAGAATGAATCCATGAAAAAAAAAAGAAAGAAAAATAATGAAACTTTGAGAGAAAGAAAGAATTATAAGTGAAAAACAAGAAAGCCTGAACAGAATTTTTGTCGATCCACCTTTTCTCATTGAAGAGAGCAACAGAGTGTAAAACCGAAAACAGGAGGAATTAAATTTGGGAAAGGTTGAAAAAAAAAAAAAAGAACTTATGAAGACAGAGAGAACTAGGTGTGAGTGAGGGGATGCTTACAAGGTTTTGTGTTAAAAGCTGTGAACACTTCATCCATGAGATGAGCATCTGGTTTAGGCCACAATATACACCTGCTATCCCATGCCATATGAAATGAAGCAGTCGTTCCTGCTTGCTGGAATTTGGCAAGCCAGTCGTGTGCAAGAAACAATTAGGTTGAAACAACGGCAAAAAGAGTGATTCCACCTTTTCGAGAAGAAGCTGAAAGGAGGAGGAAGAAGATGAGGATGAGGAGTTGAGCAATTAACAAGGTTGGGCAGGTAGAAGAAAATACGAAACCCTTACGACTTTATTAATTTTCTACATTTAGGCATATCATATGTGTGCGTGTATATGAGAGAGGAAGAGAGCATGTATTATTTACCCAACCCCTCCACCACAGGCAGGATGCAACACAAGTTCAATTTTTAGTAGAGAACAACAGGTTTGAATTCAGATTTTCTTCTTCTAGATTGCTTTCTTATATATATATATATGATAAGTATCATATATATATATATATATATATGATTAGTTATCAGGTTAGCTCAGTTGGTAGAGCGTTCGGCTAGAAACCACAAGGTTCCTAGTTCGATACCGGTCCTCGCCAACTCAGCGTATGAGTAGCACAGGGATCTGTGCGGTAAAGTGAGGAGCTGATGGTAGGCGTGGTGCTCCACTTCAGATGATAAAACAATCTCCTTGGTCTAGCGCTATTGAAAAGACACAAGTTCAATTTTTTAGTAGAGAACAACAGGTTTGAATTCAGATTTTTCTTCTCCTAGATTGCTTGTATATATATATATATATATATATTAATTATATATATATATAATATGGGGCCAGTTTAGCTCAGTTGGTAGAGTATTGGCCAAGGAATTGCAAGGTTCCTGGTATGATATTGGTTCCTGCAAACTCAGCATATATGTAGCACAGAAAGAAGTCGTGGTCTAATGGTTAGAGTCGTAGGAAATGGACTCATCAACGCGAGTTCAATTCCTGGACGAAGCTGTTGGCATTTCACATTGCGCTAGTACCCTTGGGAAAGGTATGAATCCAATTCTCCCTCCAGCTATGGGTAAATAGCAGGGCAGACTGGACTCTTTAACTATGGCTAGGTAACCAGTCTAGGAGAAGGAAAACTCTGAATTCAAACCTGTTAAACTCCGCTTAAGAAATTGACCTTGTGTCGCATCCTGCTCATGCGGAGGGGTAGGTAAATATATATATGTAGCACAGATTGGGTAACCTTATCTGTGGGGTAAGGTAGGGAGCTGAAGATAGGTATATATAACCAGGTAAGTTGGTGTTGGCAATGATTCTAAGAAAGACCTTTTTTAATATTGAAATATTAAAATTGGTATAGTCCATTTTGAGAGCTCAGTGTATAATAGTTTGGGAACTATATACAAAGCAATACATTTAGCAACAATAAGGCCCAAATACAGGTTATATCAACAGTTATCAATTTATTTCCAGTGATTTCAATCAGCTTCATCAGACTGTTTTCATTGTGAAAAACAGTCTAATGAAACTGACTGATATATATATATATATATATATATATATATAAGTAAGTAAAGTCGTCGGGGCGGCCTAAAGTCGGTATCAGCCAATCAGCGAGGGAGTCTATCCCCTTTTCACTAGCGCTAGACCAAGGAGATTGTTTTTTCATCTGAGGTGGAGCGCCACACCTACCATTGGCTCCTTGCTTTACCGCACAGTTCCCTGTGCTACTCATACGCTGAGTTGGCGAGGACTGGAATCAAACTAGGAACCATCTACGCTCTACCGACTGAGCTAACCCGGCCCTAAATGAATAAATCAAGAAAAAGTCTTCAAATTTATTTCACATACTAATTCTTTTCAACTGCAACAAGCTTAGCTCATTACAGCATCTTCAGCCATGGAGCAAAATGGACACATAGAACAATGTACATTGAGTTCTCATGATAACATTAAAAAAATTGTTAGAACATTGAAAGAAAAAAGAAAATACTCCCAAACAATAAGGATACCATTATCTTTAACAAAATTTGTTTGAATATACCTAAATTTATATATATGTATATATATTACAGTCACCCCTAGCTGTGTTTTAAGGATGTCTGCAAGAATGATCTTAGGTGCTTTGGCATTACTCTTTCCAGCTGGGAAAATTTGGCTCAGGACCACCCTCGGCAGGTTCTCCATAGCGGACTGTTCATGTTTTAAGTCACCCAGGCACAACACTATGAAGCCAAGTGGTCCAGAAAAAAGCAGCAGCAACAAAGCACAAACACATCAACATCTTCAGTGACAGCCTTCACATGCGACATCTGTGGTTTTTGAACATTGGACTTCACAGTCACAGGAGGCACTGTAACTTCAGGGGCGCAAGAATTATATAGTCTTTCAAGATTGCAGTGCCTATATATATTATAATATAATTGCACATTGCACTGACAGCAGTCAATTTTTTTATTACAATCAAACTATCTTTTTAATTGAAATAAAGTATTCCTAATGACAAGAACCAAAGAAAATTTAGGACAAACCAGTAACTTCTGTTTTTCCGCTCTTTTCATCTTCGGATTCTAGTTTCATCTGCATCCCTCTCCTCTTCGTCTACGAGCCAACAAAATCCTTGTTACCCACCAGACTCTTGTGTAATCCATCTCATCTCCTCCCTTGACTTTTACACCATCTTTGCCATCATCACCCTCTCCTATCAGTAATCTTAACCCACTTCTCATTCCCCACTTAACCTGACAGTCTTTTATTAGTTTTTTCTCGTTGGTGACAAGCTTTTCTTTTTGGTCTCGTTGGTATTACTGTCATCGCCTCAAAATCTGAGCTAGATTATCATCTCTGTCTTGCTTAAATCCCTCCGTCGACATGTTACACACATCTTTCTTTCTTTCCTTCCTTCTTACTGGTTTTCTTTGTTTTGTTTTGATTTTTTTTTTGCACTCTTAAATCTACATATTGACCTCTTGTGTGTTCTAAAATTGCCAAGTAGATGTGTGGGGAGGGGCATGATGTAGTGGCTAATGTTCTGGACTGTGACATCATAGTGAGCGAATTTATTCTACAAATGCACTATTACATTCACTATTTTTTTTACTATGTTTTGTATTCTTTTTTTTACTTTTAAATCTACATATTAACCCAATGTATGTTCAAAAATTGATAAATTGATGTGGAGGGTGTCCCCATGACCTTGTGGCTTACACGCTTGACTGTGACATCTTGCAAGCAAATTTGGACTCCATTCACCCTATTACCTTGCTTTCTATTTTTCTTTGATTTTTTTTTTTGTTTTTTTTGCACTCTTAAATCTACATATTGACCTCTTGTGTGTTCTAAAATTGACAAGTTTATGTGTGTGGGAATCCCGTGATGTAGTGGCTAACGTGCTGGGCTATGTCATCATAGTGAGCGAATTCAAACTCCAGACACACTATTACATTCACTTTTTGGCTAATAATCTTGGGAATGGTATGTATAATCTCACCCCCTAGCTATGGGGTGAATAGAACTGGTAGTGTTCTTTTTCAAGGATGGCTTTAGCATTAAATAACCCAGGAGGTTGATATGCCATAAAAAAAGAAACCAAATGATTAATAGAAATTTGGATATTTTAGTCTACAGTTAAACATTAAAAAAGAAATGAACTGTCAGAAAACTCCATCATCTTATATATATATATGTATATACAAGGTGTATCAAAAATGTATCAAGATTTTTTCGTACTTTTTGACTCACCTTGTATTCTGAAAAAATTAACATTCCATTCATTCTTCATTTCTATCTTAGTAAATACAGCTTCAAACTCAGCACTTTTATGACACACCTTGTTTTCTGAAAAAATGAATGCTCTATTCATTGTTCATTTTATCTTGGTAAATACAGCTTTAAACTCAGCACTTTTATAACACACCTTGTATTCTGAAAAAGTGAACACTCCATTCATTCTTCATTTCTATCTTAGAAAATATCAATACTTTTATGACACACCTTGCATTTAGAGAGAGAGAGAGAGAGAGAGTGAGAGTGTGTGTGTGTGTGTGTGTATTTAGGCAGTGTATTTTCTCATAGACATGTTTTATTAAAGATGACAGACAAGGATTTAGAATTGAGATTTTTAATAGCCTTTTTATGTTTGTGAGCAAGATGCCACAACTGAGGATGAAGGCTATTTAGTAATTCTCTGAAATCACTGATGTTAAAACCACATCCTAGACAATGACCAATGAAGGTCAAAAGTACATGTACTCGGGTTACAACATCAGAGATTTTGGACAATTACTAAACAGCCTTCATCCTCAATTGCAGAATCTTGCTCACAAACATGAAAAGGCTGATAAAAAATCTCACCTCTAATTCCTTGCCTATAATCTATACATATATAAAGGGCAGTTGTGTATATGTGTATGTCCGGAGGAAACTTCAAATATAATAAAATTAATGACAAAGAAAATATATAATGAAGAAAAATCACAGAGGCAAGAAACTGACAGTTAACAGGTACCATAGACTTTATGTCTTTACAACCATAACTTAGATATATATGCTCTATCAATGATATTGAGCACTTTCTACTTATGAATGTAGCAAACTATATTATCAATATTGATAATCCTAAATATAAGTTTTTATTGATCCATTCAGCTTTGGAAAAGGGATCTATCAAAAAATTCTCTCTCTAGCTATGAGTAAATTGGAGAGCAGATTGGACTTTTTAACCGTGGTCAGGTAGCGGGTCTAGAAGGAAAACTCTTACATAAAACCTCTTAAATTCCTCTTAAAAATTGACCTTGTGTCACAACCTGTTCAAGCAAAGCATTTGATAAATATACCTATATATTTACCCAACTCCTCTTAACAAATTTGAACTGAGATTTCATACTCCTAGACCAGTTACCATACAAATGTTAAAGATGGGAAATACCAGCAGCCTTATTTAGGATTCAAATTCTATTCACCATATTCATTTCCTACAATACCCATTGCACCTCAAATATATATTCAAAAAATTATCCACACTTTTGTTTTATGGAAGCCGAGCTCATCATAGATGATTTGATTGGCAGAACCATGACTAATCTGCAGAGAACAAGCTATCTCATTGATGATAATTTGCTGTTTCACCATTAACATATCACTAGTTTGCTAAATCTTCTCATCAGTTGGGGAGGGTAAAAGGCATCCTACTTGTCTGGGCACTCGTATTGTGCTAAAAGCCTCTGATGAAACTCCTTCCAACCAGAGGAGATTGGGTCACTTCCTTGGTGCATACTGCGAGTGGAGTGGCCATGTTTACACTGTAATGACAGCAAGTAAAATGGCACAATCAGACTCAATCTTCGATCATATGACCACAACAGTGCCCACTATAAGCATGTATATGTAGAACACACTGTGATAATAATAAAGACATATTATGGTGAAAGTGCAGATAATTTTTTACTTTCTCTCATATATAACTGTGTATGAGGCGTGTGGTCTATTTGGTTAGAGTCGTAGGAAATGGACTCATCGACCCGAGTTCAATTCCTGGATGAAACTGTTTGCATTTCACATGGCGCTAATACCCTTGGGAAAGGTATGAACCCAATACTTCCTCCAGCTATGGGAAAATAGCAGGGCAGACTGGGCTCTTTAACCTGGGCTAGGTAACCATTCTAGGAGAAGGAAACTCTGAATTCAAACCTGTTAAACTCCTCTTAAGAAATTGACCTTGTGTCACATCCTGCCCATGCGGAGAGGTTGGTAAATATATATATAACTGTGTATGTATCTATGGATATGCAGTTGTTTCATATATAAACTTGATATATAATGATATTTATTTGACCTCCTCCCAGTATCAATATTCAATATTGATACATACATCTGCTTACCCTGCACTCTAAAATCCAATGGATAAAAAACACAAACATCATCAAATGTTTGTGTTCTATTGGCTAACAATATTTAATTATAGATGCCTATACTTTATCTTATTTTTATTTTCTATTTTTTGTGCAATTTTCCTAGGCTATATTTTTTACTTTTCATTCTAGTTTTTCAATGCTTTTTCCAAGAATCATATTAGATTCTTACATTGCTGCTAAATTTTGTCTTGTCTTCAAAGATTCCTGAAGGAATTGCAGCACAATGTTCATGACTCTTCACACTTGGCATTTCTTCTTCTTCTTCTTCTTCTTCTGATTCTGATTCTTCTTCTGATTCTGATTCTAATTCTTCTTCTTCTTCTTCTTCTTCTTCTAATTCTTCTTCTGATTCTGATTCTAATTCTTCTTCTTCTTCTTCTGATTCTAATTATTCTAATTCTTCTTCTTCTTCTTCTGATTCTAATTCTTCTAATTCTTCTTCTTCTCTTCTTCTTGTGATTCTAATTCTTCTTCTTCTTCTTCTTCTTCTTCTTCTTCTGATTCTAATTCTTCTAATTCTTCTTCTTCTTCTTCTTCTGATTCTAATTCTTCTTCTTTTCTTCTTCTTCTGATTCTAATTCTTATTCTTCTTCTGATCTTCTGATTCTTCTTCTTCTTCTGATTCTTCTTCTTCTTCTGATTCTTCTTCTGATCTTCTTCTGATTCTATTCTTCTTCTGATTCTTCTTCTTCTGATGCTTCTTCTGATTCTAATTCTTATTCTTCTTCTGATTCTGATTCTTCTTCTGATTCTGATTCTTCTTCTTTGCTTCTGATTCTTCTCTGATGCTTCTTCTGATTCTAATTCTTTCTTCTCTGATTGCTTCTGATTCTTCTTCTGATGCTTCTTCTGATTTTAATTCTTCTTCTTCTTCTTCTTCTGATTCTCTTCTTCTTTCTTCTTCTTTTATTCTGATTCTTTGATTGAACAGAAGTCATGCTGCCTGAGTTGAAATGGTTAAAAACATACTGCTACTGGTTTTACTTCCACCAAAATTACCTACCATAAATCTCAACTCAAACAAATCTGGTAAAGAAATTCTTACAGCTTATCAGAGATTGAGCAAAAGGTTTAGATGCCAAAAATTAGATCTTACATATATACCTAAATATCTCTCTCAATATATATATATATATATATATATATATATATATATATATATATATATATGAAAATAAAATGGAAATTAATCCGACAGTATGAATAAGATATAATGAAAAAACAAATGATGTTTACAACTGAAATAGGCTCATCAGAAGATTTTTTTAAACCGTCAAGAGAATTGGCCCCGAAACGGTTTGCACACTTTCTCTTCTGATGAGCCTATTTCAGTTGTAAACATCGTTTGTTTTTTCATTATATCTTATTCATATATATATATATATATATATATATATATATATACATGCACACATTTAATTGAATTATAGGCTTTTAAGCATTAGTCTTTCTAAACAGTAATAATATCAGGAATTATAGAAATAGAAATATTTAGGCTTTATATATATATGTATGTATGTATATGTATATGTATATGTATGTATATATATATATATATATATATATATATGTGTGTGTGTATATGTAAACCATCTAAACCCACTAACACATAGGTCATATATATGAATTTAATTGAATTATCTACTTTTCAAACCCCAATAATTGCATTAATATATATATATATATATATATATATATATATATATATATATATATATATATATATATATAGAGAGAGAGAGAGATAACTAAGCTTAGATACTAAATTGACAGTATTTGGTTACTGTCAGTTTCTCACAAATATGATCAGCAGACCAACTGGTTCCCACGCATTAGGTATTTCTTTATACAGTGTTGTGTGGGGCATGATGGGAAGGGTAAAATGATTAGTAGAGCTTTCTGTGAAGAGGTGTTTAGTTTCTAATACTTGTTATTTATCTGGCTATATTGTTTTAATTGTGTGATTTGTTTATTCATTTAGTTCATTATGTTTGATTTATTAATTTCTTATCGTGTTATAATTTATTATTATTATTATTGTTTTGTTTTTTTTTGTGTTATTCATTTAATTCTTTTATTCTTATATAAATAAGGAAAACCCTTAATTAAAACCAGTTGAACTCCTCTTAAAAATGGACCTTATGTTGCAACCTGTTAAGTATATATGCATGTTTGTGTATATATGTATATATATGTATGTATATATGTATATATATATGTATATATATATATATATATATATATATATACTAACATGATTTGGACCTAGCTAAAGGTGATCACTGTAAAGTTTTTAAATAGCATCCTTGGCCAGTTGAAAAGGTCTTAAAGAAAGTCCTGTGTTATGGCATCCTTTGGTGAGCGTAGAAGTCCTATCCTGCATATTGGTAAAGGTCTAGTGATTTAATTCTATGTCTGTCGTCAATGAAAGTCAACGTATTTATGGCCAGTAGAGTCAGTTTAAGTATTGTATCAGCAGCTGAGTACTGCCAGTGATTGGCCAAGAGATAGGTCTCATAGTTCTGGCCGAGTCTATAAGTAGGAGTGGGCTTTTAACACACACCTTATATCACAAAATTCTCAACAATCACAAGACCATAAGTTTTTGTGTTAAACATTCCCACCCCACCAAAAAAAAGAAAAGAAAAGGTTTGAATTTCAAACTGCTTTCATCAGATTTATCAACCTGATCACAAGTAGAATCAACAAATAGTGTATAGTTTCAATATATAAATAAAATTTTAAATCCTTTTCATGCCTGATCATCTTAACTGAGCCCTTTTCTTAACACTAGATCAGTGAGACTGTTTTTGCTGCAGTGGAGCGCCACACTTACCGACAGCTCCCAGATGATTTACTGCATAGATCAGATAGCCCAAGCTTTTCCACTCCTGTGCTGAGTTGGCGAGAACCAGTATCGAACCCAGAAACTTACAATTCCTACTTGACTGTTCTTCCAACTGAAATAAACTGGCCTTATATCATTATTAATATGTGCATATATATATATATACATGTATATATATATATAGTGTGTACAGAAATCACCTACTCAAGTTTCACCATAAGGATCTTCCCCTGAAGCTCCTTATGGTGAAACTCGAGTAGGTTATTTCTGTACACACTATATTAATAAATCTGCTCTACTTACGTATTGAGCACTTTATATTTGTTATAATGCTGACTTATCCGAGTAATACTATTACCAACCAAATACTGATACCAATCCAATATTTTTACCGGTAAGTCATCCTTTTACATATATATATATATATATATATATATATATATATACACTAACAGGATCTGGTCTTAGCAAATGCTGATCAGAAGACTATAAGTTTTTGTATTAACCATCCTGGCACCGCTTTTTTCAAAAATGTCTTTCCAGATGTTCAAATGTTAAAGTATCTGGGATTGTTTTGAACTTAAGTGCTTTCAAGAAATCCACAGACAGTTTTCAAAAATCATTCTGAAGTTTTTTTTGGGGGGGAAGTTTTCCTTTATGTTTGTTTTTTTTTGTTGTTTTTTTTGTTGTTTTTTGGGGGGGTTTTTTTGTTTTGTTTTGCTTTTTCCTTTGACCTTTTGAAGTTTGATGATTTTATCTTTGAAGATATTTAAGTGGGAGAATCTGTTCCTTGAAAAATCATAAGACGAGGGGAGAGAGGGAACAGAGAGAGAGAGAGAGAGGGGAAGAGAGAGAGAGAAAGATTCCTTTAATTGTGATATCACAGAGAATTCTTTAAAGAGAAAAGACATATATTTAATTTTCTAAAGGAGTTTAAACCACAGATTCTTGTTTGTAGCTTATTCTATTAATTTGAAGACATTCATATACACTTGGTAATATTTTGAAATATGTGGAGAGTAAGGTTTAAAAAAATGAGTGATTTTTGAAGAGGTCTTTTGAAATGTGAATACACTTTGAATTCTGATAGAAAAAATCTTTAATCTTGAACATAAAAAAAAAACATGCTGAAAACGAAACTATCCCTCAAAATACTTGAGTTGATACAGCATTGACCATAAATATGCTCACCATTACTAACTTTTTAGAAATATCTTATTTTAAGAAATATCTTTGTCAACAAAACACAACCAAATATATAAATATGAAGCTGCTCAAAAACATGTACACTACTTATATATATATATATATATATATATATATATGGAAGTGCATGGTGTAATGGTTAAAGCCATGGGAAGTGGACTCCGAGTTCAACTCCTGGATGTGGTAATTGCATTTCACTTAGCACTAATACCATTGGGAAAGGTATGAATCCTACTCTCCCTCCAGCTATGGGTAAATAGTAGGGTAGACTAGGCTCTTTACCCTTGGTTAAGCAACTGGTCTAGGTGAAGAAAAAATCTGAATTCAAACCTGTTGAACTCCGCTATAGAAATTGACCTTGTGTCACATCCTGCTCGTGCAGTGGGGTTGATAAATGAATATATATATATATATATATAATATTAGTAGAGGAAAAAGTCTACCATGGTTTCAATCCAAATGATTTCATCAGGATCCTAGTTAAGCATAGAGTAGGGTCCTGATGAAATAATTTGGATTGAAACCATGGTGGACCCTTAACTTTTTCCCTCTACTAATATTATTATTATTACTACTCTATTTTTTTAATATATTGAGCACTTTTAGATTATTTACTGCTGCCACTGCAATGGAAATGTTAAAGTGGGAATTGGATACTATATATATATATATAAATGTAAAAGTAAAGTCAACGGGGTGGCCAAATGTCGGTATTAGCCGATATTATATGGGAAATATCATAAATCAATTGGATCCAGACTAAAAAAAAAGATCTCAAGAAGACTGGAAAAAATACTAATCCAAAAAACGAAGAAGGAATACTCTAGATGCCTAGAAAATAACTTGCTGCCAAAATACACAACATTTAATATATATATATATATATATTCAATTTTAAGAATGTTTAGAATACAAGTTTTTGCTGAACTGCAAACACTGTTTTATCCATGTGTAGGAGTCCATGGAAGAAAATCCCTTATGAGTTTGTTATTATCTCCCCAGCAGTGCCCAGTATGACTTGTTCATCTAACTTGAATAGTTTGGGAGATAACCATACATGTATGTGGGGTGCTGCTTTTGGAATTTGTTAAAAACAGTGTCTAGCATCTTTGCATAATTTCCATATAGTTTTTCACCAAGTGCTTCATTAAGATCCAGGCCGTGCAGCCATACAGTAGTGAGGGCATGGGTACAACTTAGAAGAATCTCCATTTTATTTTAGCTGAAAGATCAGATTTCCTTATGGTCATGGAATACTAAGAGATAAAAACTGAAAAAGAAATTAACACCATAACCAGGAAGTTTATAAGAGTTTGAGGCTGTAAGATAATGTAAGGAAATCAAATGTAATGGAGTTGTTATTTTCTCAGTAATTAGATTTGAATTTACAGGGCAAAGTGCAAGAATTTGTTGGCAATCATCTAAACAAGTTGATTGCCCAAGATTTTGTTGCATTGGGAATTCTAGGAATTATTGGTGGGAAGAGAAAAAAAAAGGAGAAAATAGTGAAAGGGAAGGAAGAAAACAAAGAAGTCAAATGAAAGAGAATGAAAGAAAGAAAAAAAGAAAGAAATGAAAAAGGGATAAAAATCTTTTTAAAAAAAGAAGATAAGTTAAAGAATTAACAGTGGGAAAAAAGAATGAAATTTACAAAAAGAGGAAAAGACATGATCATTGTTTTTCAAGAGGAAGAATTACTAAGGGAAAGTAAATCAGGAAGACACAGTTATTGATATATATATATATATATATTATATATATATATATGTAGGCATGTGTTATTGCATATGTGTGTGTATGGGGATGGTGTACGTATATAATATATATATATATATTTATATACATGTGTGTATGTATGGAGTTGTATGAGTGTGTGTGTGATATATAACATTGGGTGTATATATAATATATATATATATAATATATATATATACCTGGGTGTATGCAAGGGTATGTGTAAGAGCAGATGGTATTGTATGACACATCTGTATGTATATGCATTATGTATATTATATAAATATAATATATATATATATATATAGTGTATATATATATATATATGTGTGTGTGGTGTACGAGTGAATATATATATATATATATATATATATATATATATATGTTGTGTGTATACTATATATAATATATATATATATATATATAGTGTGTGTGTGTGTAAATATATATATTATATATATATATATATATATGTGGTAACGAGTGAATATAATATATATAATATATGTATATATGTGTATGTGTGTGTGAATATATATATATATATATATAATATATATATGTATATATATGGTGAGTGAATATATAATATATATATATATGTATATATATATATAATTATATATAATTAAGATCATTGATACAAAAAAACATACTTAAATAAACTTAATATGTATTTCTTGTTCATTGTGAAATAAGATTTGAACAGGTTAACAAAGCCAAAATAAATTTATTTCTGATATACTAAGATTTTCATCTATTTATGTATACTACATTCTGTATATGTGAATATATGCACATATACAGATATTTATATGTATATGCAAAAACTTATTATATCTAGGTTTGTGTTCTCCAATTTATTTGAAACCTATCATGGATATACTTGATATCATTCACACACAAACACACACACACACACACACACACACATATATATATATATATATATATATATATAGGTATATATAACCATATTTATCTGAGTGTGTGTATATGTATATCTATATACGCATATAAGAAATAATAGATAGTGAGAGGGAGAAATTCCTAATGGAAAAAAGGATGAATAAAAATACCCCTCTTAGAGAAGATGTGTGCAAAAGTCCCCAGCACTCTCTTTGTAAAACTACAAGAGCAATGCACAGTTAACAAACGTTTTTTTACCAGAAACTTTTGCATCTATTTAATATATACTTGATGACTTGTTAATCTGTTGCTTTCAATTGTAACTGCAGTTGATGCTTTATTTTATTTATTTTATTGCTGCTTCAATTTAGGAAGGATCTAAAGATTCTAATTAGTATTTCATTTTCATGTCTATTATATCAAGAATTTGCATGATTAAAAAATGCCATTTAGTAAAAATGCTTACTACACATACTTATTGTTCAATTGCAAATTGGACTGGAAATTGCTTTGCACTTAAGTAACATTTTAAGTGCATTGGGTCTAATAAAAATCTCATGATATGCTAATTTGCTGAGTTAGTTATATACATAGAAATATAATAGTAAGTTTAGTGATATATCCCTAGATACACACACACACACACACACACCACACACATATATATATATATATATATATATATATATAATATATATAAATACAAGGTGTGTCAAAAAGTATCAAGATTTTTTGTACTTTTAGACACACTTTGTATTATGAAAAAAAATGTTTGTTTCATTAATTTTTTTCAGAATACAAGTTGTGTCAAAAATAGTACCAAGTTTAAAGCTGTATTTACCAAGATAGAAATGAAGAATGAATATAATAAAGAATGGAAAATAAAGGAAAGAAGAAGAATAAAAATAAAGGAAATAATAATGAGAAGAATAAAAAATGAAGGAAATAATAAAGAATGGAAAATAAAAGAAATAATAATAAAAAGAATAAAAATGAAGGAAATGAGAAGATTAAAAAATCAAGAAAAATAAGAAAAAGATTAATATGATGAATGAAAAGAGAAGAAATTTTTGTTTTTTTTAAGTATGAATGATAAAGAAGAAAGACTAAAGAAATAGAAAAAGTAACCCCGCGATATGAGTGAAAGAAAGAAATGATAGACTGAAGAAAGTTGAATAAAGACTAAGAAAAAGAAAAGATTAAAGAAAGACAATTTTAATTAATTAATGACTAAATCAACATTTTAGTGTTGAAAGAAGACAAGAAACAAAATGAAAGAAAGAGAATTTTCAGAGCTTTTTTTTTTCTATCAATTAGACAAAATCAGTCACTTTTTTATCAGTCAAATTGTTATCAAATGAAAACATTAATAGTGATAAAAGTATTGTTCACCCAATTAACTTATTGACTGACTGAAATCTTTCGGCATTATCCGATTCCTTTTCATTTCGTGATCAAGTTTTCTCATTTATTAATTTTATTTGGACTTAATGTGAAACTTGAAATTCTACTGAACCTACTTCCTTCTTTATTTTTGTACCAATAACTGAGAATAGTTCATCAACTGATTGATTTATTGATCTTTTAAAACTTCACTTAATGTGATTTAAAATACTGAATTAACAAGAGTAATCATCATCAGCAGCAGCAGCATCATCATCATTATCATTATCATTATTGAAGTCAGTAAGTCTACTGTTGGTTTGAATAACAGCAGCTAACTAAGTACAACTTTAGCAGTGTCCAAGACAGTTGGTATATATATAAATCAAGAATGACCCATTCATGAATTTGGGTGATTTGGGTCATTCCATTCCTTGAGTTCTGATTGGCTGCTTGACTGCTTGATTTGAATGACATTGTGGAGTCTTATATATATCCTGTCATTCTGCAGTAGACTTTGTGACTATTGGGTTTGTATTTAAGTTACAATCGTTTGTTGCCTTGTCTTTCACAGTCGATGGTAATTGGAACTTTAATTATTCTTCAATCATCACTGCTCGCATAACTTATATTGGTCATGGAATGCAACTCATGTAGCCTATCTTGTGCAGGAATAGTCTGGCTGTAAAAATACTTGTCTTCATGTTAGGGATTAAGTTTGATTAATCCCAGTCCATAGGTTTCCACTGTGATATTTTGTAGTGTTCCTTGTACATCCTATCAGTAGTGTTTCCTTGTAATCTTTGTGTAGTGATTGTCTGCCCCTGCTGGAATGGAATTGAATCCAAAAGGGCTATCTTCCCTTGTCACCAGGGTTTTGCCACTAGGTCACACTACTAGCTGGGTATCTAAACTCAGCCCGGGAAGCCCTCTGCCTCTTTCTCCTGGTCTAGCATCCACAAAAGATGGACTAGACACACTGTGTCTCTGTCTATTAAGTGGAGAGCTTTGTTCCCACCCCAACTATCAGTAAATGACTCTCATATTCTTTATGAACTCTTTCATACATCCAAAGAACTCTTATTCTATCTGTTTTGTATCTTGTCATGTACGTCATTGTTCCACTTGCTCAGACAATAAAGTCTGTATTGTTGTTGTTATGTTGTACTTCTTTGTTTAGATTTATTCATGGATATATTCACCTACATTGGAAGGTTACTCTGAGCCTTATTATTGTATGTAGATTTCCTTCCGTGATATATATAAGTCCAAATCTTGTATTGAGTTGAGGTTCAATTGTTATCAGAATCCAGTTGGTAAATCCAAATGAGAGTTCTTCCTTGAAGAAATCTCAAGTAGCAATTGATTTGAAGCCAGTTACTAACGATCTTAAATGCTTATTGTGTTTGGCTCACATTGGACAATTTTTTACCAGAAGTAACAGCTGCTGTTTGAAAAGTTCATAAATGGTGATTTGGTGTACATCTAATATCCTGAGATAGTCCAACCCATCTCTCTCCATGTCTACAGACTGGTTTAAATTCAGAGTTCTCCTTGTCTTAGACCAGTTGCTATACCAAGGTTTATGAGCCTTAATATTTACCTATAGCTGGAGGTAGAATAATTGGATTCAAAACCTTGACATCCTATCATGGTTATCAAGCCAGTCTCAGAAATTCATAACAATGGAATAACTAGTTGCATCCACACTGGATACCCCATACCAACTCCCTCACTCAAGTAGGATGTGACACATAACCAATTTCTTAAGAGGAGTTTTAAAAGATTGAATTCAGTGTTTTCCTTCTTCTAGACAACTTACCTAAACAGAGTTAAAAAGTCCAGTTTTATAATAATGTTAATTTTTCTTCACACATTTATAAGATTTTAAGTGTTGAGTTTAGCTCAGTCAGTAGAGCATCTGACAAGGAACCACAAGGTTCTGGTTTGGATATCGACCTTTGCCACTTCATCATATGAATAGCATGGGGATCTGTGCAGTAAATTTAGGAACTGATGGTAAGTATGATGCTCCACCTCAGACACCAAATCAATCTCCTTGGTCTAGTGCTAGTGAAAAGGGGATAGACTCCCTCAATGTTTGGCTACCT
Source organism: Doryteuthis pealeii (assembly GCA_023376005.1). Lineage (NCBI taxonomy): Eukaryota > Metazoa > Mollusca > Cephalopoda > Myopsida > Loliginidae > Doryteuthis > Doryteuthis pealeii. The sequence goes on from CM042160.1 coordinate 10,959,747, forward strand.
TAACAACTTAACTAATATCGCTTCAAGTAACTATTCCTATTTAAGAATAATCATTCGTTTTCACACAATAGTAGGATATCATGTATCCAATCTAATACAAATAATTTATAAACAATTATATGGTTTCAAGTAATTATTTCTATTTAATGATAGTAATTTGTTTGCACAAATTTATAAGTTTTCAAGTAACTAATAATAATCTTTAGTAAACAATTTTAGTTTCAAGTAACTATTCATAACACAAATGGCTTGCATGACTCAATGTCTACACTACGTTAACTCTGTCTGTGTGTGTGTGTGTGTGTGTGTAATTTAACAACATCAGCTAAAATCTGCAATTTGTGATAAATAGATATAAAATGGAATGGAATTTATGTGTATCAGACAGTGTTTCCATTTTGTTTTTGTGCACAAGATAAATAAGCAAGTATCCTTGTGAATAATTTAAAAAGATCTAAGTTTGCAATTCAAAATTATTAACCATTACATCTGCATGTATGTGTGTATATATATATATATATATATATATATATATATATATACAGATACATATATATATGTGTGTGTGTGTATACATATATATAATATATATATATATATATATATATATATATATGTGTGTGTGTGTGTGAATATGTGTGTGTGAATATGTATGTGTGTGTGTGTGAATATATATGTGTATGTGTGAATGTGTATGTGTGTGTGTGTGTGATATATATATGTGTGTGTGTGTGTGAAATATATGTGTGTGTGTGTGTGTGAATATATATGTGGTGTGTGTGTGTGTGTGTGATATATATATTATATATGTGTGTGTGTGTGTGAATATATATGTGTGTGTGTGTGTGTGTGTATAATAAAATGGAATGGTCCATTATTCAGCTGAGGTGGCAACACTCATAATGAATAAGAATTTGGCAGGTGCAACACTAAATAATCAGGATTTACATTCTTGCATTTTATCTTGGATTATTTGGACAGTCTCATTTTTAACCAGGTGTTGCAGGATGATAACATTCAGAAGATTAAGGAGTAAGAATATTAATATATATATATATTTTTAGGAGATTATGTGCTTAATTGAAGTCATACCTAATTTGTAAATTAATTAGTTATAATTAAATGAATTAGGCATGCATATCGGTTTAAATGTAAGGTGTAAACAAATCAAGAAAAAGTCAATCTCTGTATGTACATTTCAGCCTATTAGGCCTCATCAGCAGAGTTATAGACAGGACAGTGCTTTGTGCATGATTCGAACCCTACCTGTCAGGCTGACAGGCGGGGACTCTAACCATTACACCAAGCTGGCTTACCCAAATTTCTTGTTTATTTTAAACTGATATATATATCGCACTTTTTTTGGTTGACTTACAGCACGACAGTATGAAGTAGACAAACAATCTGTTTGAGATGGCGATAGCCGACAATTTTTAGGAGATTAAGTGCTTAATTGAAGTCATACCTAATTTGTAAATTAATTAGTTATAATTAAAAGAATTAGGCATGCATATCGGTTTAAATATATATATATATATATATATATATATATATATATATAGTGAGTATGTAAGCTGTGTATTTTTTTTATAGCCATATCTTATTAAAGATGACAGACAAGGAGTTAGTATTGAGTTTTTTTATTATCCTTTTCATGTTCGCAAGCAAGATGACAAAACTGAGACCTTACCTTTGGAATTGCCCTCATACATAAGACCACATACTGGGCCTTGCTAACTCAGTGGATTTGTGTGGTAAAGTGGGGAGCTGATGGTAGATGTGGTGCTCCCCTCATATGCAATAAACAATCTCAAGGGGTAGTCTCCCTTGCTGCCCGGCTCATATCAACAATAAGCCACTCAGCTGACTTTATACATGTGTATATATACATACATATATATATATGTATGCTTGTTGAAAAAACATTTCTCTGATTTCTAAATATTTTGGAGATCTTAATTTTTGGATTGCCCTCGTATGAACCATTTTTCAAAATACCAAATAGAAAATTTTAAAAACTTTAGTTTCTAAACTAACTAACCTCTTTGACCAATCTAGCCATTATCAATGGTCAGTGCACAACTTGGGGTATCCTTATCTAATCATAGCACTGGCTCAAGCTGTTCCCCTGTGGTCTTGTCAGAAGGTCACTTGGCAATGTTACAATCTAATCTATCTACTCCTGTTTGTCCAGTGACCAGCCGTGGAAAGAAGTCCAGAGCAGGGGGATGGAATTAGTTGCGGTCAGGGGCTGATGTAACAAGTGCATTAAATAAGAAAAGATGAAAGAGTCGTCGGAAAATGAAGGAGAAATCTGAAACGTGCTTTCCATTCTGCTGTGAGGATTCTAAATTAATCAGGATGTTTGATTGTCTTAGCCGAGACCCTCAAGAGAGAAGATCTGCGTCTATTCTCGGTAAAAACTGGCCTCATCAATAGCCCTGTACACGAGACCAAACATCTGATATTCTCAGAGAATCTTTAGTCCTTAATATTGTTCAAATATGTTTAATCCTTGAAGCTATTTAAATTCATAATACAGAACTCATATTATTATATATATATAGTCATCCACAGACACATGTTTTGACTTATCAAGTCCCTTCAGTGTGGCTAGACATTTATAAGCTGCCTACAGCCAGGATTGAGATCCGATTGATTCAGTATCAGTGGGACAACTTAACCGCTCGGCTATCGTCACCTACAGAATGCGAAGGGGATTTTAACTGTTTTAATACACACATCTGTATGTATGTAAAGGCCGCCATATAGTGCTCCATCCCTTTTTAGGAGAGTGTTATGGAGAAAATTTAGAAACAAACACGGGATGTTATGGTGGGTGAAAATTTATAGTCGATGTTCGAACATTTCGGTTTACAATGGAAACCTTCTTCAGGACTGTGAAATAGAGAAGAAACAAGGATTTATGTGGATAAAAGAGTGCTCCATCACTTATATAGGAGAGCGTTTCATTTATGCTTTAGTTGGCAGTCAGTGAATATATATATATATTATCGCAAAAGATTTATACACACATGTGCAACCACACACATAAAGAATGCACAATGCTTTCTTTTCGATACACACACTTACACAGTCCCATACTCACACCGTAAAAGAGAATATTTGACGTCATATTTCAAACCGTCTCCTTTTTTTCAAACCTCAAATTTTAAACAGACTGAATAACAAGAACTACCACTCGCTTTTCTCGTTATTCTGTGATAAAAATTTCTTATTACCTTCCATATACCAACAAATGCCCTGAAGTTGATCTAATTAATAGATTGAAACAATGCAGCGTCGGCCAATAAACTCACCACTTAACTCATTTAAACCTGTGTTTTTTCATTCTTTCTTAATATATTACATACCGTCGGATTCACTTCCTTTTCTACACACACACATATATATATATATATATATATATATAAACACACACTGACAGGTTAAAGTAGAAATGGTAGCAATTCTTCCCAGCCATAGTTGTATCAGTACTACTGTATGGCTACACCACTTGTACCCTAACAAAGCGTCTAGAGAATAAGATAGATGGGATTTGCACTAGAATGCAGCATGTTGTCTGAAAAAAATTGTGGAAACAGCATCCCACATAAAAACAGCTTTACAAACAATTACAGCCTATCAGACAAAGCATCAGAGTAAGATTGACAAGATGCTGGAAAAGCAAGGACAAAATCATAAGTAATGTTCTCCTGGAGAAATAGCCCCGCCCAACGGGTGGTGATTGCTATAATTAACGTTGTCGATCCCAGGGGCCATCCCCCAGGCAACACCTGCCCCCTTGATTTAAAGGGGCAGGGCTGGGTTTATTGCCCAGCGCCCCCCATAAGGGGGAATGCCAACGGGATCGACACAATTTTTCACTCACCACCCATGAGCTTCGGTTTGTGGGTGGTCCCACGTTACTAGGGCCTTGTGCCTAACCTGTACAAGTGGGGTACGAGGTAAATACAATGCACATGGACATGCCAGTGTGGGCCGTCCAGCAAAAAACCTCCATAAATCAGCTCTGTATGGATTCTGGATGCTGCTCAGAGGAACTCTCAGGGGGAATGACCAATACAATGTATATATCATATAAAATTCGATAATTATAGAAAATAATCATGTCAAGCAAACCCAGCAAATAAAGTGCACCACGTGGAACACCGTACAGCTGTTTCAACTTTATTAAGTCTCATCAGTGGTGTATACCTATGATTTCCCTCTGACAGAAATCGAAACCAGGAACCTAGCACGCAGAGTCAGAAACTCAAGGGAATCACAAATTAGGCCTATGCCAAGGCATAAGAAGTAAATCGAATTTGATCATTTGCTTTTGAAGCATTGTTATGTAAATTATATTATTATTTATAAATAATAATATACTTTACAATGATTCAAAAGCAAATTATCAAATTCCTTATACATGTTATATATATATATACACCAGAGTGGACTGATCATCAGGATTACATTGATCAGTTCTGTGCAGATACTGGATGTCGTAAGGTGGAGCAATAGTTAATAGGAATGGGTGGTGAGAGAGACATGTGACCTGATGATGATATACATAAACCTGGGATGTCTAGGGAAAATGTCTTTTGAATAATCCCAGATTTGAATTAAATGAAAAACTAAAAAGAAATTCTAAGAAAGAATTTGAGCTTTATCCTCAGAAAGATGATAAACGAGACCTGTCAATGTTTGTTGAAGGATCTGCCAGTATTGAATGGAGACAACAGGTGTATTATCAAAAGGCTACCACTCACAACTACACCTGCCACACCTGTGGAAATGAATGCTAGTCAATGGGAGTCAATGGTACATAGAAATGGGAGTCAATGGCCTGTGGAAATTGTGTAACAACAGTTTTTCCCCCAGAATATTAAATCTGCTCTATGTCAGATTTGTACCAGAGACTTAAAAAATTTTGCTGGCTCAAAAAGCCACATTCTTTCATAGCATGGTTGATTATTCTTTTAAAAAATCATATAATGTGATGCATACTATAATCCAAGGCTGCTGTAACCAAATATATATATATATATATATATAATTTGCAACCAATATATATATATATATATATATAGATTATATATGGGTTAGTTCAGTCGGTAGTGTGTTCAAATAGAAATCACAAGGTTCCTAGTTCAATACCAGTCCTCGCCAACTCGCGCTATGAGTAGCACAGGGGTCTGTGTGGTAAAGTAAGGAGCTGATGGTAGGTATGGCACTCCACCAAAATAATCTCCTTGGACTAGCACTAGTGAAAAGGGGATAGACTCCCTCGCTGATTGGCTGATACCGACATTAAGCTGCCCCGACGTTACTTTTTACTTATATATATATATATATATATATATATATACATATTTTTAGTTCTCCCGAGGAAGGTGTACCTTAAACACCAAAACCGTGGTAAAGAGAAAAAAAAATCTTGCAACTATATATATATAATATATATATATATATGTTGGAGGATGGAAAATAAAGTGTTTGATTACAATTTTAAGAGCTATATTTATTATTAAAAGACATACCATCAATGGCTTTTGTTACTACTGGTTTCAAAGCATTAGCTGCTTCTCATCAGACATATATCAGAGGGGAAAAAATATAAATATATATATATATATATAATACTAATATGAACAATATTGTTTGCTATATTTATAATATCAGTGATAGAGCATATATAACTAAGGTAGGATAGCATAAAAACAGTTCCCAAGCACAATTAATTCACTGTCTAGGCTATCCTAACTTATATATACATTAATATATATGAATGTATGTACATGCATGTTTATGTACATATATGTATATGTACATGTATATACATTTATGTATATATATTTCTGTATATGTATGTCTATATACATGGTATGTATTTGTATATATACTTTTATGCATGTGTATATACATGTATTTGTATTTGTATATATACTTTTATGCATGTGTAATAAATGTTTATGCATTTGTATATATACTTTTATGCATGTGTAATATACATGTATATGTATGTGTATATATATGCATGTTTACATACATGTCTATATATGCATATACACATGTATGTGTATATAGGCATATACACATGTATTTGTCTCTACATATGTATATGTATACATGTATGTGTACTTGTAAATGCATACATGAATCAAATGTACAATCTGTATGTGTGTAAATTCCATGTATTAAAATTATTAATATCAGTCTTAGATAATTGCCAATTTCAGTTTTCATTCAAAATTTGGTGCATTAATAAAAACAAAAAATAAAATAATTTAAATATAAAGTCTAAATAAAACAAAACTTACAAAATTAGAATTTTAAAAAATCAAGAAAAAGATTCATTTTTAAAACAAGTAGGTAAATATATCTATATTATTTTTTGAGAAAAACTGTGTTCATTTTTAAAAAAATAGGTTGTTCAATTTACAATAAATCTTTGACTGCTTTTTCAGAAGAGGGTCATGCTTGATAACAACACTCTCACATGTGAGGATAATTATCAAAATTGCTATTAAAAATTTACTTGGGAGGGATTGCCTCTGGCGTAATAGCTAACGTGTTGGATTGTATCATCAGAGCATGTGACTTCAAGCTCAAATTACGTTCACATTTGGTGGTTGGTTGATTGGTTGTTTGGTTGGTTGGTTGATTTTTATAGCACGTCAATATTTGGTGGCTGAAGACAGTTTTTCTGAAAAAATAATATAGATATATTTACCTACTTGTTTTAAAAATGAATCTTCAATTTTTTCTTGATTTTTTAAAATTCTAATTTTGTAAGTTTTGTTTCATTTAGACTTTATATTTAAATTATTTTATTCATTCTTGATGGGAAATACTCTTTTAACAAATGTTTTAAAACTCATTTTTTCTATTTAACTCATAGATGGGACTCTAACAGGTACTACAAATCTGGGTAAGAGTGGACCTGGGAGTAATGGTGATGAAGGGTTACTCCACATTACCCAAAGTTCCAGAACCAAAACCTCACCATTAGATAGATTTTAACATCATACCCAGGATACTAAAACCTCAGCCACTGCCTTCTAACACATATATGATAAAACGGATGGGGAGGTTTGCATAAGGACAATAGGGCTTGACATGACAACAATTGATTGAAGAGGGCCTCTCTGACCGCCCATTTAGTCTTAAGTAAGGGCCAAAGTGAAATGTTGCTTGTCATGGAATGATCAGCCACTAGAATTCCATCATTAAGCATCAAAGGTTGCCACCCATAGCCAACAAGTGGCCCCATGGGAGGGGCATATTCTCTCCCACTGCAGAGGTGCAGTTGGCATAATCTACTGCCCCAGCCAACAGGGTAGCGTATCTATTTTAGTACCCTAAAATCTTGGGAAAATGTTCAGTTAAGGCTAAAAGTATTACCAAGTATTACTAAAATAAAATATTTCTTAATAATTGAGATTCTAATAGAAATAAATTTATGAAAAGGTGATGTAGATTCGTGGTATACTAAGAAACGGAAGCACCGTTTCTACCATTGTTTTTATTATGAAACGGAAAGTACTGTTTCAGCCATCTTGTTGAGTTGCAAATAAAAGGCGGAAGTGATCACTTCTCGTAGTAACGTCAATTGGACTACCATCTTATTATTTCGCTAAGTGCGTTACAACAGATTACTAAGGGAATGGTGAAATTGGTGGTTAAATAATTTCAGTTAAAAACATATATATACATATATAAAAACACTATATACATTATGTAATTTTGCAAAAAAATATGTATGTAGCAATACAACATGTGTTAAAATTTTGTTTGTATAGCAGCTCTCAAGCATTTGAAATTTATTACATGGATAATAAGTATTTCTTTTGGAACAATATATATAATATATATATATATATATATATATATATATATACCCAATCACCCCGTGAGCAGGATGAGACACAAGGTCAATTTCTTAAGCAGAGTTTAACAGGTTTCAATTCAGAGTTTTCCAAATCCAAGACTGGTTTCCTAGCCAAGGTTAAAGAGTCCAGTGTGCTTTACTATTTACCCACAGCTGGAGGGAGAATAGTTGGATGCATTCCTTTCCCGAGGATATTAGCACTATGTAAAATGCAAACAGTTTTGTCAAGGATTTAAACTTGGGTTGATGATTCCATTTCCTATGACTCTAACCATTACACCATGCACCTTTTAGAACAATATATATGCTATCCACATGAGTAAAGATGGGTATCGTTGTCGCATTATATAATGGGCTACTCAGAAAGTCCTGGTCCTTTTGGCAATGGTTTTGTCAGATCTGGACAAATAGGCACAGCAGTGTATATGCATATATATGCATACATGTGTGTGTCTATGTGTATATATGCCTATCTGTGTCTATGAGAATATACATATGTGTGTGTATGTGCATATAAATATGTGTATATGTATACATATGTATAGGTGTATACATATGTATATATACATAGGTGTATACATATGTATATATATATATATATGTGTGTATATATATATATATATATATGTGTGTGTATATATATATATATATGTGTGTGTATGTGTGTATATATATATATATATGTGTGTGTATGTGTATATATATATATGTGTGTATGTGTATATATATATATATATGTGTATGTATATATATATATATATATATATATATATATGTGTGTATGTATATATGTGTGTGTGTATGTGCATACATATATGTATATGTATATATATATGTGTGTGTTTATGTATGTGTATATGTGTATACGTATATATATATATATGTTTATATGTGTATACATATATATATATGTGTGTGTGTGTGTGGATGTGTTTATGCATCCATATGTGTATATATATGTATGTATGTTTATATGCATACATATGCATATATATGTGAGTATGTGTACATGCATATATATGTGTGTCTGTGTATAGGGCATATATATATATATATATATATATATATATATATATATATATATATATATATTAGTATGTGTATATGCATATATATGTTTATCCATGGTGTGTCATAGAAGTATCAAATTGAACCTGTATTTACTAAAGATAGAAATAAACAATGAATGGAACATTCATTTTTTTCAGAATATGAGGTGTCAAAAAGTACAAAAATTCAATACTTTTTTGACAGACCTTATATATATATATATATATATATATATATATATATATATAATAGTATGTCTATATAATTATGTGTGTGTGTGTCTTTATGTATATATGTATAAATAATAGTATGTGTATATAAGTATATATGTATGTATCTTTATATATATATATATATATATATATATATTCATTTTTGCAAATAAATGTTAATGCAAATTTGGATGGCGGAAAACATTTTTGTGCTGTTGCTAAAATATTGAGATGAAAATTGCATGAAATTCATCTTTGCAAAAACATTAATACAAGCAAAGCAGCCATTTATTCATAACAATCGTTTCCCCCTTTAAAAAAAACCTGTTTCTCATTCTGCCAGTAAATATTTATAGATAATCTCACAAAGATAATCAAATCTGACTGACTTCACATGCAGGTAATTTGTTAGTGATATGCATAAATTATTTGCCATGGAATCGGATTCATGTACTAAAAAAATTGATCGTATGCTAATGCATTTAGATATAAATACTTGTGATATTTACCTACCATATTTTGTGGTGTAAAAGACATATGGTAAATGTACCATGAAATATGTTGCAAAAATAAAATCAAGAAACATTTTCTGGGACCTGCTCCAAATATTTAGGAAAGAACCAAAGACCAAGTAACTGTGCGGAAAATGTATATCATATATACCACAATAGATGGATGTGAGAGTTGTAATGTTTATTGTTGTAGGAAATGGACTCAAGAACCTGAGTTCAAATCTTGGATGAGGCTGTTAGCAATTCTTATATATATATATATATATATATATATATATATATATATATATATATATATTTTTTAAGTTGTCTTGGACCCCAAGAACACCATCCCAACCATTAAGCATGGTGGTGAAAACATTATGATTTGGGGGGTGTTCTCTGCTAAGGGGACAGGATGAGTACACTGTGTCAATGGAAAGTGGATGGGGCCAAGTACAGGGAAATCTTGTGTGAAAACCTCATTGCCTCAGCCAAGACATTGAAGATGGGTCATGGTTGGTTGTTCCAGCATGACATTGACCGAAAGCATATGGCTAAGACAACAAAGGGGTGGCTCAAGAAAAAGCACATAAATACTTATTTTTTCAATAAAATACAAATAAATTTTCAAAAACTGATATAATGTGATTTTCTAAAAAAAAGTTTATATTCTATCTCTCACGTTCAAGACGGACCTACCCTGAAAATTATACACCATTCCTACTTTTGTATGGTGGCAAACTTAGAAAATCAGCAGGGGGTGAAATACTTATTTTCCCCTCAGTATGTTTAAATCGCAGTCTCTATTTCTTTAGCTTAAAATACAAACCCACATGCACAATTAAAATATAATATGTATATATATATATTTACATATATGAATTCAATAACAAAGTAAACAAACATACAAACAAAAATAACACATGTATCAACAAATAAAAAAGGGAAAATTGCAACTGAAAATTGGAAAACTCTTTATATCTAAATCAAAAAATATTTTAGTTTGTGTTTTTGTTCTGAAACATTAATACAAGCAAAGTAATTGAAATAGCATGTGAGATATAAATATATTTATCTGTTTCAGTTTATATCTCTGTAATTGTGCTAAATGATTAATAGACAAATCTTTACTGTTTCTGATTTCTTTCCACTGTTAAAATGTAACCAAATAATTCATGCTTCTTATGAATAAAGAGAACTTCATTATTTATTTATTATGAAATACTATACAATTAAAAAGCTATTGTTACCATTGGTTTTAAAGCAACCTATTAGCTGCTTATCTTCAGGACTAGTCTCTTTGAACTACTTTGAGAAACTAAAGAAATAAAAAGCAAATTTTGAGATCTTAATGGTGGGAAACTAACTCACCTATTTAGATGCCAAAATCACACATTCATGTATAGAAACTAAATATACAGTGGGGATATATATATTTCAAATTAAATATAGATACGTATATATATATATATATATATATGACAATACTTCAGTTTCACAACCTATTTAGGTGAATAACTTTAAAATATTTTATGCTAAAACCATCCTTGTAGAAAATACTACTAAATACTAAATACTTTATCTATTAAATATTACAAAATACTACTAAATACTATTATTTAGATGCTTAAACCATCGTTGTAGAAAATACTACTAAATACCAAATACTTTATCTATTAAATACTACTAAATACTACTAAATACTACTATTTAGATGCTTAAACCATCCTTGTAGAAAATACTACTAAATACTAATACTTTATCTATTAAACCAACCAAAAAATCTGATGTGAAGAATTCAAGTGTTGGGTCACAACGGAATCTTTGGATGCAGAATCAGCATAGAGTAATCCTTTCTCCAACAATGTCATCAGACAGTCTTCATTTATCGATATCTATCTGAATGATAACATTCCTCTGGTTTGTTAATAATATCATATCTCAAGGCAGTCAAGAATCACATTTATTTATTAATCTATTTATTCATTATGCCTCCTTCGGCATCTTCCCTTTTTTTCTATCTTCTCACATCAAGCTTTAACAAAAAAAAAGATTTACACAGAACAATATTAATACAATATCTTTATACAAATTGAATTCCATTAAGTAATTTATCCAATGGTTCCCTCAAGAAAATCTATATTGCCAGATCTTTGCGAGATATTTTTTTTAATATGTCTAAGTACATATTTACCAACCCCTCCGCATGAGCAGGATGTGACACAAGGTCAATTCTTTTAGGTGGAATTTAACAGGTTTGGATTCAGAGTTTTCCTTCTCCTAGAATGGTTGCCTAACCAAGGTTAAAGAGCCCAGTCTGCTCACGCTATTTACACATAGCTGAATGGAGAGCAGGTTGATGGATACCTTTCCCAAGTGTATTAGCGCTGTGTGTCATGTAGACAGCCTAGTCTAGGATTTGAACTCGGGTCAACAAGTCCATCTCTAGCCATGACGCCAAGCACCTCCATTAATATGTCTAAGTATACCTATGATGTATATATGTATTTACCCAAGATTCCTGGTTCGATACTGCCCCTTGCCAACTAAGCATATGAGTAGCACAGGGATCTGTGCAGTAAAGTGATGAGTGGATTGTAGGTGTGGTGCTCCATCTCAGATGCTAAAAACAATCTCCTTGGTCTAGCGCTAGTGAAAAGGGGATAGACTCCCTCGCTGATTGGCTGATAGCGACTTTAGGCCATCTCAGTATGTAACATGAGATCAATATTGAAGCAGAGTTTAACAGGATTCAATTTAGATTTTCCCTTCTCCTAGACTAGTTGTCACACCAAGGTTAAAGAACCCAGTCTGCCCTACTATTTACTCATTCTGAGTAGCCTATTATATAATTACATCATATATATTATCTAATGTAACAATGATAGCCATTCTTACTTATGTGGATTGCTGATTTGCATAGCTGTAGGGAAAATAGTTGAATTTATACCTTTCTGTCTGTCTGTCTGTCCAGGGATGCAATTGAAAACAAAGTTCCTGTACCAAGATCAAACAAAACTTTTTATTTACCATGAATACATTTGTGGTAACTTGGGATGAAATTGTTATGAAAAAATTGGAAAATATACATATGCTAAAGAAAATAACACTGATAAATTTGCAAATGTAAAGAATTCCTTATAAAACATTCTTTTGATTAGGACAACCAGCATTAATAACACTGTTAATTTTGTATCTCACTCCCTTTAAAAATGCAATATTATTGGTTGTGGGAGGTGGTTTTTTTTTGTTTTGTTTTTGGGGGTGGTTTGTTTTGTTTTTTAATATTTAAAAAAAAAATTTTTATATTTTTTTTTTTTAGTAAATATTCATTAGGTCTCTTTGTTGTAGAGCTGGAATTTAGGGTAAGAGATTTACTGAAATGGGTTCCTCCCGACACTTTTTCTGGGTTTTTTTTGCGGGGGGGGGGTAATTTTAAGTGTTTAATTGTTTTTTTGTTTTGAGGTATTTTTATTGAGTTTTTTTTTGTTGTTGTTAGTCAGAATTTTTAAAGCCACTAAAACTTTTTTTTTAATTGTTTGTTTCTCACTCACAAAAACATGCAAATTCATTGTAACATTTTCTCAACAAGGTATTGAACAAATCTTTGAAGCTGCATCCAATAAAAAAGCAGCTGTACAACCACTTACCTCCTATCACACGAACCATCCAAGTAAGATGAACAAGACCTGTTGGACAAGCAAGGACAAACTCATAAGTGATGTTCTCCTGTGAACAGCTATATATGGACACACTAGCAAGAAGCTACATCAATAAGCTCTGTGGGGATTCTGGATGCAACAGGGAAGAGCTGTGAGGGGTAATGAGAAGGTCTAGGGAATCTGTATTGTCACCATGTCCTGATGATGATGATATATATCTCATTAAGATTTAATGAAAAGCCTTTACTTTGAGAGCTGCTTATTGTTTAAGTTTATGCAATTAATGTTATAATCATTTGATAGAATGTGTCTGATGATTGTCACAACAGTTCCATGAAACTTGAACTAACATCAAGTGCTAATGATTGGCTGATTTTAATGGCATTCATACCATATGAACCATTCATGCATTGGAGAGAAAAGCAGTGCTGGTGGAATCTCTGTCTGCACAACATGGTGGTTTGCTCAACTCTCAGTAATTCTAACTTTTCTAGGAGTTGCCTGGTCAAGTGACTTCCTCAACCAATCAGAGAATCCCACTCCAGATCAATTTGGGGTCAAAGCTTGGCAATTAAAACTCTAGTGATTTTCCAAAAGTTTACTTGTGGTTAAATTCAAATCCTAACTACACTTCATTACACAAATGATAGGCTATGCCTATTCTTTATGTAGCAATGGGATATCAAGAATTCTTATCTAATACAAATTACTTGCATGCCATATTATGATTTCAAGTATTCTTATCTAATACTAATACATATATGGTTTCAAGTAATTATTTCTATCTAATGATAATTAATTGTTTCCACTCATTGTATGGTTTCAAGTAACAAATAATAATCCTCAGTAAATAATTGTAGCTCAATCATAACTAGATATATATTTAACATTCCATTGCAATCATTCTTTTAAAATTTCACTTTTATTAGACTACAATCAATTGTTTGATAGTTATCTAGTAGCAAGTATTCCTCTTCTAACACTAATATTATCACAATTATATGTTTAAGTAACTATTTCTTGGATAATAATAATTTAACACATTCATATGAGTTTCAAGTATTCCTATCTAACAGCAATAATTTGCAAGCTATTATATGGTTTCAAGTAACTAATAACAATACTTAGTAAACAATTACATCTTCAAGTAACTATTCTTGATACAAATAACTTTCAAATAGTTAAATGGTTTCAAGGTTTGATTTGGTTTGGTCTAGTTTAGTTTCTTTGTTTAATAGCGTATCAACCTTTATAATTTATTTAATGCTAAAGCCATCCTTGTAGAATAGCAGTAGTGGTATTATTTAGAACATAGATGGGGAATGAAGGTGTTCATACCTTTTCCAAGGGTATTAGTTTGAAAGTAAACTCACAACAAAATTGCTGTCTAGCACATTAACTACTATGCTACAGAAACTCCCGCATATGGTTTCAAGTAATCTTAACATTGATAATTCAGTTTAATAATCCTTTATTTGCACAGTTATATGGTATTGTCATATAATACAGATTATGTGTATACAGTTATGCGCTTGAGTCTCTTGTCTTTAGAAAAGAATGCTGGTAGATTTTGTATGCACCTATATTATTTGCATGTGCCAGTATGAATTGGGTGGGGTAGAACAGTACACATCATAGGAAGTAAGTATATATTAAAAAAAGCAATCAGGGTTTTTCTATGCTAATAAATCAATAATAATCAATTCTAGAAATACCCAACCCCTCACAACACACACACATACACACACACACATATATATATATATATATATATATATATATATATATATATATATTAATCCAATTAGTAAACTCTTGCAGTGAGAAAAAATATGGAAAATAATTTGTTAGTAAAAATATCCTACCAAACTTCACCTGGGGAAAAAAATGAAAAAAAGAAAAGACCAAGAAGGTCACACCAACCAAAAATAATTGATTAATACCAGAACACTAAAAGAAAAAAAAATATGTATAGAATATATACATATCTAAACCACTAAGATTGTCTAAAGCCAAAATGTAAAAAGTGCTCGATACCTAAGTCGTGCAAATAATAATCTGATGAGCTACTAAGCAAAACTATTAGTAGGTATAGCTGACTCATTAGAATTAACTTTATACAGGGCCGAGTTAGCTCAGTCGGTAGAGCATTCAGCTAGAAACCACAAGATTCATAGTTCGATACCGGTCCTCGCCAACTCAACGTATGAGTAGCACAGGGATCTGTGCGGTAAAGTACGGAGCTGATGGTAGGTGTGGCACTCCACCTCATATGCTAAAACAATCTCCTTGGTCTAGCACTATTGAAAAGGGAATAGACTCCCTCGCTGCCTGGCTGATACCGACTTTAAGCTGCCCTGTCGACTTTACTTACTTATATATATATATATATATATATATATATATATATAGAGAGAGAGAGAGAGAGGTGATGATGATGATATCAATTCAACAAGACATGCTTGTAAGCAATGATTGTTCATGTCAAAAATGACTCATGGGTTGTTTTGTTAATATTTCACTATTTATATTTAATATCCACAGAACATTATGAATAAAAATGAAATGTTCTTATTTATGTGAACAGCAATACAAGCAAAATAAGTAGATACATAATACTACTACTAATAATAATCTAATATAATCATATCTAAGAAGATAATATAATAACAATATAACATATAGGAATATATATAGTCTATTCAAGAAACAGAAAATTAGTATGGACGACATGAATAAAATTTGATATATTAACAAAACTATTCACAACTTAATTGAATATCGATTATCTACGAGTATATTTTTCAGGGTTATTTTAATCCTCCAGCCCTGCACAAAAAATCAAATATATCATAAATTATCTTGGTATTTGAAATGTGAGTCCAATTTCCAAGACTGGATACTTTTAACCCTATCTATCAGTCTGTTCTCATCTGTATCCTAATATATTCTTTTATATATACTTTATTTATGCTCTTTCATGAATGATTCCAAGAATTGACTTTTTCTTTTTCAACTGTCTCCAATTAAGGCAATCAGAAAAATGCAATCAAATTATACAATCTTTAAGAGACGCAGAAAACTTTGATGTAATATTAAGCATTTTTATCTGTCCAAATTATCATTTAATTTTTCATCAATTCACGTACATCTCCACTGGAAATATTTTACACACACACACACACACACACACATATATATATATATATATGTGTGTGTGTTTGTGTATATATTCTACTGACTAAAAGTTTGGGACCCCATTGATCTTTTCCTCTAAACTTTAAAAATTAATCATGTATTTAAAGAAATAATTATTTTTTTTTTATATTTGCATGCAATCATGCAATCATTTAAATAAAAATGAATATAAAATAAAATGATTATAATTTCAATTGTAATTAATTTTCAATTGAAAAAATTCATGTTTTCTTTTCATCAAAGAATCTGCCATGAGCATTTATTACTGCAGAGAAAATTCTTCTCATCCTTTTTTTTGTAACTTTTTGTTAGAAGTAATTTCCAATCAGCATTTAAATGTGGAAACAACATTTGTTTATTCTTAGGCAGTTCACTTTGAACATTATAAACAAATTTTATCCCAGACTAGTTCAAATGGTGAAAAATTTGAAGACCTCATTGTCCAAGTCATAATATGCAAAATTACGTTATCTTTTGATTTTAGATAATTTAAAAACCGTTTTGAACAATGTTATAGGTCATTATCTTGTTTGAGTTTTATATATGGGTTTGCATGTACACAATAGGGCAATTTATTTATTCAAATATGCAAAATTAGCCTTTATTATGAACTTAGAGAAACAATTCAGGATGGTCCAAAAATTTTGTTTGATAGTGTGTGTATATAAATTTACAAAATAGATTGCCATTCAACATAAATCAAATAACAAACTTGTTGATTACTAGGATTTATAATACATCCTCTATGGCATTTCTGATCTCTCCAATATAAGACTGTTTGTACTGAGTTACTTGGTACCAGCAATCTCTAATAATAAATGTGAATGTCGGTATGTCAGTGGGTCACACTATTGTTTACTTTTGGACAAATACCCTTGGGAAAGATATAATCCCCCACTTTCCTACAGCTATGGGTTAAATAGCATCACTATTCTTCTTTTACAAAGATGACTTTCATACTAAATATCCTACAAAGGTTGATATGCCATTATACAAAAAAAAATATTCAAATGACAAGTAATTTGCATTGAGCAACTTTGCAGATAGCTGATGGAATGAACCAAGGAAAACTTCAACTCCTAGACGAGGCTGTTTGCATTTCACATAGTGCTCATACCCTTGGGAAAGGTATGAATTCATCTATTCTCCGTCTAACTATAAGTAAATAGTAGGACAGACTGGGCTCTTTAATCTTGGTATGGCAACCAGTCTTAAAGTCAGGTTTTTCCTTTTCCTAGACTGGTTGCCTAAGATCAAAAAACCCATTCTGCCCAACTATCTTACCCATAGCTGGAAGGATTGGTGATTGGGTGTACACCTTTTCCAATTGTATTAGTATTGGGTAAATGCATTTATATCAGACTATTTGTTTTTCAATAGAGGACAAACAGACAATCCTTCCTATTTATTATTATAGATTGTACAAGTAATTCTATGAAATTATTTCAATCAGCTGGTCACGTCAACGTCTACTACCTATATGATTGTCCAGACTGTCTTGCTCCTATGACAAACCCTCAAGCCTTGAGCTAGAAGGTAGTAGCTAAGGCTCTTCGTATGCTATGTATGAAGGTCAAACTGCATCTAGTGGTAAGGTTCGAATTTTGTAGCTCTGGAAGTGTGGTGAACCCCTTCATAGCAATTTTTGCTGGGTACACTCTGACCCGGAGTATTAGTACCTGCTGGGTTAAATAGATAAAAATGTATTTAAAAATGAGTTTAAAAAAGGATTTTGAATAGCCAACAAAAACATCTTCAGCATAAAATAGGGTCCCAGCTATGGGTTAAATAGATAAAATGTGTTTAAAATGAATTTTAAAAAATAATTTTAAATAGCCAACAAAACATCTTCAGTATAAAATAGGGTCCTGGCTATGGGTTAAATAAATTAAAAAAAGTGTTTAAAATGAATTTTAAAAAGAATTTTGAATAGCCAACGAAAACATATTCTGCATAAAATAACCCAATAATTGACATGCCATAAAATACAGCCAACCCAACCAATGCAACTACCACATTGATGATGATGACACTGTATCAATTATGTTGTTTAATTTACTATTCTGGAATATTTTTATTGTGTAGTTATTTGACCCAGAGTATTAGTACCTGCTAGGGTACCATCTATGGTTGGAGGTGTGTGATGTAATGGTTAGAGTCATAGGAAATAGAATTGTCGACCCGAGTTCAAATCCTGGACGAAACTACAGTTCACATAGCGCTAATATTGTTGTGAAAGGTATGAATCCAACTACTCTCCCTCCAGCTATAGATAAATAGTAGGGCAGACTGAGCTCTTTAACCTTGGTTAGACAATCAGTCAAGGAGAATTCAAACCTGTTAAATCTGCTTGGGGTGGTTACTGCTAGAATTTCAGTCCTAATTGGTGATCTATTTCACTAATTAATATGGGTTAAATAGGTAAAAAATGTGGTTTAAAAATTTGAATACCTGACAAGAATGATAAAAATGGCATAAAATAACCCAAGGAATTACATGCCGTAAAATCCAACAAATTAACCAACCAACCAACCAACCAACCATGAAAAAAAATTCGGAATGCTGTCTAAAAGATCAGATTTTGGTGTGATTATTAATGGAGATGTTACATTCTTGTTGATAGGCTATAAATATGAATATCTGTTTAGAAATGCGTTCTTTCTTTTCTTCAAACAGGATTCTTTTTTTTCTTCCTTTTTTTTCTTTTGTTTATGTTTCATTTTTTTCTTTTCTTTTTGTGTTTTACCTAAGAACAATTTCCTGAAACACCTGTTGTTAGTAAAAGTAAATGAGCACCAGATTTGTTGTCTTCGCTTCAAACCCCTTTCTAACAATGGTGTTTGGATATGGGATGTTCGGTGTGGTCAGCTCAACATGCAGCAAACTATAAAGAACACAAAAGCAGTGGGAAAAGTTCTTTTGGTCATCCTCTACCCACCACCCACCTGCCCAAAACTCCTTCATTCTTTGACACTGACCATTCCATGCTTTTCTCCTGCAGAACAGATTGCCAGCCTCTGGCAGCACTCAATGCACACCAATGATGGAACACTGAATATTTCTTTATCACACCATAAGTGTTATTCTCTCCCTGTCTAGTTTTCATCTTTCGCTGTCCCTTCCCTGACCAGTCCACAAAGCCATACAATGTGTTTGACTGACCACAAAATCTGTCTATGCCACTGTTATCCAAAAACAATTTCAACCTGTCTCCAGGGGCCTGGATCGTTTCTTTGGGTTGGGGTTGGGTTCTGGTGATCTCGGGAACTGGAGTAGTGGGGGTGGTATTTGCCAGGATGCTGAGAGGCATTAGGCAAAAAGAAAAAGAATAATATGCATTTGTCGGTTATATCTACATTACACGCAATGAAATTCCCGGCATTCCGTTTGTTCATTCATGTGTGATTGTCTGCCTCCCCACAAACTGCAGTTCTTACAGTTTAGATATGAAGAGAATGAGTCGATTGGAAAGGGTTATCTGTGCAATGACAAAAGAAAGAAAGCAAGTTGTAAGAGGAGAAGATGTAGGATACAACACTTAGAGAAGATGAAAGGGGGTAAGAAAGTTTTAAAAAATTATTAAAGAAAAAAGAAAATATGTAAAAGGGGAGAGAGAGAGAGAGTTAAAGGAAATAAGGTACAGCAAGAAGAATCAAGATAGTAAATGGAGAAGCGAGAGATAGAGAACACAGTGTCTGTAGATGAATATATATATATATATATATATATATATATATGTGTGTGTGTGTGTGTGTAATGAGAGAGAGAATGAAAGGAGATGAGGTAGAGCAAGAAAAAACAAGAAGATTAATGAGAGAGAGAGAGAGAGAGAGAGAGAAGAGAGAGAGAGAGAGAGAGAGAGAGAGAGAGAGAGAGACTCAGATGAAATAAAGAAGGGCAAGAAGAATCAAACGGATAAATAAAGATAGAGAGAAAGTGGGGAGTAAAAGAAGGAAGTGATGAAAAAATTGATAGGGAGGAAATAAATATCCGTTTTTGTCAGAATATTTTAAAGAATTTTTAGAAGATAAGAACACATATTGAGAATATGATTGAGCTTTCATCACTCTTATTCTAATGCATTCTCTCTCTCTCTCTCTCTCTCTCTCTCTCTCTCTCTCTCTCTCTCTCTCTCCCTCTATCTCTGTCTGTCTGTCTGTCTGTCTCTCTCTATCTCTCTCATTGAGAATACGGTTTATTACATTTTTACTATCTTTCCTTATTCTATTGTTTCCTTTCACTTCATCTTCCATATCTCTCTCTTATATATATATATATATATATATATATATAAACTAGCAAGAATATGCGCCTTTCCGGCGTAAGTATTTAAGTTTTAATGCAATAAAATATGTTAAATTAGGACGACTAGCGAAATTAAATAAGAACACATAAAAAAGTATACTCTTATCTTAACCATATTTTAATTGGTTTTTATATAAAATCATTCATAGAATTGATTTAATACGTTGGAGAATAAAACAATGATATTACAAGTCAATAACACTAAGTGAGCATTTACTAAACCCGGTTTTGTTAAAACCAGTATGCAAATTAACCATACCATACATTATGTAAACTTTTATTTCTTAGTGATATATAAGACACTTTGTGGTATTTCAAACGCATTAATAACGTGGGCTGTTTTGAGGTAAATCTAATTCAGATTTTCATAGAGACATCGTTAGTAAATAAGATTTATTCTATGTACAAATAATGATTTTGACAATAAGTCAAATACTCATTGATACACTAATGCAATTCCTGGTGGTATTGTGATTTAGTCAGTAATATATATATATATATATATATATATATATATATATATATAATCTCAATATGATGATACCTTTTATTTCATTTTTATTCTTTTCTTCCAAATCATATTGTTGCATTTTACATCTTATTTCTTTGTTTCATAAATATATAAATTCTTATTTCAATAGTGCTGTCATTCTTAATAAATCATAACTTAATTACTGTAACCCCCTCCATCACCTTGTATATATTTGTATTTGTCTCTATCTGATGATACCTATCATCTGTTGATTTTTTTACCCTCTCACTCTCGTTTTTGTGTTCTTTGATTATTTCTAAATGTTACTTACTCCCTCTCTATCTACATTTAAAAAAACAAAAAACAATGTATCAGAAAAAGAAAGAAACGAGGAAACAAAAATTTGAGAAGGTAAAGCAAAACTGATGTATTGTATTATAGAAAAGTATTACCCATCATATGGTAAGATATGCATTTTATATATATATATATATATATATATATATATATATATATATATATATAATGTGTGTGTGTGAGAGAGAGGGAGAGAGAGAGAGAGAGAGAGAGATCGTTTTGTTAGCTTTGGGTTTTGTATTTTTCTTTCTCAATCTTAGTTTAATTTTTCTTGTATATGTATATATTTCTTCCTATTGAAGCTGATTTTCCAAACTTGCTTCATTTGTCTTTTGTTTTTTGCGAAGAGGGGATTTTCTAACTTCCATTTCCCTTACCGAAACCGTTTATTTTTATTTCTATTTTCTATTTTTTTTTTGTCCGTCTAAT
This sequence comes from Doryteuthis pealeii, assembly GCA_023376005.1. Lineage (NCBI taxonomy): Eukaryota > Metazoa > Mollusca > Cephalopoda > Myopsida > Loliginidae > Doryteuthis > Doryteuthis pealeii. Next base: position 10,981,823 of record CM042160.1, read on the forward strand.
CTTCTCAGCTGGAAAAATGGTTTGTTGAAACAAGAAACATCACCCGAGTGGTCATAAGGGAGCTGGACCAGCAATAACACTGGCCTGTCAAAAAAGAAGACTTGATGAACAAAGATAAGATGGAAGGAAATGTAGAAATGGAAGAAGTTGAGATGGAGAAAATATGATTGAAATGGAAGGATGAGAGGAAACAAAAAGAGAGATAAAATGTAAGAGGTCAGAAATGACAGAGAGAAAGGGGAAAGAGAATTAGGGAAAACTGGAAAATAGGGAGAAACATGGGAAAGGATGGAGAGCAAGGAGAATATGGAAAGCATAAATGGAGAGTAAGGAGAAGAAAGATAGGATGAATGAAGGGCAAGGAGAAGAGAAGAGTAGCTGAATTACAAGGAGAATAGGAAAAGACGGCTGGAGAGAAGAGAAAAGTATTGATAAAGCAAGAAAGTATGAAAGAAAAGAAAGGGTAATTGGAGAGTAAGGAGAAGACGAAAGTATGATTGAAAACCATGGAGAAGAGGTAAGTATGATGGAGAGTAAGAATAAGAGGAAAGGATAACTGGAGAGTAATAAGAAAAGGAAAGGAGGGGGTGGAGTGCAAAGAGAAGAGAAAAATAATATAAGAAATAGATGGGGAGCAAGAATTAGAGGTATGAATGAGTGTAAAGATGTGGAGAATGAGGAAGGAAAATAGACGGAAAAAAGTAGAAAATAAAGAGTTGGATAATAAGTAAAATTAATCAAAATAACAATCAAAGATAAATAGATAGATAAATAGATAGATATGAACAGACTGAGATAGATAGATATATAGATAGATTGATAGACAGACAGATAGATAGATAGATATGAAAAGAAAGAAACAAAGAAAGATAGATAGATAGAAAAACAGAGAAATAGGAAGGGCAAAACGTTGCAGGGAAATAATAAAAAGCGGATTGTAATGAGCAAAAACAGAAATTAAAAGGAAAGTATGGATGGAATAGGATGAAGAGCAATGAAAAGCAGAAAAAAAGGTGGATAGTATGGAAGAAGGTGTTAGAATGTTAGAAGAAAAGAGCAAGAAGAGGGGGAAATGAAGGGCAGTAAGGTAACGAAATGGAGAGCAGCAATTGAGAAAAAATGGATAAAAGGAAGGACAGAAATGGAGAGTGAAAAGAGAGGGGGGAAATGCCGTGAAAAAAAAGGGGGAAATGGAGAGCAAGAATTGAAGGAAAATGGAGAGGTAAATGAGAAGGAAAAATGCAGCCCGACCAATAAAATAAGTAAAATGTAGAACTAGAATGGAGGGAAAATGTAGAGCGAGTTGGAATGAAAATATGGAGAGCAAGTTGAAATGAAAAATGGAGAGCAAGAAAGGTGGGAAAATGGAGTGCAAGAATGGAATGAAAAAATGGAGAGCGACAAGTAAGGGGGAAAATGGAGAACATTAATGGAGAGCGACAAATAAGGAGGAAATAGAGAGCAAGAATGGAGGGAAAATGGAGAGTATTAATGGAGAGCAAGAATGGAATGAAAAAATGGAGAGCGACAAGTAAGGAGGAAATAGAGAGCAAGAATGGAGGGAAAATGGAGAGCATTAATGGAGAGCGAGAATGGAATGAAAAACGGAGAGCTGTAAGTGAGGGGAAAATGGAGAGCAAGAATGGAATGAAAAAATGGAGAGCGACAAGTAAGGGGGAAATAGAGAGCAAGAATGGAGGGAAAATGAAGAGCATTAATGGAATGAAAAACGGAGAGTGGTAAGTGAGGGGAAAATGGAGAGCAAGAATGGAATGAAAAAATGAAGAGTAAAAATGGAATGAAAAATGAGAGCGACAAGTAAGGGGGAAATAGAGAGCAAGAATGGAGGGAAAATGAAGAGCATTAATGGAGAGCGAGAATGGAATGAAAAACGGAGAGCTGTAAGTGAGGGGAAAATGAAGAGCAAGAATGGAATGAAAAAATGGAGAGCGACAAGTAAGGGGGAAATAGAGAGCAAGAATGGAGGGAAAATGAAGAGCATTAATGGAGAGCGAGAATGGAATGAAAAACGGAGAGCGGTAAGTGAGGGGAAATGGAGAGCAAGAATGGAATGAAAAAATGAAGAGTAAAAATGGAATGAAAAATGGAAAGCGACAAGTAAGGGGAAATAGAGAGCAAGAATGGAGGGAAAATGAAGAGCATTAATGGAGAGCGAGAATGGAATGAAAAACGGAGAGCGGTAAGTGAGGGGAAAATGGAGAGCAAGAATGGAATGAAAAAATGAAGAGTAAGAATGGAATGAAAAATGGAGAGCGACAAGTAAGGGGGAAATAGAGGCAAGAATGGAGGGAAAATGAAGAGCATTAATGGAGAGCGAGAATGGAATGAAAAACGGAGAGCGGTAAGTGAGGGGAAAATGGAGAGCAAGAATGGAATGAAAAAATGAAGAGCAAGAATGGAAAAAATGGAGAGCGACAAGTAAGGGGAAATAGAGAGCAAGAATGCAGGGAAAATGGAGAGCATTAATGGAGAGCGAGAATGGAATGAAAAACGGAGAGCGGTAAGTGAGGGAAAATGGAGAGCAATGGAATGAAAAATGGAGAGCAAGAATGGAATGAAAAAATGGAAAGCGACAAGTAAGGGGGAAATAGAGCAAAAATGGAGGGAAAATGGAGAGCGGTAAGTGAGGGGAAAATGGAGAGCAGGAATGGAGGGAAAATGGAGAGCAAGAATGGAAAGAAAGTGGAGAGCAATAATAGAGGGGGGAAATGGAGAGCAACGATGTAAGGGAGGAGGAAAGACAGGAAAGGACAAAAAGCTAAAGAATGGTTGAATCTGCTTGTCATGGCAGAGAATGGAGAATCAGTGATATTAGAATGAAGAGAGGGGTAGGGAGGCTGGTCATTTTGCCTTTTACCTTACCTCTGGATACAATCTGAAAATGTAATGAAATCTTTTGTGACTTCAATGGCTGTTGTGCGTCCGAACCTTTGAAAAAGTAATATTTGTATCAGAGCTTTTTTCCCCCGGGGAGAAAGAGAGAGCAAGCCAGGTGTTTGAAGAGGATGATCAATACTACATTATGCTGTCCCCTCTGATTCATGAAATGATATTAATAATCATGGTGATTGTGATATTTGCCCAGTCAACCAGAATCCCCCCCTCTTCTGTCTGATATTGGCATCGTTCAAACACATCGACATGCTTTGATATATTTTTTCCTTGTTAGTTTTAGCCTGCATGTTGTTTATCTGCGAAATTTTCCTCTAATTTTCAGCATTTTTGTTTTGATTAAACAGAATAAAAGAATAGTTTTGAGCAAACGGTTTGCTTGGTAAGGCGGTTTGACGTAACTTTTCATATGACATTCAGCCTACGTTTTTCTACCTCCAGTTTTGAAGATTTTACCTTTTTTTTTTCAAATTCTAGCCATATTTACTAAAGCAGAGCTAACCGTCGGTGCCTGGGATTAAAAAAGTTGGTTGTTTTGTTTTACGGTATATCAACCCTCGTTTGAATCATTTAATACCGAATTAGGTTGTTTTGATAAATAACGGGCTTAGGCTGCTTTCGGTAACTGCTGTTGCTTAAGTAGTAACCCAATTAAGTATTGAAAAGGCTCCTCGTTGCTTAATTTCGGTGATGTAGTTGGAACCGGTGCTTTCAGCGTAATTTAACCGTAAGTAAAGTCGTCGGGGTGGCCTAATGTCAGTATCAGCCAATCAGCGAGGGAGTCTATCCCCTTTTCACTAGCGCTAGACTAACGAGATTGTTTTTGCGTCTGAGGTGGAGTGCCAATACCTACCATCAGCTCCTTACTTTACCGTACTGATCCCTGTGCTACTCATACGTTGAGTTGGCGAGGGCCAGTATCGAACTAAGAACCTTGCGGCTTCTAGCCGAACACTCTACCGACTGAGCTAAAAATAAATCTCTTATCAATATTTATACATATTAAAAAGAAATTCTATGTGTTTTATTATCTTTTATTTATTTATTCATTTATTTATATATTCTTGCTTTTAAGTTGTTTATTTATATTATAGTACAAGGAAAACGAAAGTACCGTTTGCACCATTGTTATTTGTCAATAAAAAGGTGGTAGGACTCTTTCTCTCATGGGCGCTAATATCTTACTGAAGCCTTATGTAAAATTTATTACAGTTACCTTCCAGAACAATTATAGCACATTGTTTCAAATAAGATAATAGCAGAGCTACCCGGTGTTGCCCAGAATTTAACCTGTTAATAAAAGTCATGTTTTTATATATATATTTTTAAAAAAATCTTTTACTCTTTATATATTCTTGATTTTGAGTTATTTATTTCTAATATTCTTCTTATTAGTATGACTCTTTTTGTGTTTCATCTGCTTTTTATTATATTTTCCTTTATTAATTTGTTTTATTTCTTAACGTTTTTAGATTAATTTATTTAATATATTATGCCTTTATTATATTTTATTTAAATTTTCTTAAGAAAAATAGGGGTAAAAAAGTTTTAACGCCCTCTTGGACAAAAATAAGGTGTGGATTTAATGGAACTTTGATTTTTGCTAGTTTCCACCAATTTTCCTAAAGGACGACATACGGAATCTTTGTTTTATATATATATATATATATATATATATATATATATATAATATATATTAACAAATCTAACTATAGTAAAGGCATTTTTAATTGTACTAGTGGAAAACGTAAATTTGGAGTTTTTATAGTTCCGTTTTTTTAATTAAACAAATGTCTATAAATAATCTGGGTATATGTCTGGGTATATGTCCACGGCCAGGATGTGACACGACATCAATTTTTAAACGGTGTACAGCTGGTTTGAATCAAGCGTTTTAATTTTCCTAAACTTGTTGCCGAACCAAGGCTAAAGAACCCAGTATGTCCTACTATCTAATCCTTAAACTTTTTTTAAAGCACATAAATACTTGACATCATTTACCTGTGTGCAAACAAATGATTATCATTGAATAGAAATAATAACTTCAATCCATATAATTATTTGTATTAGATAGAAATAATTGAATCCATGAAACAATTGTGTGCAAATTATTTGTATTAAATTGTAATACTTGATATCATATATCTGTGTGCTAACAAATGATTATCATTAAAATAGACATAACTTAAAACCATATAATTATGGAGGCACGTGGTGTAATGGTTAGAGTCGTAGGAAATGAACTCGTCGACCCGAGATAAATTCCAAGGCGAAGCTGTTTGCAGTCCACATGGCGCTAATAACTTTGGGAAAGGTATGAATCCAATTCTGCCTCCTGCCAGGACTAGGTAAACAGTCTATAAGAAGGAAAACTCCGAATTCAAACCCGTTAAACTCTGCTTGGGAAATTGACCTTGTGTCGCATCCTGCTCGTGCGGAGGGGTTGGTAAATACAGTATTATTTGTATTAGATACAGATACTCGAAACCGTACAACAATTGTGTGCACATTATTTGTATTAGATAGGAATAATTGATCTAAGATGACTGTGTAGATAAAATCTTAAAGGATTATACAAATGTAAATATAAACGTACATTGTATGTGATTCCCTAACCTCTAAGCATACAAAACCTAGAGGGCTTGAATAAATAGATAAGAAATAAATAGATGGGAAATTTATTTATCAATAGTAGGTACAAGTTATAAAGAATAAGTAAAAGAAAAACTTTATTTTTGTTAAACTACTATTGAAGGGAGGCCATGCCTAATAGCGTGAAGCTAAGCACATGGACATGACCACCCTTGGACGCTCACAGAAAACGATACAAGACACACCAGACAACACAAACATATAGATATATATCATGAGACAAATTAGCCGTGTGAGAATCTAAATGCAAATCTGTTGTTTATAAGAGGCAATAAAATGCTTTTTCAAAAGTTTTTTAAGGACAAAATAATTTACCGAAACAAGCTTCACCTTTTCCTCCTTTTCTTCATCAAACAATACCGACTGAACAGTGTTGACATGCCAACAGTAATCAACAGTCGGCTGATACAAATGTTTCTTTGGGGGCAGTGATAGAAAATATACGAATCACGTGGGGGTAATGGCTAACATGCTGGGCTGCCGCATCGTTGTAAGCGAGTTCGAATTCCAGGGCGCTCTTGCGTTTACTTTACCTTGTCGCTGATAATCTCTCAGTGAGTCGATTTATCTATATTATCATATCAAATCTATTTCAAGGGAACTAAGTGTATTCCATTAGGCTACACAAATGATATCACTTTTTTTAAATAGTAAATATCAAATGAAGGCTGTGAAAAATATTTAGAACATACATATCTGTCATGCATATTTAAAATCTAAAGAATAACAGATCTTTCCACACTTTTTATATTGGCGGAATACTTTTTAAAAATGGAATATTTTCCGAGGTATTTCTTAAGTTTGGTTTGCTGATATAGATATACAATTTAAAATATATATAAAAAAGAAAAAATTCAATTAGAAATGACGTTAATAATTAAATAGATCTACTCACTTAGAGGTTATCAGCGACAAAGGAAAGAATCCAGAAAGAGGCTGGAAATCTCGAGGCTGGGGGAGATACTGTTTGAGTGAGATCGCTCTAAAATATTTTTATTTGAATTGAGACATTAATTTGATAATTGAGACATTAATTTGATAATTAATTATTTTGATTTCTGTCTGTATTTACGTTGTGCTTTTCGCCCTGTCGACAGGGCTTAGAATATTCTGGCTGTATCCCCTGAAAAGGGGTAATATCCCACCCCAAACATAGCTGTCCTGGGTATATCACTAAACTTTATCTAATAGTGATGTTCCAGTTCTGGAGATCCAGCGGAGTGTGGAGGATCTCTTCATTGCCATTACTTCCAGGCCCACTCTGGTCTGTAGTGGTAGTACATGTTAAAGTCCCATCTGATGATGTAGTCAATAGTTTTGTATGTCGTGCATGTAGTATAAGAAAGAAAGGGGTTGTCAGTGGTCAGGAATTAATGCAAGTATTACTGGCTGGATATATGTATGATAATTAGAGTATAAATAATAGGTTAATTTTCATTATATTACAGAAATCTAGGGGTTGGAGAAATAAATGGGTTTGAGAAAAATACAGTATTCTCGGCAAAAGATATATTGGCTAGCCGAAAAGAGTAAAAAAAATGATAGAAAAATTAAATAAAATTTTTCTGAAATGGAATTGAGCATGGAATGATGTTAATTTCCATAATTATGATGTAACTCTGAGCAGCAGAGCGAAAAGAGGTGGTGAAAGATGGAGGGGTGAAATATGAGATGTTAAATTAGGAGGAGGAATAGGAGAAGTGAATGGAGAGTAGTGGAAAAATCGTGTAGAAAGGAAAGAATTGGAAAAGTCAGGTTGGTTGGTTATTTGGTTTAAAAGCATGTCAACCATTGTGGGTTATTTAATGCCAAATCTGATTTTTATATATGATTTGTTGAACAAGTAATTTTCATTAACTTCATTCATATTTATTAATAAATATGATAAAAATCAAGTCGATTATCGAAGCCCTACACATTAAAAATAAAGATCATAACCTTAATGAAATTAATATCGAATTCAGTGGTAATGTACTTGAATGACTTTAGTCACTGCTCGTATTCATAGAACCATATTTTAAAAACAAACGTTTCTAAACATTTACTACATAATATATATATATATATATATATATATATATATATATATATATATATATATGAGAGAGAGAGAGAGAGAGAGAGAGAGAGAGAGAGAGAGAGAGAGATACAAAACGTGTGTCAAAAAAGTATTGAGATTTGTGTACTTTTGACACACCTTGTATTCTGAAAAGAAATAACGTTCCATTCATTCTTCATTTCTATCTTGGTAGATACAGCTTTAAACTTGGTACATTTTGACACACCTTGTATTCTGAAAAAAAATAACGCTCCATTCATTCTTCATTTCTATCTTGGTAAATACAATCTCGATACTTTTTTGACACACCTCGAATACTGTGAGGTAGAAATAACATACCTGTTTTAAACTGTCAACTATGTGGTGTAAAGGAACTTAGGAAAGTAGCAATGTTAGATACATCTAGCTAATGACTTACAATTCGTTTTTCAGATAAGATCATGACTAAGACCAATGCACACCGTGCGTTTGCCGTTGAAATATTTTTTAAAATACTAGTGAATCTATAGCTGCTACAAAGGGAGCTTTTCGTGCTCACTTTTGTAACGCCAGAATGATGCTGTTCCGGATAGAATTTTCAACTCATAACAGTATCCTATCTGAAACAACGTAATTCCGATGTCTCATGGAATGAGCAGGAAAAGCTCTCTAATCTGAATTCCAGATTCAGTAATTTAGAAGAAAAAAACAAAAACAAATAAAAACGTTTCAACAGAAGGCGCACGTGTTGCACCGGTTCAAGCCATGATCGGATTAAAAAAAAACAAAAAAACAACTGCTAAGATATTAGCTATATGAAGCTACCATTGCTATTTGCCAAAGTTCATTTGCAACACACACGTGATAGTTTAAAATGTTGGAGGTATATCTGCTGTACCCTGTAAAAGATAGAACTATAAAGATATCCAAGTAATACTGGAGTTTCATGAATGATTGAATGAAACTGCAATACTACGTTGGATATCTGTATACATTTATCATTTGATATTTTAATATTTAATTTACATTTTTTATAGAACACTCTTTTAGCTTTTACTAACTCGGTATAGTTATCAACATTTTAAATCATATATCTATATTCATATTTGAAAATGTTGATAACTATATATATGTAAATATATAATTGAAAAAGTTTATTATATATATATATATATATATACTAGCAAATATATGCACCCTCCGGGTGCAAGTATTTAAGTTTTAATGTAATAAAATATTGTATTAAATTAGAAAGGCTAATGAAACTAAATAAGAATACAGATAAAAAGATTTTGAAACAGAGGGATATAAATAAAAGATTTGAAACAGAGGGAGTATAGTAAAAAATGGAACAACTGAAACTTACTCTTCCATCACTCTCGTCTTTCATTGTTATTTTTTTCTAATTTAAGTATTTAGTTATAGAGGAAGTAAAGAATAAAATGACAGTTATTTTATCTTGTTAATGGATTTCATTTAAGATTAATTGAAGAGATTTTTGCTTATATTCATTAAAATAAAACCAAACAGTTAGAAATCAATAATACTAAGCACATATTTATTAAATTCGATTTTTTAATATTAATATGCAAATTAGCCTTCCCGTTCACACTGTAAACCGCTATTTGTTATATATATAAATATAATTGCATGTTGTCAGTATGGAGACATAGTTAACAGTATTAATAATGTAAGACAATTTTATTAATAATTGAGGTTTAGATAAAAATAAAATCATGGAGAATGTGATGTCAATAACTAAGAGAATTGTGACTTGAGTAGGAATATAGTTTCGGTTACAGACAGAAAAACACACAATCTCCATTATAATAAGATATATATATATATATATATATATATAATGTGTGTGTGTATTTATATATTTAATGTTAATAACTACACACACACACACATATTATAATATATGTGTGTGTGTGTGCTGATAACTATATTGTTATTGGCATCCTTTCGTCTGCGAAAGACGATGGAGTAGTGTCCCAATTTTTATTTTAAACTACGTAGTCTAGGTGGGTTGATATGGGCATGTACTATGGCTCAAGCAGCAGATCCTCCCTCTCCACACTGCCTCTGTGGTTTAAAGAAAAGGTAAGAGACCAATGCAGTTTGGCAACGCAGTGTCGTAGGAGTTATTGTGTAGCGCTGAAGTTCAGCGTTATGCCATCTTAGGGACTCCGGTTCCGGATTTGTTTTAGGGGTTTAACTATATAGATATACACATATATATATATATACATATATAATTAATAATGTTGATAATTGTATAGTAAGGTCGTGAACTAAATCAATTAAAACATTATTGTAAGAGAAATTTAAAAAAAATTGCCACCTAGCGACTTGGGAAAGCATATTCCATGTTCTGACATTTTCCCTGTTAAGGGGACGGGTTAGCTCAGTCGGTAGAGCGTTCGGCTAAAACCACAAGGTTCCTAGTTCGATACCGGTCCTCGCCAACTCAGCGTCTGAGTAGCACAGGATCTGTGCGGTAAAGTAAGGAGCTGATGGTAGGTGTGGCGCTCCACCTCAGATGCCAAAAACAATCTCCTTGGTCTAGCGCTATTGAAAAGGGGATAGACTCCCTCGCTGACTGGCTGATACCGACTTTAGGCGCCCGATGACTTTACTTTACTTTTTTATATGTGTAGTTTGTTTATATTAGGTAAAGAAAGAGGTCTTGCCAGCTTTTTAAATGCCACCCACAAAAAGTAGAATAGTGTTTTGTTTGTCTTTTAGGGGTTGACTTTAGAAAAAGCTCAAAACAGCAGTTGAAGAGAAATTATCTACAAACGTGTAACAAGTAAAGCCAAAGTAGTGTTTAACAGGTTGTTGAGTAAGTTAACACGGGTCGTGAGGAGTGTTGATGACGACCAGTGTTTGTTTGTTCTATGCTTATTTCCAGAGAAGTTTTCATCAAAGTCTGTGATAATATTAGCTTTTGGGGAAAGGGAGAAAGGGTGAAACAAAAAACTGCACGTCCCTTTCTTTGTGTTTCTTGACACAACAAATGTTCTCACTAGCGTACCTTTTACTAAAAGACCATTTGTTTTGTGTATCGGTAATGTTTAATAGCTTGGTGAATGGCCTATTCACAAACATTTGAGTTTAATGAAGAAAACAAATGTTTGTGTTTGACATGGACATGAAAAGCAATGCTTTACAAAATGCGTTTAAGCCGCTTGAAAGGTCCTAAAAAACAATTACAAAAAGAAGAAAGAAATTTGCAAGTCTCAACGAGATTCTCTCGAAGTATGGAAGACAAGAAAATTTGACGATACATTCTTCGATTATGCAATGCAGTGTATAAGTAAAATACAATAGAGAAATGGACGAAAGGCTGCATCCTCCTATTTCCAAGAAAGTCAACCACGGAATATGAGGGTCGGGTTAGCTCAGTCGGTAAGCGTTCGGCTAGGTTTTTAGTTCGATACGGCCCTCGCCAACTCAGCGTTATGGGTAGCACAGGGATCTGTGCGGTAAAGTAAGGAGTTGATGATAAGTGTGGCGCTCACCTCAGACAAAAGCAATCTCGTTGGTCTAGCGCTAGTGAAAAGGAGGTAGGTTCTCTTGCTGATTGGCTGATACCGACTTTAGGTCACCGACGACTTATTTTTTTACATAGGTATAACATGTATTGCCTAATCACAATATAGTTATTTCGTCTCCTCTTTTCCATCCGTTTCTTCCTCTGTCTTCTGCTCCTCCGTCCTCTCATCACTATCTTCACACCTTGCTGGTGTGGCTTAGAGTATGCGCAATTTCCTGCAGAGGGTTAAAACCCCAGAATTACTATAACTACAGAGGTATAACTCATACTGCCTAGCTGCTAAGGTTTATAATGCCCTCTTTAATGGCGTCTGACCTGAAGTTAGAGAAATCGGCTGACTTCTGATTTAGGTCGGAAAATTAAAACGGAAAGGTTTTTGGTGGTACCAATGACAGTTTAACTACAGTCTATGAATTAACATTTACGGAATTGGGTTGCGCTTTTAGGGGATTAAGGTTGTTTTTAATTACGTTATTGCTTTTAAGAAAAAATTACTANACGGAACTATAAAAACTCCAAATTTACGTTTTCCACTAGTACAATTAAAAATGCCTTTACTATAGTTAGATTTGTTAATATATATATATATATATATATATATAAAACAAAGATTCCGTATGTCGTCCTTTAGGAAAATTGGTGGAAACTAGCAAAAATCAAAGTTTCATTAAATCCACACCTTATTTTTGTCCAAGAGGGCGTTAAAACTTTTTTACCCCTATTTTTCTTAAGAAAATTTAAATAAAATATAATAAAGGCATAAATCAATAATATATTTAAAAACTTAATCTAAAAACGTTAAGAAATAAAACAAATTAATATAGGAAAATATAATAAAAAGCAGATGAAACACAAAAAGAGTCACACTAATAAGAAGAATATTAGAAATAAATAACTCAAAATCAAGAATATATAAAGAGTAAAAGATTTTAAAATATATATATATATAAAAACATGACTTTTATTAACAGGTTAAATTCTGGGCAAAACCGGGTAGCTCTGCTATTATCTTATTTGAAACAATGTGCTATAATTGTTCTGGAAGGTAACTGTAATAAATTTTACATAAGGCTTCAGTAAGATATTAGCGCCCATGAGAGAAAGAGTCCTACCACCTTTTTATTGACAAATAACAATGGTGCAAACGGTACTTTCGTTTTCCTTGTACTATAATATAAATAAACAACTTAAAAGCAAGAATATATAAATAAATGAATAAATAAATAAAAGATAATAAAACACATAGAATTTCTTTTTAATATGTATAAATATTGATAAGAGATATATTTTTAGCTCAGTCGGTAGAGTGTTCGGCTAGAAGCCGCAAGGTTCTTAGTTCGATACTGGCCCTCGCCAACTCAACGTATGAGTAGCACAGGGATCAGTACGGTAAAGTAAGGAGCTGATGGTAGGTATTGGCGCTCCACCTCAGACGCAAAAACAATCTCGTTAGTCTAGCGCTAGTGAAAAGGGGATAGACTCCCTCGCTGATTGGCTGATACTGACATTATGCCACCCCGACGACTTTACTTACTTTACTTACGGTTAAATTATGCTGAAAGCACCGGTTCCAACTACATCACCGAAGTTAAGCAACGAGGAGCCTTTTCAATACTTAATTGGGTTACTACTTAAGCAACAGCAGTTACCGAAAGCAGCCTAAGCCCGTTATTTATCAAAACAACCTAATTCGGTATTAAATGATTCAAACGAGGGTTGATATACCGTAAAACAAAACAACCAACTTTTTAATCCCAGGCACCGACGGTTAGCTCTGCTTTAGTAAATATGGCTAGAATTTGAAAAAAAAAAAAAGGTAAAATCTTCAAAACTGGAGGTAGAAAAGCGTAGGCTGAATGTCATATGAAAAGTTACGTCAAACCGCCTTACCAAGCAAACCGTTTGCTCAAAACTATTCTTTTATTCTGTTAATCAAAACAAAAATGCTGAAAATTAGAGGAAAATTTCGCAGATAAACAACATGCAGGCTAAAACTAACAAGGAAAAAATATATCAAAGCATGTCGATGTGTTTGAACGATGCCAATATCAGACAGAAGAGGGGGGGATTCTGGTTGACTGGGCAAATATCACAATCACCATGATTATTAATATCATTTCATGAATCAGAGGGACAGCATAATGTAGTATTGATCATCCTCTTCAAACACCTGGCTTGCTCTCTCTTTCTCCCCGGGGGAAAAAAGCTCTGATACAAATATTACTTTTTCAAAGGTTCGGACGCACAACAGCCATTGAAGTCACAAAAGATTTCATTACATTTTCAGATTGTATCCAGAGGTAAGGTAAAAGGCAAAATGACCAGCCCTCCTACCCCTCTCTTCATTCTAATATCACTGATTCTCCATTCTCTGCCATGACAAGCAGATTCAACCATTCTTTAGCTTTTTGTCCTTTCCTGTCTTTCCTCCTCCCATACATCGTTGCTCTCCATTTCCCCCCTCTATTATTGCTCTCCACTTTCTTTCCATTCTTGCTCTTCATTTTTCCCTCCCTTATCGCTCTCCATTTTTTCATTCCATTCTTGCTCTCCATTTTCCCTCCATTCCTGCTCTCCATTTTCCCCTCACTTACCGCTCTCTATTTTTCATTCCATTCATGCTCTCCATTTTCCCTCCATTTTTGCTCTCTATTTCCCCCTTACTTGTCGCTCTCCATTTTTCATTCCATTCTGCTCTCCATTTTTCATTCCATTCTTGCTCTCCATTTTTTCATTCCATTCTTGCTCTCCATTTTCCCCTCACTTACAGCTCTCCGTTTTTCATTCCATTCTCGCTCTCCATTAATGCTCCCTCCATTTTTGCTTTCTATTTCCCTCCATTCTTGCTCTCTATTTCCCCCTTACTTGTCGCTCTCCATTTTTTCATTCCATTCTCGCTCTCCATTAATGCTCTCCATTTTCCCTCCATTCTTGCTCTCTATTTCCTCCTTATTTGTCGCTCTCCATTAATGTTCTCCATTTTCCCCCTTACTTGTCGCTCTCCATTTTTTCATTCCATTCTTGCTCTCCATTAATACTCTCCATTTTCCCTCCATTCTTGCTCTCTATTTCCTCCTTATTTGTCGCTCTCCATTAATGTTCTCCATTTTCCTCCTTACTTGTCGCTCTCCATTTTTTCATTCCATTCTTGCACTCCATTTTCCCACCTTTCTTGCTCTCCATTTTTCCTTTCAACTTGCTCTCCATATTTTCATTCCAACTCGCTCTACATTTTCCCTCCATTCTAGTTCTCCCTTTTACTTCTCTTATTGGTCGGGCTGCATTTTTCCTTCTCATTTACCTCTCCATTTTCCTTCCATTCTTGCTCTCCATTTCCCCCCTTTATTTTCACGGCATTTCCCCCCTCTCTTTTCACTCTCCATTTCTGTCCTTCTTTTTATCCATTTTTTCTCAATTGCTGCTCTCCATTTCGTTACCTTTCTGTCCTTCATTTCCCCCTCTTCTTGCTCTTTTCTTCTAACATCTTCTTCCATACTATCCACCCTTTTCTGCTTTTCATTGCTCTTCATCCTATTCCATCCATACTTTCCTTTTAATTTCTGTTTTTACGCATTACAATCCGCTTTTTATTATTTCCCTGCAACGTTTTGCCCTTCCTATTTCTCTGTTTTTCTATCTATCTTTCTTTCTTTTCATATCTATCTATCTATCTGTCTGTCTGTCCATATCTATCTATCTATCTATATATCTATCTATATCAGTCTGTCCATATCTATCTATCTATCTATATATCTATCTATATCAGTCTGTCCATATCTATCTATCTATCTATATATCTATCTATATCAGTCTGTTCATATCAATCTATCTATTTATCTTTGATTGTTATTTTGATTAATTTTACTTATTATCCAACTCTTTATTTTCTACTTTTTTCCGTCTATTTTCCTTCCTCATTCTCCACATCTTTACACTCATTCATACCTCTAATTCTTGCTCCCCATCTATTTCTTATATTCTTTTTCTCTTCTCTTTGCACTCCACCCCCTCCTTTCCTCTTCTTATTACTCTCCAGTTATCCTTTCCTCTTATTCTTACTCTCCATCATACTTACCTCTTCTCCTTGGTTTTCAATCATACTTTCGTCTTCTCCTTACTCTCCAATTACCCTTTCTTTTCTTTCATACTTTCTTGCTTTATCAATACTTTTCTCTTCTCTCCAGTCGTCTTTTCATATTCTCCTTGTAATTCAGCTACTCTTCTCTTCTCCTTGCCCTTCATTCATCCTATCTCTCGTCTCCTTACTCTCCATTTATGCTTTCCATATTCTCCTTGCTCTCCATCCTTTCCTATGTTTCTCCCTATTTTCCAGTTTTTCCTAATTCTCTTTCCCCTTTCTCTCCGTCATTTCTGACCTCTTACATTTTATCTCTCTTTTTTGTTTCCTCTCATCCTTCCTTTTCAATCATATTTTCTCCATCTCAACTTCTTCCATTTCTACATTTCCTTCCATCTTATCCTTGTTCATCAAGTCTTCTTTTTTGACAGGCCAGTGTTATTGCTGGTCCAGCTCCCTTATGACCACTCGGGTGATGTTTCTTGTTTCAACAAACCATTTTTCCAGCTGAGAAGATTAGACGGACAAAAAAAATAGAAAATAGAAATAAAAATAAACGGTTTCGGTAAGGGAAATGGAAGTTAGAAAATCCCCTCTTCGCAAAAAACAAAAGACAAATGAAGCAAGTTTGGAAAATCAGCTTCAATAGGAAGAAATATATACATAAACAAGAAAAATTAAACTAAGTTGGAGAAAGAAAAATACAAAACCCAAAGCTAACAAAACGATCTCTCTCTCTCTCTCTCTCTCTCTCTCATATATATATATATATATATATATATATATATATATATATATATATAAAATGCATATCTTACCATATGATGGGTAATACTTTTCTATAATACAATACATCAGTTTTGCTTTACCTTCTCAAATTTTTGTTTCCTCGTTTCTTTCTTTTCCTGATACATTGTTTTTGTTTTTTAAATGTAGATGGAGAGGGAGTAAGTAAAAGTTAGAAATAATCAAAGAACACAAGAACGAGAGTGAGAGGGTAAAAAATCAACAGATGATAGGTATCATCAGATAGAGACAAATAAAAATATATACAAGGTGAGGGAGGGGGTTACAGAAATTAAGTTATGATTTATTAAGAATGACAGCACTATTGAAATAAGAATTGATATATTTATGAAAGAAAGAAATAAGATGTAAAATTCAACAATATGATTTGGAAGTAAAGAATAAAAAGATATAAAGGTTTACATAATATATGGTGTGGTTAATTTGCATACTGGTTTTAACAAAACCGGGTTTAGTAAATGCTCACTTAGTGTTATTAACTTGTAATATTATTGTTTTATTCTCCAACGTATTAAAATCAATCCTATGAATGATTTTTATATAAAAGCCAATTAAAATATGGTTAAGATAAGAGTATACTTTTTATGTGTTCTTATTTAATTTCGCTAGTCGTCCTAATTTAACATATTCTATTGCATTAAAACTTAAATACTTACACCGGAAAGGCGCATATTCTTGCTAGTTATATATATATATATATATATATATATAATATATATATATAAGAGAGAGATATGGAAGATGAAGTGAAAGGAAACAATAGAATAAGGAAAGATAGTAAAAATGTAATAAACCGTATTCTCAATGAGATATATATATATATATATATATATATATATATATAGAGAGAGAGAGAGAGAGAGAGAGAGAATGCATGAGAATAAGAGTGATGAAAGCTCAATCATATTCTCAATATGTGTTCTTATCTTCTAAAAATTCTTTAAAATATTCTGACAAAAACGGATATTTATTTCCTCCCTATCAATTTTTTCATCACTTCCTTCTTTTACTCCCCACTTTCTCTCTATCTTTATTTATCCGTTTGATTCTTCTTGCCCTTCTTTATTTCATCTGAGTCTCTCTCTCTCTCTCTCATTAATCTTCTTGTTTTTTCTTGCTCTACCTCATCTCCTTTCATTCTCTCTCTCATTACACACACACACACACACACACACATATATATATATATATATATTCATCTACAGACACTGTGTTCTCTATCTCTCGCTTCTCCGTTTACTATCTTGATTCTTCTTGCTGTACCTTATTTCCTTTAACTCTCTCTCTCTCCTTTTACATATTTTCTTTTTTCTTTAATAATTTTTTAATTTTCTTACCCCCTTTCATCTTCTCTAAGTGTTGTATCCTACATCTTCTCCTCTTACAACTTGCTTTCTTTCTTTTGTCATTGCACAGATAACCCTTTCCAATCGACTCATTCTCTTTATATCTAAACTGTAAGAACTGCAGTTTGTGGGGAGGCAGACAATCACACATGAATGAACAAACGGAATGCCGGGAATTTCATTGCGTGTAATGTAGATATAACCGACAAATGCATATTATTCTTTTTCTTTTTGCCTAATGCCTCTCAGCATCCTGGCAAATACCACCCCCACTACTCCAGTTCCCGAGATCACCAGAACCCAACCCCAACCCAAAGAAACGATCCAGGCCCCTGGAGACAGGTTGAAATTGTTTTTGGATAACAGTGGCATAGACAGATTTTTGTGGTCAGTCAAACACATTGTATGGCTTTGTGGACTGGTCAGGGAAGGGACAGCGAAAGATGAAAACTAGACAGGGAGAGAATAACACTTATGGTGTGATAAAGAAATATTCAGTGTTCCATCATTGGTGTGCATTGAGTGCTGCCAGAGGCTGGCAATCTGTTCTGCAGGAGAAAAGCATGGAATGGTCAGTGTCAAAGAATGAAGGAGTTTGGGCAGGTGGGTGGTGGGTAGAGGATGACCAAAAGAACTTTTCCCACTGCTTTTGTGTTCTTTATAGTTTGCTGCATGTTGAGCTGACCACACCGAACATCCCATATCCAAACACCATTGTTAGAAAGGGGTTTGAAGCGAAGACAACAAATCTGGTGCTCATTTACTTTTTCTAACAACAGGTGTTTCAGGAAATTGTTCTTAGATAAAACACAAAAAGAAAAGAAAAAAATGAAACATAAACAAAAGAAAAAAAAGGAAGAAAAAAAAGAATCCTGTTTGAAGAAAAGAAAGAACGCATTTCTAAACAGATATTCATATTTATAGCCTATCAACAAGAATGTAACATCTCCATTAATAATCACACCAAAATCTGATCTTTTAGACAGCATTCCGAATTTTTTTTCATGGTTGGTTGGTTGGTTAATTTGTTGGATTTTACGGCATGTCATTCCTTGGGTTATTTTATGTCATTTTATTCAATTTTTCAAATCACATTTTTTACCTATTTAACCCATATTAATTAGTGAAATAGATTACTAATTAGGACTGAGTCTATTTTAGCAGTGACTACCCCAAGCGGATTTAACAGGTTTGAATTCTCCTTGACTGATTGTCTAACCAAGGTTAAAGAGCTCAGTCTGCCCTACTATTTATCTATAGCTGGAGGGAGAGTAGTTGGATTCATACCTTTCACAACAATATTAGCGCTATGTGAACTGTAGTTTCGTCCAGGATTTGAACTCGGGTCGACAATTCTATTTCCTATGACTCTAACCATTACATCACACACCTCCAACCATAGATGGTACCCTAGCAGGTACTAATACTCTGGGTCAAATAACTACACAATAAAAATATTCCAGAATAGTAAATTAAACAACATAATTGATACAGCGTCATCATCATCAATGTGGTAGTTGCATTGGTTGGGTTGGCTGTATTGGCATGTCAATTATTGGGTTATTTTATGCAGAATATGTTTTCGTTGGCTATTCAAAATTCTTTTTAAAATTCATTTTAAACACCTTTTTTAATTTATTTAACGCATAGCCAGGACCCTATTTTTATACTGAAGATGTTTTGTTGGCTATTTAAAATTATTTTTTAAAATTCATTTTAAACACATTTATCTATTTAACCCATAGCTGGGACCCTATTTTATGCTGAAGATGTTTTTGTTGGCTATTCAAAATTCTTTTTTAAACTCATTTTTAAATACATTTTTATCTATTT
Organism: Doryteuthis pealeii; assembly: GCA_023376005.1. Classification (NCBI taxonomy): domain Eukaryota; kingdom Metazoa; phylum Mollusca; class Cephalopoda; order Myopsida; family Loliginidae; genus Doryteuthis; species Doryteuthis pealeii. Next base: position 11,001,052 of record CM042160.1, read on the forward strand.
AACCCAGCAGGTACTAATACTCCGGGTCAGAGTGTACCCAGCAAAAATTGCTATGAAGGGGTTCACCACACTTCCAGAGCTACAAAATTCGAACCTTACCACTAGATGCAGTTTGACCTTCATACACATAGCATACGAAGAGCGTTAGCTACTACCTTCTAGCTCAAGGCTTGAGGGTTTGTCATAGGAGCAAGACAGTCTGGACAATCATATAGGTAGTAGACGTTGACGTGACCAGCTGATTGAAATAATTTCATAGAATTACTTGTACAATCTATAATAATAAATAGGAAGGATTGTCTGTTTGTCCTCTATTGAAAAACAAATAGTCTGATATAAATGCATTTACCCAATACTAATACAATTGGAAAAAGTGTACACCCAATCACCAATCCTTCCAGCTATGGGTAAGATAGTTGGGCAGAATGGGTTTTTTATCTTAGGCAACCAGTCTAGGAAAAGGAAAACCTGACTTTAAGACTGGTTGCCATACCAAGATTAAGAGCCCAGTCTGTCCTACTATTTACTTATTGTTAGACGGAGAATAGCTGAATTCATACCTTTCCCAAGGGTATGAGCACTATGTGAAATGCAAACAGCCTCGTCTAGGAGTTGAAGTTTTCCTTGGTTCATTCCATCAGCTATCTGCAAAGTTGCTCAATGCAAATTACTTGTCATTTGAATAGTTTTTTTTGTATAATGGCATATCAACCTTTGTAGGATATTTAGTATGAAAGTCATCTTTGTAAAAGAAGAATAGTGATGCTATTTACCCCATAGCTGTAGGAAAGTGGGGGATTATATCTTTCCCAAGGGTATTTGTCCAAAAGTAAACAATAGTGTGACCCACTGATATACCGACATTCACATTTATTATTAGAGATTGCTGGTACCAAGTAACTCAGTACAAACAGTCTTATATTGGAGAGATCAGAAATGCCATAGAGGATGTATTATAAATCCTAGTAATCAACAAGTTTGTGTTATTTGATTTATGTTGAATGGCAATCTATTTTTAAATTTATATACACACACTATCAAACAAAATTTTTGGACCATCCTGAATTGTTTCTCTAAGTTCATAATAAAGGCTAATTTTGCATATTTGAATAAATAAATTGCCCTATTGTGTACATGCAAACCCATATATAAAAACTCAAACAAGATAATGACCTATAACATTGTTCAAAAACGGTTTTTAAATTATCTAAAATCAAAGATAACGTAATTTTGCATATTATGACTTGGACAATGAGGTCTTCAAATTTTTCACCATTTGAACTAGTCTGGGATAAAATTTGTTTATAATGTTCAAAGTGAACTGCCTAAGAATAAACAAATGTTGTTTCCACATTTAAATGCTGATTGGAAATTACTTCTAACAAAAAGTTACAAAAAAAAGGATGAGAAGAATTTTCTCTGCAGTAATAAATGCTCATGGCAGATTCTTTGATCAAAAGAAAACATGAATTTTTTCAATTGAAAATTAATTACAATTGAAATTATAATCATTTTATTTTATATTCATTTTTATTTAAATGATTGCATGATTGCATGCAAATATAAAAAAAAATAATTCAAATTTATTTCTTTAAATACATGATTAATTTTTAAAGTTTAGAGGAAAAGATCAATGGGGTCCCAAACTTTTAGTCAGTAGAATACACACACACATTATATATATATATATATATATATATATATATATATGTGTGTGTGTGTGTGTGTGTGTGTGTGTGTGTGTAAAATATTTCCAGTGGAGATGTACATGAATTGATGAAAAATTAAATGATAATTTGGGCAGATAAAAATACTTAATATTACATCAAAGTTTTCTGCGTCTCTTAAAGATTGTATAATTTGATTGCATTTTTCTGATTGCCTTAATTGGAGACAGTTGAAAAAGAAAAAGTCAATTCTTGGAATCATTCATGAAAGAGCATAAAAAAAGTATATATAAAAGAATATATTAGGATACAGATGAGAACAGACTGATAGATAGGGTTAAAAGTATCCAGTCTTGGAAATTGGACTCACATTTCAAATACCAAGATAATTTATGATATATTTGATTTTTTTGTGCAGGGCTGGAGGATTAAAATAACCCTGAAAAATATACTCGTAGATAATCGATATTCAATTAAGTTGTGAATAGTTTTGTTAATATATCAAGTTTTATTCATGTCGTCCATACTAATTTTCTGTTTCTTGAATAGACTATATATATTCCTATATATTATATTGTTATTATATTATTTTCTTAGATATGATTATATTAGATTATTATTATTATTAGTAGCATTATGTATCTACTTATTTTGCTTGTATTGCTGTTCACATAAATAAGAACATTTCATTTTTATTCATAATGTTCTGTGGATATTAAATATAAATAGTGAAATATTAACAAAACAACCCATGAGTCATTTTTGACATGAACAATCATTGCTTACAAGCATGTTTTGTTGAATTGATATCATCATCATCATCATCTCTCTCTCTCTCTCTCTGTATATATATATATATATATATATATATAAGTAAAGTAAGTAAAGTCGACGGGGAGGCCTAAGGTCGGTATCAGCCAGTCAGCGAGGGAGTCTATTCCCTTTTCAATAGTGCTAGACCAAGGAGATTGTTTTAGCATCTGAGGTGGAGCGCCACACCTACCATCAGCGCCGTACTTTACCGCACAGATCCCTGTGCTACTCATACGTTGAGTTGGAGAGGACCGGTATCGAACTAGGAATCTTGTGGTTTCTAGCTGAATGGTCTACCGACTGAGCTAACCCGGCCCTGTATAAAGTTAATCCTAATGAGTCAGCTATACCTACTAATAGTTTTGCTTAGTAGCTCATCAGATTATTATTTGCACAACTTAGGTATCGAGCACTTTTTACATTTTGGCTTTAGACAATCTTAGTGGTTTAGATATGTATATATTCTATACATATTTTTTTTCTTTTAGTGTTATAGTATTAATCAATTATTTTTGATTGGTGTGACCTTCTTGGTCTTTTCTTTTTTTTCCTTGTTTTCCCTAGTTGAAGTTTGGTAGGCTATTTTTACTAACAAATTATTTTCCATTTTTTTCTCACTGCAAGGGTTTACTAATTGGATTAATATATATATATATATATATATATAATATTAATATATGTATGTATATGTGTGTGGGTGTGTGTGGGGGGTATTTCTAGAATTGATTATTATTGATTTATTAGCATAGAAAAATCCTGATTGCTTTTTTTAATATATACTTACTTCCTATGATGTATACTGTTCTACCCCACCCAATTCATACTGGTACATGCAAATATAGGTGCATACAAAATCTACCAGCATTCTTTTCTGAAGACAAGAGACTCAAGCACATAACTGTATACACATTATCTGCATTATATGACAATACCATATAACTGTGCAAATAAAGGATTATTAAATTGAATTATCAATGTTAAGATTACTTGAAACCATTTGGGGGAGTTTCTGTAGCATAGTAGTTAATGTGCTAGACAGCAATTTTGTTGTGAGTTCACTTTCAAACTAATACCCTTGGAAAAGGTATGAACACCTTTATTCCCCATTTATGTTCTAAATAATACCACTACTGCTATTCTGCAAGGATGGCTTTAGCATTGAATAAACCATAAAGGTTGATACGCTATTAAACAAAGAAACTAAACTAGACCAAACCAAACCAAACCTTGAAACCATTTAACTATATGAAAGTTATTTGTATCAAGAATAGTTACTTGAAGATGTAATTGTTTACTAAGTATTGTTATTAGTTACTTGAAACCATATAATAGCTTGCAAATTATTGCTGTTAGATAGGAATACTTGAAACCATATGAATGTGTGCAAATAAATTATTATTATCCAATAGAAATAGTTACTTGAAACATATAATTGTGAATAATTATTAGTGTTAGAGAGGAATACTTGCTACTATATAACTATGCAAACAATTGATTGTAGTCTAATAAAAGTGAAATTTTAAAAGAATGATTGCAATGGAATGTTAAATATATATCTAGTTATTATTGGAGCTACAATTATTTACTGAGGATCATTATTTGTAACTTGAAACCATACAAATGAGTGGAAACAATTATTATCATTAGATAGAAATAATTACTTGAAACCATATTATGCATTAGTATTAGATAAGAATACTTGAAATCATAATATGGCATGCAAGTAATTGTATTAGATAAGAATTCTTGATATCCATTGCTACATAATGAATAGCATAGCCTATCATTGTGTTAATGAAGTGTAGTTAGGATTTGAATTTAACCACAAGTAAACTTTTGGAAAATCACTAGAGTTTTTAATTGCCAAGCTTTGACCCCAAATTGATCTGGAGTGGGATTCTCTGATTGGTTGAGGAAGTCACTTGACCAAGCAACTCCTAGAAAAGTTAGAATTACTGAGAGTCGAGCAAACCACCATGTTGTGCAGACAGAGATTTCCACCAGCACTGCTTTTCTCTCCAATGCATGAATGGTTCACATATGGTATGACATGCCATTAAAATCAGCCAATCATTAGCACTTGATGTTAGTTCAAGTTTAATGGAACTGTTGTGACAATCATCAGACACATTCTATCAAATGATTATAACATTAATTGCATAAACTTAAACAATAAGCAGCTCTTAAAGTAAAGGTTTTTCATTAAATCTTAATGAGATATATATCATCATCATGAGGACATGATGACAACTCAGATTCCCTAGACCTTCTTAACACCCACTCCTATCTGTCATCACCCCTCACAGCTCTTCCCTGTTGCATCCAGAATCCCCACAGAGCTTATTGATGTAGCTTCTTGCTAGTGTGTCCATATGTAGCTGTTCACAGGAGAACATCACTTATGAGTTTGTCCTTGCTTGTCCAACAGGTCTTGTTCATCTTACTTGGATGGTTCGTGTGATAGGAGGTAAGTGGTTGTACAGCTGCTTTTTTATTGGATGCAGCTTCAAAGATTTGTTCAATACCTTGTTGAGAAAATGTTACAATAGAGATTTATGCATGTTTTTGTGAGTGAGAAACAAACAATTAAAAAAAAAGTTTTAGTGGCTTTAAAAATTCTGACTAACAACAACAAAAAAAAACTCAATAAAATACCTCAAAACAAACAAACAATTAAACACTTAAAATTACCCCCCCGCCCCGCAAAAAAACCCAGAAAAAGTGTCGGGAGGAACCCAATTTCAGTAATCTCTTACCCTAAATTCCAGCCTCTACAACAACAAGAGACCTAATGAATATTTACTAAAAAAAAAATATAAAAATTTTTTTTAAATATTAAAACAAAACAAACCACCACCCAAAAACAAAACAAAAAAAAACCACCTCCCACAACCAATAATATTGCATTTTTAAAGGGAGTGAGATACAAAATTAACAGTGTTATTAATGCTGGTGTCCCTAATCAAAAGAATGTTTTATAAGGAAATTCTTTACATTTGCAAAATTTATCAGTGTTATTTTCTTTAGCATATGTATATTTTCCAATTTTTTCATAACAATTCATCCCAAGTTACCACAAATGTATATGGAAATAAAAAGTTTTGTTTGATCTTGGTACAGGACTTTGTTTTCAATTGCATCCCTGGACAGACAGACAGACAGAAGGTATAAATTCAACTATTTTCCCTACAGCATGCAAATCAGCAATCCACATAAGTAAGAATGGCTATCATTGTTACATTAGATAATATATGATGTAATTATATAAATAGGGCTACTCAGAATGAGTAAATAGTAGGGCAGACTGGGCTCTTTAACCTTGGTGTGACAACTAGTCTAGGGAAGGGAAAATCTAAATTGAATCCTGTTAAACTCTGCTTCAATATTGATCTCATGTTACATACTGAGATGGCCTAAAGTCGCTATCAGCCAATCAGCGAGGGAGTCTATCCCCTTTTCACTAGCGCTAGACCAAGGAGATTGTTTTTAGCATCTGAGATGGAGCCACCACACCTACAATCCACTCATCACTTTACTGCACAGATCCCTGTGCTACTCATATGCTTAGTTGGCAAGGGGCAGTATCGAACCAGGAATCTTGGGTAAATACATATATACATCATAGGTATACTTTAGACATATTAATGGAGGTGCTTGGCGTCATGGCTAGAGATGGACTTGTTGACCGAGTTCAATCCTAGACTAGGCTGTCTACATGACACACAGCGCTAATAACACTTGGGAAAGGTATCCATCACCCTGCTCTCCATTCAGCTATGTGTATAGCGTGAGCAGACTGGGCTCTTTAACCTTGGTTAGGCAACCATTCTAGGAGAAGGAAAAACTCTGAATCCAAACCTGTTAAATTCCACCTAAAGAATTGAACCTTGTGTCACATCCTGCTCATGCGGAGGGTTGGTAAATATGTACTTAGACATATTAAAAAAAATATCTCGCAAGATCTGGCAAAGATTTTCTTGAGGGAACCATTGGATAAATTACTTAATGGAATTCAATTTGTATAAAGATATTGTATTTTAATATGTCTGTGTAAATTTTTTTTTTGTTAAAGCTGATGTGAGAAGATAGAAAAAAATAATGGGAAAGATGCCGAAGGAGGCATAATGAATAAATAGATTAATAAATAAATTGATTCTTGACTGCCTTGAGATATGATATTATTAACAAACCAGGAGGAATGTTATCATTCAGATAGACATATCGATAAATGAAGACTGTCTGATGACATTGTTGGAGAAAGGATTACTCTATGCTGATTTCTGCATCCAAAGATTCCGTTGTGACCCAACACTGAATTCTTCACATCAGATTTTTTGGTTGGTTTAATAGATAAAGTATTTAGTATTTAGTTAGTATTTTTCTACAAGGATGGTTTAAGCATCTAAATAGTAGTATTAGTAGTATTTAGTAGTATTTAATAGAAAAGTATTTGGTATTTAGTAGTATTTCTACAACGATGGTTTAAGCATTAAATAATAGTATTTAGTAGTATTTTTTGTAATATTTAATAGATAAAGTATTTAGTATTTAGTAGTATTTTCTACAAGGATGGTTTTAGCATAAAAATATTTTAAAGTTATTCACCTAAATAGGTTGTGAAACTGAAGTATTGTCATATAATATATATATATATATATACGTATCTATATTTATTTGAAAAATATATATCCCCACTGTATATTTAGTTTCTATACATGAATGTGTGATTTTTGGCATCTAAATAGGTGAGTTAGTTTCCCACCATTAAGATCTCAAAATTTGCTTTTTTATTATTCTTTAGTTTCTCAAAGTAGTTCAAAGAGACTAGTCCTGAAGATAAGCAGCAATAGGTTGCTTTAAACAAATGGTAACAATAGCTTTTTAATTGTATAGTATTTCATAATAAAAATAATGAAGTTCTCTTTATTCATAAATAGAAGCATAATTATTTGGTTACATTTTAACAGTGGAAAGAAATCAGAAACAGTTAAAGATTGTCTATTATCATTTCGCACAATTACAGAGATATATAACTGAAACAGATAAATATATTTTATATCTCACATGCTATTTCAATTACTTTGCTTGTATTAATGTTTCAGAAAAAATAACACATGTGATCAACCAAATAAAAAGGGAAAAATTGCAACTGAAATTGGAAAACTCTTTATATCTAAATCAAAAAAATTTTAGTGTGTTTTTGTTCTGAAACATTAATACAAGCAAAGCTAATTGAAATAGCATGTGAGATATAAACTACTATTTATCTGTTTCAGTTTATATCTCTGTAAATTGTGCAAATGATTAATAGACAAACTTTACTGTTTCTGATTTCTTTCCACTGTTAAAAATTGTAACCAAATAATTCATTGCTTTCTATATGAAAAAGAGGAAAACTTCATTATTTATTTATTATGAAATACTATACATATTAAAAAAGCTATTCGTTTACCATTGGTTTTAAAGCACCTATTAGCTGCTTTATCTTCAGACAGTCTCTTTGAAACTACTTTGAGAAACTAAAGTGAAATAAAAAGCAAATTGAGATCTTAATGTGGCGAACTAACATCACCTTATTTAGAATGCCAAAAATCACAACATTCATGGTATAGAAACTAAAATATACAGTGGGGATATATATATTTCAAATTAAATATAGAACGATATCATATATTACTATATATATATGACAATACTTCAGTTTTCACAACCTATTTTTAGGTGAATAACTTTAAAATATTTTTTATGCTAAAACCATTCCTTGTAGAAAATACTACTAAATTACTAAATACTTTATCTATTAATATTACAAAAATACTTACTAAATACTATTATTTAGATGCTTAAACCATCGTTGTGAAAGAAAATACTACTAAATACCAAATACTTATCTTATTAAATACTCACTAATACTACTAAAATACTTAACTTAATTTTTAGACTTAAACCATCCTTGTAGAAAAACTACTAAAACTAAATACTATTATCTATTAAACCAAACCAAAAAATCTGATGTGAAGCAATTTCAAGTGTTGGGTTCACAACGGAATCTTGGATTGCAGACATCAGCATTAGAGTAATCCTTTCTCCAACAATTGTCATCAGGACAGTCTTCATTTATCGATATCTACTGAATGATACGATTCCTCTGGTTGTTATAATCATCATATCTTCAAGGCACGTCATAAGAATCACATTTATTTATTAATCTATTTTAATTTTCGATGTATGCCTCCTTCGGCATCTTCCCTTTTTTTCTATCTTACTCACATCAAGCTTAACAAAAAAAAAGATTTACACAGAACAATATTAATACAATATCTTTGATACAAATGAATTCCATTAAGTAATTTATCAATGGTTCCCTCAGAAAATCTATTGCCAGATCTTTTTGCGAGATATTTTTTTTAATTATGTTCTAAGTACATATTTACCAACCCCTCCGCATGAGCAGGATGTGACCACAAGGTCAATTTCTTTTAGGGTGAATTTAACAGGTTTGGATTCAGAGTTTTTCCTTTCTCCTTAGAAGGTTGCCTAACCAAGGTTTAAAGAGCCCAGTTGCTCACGCCTATTTACACATAGCTGATGTGAGAGCAGGTTTGATGGATACCTTCCCAAGTGTATTAGCGCTGTGCTGTCATGTCAGACAGCCAGTCTTAGGATTTGAACTCGGCTGTCAACAAGTCCATCTCTAGCCATGACGCCAAGCACCTCCATTAATTATGTCTAAGTATACCTATGAGTATATATGTATTTACCCAAGATTCCCTGGTTCGATACGCCCTTTTGCCAACTTAAGCATATGAGTAGCACCAGGATCTGTTGCAGTTAAGTGATGAGTGGATGTAGTGTGGCTGCTCCATTCTCAGATGCCTAAAAACAATCTCCTTGGATTCTAGCGCTAGGAAAGGGGAAGACTCCTCGCTGATTGGCTGATAGGCGACTTCTAGGCCATTCTCAGTATGTAAACATGAATCAATATTGAAAAGCAGAGGTTATAAACAGGATTCAATTTAGGAATTTCCCTCTTCCTAGACTAGTTGTCCACACCAAAGCGTTTACAAGAGCCCAGTCTGCCTACTATTTACTCATTCTGCAGTAGCCTATTATATAATTACCATCATATATGATTATACTATGTAAACAATGATAGCCATTTCTTTACTTATGTGGGATTGCTGAATTTGGCATAGCTGTAGGGAAAATAGTTGAATTTATACCTTTCTGTCTAGTCTGTCTGCAGGGATTGCAATTGAAACAAAGTTCCTTGTACCAAGATCAAACAAAACTTTTTATTTACCATGAATACATTTGTGGTAACTTGGGATGAAATTTTATTGAAAAAATTGGAAAAATATACATTATTGCTAAAGAAAATAACACTGATAAATTTGCCAAATGTAAAAGGAATTTCCTTATAACAAATTCTCTTTGATTAGGGACAACCAGCATTAATAACACTGTTAATTTTGTATCTCACTTCCCTTAAAAATGCAATATTATGGTGTGGATGGTGGTTTTTTTTGTTTTGTTTTGGGTTGGTGTTTGTTTTGTTTTTAATATTTAAAAAAAAAATTTTTTATTATTTTTTTTTTTTAGTAAATATTCATTAGGTCTCTTGTGTTGTAGAGCATGGAAATTTAGGCGGTAGACGAATTTACTGAAATTGGTTCTCCCGACACTTTTTCTGAGGTTTTTTTTTCGGGGCGAGGGGTAATTTTAAGTGTTTAATTGTTGTTTGTTTTTGAGGTATTTTATTGATTTTTTTTTGTGTTGTTAGTCAGATTTTTAAGCCCTAAAACTTTTTTTTAATGTTTGTTCTCACTTTCACAAAAACATGCATAAATCTCATATGTAACATTCTCAACAAAGGTATTGAACAAATCTTTTGAAGCGCATCCAATAAAAAGAAAAGCTTACTAACCACTTACCTCCTATCACACGAACCATCCAAGTAACGATGAACAAAGAACCTGTTGGACAAGCAAGGACAAACTCATACAGTATGTCTCCTTGAAACAGCTACATATGACACACAGCAAGAAGCTTAATCAATAGCTCTGTGGGATTCTGGAGTTGCAACAGGGAAAGAGCTTGAGGGGTGATGAACAGATAGGATGTGGGTGTGAAGAAGGTCTAGGGAATCTGAGTTGTTCATCATGTCCTCATGCTGATGATATATATCTCATTTTAAAGTTTAATTGAAAACCTTTACTTTAAAGAGCTGCTTTATTTGTGTTTAAGTTTATCGCAAATTAATTTATAATCATTTGATAGAATGTGTCTGATGATTGTCACAACAGTTCCATAAATGAACTAAAATCAAGTGCTAATGATTGGCTGATTTTAATGGATGTCATACCATATGTGAACCATTATGCATTGAGAGAAGGCAGTGCTGTGATCATCTGGTCTGCAACATCGTAGGTTTTTGTTCGACTCTCAGCTATTTTCTAACTTTCTAGGAGTTGCTTGTCAAGTGACTTCCTCAGACCAATCAGAGTAGACACTCCAGATCATTTGGAGGTTCAAAGCTTGCCATTAAACTCTAGTGATTTCTCCAAAAGTTTACTTGTGGTCTCTCAAATCCTAATACATTCATTACACAGATATGGCTATGCTACTTCATTACTGTAAGCAATGGAGATATCAAGACATTCTTTATCGTAATACAAATTATGATGCCAATATTATTGATTCAAGTTTCTTATAATTACTAATGACATATATGGTTTCAAGTAATTATTTCTATACTAATGTAATTAATTGTTTCGCACCTCACTTTGATGGTTTCAACGTTACAAATATGATATTCATGTAAATAGTTGATGCTACAATAATACGATTAAGATATATATTTAACATTCCATTGCAATCATTCTTTTAAAATTTCACTTTTATCTAGGAACTACAATCATTGTTAGCCATAGTTCATATAGTAGCAAGTATTCCTCTCTAACCACTAATAAATTATCACAATTATAATTGTTTCCAGTAACTATTTATCATTGGTAATAAAATTTATTTGCACACATTTATATGGTCTCAAGTAATCTCTCTAAACAGCAATAATTTGCAGCTGATTATATGGTTTCAAGTAACTAAACATAAAATTAGTAACTAATATCATCTTCAGGTAACTATTCTTTGAATACAATAACTTTCATATAGTTAAATGGTTCAACGGTTTGGTTTTGGTTTGGTCTAGTTAGTTTCAAATGTTTAATAGCGTATTCACTTTTATGGTTATAATTTCAATGCTAAGCCATCCTTTCGAATAGCAGTAGTAGCGTATTATTGTAGCAACATAAATGTCGGGAATAAAGGTGTTCAATACCTTGTCCAAGGGTATTAGTTTGAAGTGAACTCACACAAAGATTGCCCTGTCTAGCAAACAATTTAACTAACTATGACTGACAGCAATCACCCCCAAATGGTTTCAAGTAAGTCTATACATATGTATATTCATTTCAATAATCCTATTAGTGCACAGTTATATGATATTGTATATAATGCACAGATAATGTGCTATACGTTATGTGCTTGAGTCTCTTGTCTTCAGAAAAAGAAATGCTTGGTAGAGTTTAGTGTATGCAACCTAATATTTGCATGTACAGTTGATTGGGTGGGTAGAACAGGATATACATCATAAGGATAGTAATTATATTAAAAAAGCAATTCGGCTTTTTCTCATGGCTGAATTTTAAATCTAATTAATAATCAATTCTGAAATACCCCACACCACACCCACCACTATATCATTACATCATATTAATAATTAATCATATATGATATATATAATATATAAATAATCCATTAGTTAAACCCTTGCTTACCAGTGAGGAAAAAAATAGAAATTATTTGTTTAGTAACAATAAGCCTACCAAACTAGCTACCTAGGGAAAAGCAGGGAAAAAAGGAAAAGGACCAAGAGTTACCACCAATCAAAAATTAATTGATTAATACAGTATAACACTAAAGAAAAAAATATAGTATAGACATATATTTACATATCTAAACCACTTAGATTGTCTAAAGCCAAAATTGTAAAAAGTCTCGATACCTAGCTATGGTGCCCACAATAATAATCCTCGATGAGCGACTAAGCAAAAACTGATTAGTAGGTATAGCCCTGAACTCATTATCTTCGGACTATACTTTATACAGGCCGGGGTTAGTCAGTCTGTAAAGACATTAGCTAGACCACAGATTCTAGTTCGAACCAGGTCCTCTCCACTCAATATGAAGTGACAGGGATATGTGCCGGAAAAGTACGGCGTAGATGGTAGGTGCTGCGCGTCACCTCAGCTGCTCCCCTAAAAAATCTTCCTTGGTCTACACTATTGAAAAGGGGCAATGAGATCCTCGCTGACTGGCTTGATACAGACCGTAGGCTCCCCGTCGACTTTAACTTACCTTACTTTTACATATATATATATACTAATAATATATACAGAGACCGGACGTGAGGAAGAGATTGATGAGATGATGATATCAATTTCAACAAATCAGCTTGTGAAGCAAATGTTGTTCATGTCAAAAAATGGACCTCCAGGGTTGTTTTGGTTAATATTTCAAATATGTATTATTTAATATCCGCAGCAACATTATGAATAAAAATTGAACTGCTATCTTATTTATGTGAACAGCAGATACAAGCAAAATAAGTAGGATACTATGATACTGCAATAATAATAATGTAATCTAATAATAATTATCTAAAGAAAATTAATATAATAACAAATATAATTATAGAATATATATCAGTCTTTCAAGAACCAGAAAATTAGTATGGAACGACCCATGAAATAAAACCTTGAGTATAATTAACAAAACATATTCACACACTTACATTGAATTCGTTCATCTCCACGAGTATATCTTTTCAGGGTTACTATTTTTAATCCTCCAGCCCTGCCACAAAAATTTCAAATATATATAGTAATTCTTCGAACCATCGGTATTTGAAATGTGAGTCCAAATTTCCAAGACTGGATACTTTTAACCCTATCTATCAGTCTGTTCTCATCTGTATCCTAATATATTCTTTTATATATACTTTTTTTTTATGCTCTTTCATGATATTCCAAGAATTGACTTTTCTTTTTCAACTGTCTCCAATTAGGCAATCAGAAAAATGCAATCAAATTATTACAATCTTTAAGAGACGCAGAAAAACTTTGATGTAATATTAAGTATTTTTATCTGCCCAAATTATCATTTAATTTTCATCAATTCATGTACATCTTCCACTGGAAATATTTTACCACACACACACACACACACACACACACAACTATATATAATATATATAATATATATATATATATATAATGTGGTGTGTATTCTACTGACTAAAAGTTTGGGACCCCATTGATCTTTTCCTCTAAACTTTAAAATTAATCATGTATTTAAAGATAATAATTTGAATTATTTTTTTTATATTTGCATGCAATCATGCAATCATTTAAATAAAATGAAATAAAATAAATGATTATAATTTCAATTGTAATTAATTTTCAATTGAAAAAAATTCATGTTTTCTTTTGATCAAAGAATCTGCCATGAGCATTTATTACTGCAGAGAAAATTCTTCTCATCCCTTTTTTTTGTAACTTTTTGTTGAAGTATCATTCCAATCAGCATTTAAATGTGGAAACAACATTTGTTTATTTTAGGCAGTTCACTTTGAACATTATAAACAAATTTTATCCCTAGACTAGTTCAAATGGTGAAAAATTTGAAGACTCATTGTCCAAATCATAATATGCAAAATTACGTTTATCTTTTGATTTTAGAGATATTTAAAAACCGTTTTGAACAATGTTATAGGTCATTTAATCTTGTTTGAGTTTTATATATGGGTTTGCATGTACACAATAGGGCAATTTATTTTATTCAAATATGCCCAAAATTAGCCTTTATTATGAACTATAGGAAACAATTCAGGATGGTCCAAAAATTTTGTTTGATAGTGTGTGTATATAAAATTTACAAAATAGATTGCCATTCAACATAAATCAAAAACAAACTTGTTGATTACTAGGATTTATAATACATCCTCTATGGCATTTCTGATCTCCTCCAATATAAGACTGTTTGTACTGAGTTACTTGGTACCAGCAATCTCTAATAATAAATGTGAATGTCGGTATATCAGTGGGTCACACTATTGTTACTTTGGACAAATAACCTTGGGACAAGATATCCCAACTTTCCTACAGCTATGGGGTAAATAGCATCACTATTCTTCTTTTACAAAGTTGACTTTCATACTAAATATCCTACAAAGGTTTGTATATGCCATTATTACAAAAAAAACTATTCAAATGACAAGTAATTTGCATTGAGCAACTTTGCAGATAGCTGATGGAATGAACCAAGGAAACTTCAACTCTAGACGAGGCTGTTTGCATTTCAATAGTGCTCATACCCTTGGGAAAGGTATGAATTCAGCTATTCTCCGTCTAACAATAAGTAAATAGTAGGACAGACTGGGCTCTTTAATCTTGGTATGGCAACCAGTCTTAAAGTCAGGGTTTTTTCCTTTTCCTAGACTGGTTGCCTAAGATCAAAAAACCCATTCTGCCCAAACTATCTTACCCATAGCTGGAAGGATTGGTGATTGGGTGTACACTTTTCCAATTGTATTAGTATTGGTAAATGCATTTATATCAGACTATTTGTTTTTCAATAGAGGACAAACAGACAATCCTTCCTATTTATTATAGATTGCTACAAGTAATTCTATGAAATTATTTCAATCAGCTGGTCACGTCAACGTCTACTACTATCATGATTGTCCAAGACTGTCTTGCTCCTATGACAAACCCTCAAGCCTTGAGCTAGAAGGTAGTAGCTAACGCTCTTCGTATGCTATGTATGAAGTCCAAACCTGCATCTAGTGGGTAAGGGTTCGAATTTTGTAGCTCTGGAAGTGTGGTGAACCTTCATAGCAATTTTTGCTGGGTACACTCTGACCGGAGTATTAGTACCTGCTGGGTTAAATAGATAAAATGTACTTTAAAAATGAGTTTAAAAAAGAATTTTGAATAGCCAACAAAAACATTTCAGCATAAAATAGGGTCCAGCTATGGGTTAAATAGATAAATGTGTTTAAAATGAATTTTAAAAATAATTTTATTAAATAGCCAACAAATTCTTCAGTATAAAATAGGGTCCTGGCTATGCGTTAAATAAATTAAAAAGGGTGTTTAAAATGAATTTTTTTAAAAAGAATTTTGAATAGCCAACGAAAACAAATTCTGCAAAAAATAACCCAAATATTGACATGCCATAAATAACAGCCAACCCAACCAATGCAACTACCACATTATGATGATTGATGACGCTGTATCAATTATGTTGTTTAATTTACTATTCTGGAATATTTTTATTGTGTAGTTATTTGACCCCAGAGTATTAAGTACCTGCTAGGGTAACCATCTATGGTTGGAGTGTGTAGGTAATGGTTGATAGAGTCATAGGAAATAGAATTGTCGACCGAGTTCAAATCCTGACGAAACTACAGTTCACATAGCCGCTAATATGTTGCTGAAAAGGTATGAATCTAACTACTCTCCCCAGCTATAGATAAATAGTAGGGCAGACTGAGCTCTTTAACCTTGGTTAGACAATCAGTCAAGGAGAATCAAACCTGTTAAATCCGCTTGGGGTAGTCACTGCTAAAATAGACTCAGTCTAATTAGTAATCTATTTCACTAATTAAATATGGGTTAAATAAGGTAAAAAATGTGATTTGAAAAATTGAAATAAAATGAACATAAAATAACCCAAGGAATGACATGCCGTAAAATCCAACAAATTAAACCAACAACCACATGAAAAAAAAATTCGGAATGCTGTCTAAAAGATCAGATTTTTGTGTGATTATTAATGGAGATGTTACATTCTTGTTGATAGGCTATAAATATGAATATCTGTTTAGAAATGCGTTCTTTCTTTTCTTCAAACAGGATTCTTTTTTTTCTTCCTTTTTTTCTTTTGTTTATGTTTCATTTTTTTTACTTTTCTTTTTGTGTTTATCTAAGAACAATTTCCTGAAACACCTGTTGTTAGAAAAAGAAATGAGCACCAGATTTGTTGTCTTCGCTTCAAACCCCTTTCTAACAATGGTGTTTGGATATGGGATGTTCGGTGTGGTCAGCTCAACATGCAGCAAACTATAAAGAACACAAAAGCAGTGGAAAAAGTTCTTTTGGTCATCTCTAACCACACCACCTGCCCAAAACTCCTTCATTCTTTAGACACTGAACCATTCCATGCTTTCTACTCTGCAGAACAGATTGCCAGCCTCTGGCCAGCACTCAATAGCACACCAATGATGGAACACTGAATATTTCTTCTATCACACCATAAGTGTTATTCTCTCTGTCTAGTTTTAATCTTTCGCTGTCCCTTCCCTGACCAGTCCACAAAAGCCATACAATGTGTTTGACTGACCACAAATCTGTCTATGCCACTGTTATCCAAAAACAATTTCAACCTGTTCCAGGGGCCTGGATCGTTTCTTTGGGTTGGGGTTGGGTTTGGTGATCTCGGGAACTGGAGTAGTGGGGGTGGTATTTGCCAGGATGCTGAGAGGCATTACAGGCAAAAAGAAAAAGAATAATATGCATTTGTCGGTAATCTATATCTACATTACACGCAATGAAATTCGGCATTCCGTTTGTTCATTCATGTGTGAATTGTCTGCCTCCCCACAACTGCAGTTCTTACAGTTTAGATATAAAGAGAATGGCGTCGATTGGAAAGGGTTATCTGTGCTAATGACAAACGAAAGAAAGCAAGTTGTAAGAGGAGAAGATGTAGGATAACACTTAGAGAAGATTTGAAAGGGGTAAGAAATTTAAAAAATTATTAAAGAAAAAAGAAAATATGTAAAAGGAGAGAGGAGAGAGTTAAAGAAAATAAGGTACAGCAAGAAGAATCCAAGATAGTAAACGGAGAAGCGAGAGATAGAGAACACAGTGTCTGTAGATGAAATATTATATATTATAATTTATGTGTGTGTGTGTGTGTGTGTGTGTAATGAGAGAGAGAATCGAAAGGAGATGAGGTAGAGCAAGAAAAAACAAAAGAGATTAATGAGAGAGAGAGAGAGAGACTTCAGATGAAATAAAGAAGGGCAAGAAGAATCAAACGGCGATAATAAAGATAGAGAGAAAGTGGGGAGTAAAAGAAGGAAGTGGATGAAAAAATTGATAGGGAGGAAATAAATATCCGTTTTTTTGCCAGAATATTTTAAAGAATTTTTAGAAGATAAGAACACATATTGAGAATATGATTGAGCTTTCATCACTCTTATTCTCATGCATTTCTCTCTCTCTCTCCTCTCTCTCTTCTATATATATATATATATATAATATATATATATATTCTCATTGAGAATACGGTTTATTACATTTTTACGATCTTTCCTTATTATATTTTTCCTTTCACTTCATTCTTCCATATCTCTCTCTTATATTATAATTATTAATATATATTATAATAAATATTATACACTAGCAGAATATGCGCCTTTCCGGTGTAAGTATTTAAGTTTTAATGCAAATAGAATAATGTTAAATTAGGACGAACTAGCGAAATTAAATAAGAACACATAAAAAGTATTCACTCTTATCTTAACCATATTTTAATTGGACTTTTATATAAAAATATTCATAGATTGCTTTTAATACGTTTGGGAGAACTAAAAATATAATATAGTATAAAAAAGATACATAGTAAGACAAATAAATTAACTAAAACACAACGGTAATATGATAATAAACAAAAGTAATAGACAAATATAAAAAAACAAACAAACAAATAAATAAATATATAGATACACAATATATATAAATATATAATTATATATATAAAAAAAACAAAATCATATGTGAATAAATTAATACAATAAATATTATATCATATTAAATAAAAAAATATATAAATATCTAAATATAAATTCAAGAAGGGGACTAGTCAACATATACATACTAAACTATACAAAATATTAATATTCCTGTAAAACCCCATCACTACCAAAAACTAATAGTACATATAATATAAAAAAATCATATATATGATCTTATATCTGAGAAGATTACCTATAAAAATAACTGTATGATTTTATATACTACTCACTCTCCGTTACTAAATGAATTTCTATTAGAATATATCATTACTATATAATATAAATTAAAAAATAACCAATCAATACAAAATCATAATAATTAAAACAAAAAACAAAAATGATAATATTTACAAAGAGAAAAAAGAAGAAAAAAGAGAGAAAAAAAAATAATATAAGAAGAGAAGAATAAAGACCAAACAATAAGATAGATATATAGACATATATATAGAAATCATTACCCAAATCCAAAATTTGGATAAAAAAAGATATAGACATTATAAAAAACAATAAATAATAAAATCTAAATAAAAATTAAAACTATAAAATAAAATAAATAAATACAAATAAAATATAAAAAAAAAAAAAAAAATAACATAAATAAAAAATAAAAATAATAATAAATATAAAGAAGAGGAAAAAGAGAAAGAAAAAGAGAGAAGAGAGCAGAAGATCATAATAAGAATACTAGCTTAGGATATATTGTAATAATATAATTCTTACATACCAAAACATATAAGATTAAATTTATTTCTTGATATATATGATATATATTTTCATTACTATTGAAGCCTATGATTCAAAACTATGATTCACTTGTCTTTTAGATATATAATATAACGCCCGAAAGACAGAAGAGGAAAAAAAATTTATCAAATAAAACTATACCAATAATATCACAAACTTACAAACAAAAGATATAATAAATAATATATAATAAATCTTATAACAATAATAATTATAAATATTTTTTTAATGAACAAGAATACTGATAACTTCATAGTGAGAAAAAAATAGAGATATTGATATAGAAAGAAAAAAGAAATAACAAAAACCGAAGTAGGTTAAATAAGGAGCAGACGCATAGAGAAACAAGCAAATAAACACTAGAGCGCTGGTCAAAAAGAAAGAAACTTGAAAAAATAAGAAACAAACGGATATATAATCGAAGGAAATGATAAGACGAGAAAGAAAAAAGAAAAGATTGAGATACGGAGAAAAAATAATACCTTAGAAAAGAGAAAAACAACAAAAAAAAAAAAGGAAAAAATGAAGAAAGAGAACAAAACAGAAGAAAGAATAAAAAAAGTAAAAGAAGAAAGATCAGAATAGACAGAAAAAAAAAAAGAAAAGAAAAAAAGAGAGAAAAAAAAGAGAATTAGGAAAAATAGAAGAAATTAAAGGAGAGAACAATAAGAGAAAAGAGATGAAACAGAGAAGAAGAGAAGAATATACAGAAAGCACAATGAAAGCTAAGAAGAGTAAGCAGAAAAAAGAAAGAAAAGATAAGACAATGATGGAAAGGAGCAAAGAGAGAAAGAGAAAGATAGAATAGAAAACATTACAGAAAAAGAAGAATATGAAAGAAACGATGGAAGAGAGAGGAAAAAGATAATTGATAAGACCAGAAAATACATAAAATAGAAAAGAAAAAAAAGAAAAGGAAAGATAAAAATGAGAGAAAAAAGAATAAAGAGAGCGCGACGTGTAGCCGTCGTATCCATGATATAATCTATTGAGCGCTAGAAGCAGCTCACATCCAGTGTGGCAAGTAGAGAGAGCAATCGTCTGCTAGTCCCCACCCTCTCGTCCCCTCTCCAGAGCAGTAGTTGACAGTCGAGTCGTGATAGTAAGTAAGTTGCCATGGTATGACCTCGTGAGGTGACGCTAGTCAGTTGCCAAGCAGAATCATGGTCCAGAGGATCGCCGTGAGGATCACTCGCACGATACACGCTCTCTGGAGCGCTCATTGTATAGAAAAGCACGCGAAAAGCAAGGAGGACCATGGATTGGGAGTTGCTAAGAAGAGAGTGAAGCCAACACGAATCCTATACCAACAGATAATTAAGTAATTGCCGCCCGCGTGCCCGGCAAGACCCAGTAAGAATTAGGAACGTCTCGTCAGGCCTCTTAAATGAATAGGACGTGTAAGGATGTGGAGCATCATGAGGGTGAAGGAAATTAGACGGAATAATCAAAACGCTAGAAAATAAAGCAGTTTGAGAGTGCGATCTTTCTAGAGATACAGATACCAGTCAAAAATGTTCAATCAAACGCATTTACATATCAAAAAGATAAAAATAGATAGTAATTCTGATATGAACCAGAACTTCTGATGTACTGATCTAGATATGATAGAATAGATAGACTAGAATATGGACAAGATTCTAGATATAGATACGAGATAATACTATAAGGTAGAGTTAGATAAGATTCACTAGACAGACTGATTAGATAGATATATGATCGATAAATCAGAATATGGGAATATCAGACGACATCTCGATGAGATTAAGATAGATTCAGTGAAAGAGAAGAATAGATATCCCGGATCAAGAAACAGAGAAGAGAAAATAGGAAGGGTCCAAAACGTTGCAGCGGAGCAAGTCACACATACCATACAAGCGTCGATGAAATGCGTAAAACACAGAAATTAAATAGAGCAAAGAAATTATGGATGGAATATGCCGGCCATAGACTCTATCTAACGACTAGCACCGGCTGATGTAAAAAGCGAAAGAGGTGAGATAGTATGGAAAGACAAGATTGTCTGTAGAAGAAAGAGCCAAGCAAGAGGAGCACTGCGTAAGGGCGACAATGATCACCGGGACAGAACATACCCTCGCCGGTTAACGAAATGCAAGAGCACGCCACAGTCAATTTGAGCAACACGACATGCGATGAAAACGGCACAGGAAGGACAGAATAATTAGAGAGTTGAGACCAAAGACGAATGTGAGGGAGGATCATGCGGGGAAATGGCAAATCGCCGTGATGAAAATACAAGGGGGAAATGGAGAGCAAGAATGGAAGGAAATGGAGAGCTAATATGAGAAGCTGTGGAAAAAATGCCAGCACCCGATGACCAATAAGGATACAAGCTTAAAAAGGGAGCAACCTTAGAATGTGACTAGGGAAAATGTTAGGCGCAAACGATGGAATGATAAACTTGGGAGACGCAGTATGTTGATAGAATACAAAAATGGCCAATGATGGAAAGAGCAAGAAAGGTTGCGGAATGGAGCATGCATCCTAGATAGAAATGGATGTCATCTGCAAAAATATGCGTCGCGTATCGAGAGCGACATATATATATAACGATAAGGAGGAAAATATATGTTTCGAGAACACTATATGAGGAGTGCGACTCTAATGAATGGACCGGAAATAGAGCGAGCTTAAGAGAGATGAACTCGGGAAATGGGAAGCTCTAATTAATGTAGAGAGCCAAGAATGGACATGAAACATATCAATGGAGAGCGACAGATTAAGTAAGGCTCGGAAAGAGGGAGCAGAACATTAAATGCACGAGAGCGGTGGACCATAAATGAAGACGGAAAAGGAATAACGAGAGAGCAAGCACCATGCGAGGCTCTGAAAATTGGCACTGAGCATTAATAGGAGAGCGTCAGATATGGAATGAAAAAAATGGAGAACGCGAAACAGGAAGGGGAAATACAGAGATGCACGAATGGAGGGAAATTAGAAAGCAAAAAATGGAAGGGTCCCCGCACCAATAGCGATTAATGGAGAAGCCTGCTCAAGATGAATGGAATGAAAAGCTCGAGAGCTTAGTAAGTGACGTTGGGGAAATATGCTCTAGCCCTGTCAGAGGCCCATACCTACTGACAATGACGGTATAATGAATTAAAATTGCAGAGAGAGCAAGCAATATCTGAATGATGAAAAAATGTGTACGGCAGCAAGAATGGAATTGCACCAAATTGACGAGAGCGAAAGTAAGGGCGGAAATAATGGAGCAAAAATGGAGGGAAAATGGAGAGCAATGACCAATGGCAAGCTCCGATGAAAAAATTACGACGAGCCCTACCGGGTAAGTGAGGGATAATGGAGAGGCAGGAATGGAGGAATTTGCCATGGACGAGCACGCCATAATCGGACAATTTGTTAAAACAAAACATGTGTGAGAGCGATAAGGGAGGAAAAAAATGAAGAGCAAGAATGGAAAGAAAGTGTCGAGAGCAATAATAGAGGGGGGAAATGGAGAGCAACGATGTATGGTGAGGAGGAAAGACAGGAAGCACAAAAAGCTAAAGAATGGTTGAATCTGCTTGTCATGGCAGAAATGGAGAATCAGTGATATTAGAATGAAGAGAGGGGTTTAGGAGGGCTGGTCATTGCCTTTTACCTTACTCCTCTGGATACAATCTGAAAATGTAATGAAATCTTTTGATGCCCAATGGCTGTTGTGCGTCCGAAGCCTTTGAAAAAGTAATATTTGTATCAGAGCTTTTTTCCCCCGGGGAGAAAGAGAGAGCAAGCCAGGTGTTTTGAAGAGGAATGATCAAATACTACATTATGCTGTCCCCTCTGATTCATGAAATGATATTAATAATCATGGTGTGATTGTGATATTTGCCCAGTCAGCCAGAATCCCCCTCTTCTGCTGATATTGGCATCGTTCAAACACATCGACATGCTTTGATATATACTTTTTCCTTGTTTAGTTTTAGCCGCATGTTGTTTATGCGAAATTTTTCCTCTAATTTCAGCATTTTTGTTTTTGATTAAAACAGAATAAAAAGAATTAGTTGAGCAACGGTTTGCTTGGTAAGGCGGTTGACCTGACCTAACTTTTCATATGACATTCAGCCTACGCTTCTACTCTACCTCCAGTTTTGAAGATTTTACCTTTTTTTTTTTTTTCAAATTCTAGCCATATTTACTAAGCAGCAGAGCTAACCGACGGTGCGCTCTGGGATTAAAAAGTTGGTTGTTTGTTTTACGGTATATCAACCCCTCGTTTGAATCATTTAATACCGAATTATGGTTGTTTTGATAATATAACGGGCTTAGCTGCTTTCGGTAACTGCTGTTGCTTAAGTAGTAACCCAATTAAGTATTGAAAAGGCTCCTCGTTGCTTAACTTCGGAGTGATGTAGTTGGGAACCGGTGCTTTCAGTATAATTTAACCGTAAGTAAAGTAAGTAAAAGTCGTCGGGGTGGCATAATGTCAGTAATCAGCCAATCCAGCGAGGGAGTCTATCCTTCTTTTCACTAGCGCTTAGACTAACGAGATTGTTTTTGCGTGCTGAGGTGGAGCGCCACTAATACCTACATCAGCTCCTTACTTTACCCGTACTGATTTCCTGTGCTACTCATACGTTGAGTTGGCGAGGGCAGTATACGAACTAAGAACCTTGCGGCTTCTAGCCGAACACTCTACGACTGAGCTAAAAATATATTCTCTTATCAATATTTATACATATTAAAAAGAAATTCTATGTGTTTTATTATCTTTTATTTATTTATTCATTTATTTATATATTCTTGCTTTTAAGTTGTTTATTTATATTATAGTACAAGGAAAACGAAAGTACCGTTTGCACCATTGTTATTGTCAATAAAAGGTGGTAGGATCTTTCTCTCATGGGCGCTAATTATTTACTGAAGCCTTATGTAAAATTTATTACAGTTACCTTCCAGAACAATTATAGCACATTGGTTTCAAAATAAGATAATAGCAGAGCTACCCGGTTTTTGCCCAGAATTTAACCTGTTAATAAAAGTCATGTTTTTATATATATATATATTTTAAAATCTTTTACTCTTTATATATTCTTGATTTTGAGTTATTTATTTCTAATTATTCTTTCTTATTAGTGTGACTCTTTTTGTGTTTCATCTGCTTTTTATTATATTTTCCTATATTAATTTGTTTATTTCTTAACGTTTAGATTAAGTTTTTTAATATTTATTGATTTATGCCTTTATTATATTTATTTAATTTTCTTAAGAAAAAATGGGGTAAAAAAGTTTTAACGCCCTCTTGGACAAAAATAAGGTGTGGATTTAATGAAACTTTGTGATTTTTGCTAGTTTCCACCAATTTTCCTAAAGGACGACATACGGAATCTTTGTTTTAATATATAATATAATATATATATATATTAACAAATCTAACTATGTAAAGGCATTTTAATTGTACTAGTGGAAAACGTAAATTTGGAGTTTTTATAGTTCCGTTTTTTTAATTAAACAAATGTCTATAAATAATCTGGGTATATGTCCACGGCCAGGTGTGACACGACGTCAATTTTAAACGGTGTACAGCTGGTTTGAATCAAGCGTTTTAATTCTCCTAAACTTGTTGCCGAACCAAGTCTAAAGAACCCAGTATGTCCTAACTATCTAATCCTTAAACTTTTTTTTTAAAGCACAGATAAATACTTGACATCATTTACCTGTGTGCAAACAAATGATTATCATTGAATAGAAATAATAACTTCAATCCATATATTATTTGTATTAGATAGAAATAATTGAATCCATGAAACAATTGTGTGCAAATTATTTGTATTAAATTTGTAATACTTGATATCATATATCTGTGTGCTAACAAATGATTATCATTAAAATAGACATTAACTTAAAACCATATAATTATGAAGGCACGTGGTGTAATGGTTAGAATCGTAGGAAATGAACTCCTCGACTCGAGATAAATTCCAAGGTGAAACTGATTGCAGTCCACATGCGCGCTAATACCTTTGAGAAAGGTATGATCCAATTCTGCCTCCTGCCAGGACTAGGTAAGCAGTTGTATAGAAGGAAAACTCCGAATTCAAACCTGTTAAACTCTGCTTAGAAATTGACCTTGTGTCGCATCCTGCTCGTGCGGAGGGGTTGGTAACATAGTATTCTTTGTATTAGATAGAAATATACTCGAAACCATACACAATTTGTGTTCTCTTTTCTTAGATAGGAATAATTGATCTAGATGCTGTGTAAACGTAAACTCTTAAAGGATTATACAAATGTAAATATAAACGTACATTGTATGGATTCCCTAACCTCTAAGCATACAAAATCCTAGAGGGCTTGAATAATAGATAAGAAATAAATAGATGGGAAAATTATTTATCTATAGTAGGTAAAGTTATAAAGAATAAGTAAAAGAAAACTTTATTTTTGTTAAATACTATTTGAAGGGAGGCCATGCCTATTAGCGTGAAGCTAAGCACATGGACATGACCACCCTTGGACGCTCACAGAAAACGATACAAGACACACCAGACAACAAAACATATAGATATATATCATGAGACAAATTAGCCGTGTGAGAATCTAAATGCAATCTGTTGTTATTAAGAGGCAATAAAATGCTTTTTCAAAGTTTTTAAGGACAAAATAATTTACCGAAACAAGCTTCACCTTTTCCTCCTTTTCTTCATCAAACAATACGACTGAACAGTGTTGACATGCCAACAGTAATAAACAGTCGGCTGATACAAATGTTTCTTTGGGGCTGGGAGTGATGAAAATATACGAATCACGTGGGGGGTAATGGCCTACACATGCTGGGCTGCCGCATCGTTGTAAGCGAGTTCGAATTCAAGGGGCGCTCTTGCGTTTTCTTTCCCTTGTCGCTGATAATCTCTCAGTGAGTCGATTTATCTATATTTCATATCAAATCTATTTCAAGGAAACTAAGTGTATCATTAGGCTACACAAATGATATCAACTTTTTTTAAATAGTAAATATCAAATGAAGGCTGTGAAAAAATATTTAGAACATACATATCTGTCATGCATATTTAAAATCTACAAGATAACAGATCTTTCACACTTTTATTATGGGCAAATACTTTTTAAAAATGGAATATTTTCCGAGGTATTTCTTAAGTTTGGTTTGCTGATATAAATATACAATTTAAAATTATATATAAAAAGAAAAAATTCAATTAGAAATGACGTTAATAAATTAAATAATTAAATAGATCTACTCACTTAGAGGTTATATCAAGCGACAAAGGAAAGAATCCAGAAAGAGGCTGGAAATCTCGAGGCTGGGGGAGATACTGTTTGAGTGAGATCGCTCTAAAATATTTTATTTTGAATTGAGACATTATTTAATAATTAATTATTTTGATTTTGTCTCTATTTACGTTGTGCTTTTCGCCCTGTCGACAGGGCTTAGAATATCTTGGCTGTACCCCTGAAAAGGGGGTAATATCCCACCCAAACATAGCTGTCCTGGGTATATCACTAAACTTTATCTAATGTTGATGTTCCAGTTCTGGAAATCCAGCGGAGTGTGGAGAATCTCTTCATTGCCATTACTTCCAGGCCCACTCTGGCCCGTAGTGGTAGTACATGTTAAGTCCCATCTGATGATGTAGTCAATAGTTTGTATGTCGTGCATGTAGTATAAGAAAGAAAGGGGTTGTCAGTAGGTCAGGAATTTGCAAGTATTACTGGCTGGATATATTGTATGATAATTAGAGTATAAGGAATAGGTTAATTTTCATTATATTACAGAAATCTAGGGTTGGGAAATAAATGGGTTTGAGAAAATACAGTATTCTCGGCAAAAGATATATTGGCTAGCCGAAAGAGTTAAAAAAATGATAGAAAAAATTAATAAAATTTTTCTGAAATGGAATTGAGCATGGAATGATGTTAATTTCCATAATTATGATGTAACTCTGAGCAGCAGAGCGAAAAGGTGGTGAAAGATGGAGGGGTGAAATATGAGATGTTAAATTAGGGAGGGAATAGGAGAAGTGAATGGGAAGTAGTGGAAAAAAAATTTGTAGAAAGGAAAGAATTGGAAAAGTCAGGTTGGTTGGTTATTTGGTTTAAAAGCATATCAACCATTGTGGGTTATTTAATGCCAAATCTGATTTTTATATATGATTTGTTGAACAACTAATTTTCATTAACTTCATTCATATGTATTAATAAGTATGATACAAAATCAAGTCGATTTTCGAAGCCCTACACATTAAAAAATAAAATCATAACCTTAATGAATTAATATCGAATTCAGTGGTAATGTACTTGAATGACTTTAGTCACTGCTCGTTTCATAGAACCATATTTTAAAAACAAACGTTTCTAAACATTTACTACATAAATATATATATATATATTATAATATATATATATATATATATATATATATATATATATAATGAGAGAGAGAGAGAGAGAGAGAGAGAGAGACACAACGTGTGTCAAAAAAGTATCGAGATTTTTGTACTTTTGACACACCTTGTATTCTGAAAAAAAAAAAAACGTTCCATTCATTCTTCATTTCTATCTTGGTAGATAGCTTTAAACTTGGTACATTTTGACACACCTTGTATTCTGAAAAAAAAATAACGCTCCATTCATTCTTCATTTCTATCTTGGTAAATACAACTTCAATCTCGATACTTTTTTGACACACCTCGCATACTGTGAGGTAGAAATACCATCCATGTTTTAAACTGTCAACTATGTGGTGTAAAGGAACTTAGGAAAGTAGCAATGTTAGCTACTTCTAGCTAATGACTTACAATTCGTTTTTCAGATAAGATCATGACTAAGACCAATGCATACCGTGCGCTTTAAGCCGTTGAAATATTTTTTTAATACTGGTGAATCTATAACTGCTACAAAGGGAGCTTTTCGTGCTCACTTTTGTAACGCCAGAATGATGCTGTTCCGGATAGAATTTTCAACTCATAACAGTATCCTATCTGAAACAACGTAATTCCGACGTCTCATGGAATGAGCAGGAAAAGCTCTCTAATCTGAATTCCAGATTCAGTAATTTAGAAGAAGAAAACAAAAACAAATAAAAACGTTTCAACAGAAGGCGCACGTGTTGCACCGGTTCAAGCCATGATCGGATTAAAAAAACAAAAAACAACTGCTAAGATATTAACTATATGAAGCTACCATTGCTATTTGCCAAAGTTCATTTGCAACACACAGGTGATAGTTTAAAATATGGGAGGTATATCTGCTGTACCCTGTATAAGATAGAACTATAAAGATATCCAAGTAATACTGGAGTTTCATGAATGATTGAATGAAACTGCAATACTACGTTGGATATCTGTATACATTTATCATTTGATATTTTAATATTTAATTTACATTTTTTTAAAGAACACACTTTTAGCTTTTACTAACTCGGTATAGTTATCAACATTTTAAATCATATATTATATTATATATATATATATATATATTATATATATATATTATTCATATTTGAAATTGTATAATATATATATATGTAAATATTAATGAAAATGTTGATTTTTTATATATAAATTTAATAACCAAGACACACACACACACATATATATGTGTGTGTGTGTGTGTGTGTGTTTATAACTATATTGTTGTTGGCATCCTTTCGTCTGCGAAAGACGATGAAGTAGTGTCCCAATTTTTATTTTAAACTACGTAGCCTAGGTGGGTTGATATGGGGCATGTACTATGGCTCAAGCAGCAGATCCTCCCTCTCCACACTGCCTCTGTGGTTCAAAGAAAAGGTAAGAGACCAATGTAGTTTGGCAACGGCAGTGTCGTAGGAGTTACTGTGTAGCGCTGAAGTTCAGCGTTATGCCATCTTAGGGACTCCGGTTCCGGATTTGTTTTAGGGGTTTAACTATATAGATATACATATATATATATACATATATAATTAATAAATGTTGATAATTGTATAGTAAGGTCGTGAACTAAATCAATTGAAACATTATTGTAACAGAAATTTAAAAAAATTGCCACCTAGCGACTCTGGGAAAGCATATTTCCATGTTCTGACATATTTCCCTGTTAAGGGGACGGGTTAGCTCAGTCGGTAGAGCGTTCGGCTAGAAACCACAAGGTTCCTAGTTCGATACCGGTCCTCGCCAACTCAGCGTCTGAGTAGCACAGGGATCTGTGCGGTAAAGTAAGGAGCTGATGGTAGGTGTGGCGCTCCACCTCAGATTCCAAAAACAATCTCCTTGGTCTAGCGCTATTGAAAAGGGGATAGACTCCCTCGCTGACTGGCTGATACCGACTTTAGGCCGCCCCGATGACTTTACTTTACTTTTTTTATGTGTAGTTTGTTTATATTAGGTAAAAGAAAGAGGTCTTGCCAGCTTTTTAAATGCCCACCCACAAAAAGTAGAATAGTGTTTTTGTTTGGTCTTTTAGGGGTTGACTTTAGAGAAGTCAAAACAGCAGTTGAAGAGAAATTATCTACAAACGTGTAACAAGTAAAGCCAAAGTAGTGTTTAACAGGTTGTTGAGTAAGTTAACACGGGTCGTGAGGAGTGTTGATGACGACCAGTGTTTGTTTGTTCTATGCTTATTTCCAGAGAAGTTTTCATCAAAGTCTGTGATAATATTTAGCTTTTGGGGAAAAGGGAGAAAGGGGCGAAACAAAAAACTGCACGTCCCTTTCTTTGTGTTTCTTGACACAACAAATGTTTCTCACTAGCGTACCTTTTACTAAAAGACCATTTGTTTTGTGTATCGGTAATGTTTTAATAGCTTGGTGAATGGCCTATTCACAAACATTTGAGTTTAATGAAGAAAACAAATGTTTGTGTTTGACATGGACATGAAAAGCAATGCTTTACAAAATGCGTTTAAGCCGCTTGAAAGGTCCTAAAAACAATAACAAAAAGAGAAGAAAATTTGCAAGTCTCAACGAGATTCCTCTCGAAGTATGGAAGACAAGAAAATTTGACGATATAATTCTTCGATTATGCAATGCAGTGTATAAGTAAAATACAATAGAGAAATGGACGAAAGGCTGCATCCTCCTATTTCCCAAGAAAGTCAACCACGGAATATGAGGGTCGGGTTAGCTCAGTCGGTAAAGCGTTCGGCTAGGTTTTAGTTCGATACCGGCCCTCGCCAACTCAGCGTATGGGTAGCACAGGGATCTGTGCGGTAAAGTAAGGAGTTGATGATAAGTGTGGCGCTCTACCTCAGACAAAAGCAATCTCGTTGGTCTAGCGCTAGTGAAAAGGGGATAGGCTCTCTTGCTGATTGGCTGATACCGACTTTAGGTCACCCGACGACTTATTTTTTTACATAGGTATAACATGTATTGCCATATCACATATAGTTATTCGTCTCCTCTTTTCCATCCGTTTCTTCCTCTGTCTTCTGCTCCTCGTCCCTCTCATCAACTATCTTCACACCTTGCTGGTGTGGCTTAGAGTATGCGCAATTTTCCCTGCAGAGGGTTAAAACCCCAGAATTACTATAACTACAGAGGTATAACTCATACTGCCATAGCTGCTAAGGTTTATAATGCACCTCTTTAATGGTGTCTGACCTGAAGTAGAGAAAATCTGGCTGACTTCTGATTTAGGTCGGAAAATTAAAACGGAAAGGTTTTTTGGTGGTACCCAATGACAGTTTAACTGCCAGTCTATGAATTAACATTTTACGAATTGGGTTACGGTTTTAGGGGATTAAGGTTGTTTTTAATTACGTATTGCTTTAAAAAAATTACTATATATTTAATGTTAAAAAATATTTTTTAAAACTAAGTTTAATTGAAATTATACATTGCAATAATAACACAAACAACTGTCTCAATAATAGATTCAATAATTAATTTCAATGGTTAATAATGGTTGTATAGTAATTTTTTTTGTTATTTATTTTTTTAAGCAATACGTAATTAAAAACAACTTTAATCCCCTAAAACCGTAACCCAATTCGTAAAATGTAAATTCATAGACTGTAGTTAAGTTGTCATTGGGTACCACCAAAAAACTTTCCGTTTTAATTTTCCGACCTAAATCAGAAGTCAGCCGAAAATCCTTAGGAAAATCAAAACGGGTTTCGGAGAAAACGATCTCCAACTTCTCAGATCCTGATTATTCGTCGAATCATAGAAGGGACTCGAGCAAAATTGTGTTGACTTAATGGTTGGCTTATTGAATTTTACGGCATGTCAACTCTTGTTGGGTTATTTTACCTTCTCCTCTTTCCCTTTCTTTTTTTTTTTACCTCTCGCTCTTCCCTCTCTTTTTATCAGCCTCCTCTTTCCCCATTTTCCCTCTTTTTTCCACTTTCACTTACCCTCTCTTTCTTTTAACCTCATCCTCCTCTCTCTCTCTCTATTACCTATTCTTCTTCACTCTCTTTTTACCTCCTCCACCTCCTTCCTCTCTTTCTTTTTACCTTCTCCTCTTTCATATTTACTTTTTTTCTCTTCGTCGTCTTTTTCTTCTGCTTAACCAAAAAGATACGTAAGTCCCCATCTCTGTGTTTAGCACTTCATTTATAAAAATGAATCTTTAGTAGTATTTTTTTTAGTGGGATTGCTATTTATTTTATTTATAAGTTATGTACATGCAACATCTTAGGGTAACTGAACTGGAATCAGGTGTGTGTGGGGGAGGGTAAGGGTATGTTAGGAAATAGTCCCATCTTTAAAGTATTTTTACTGTCAAGTTCCAAAAATCAACACCCGCTTCCCACCCACCCCTTTTATCCCCCTTCATCCACCCCTGACCTTCGGCTTTATTTTCTTCCCCACCCACTCCCCTCCAACCCACCACCGCCGCCGTGTGTCCCTTTGTGTTTATCAACTGGCAAATCTCAGCCGAATATATATAAGTATTAGGTTTCTTATGATATGTGATAATTTTCATATGCCAGGTTCTTAAACCTCTCCCACCAACCGCTCTCCTTTCTCTTTTTCGTTTTACTTTCTCTTCCCCAGGTCCCCACCCTTAGCGTCCATGTTTTTAGTTTCATCATCATCATTATCATTATCATCGCTATCAGCTGCAGCAAAAATCAACATCGCATAACTCACTATCCTTATGGCGGTATCGGCACCATTGGTAACACCGGTCGTTGCCTTCAGCTGTTTTGTTGGCGGTCTTTTTCAGAAAGGTTTCAAGAGACTTTCTTGGGATTTCTTCTTCTTCTTCTTCTTCTTCTTCTTCTTACCCATTGGAATGGTACGAATCCAACTATTCTTCCTCCAGCTATGGGTAGATAGTAGAGAGGTATGGCAACCCGTGTAGGAGAAGGGCATTTCTGATTTTTAAATCAACATGGCTCTGTTCTCGTTAGTCAAAACTAATTTGAGAGCTCATCATTCTCCTTCTCTCTTCCTCTTTTTCTTTTTATTCTTTCTTGTTTCTTTTCTCTTTCTTTTTATCTTTTTTTATTTTATGGTTGGTAAAAGAAACCAATTTTCTCAATCATTTTAATAACAAAGCAATGCAATCCTAACAGCAGAATAATAAAACAAAAAGGTAAAATAAAGTAGTTGTCGTTATCTTTTATCGAGTCGTGATTCTTCTTCTTCTTTCTTCTTCTTCTTCTTCTTCTTCTTCTTCTGTTCTTTTTTTCTTCTTCTTCTTCTTCTATTGTTCTTTTTTCTTTCTTCTATTGCTTCTTCTATTGTTTTTTTTCTTCTTCTTCTTTTGCTTCTTCGATTGTTTTTCTTCTTCTTCTTCTTTTGCTTCTTCGATTGTTTTTCTTCTTCTTCTTCTTCTTCTTCTTCTTATTTGATTGTTTTTCTTATTTGATTGTTTTGGTTTTGGTTTTTTCAATAACTTTTTTTAACTTTATTTTCTTTACACTATTTATTCTCAGTCCTTTCTTTCTGATATTCTTGGTTTTTATCGTTTCCGGCTTCTCAATTCTGTTTACGTTTCTTCATTATCTCATTTTTCTTTAAAATATTTCTCAATTACTTTCCCTTCCTCAAATCTTTTTTTTTATTCTTCTTCTTTCACAGCCTTCTACTTCAACTCCTGTTTTTACTATATTTTACTTTTGTATTTATTCAAACATAAACTCCCTGAAATTAAATTACTTATATTCTCTTTTTTCCCCCTTAATCTACAATCTTCTATCACGGATCAGTCTTTTTCCCCCTTTCCTCATGCATTCCTTGAATCATGTAAACATTCTATTCGGATCTTGCTGAAAAGTTATCGGTGTAACCAAGAAAGAAAACAATTTTTTTATTCTAATTGAAACTTTTAGTTGGTCGTTTTGTTTTTATGTCATATCAACATAGTGTATGGTGGGAATAAGTTGAATAAGGATTTTAAGAAATCTATGTTTAATAAATTATTATTTGCTGTTACTGATTTCTACTACAATCATATCATTCTCAAACGTATTAAAATCAATCCTATATATAATTTTCTATAGAAATCAATAAAAATAACGTTGAAATAAGAGTAATATTTTTATATTTGTTCAATTTGATAAATTACAGTAAAGTGGTACATCGTTTATTTGCCCCCTCCCGTAAAAAGCACTTGTTCCAGCTAGATAACGAAGTTAAGCAGCGATAAGCGTGTTTTATAATTAATTGGGTGACCACTTAAGCAACAGTAGGTACTGTAGGCCACCCGAGTCCATTGTTTATCACAAATGACTTGATTCTGCATTAAAATGGTCCGAAATAGGGTTGATACGGTCTGCTCGTGGGGATGGTTTAGTAAATACATAAGGGCTGGTAGATGTGGCCAATAGAAAAACAGGACAGCTTGTCAAAATTGAATTTCATATAATTTCTAATTTGCATATTTGATAAAAAATGTATCTAAAAATTTGCTGAATATAATGACAGGTAGTATGTTTCCTTGGGCATCTGTATTCATTTTTAAATCTGTGAATTCCACTTCTGTTCGGTAGTCTAACGTTTAAGTACTAGAGGCTTCGACATTGGGACTATTTTGATTCTACTAAATGTTGTTAGACCTTCAATCTGTTCTTCTTGTTTTGGGGTGTTGTACACTGCATCAGTCTGGATGGGTTTCCTCTTTTCTTGTTTGTTTTTTATGGTTAGATTTTACGACATTATATTATACCAAAGGCTTTTTATTTTAGTAATCCGTGATGGGTATTCAACATTTTTTTTTAAACTCATTTTTTAACTCATGTTTTTTTCTTTCTATTTAACCCATAGATGGGACCCTATCAAGTACTTCCACTTCAGGTCAGGGTGGACCTGAGAGTAATGGTGGTAAAGGGGTACTCCATACTCTCCAGAGCTCCAGAATTAGAACTTCACCATTCTGGAATTTTGTATTGTAGTTGGTGTTGTGATTTTAGCTTATTGCCCTAGCTTCGTGACCTTGACCTCGGTTTACATTTTTCTCTGCTTGACAGCATAGGACAACATTGTATACTAAAAATAAGGACGTACAGTGATGGAAAATAAAATTTAACACTCTAAATATGTGTTTTGATTTACTGAAGATTAAATGTCCAGAAAATATAACCGCGTGACAGAAAATAACCATAAATAGAAATCAATACGCGCACAGGTTTAAAAATATCTGCTGTATCAGCATTACTCCTACCTCATGTTAATACATTGAATATATACAGCTTTTTTATGGGAACTACACAAGGATGCTTAAAACTGTCTTGAACAAATCCTGGGAGCAGCACCCCACAAAAAATGAAGTTGTACGGCCATTTACCTCCTATCACACAAACCATCTGGATAAGATTAATAAGATACGCTGGACAAGCAAGGATAAACTCATAAAAGACGTTCTCTTGTGGACGCCTACAACCCAACGTGTTTTAAAAAGTTTGATATTATTGGAGATAAATAGGATGTTTCAGAAAAATTAGTATTATTTCGTAATCTTGATCAATTCTTGTTCAAATGAACTCAACTTCTAACAGCATCTGTAAAAACAACTATTTTTTTTTTTATTATAAAATTGTGTCCATGTGTATACATATACATGTTTTATTTGTGTCCTTGTGTATACATATTAGCTTCCAGGAAAAATACAAATATAAAGCTTGGAAAGGATTTCAACAAATTAAACACGTGTCGCTCATATAATATAACCAATTAAAAAAATTAAACCCATTTTTCAGATCTTTATATATATATATATATATATATATATATATATATGAGGAAAAAATGAGTAAAGAAAAGAAATGTAGATGGATAAAAATGAATTTTATCGATATCACTTTTAATCGATATCACTTACACATGTGTTTCGGTCTGTTTATCAAAATGTATACGGATTTACGTTATTATTATTATTAAAATAATCAGATGGAGTTGAAATGATGATGATAATAATAATAGAAAAAATGCATAAATGAAAAAAATAAAAATACTACTCTGATGAAGGTCGGCAAAATCTGTGTACGGAACATTTTATGCATTTTTTCTATTATTATCATCATCATCATTTCAACTCCATCTGATTATTTTGATGATAATAATAACGTAAATCCGTATACATTTTGATAAACAGACCGAAACACATGTGTAAGTGATATCGATTAAAAGTGATATCGATAAAATTTATTTTTATCCATCTACATTTCTTTTCTTTACTCATTTTTTCCTCATATTGTCGGATTCATTTCCCATTCTCATATATATATATATATATATATATATATATATATATATATATATATATAGGTATGTTAAAAAAAGTATCGAGATTTTTTGTACTTTTTGACACACCTTGTATTCTGAAAAAATAACGTTCCATTCATTCTTCATTTCTATCTTGTAAATACAGCTTTAAACTTAATACTTTGTTGACACACCTTGTATATATATAAAAAATCTTTTGGGTGTCTATTTTTCTGTAACAAATCTAGCACTTAACAATGATTTGACACCCTTGTATATATATATAAAATCTTTTGGGTGTCCTGTATTTTTCTGTAACAAATCTAGCAACCCCCCCCCATTAACAATGGTCATCTCGCGTGTGGTTAGCGGATGATCATAAGTGAGTTCGATTCTCACTGGGTGTCCGATACTTCTGGTTTTGAGCTAAGCTTATCAAGTGCCAATCTTATATCAACAACATGATGTTACTTTTTTCTTCTATCCCTTTGTCTAGATTTTACTATCCATTTTAATCTTTTCTTCGATGTCTTTTCCCCCATTCTGTTGCACTTAGTCTTCATCAGTAGAAATAAAATTATCTTTTTCTTTCCTCTTTACTTCTTCACTATTTTTCCAGATTCTTCAATTTTAACATTCAATCTTTTCCTTTATTCTTGAATCTGTTTTTTCTTTCCTTCTCTTTTTTCTTTTTGTCTTTATGGAAATCTTTTTCATTTTTTTTTCATTTTATTATTATTAATTAGCACTTTCATTCTCTTTTGTGGTTTTAGACTTTAAAAAAAATTTCATTTGTTTATTTTTTTCTAGACTTCTTTGCTTCATTTTTCACTTTTTCCTTCATTCGTAAATCAGTTTTTTTCTTCTCTTTTATTTTTGTCTTTTTAAAAATTATTTTTCACTTTGTCCTTCATTCTTAACTTAGTTCTTTTCTTCTCTTTTCCTTTTTAAGCTTCTTTGTCTTAGACTTTTCAGACTTCTTTTTTTTTTTTTTCTTAACTTTTTTTTGTTTCTTCTTTCTTTTTGTTTCTTTAGATTATTTTTTCCCCTTTTTCTTTTTAAGCTCATTTTTATTTATTCTATTTTGACTTTTTCCTTCATTTTTAGATTAGTTATTTTCTTCTTTTAGAACTTTTTCTTCATTCTTCTTTTCACCTTTTCCTTCATTCTTAAATTAGTTCTTTTCATCTCTTTTTTTTTTTTAAACTTCTTTTTCTTCATTTTTTTTTTTTTTCATTTTCCATCATTCTTTATTTTTTTGTCATTCTAGACTTTAAAAAAAACGAATCACCTTTTCCTTCATTCTTAATTTAATTCTTTTCTTCTCTTTTCTCTTTTTAAACTTCTTTTTCTTCATTTTTTTTTCATTTTTCCATCATTCTTTAATTAGTTCTTTCCTCCTCTTTTGTTTTTTTAGACTTATTTTTCTTTATTTCATTTTCACTTTTTCCTTCATTTTTAGATTATTTTCTTCTTAGACTTCTTGTTCTTGATTTTTATTTTCACTTTTTATTCTATTCTTAAATTTGCTCATATCTTCCTTTTTTATCTTTGTTTTTTTTTTTTTTAGACTTTTTCCTTTTATTTTTTCACCTTTTCCTTCATTCTTAACTTAGTTATTTTCTTAATTTTTTTAGACTTCTTTTTCTTCATTGGTTTCTCTTATACCTTCATTCATAAATAATTGTTTCTTCTTTTTTGGTTTTTCTTCTTTTCCTATCTTTTCATTGCTTTTTGTCTTTCTCTTTCTTCATTTTTCTTTTCAATTTTTCCTTCATTCTTAACTTATTTCTTTTAGTCTCATTTTTTAGAGTTCTTTTTTTTTATCATTTTTTCACTTTTAGCTTCATTCATTAATAATGATTTCTTCTTTTTTTGTTTCTTTCTTCTTTTTTGTTGCTTTTCTTCGATTGTTGTCTTTCTCTTTCTTCATATTTCTTTTCACTTTTTCCTTCATTCTTAGCTCAGTTATTTTTCTCACTTTTAGTTTCTTTTTCTTCATTGTTTTCACTTATACCTTCATTCATTAATAATCGTTTCTTCTTTTTTGTTTTTTCAATTTTTTGTTGCTTTTCCTCGATTGTTGTCTTTCTCTTTCTTCATATTTCTTTTCAATTTTTCCTTCATTCTTAGCTTAGTTCTTTTTCTTCTTTTTTTGTTTTTTCAATTTTTTGTCTTCTCATCGCTTTTTCCTTTCTCTTTCTTCATTTTGTTTTCACTTTTTCCTTCATTTTTGTTTTCACTTTTTCCTTCATTTTTCTTTTCACTTTTCCTTCA
Source organism: Doryteuthis pealeii (assembly GCA_023376005.1). NCBI lineage: Eukaryota > Metazoa > Mollusca > Cephalopoda > Myopsida > Loliginidae > Doryteuthis > Doryteuthis pealeii. The sequence goes on from CM042160.1 coordinate 11,039,087, forward strand.
TTCTTAAATTAGTTCTTTTCTTCTTTTTCAACTTCCTTTTCTTTACTTTTTATTCTTCTACCTTACTTGTTATATCCCTTCTTATCATTATATTTTCCAACCCATTCCAATTCATTTAATCATCTCTAATTCATGTTATATCAAATACCTCCTGGTAATTTTACTCTTATCATCCAATTTGTTATTAATCTTTATTTCATTTTTTTCACATTGTTTTTATCTTCCTCGTCTTTTACATTTTCCCTTTCATTCATGGCCGATTTCTCTTCTTTATCATCGTTCCTTCTTTTTTTCGTTTATTAATCTTTTTAATCTCTCTTTATTTACATTTCAATCTCTTTTCTTCTAAATATTTTATTTCGCCATATTTCCTTTTCTCATACATCTTTTTTTTTTACTTTTAAGTCTTCTGTCAGATTTATTTCAATTTACATCTCCGATTCATTCTTTTTTATTTGTGTCCCTTTACTTTTTGTGGGGATTTTTTTACTTATTATTTTACTGTTCTTTTACTTCTTCGTTCCCTCTCCTTTTTTTGCGTTTTCTTCTTTCTCTTGGTCTTTCTCTTTCTTTCTGGCTTCTTAGTCTTTCTCTTTCTTTACCTCCTCTTCGTCTTTCTCTTTCTTTTCTACATCTTTCCTTTCCTCATTCTTTTCTTCGTCTTCTTCTATATTTTCTTCTTCTGTTTCTATTTCACTTGCTAATCCCTCATCTTTCCGCTCCTCACTTTTTTCTTGGCCTGTCTTCTCCTCTTTCTCCTCCTTTCCTGGTCTTCCTCCTTTCTTGGTCTTCATTCTTTTTTCTTGGACCCTCTCCTTTTCCTCCTCCTTTCTTGGCCTCTCTCCTCCTTTCTTGGCCTCTCTACTCCTGTCTTGGTCTTCTCTTTCTCGGTTTTCCTCCTCCTTTCTTGGTCTTTCTCTTCCTCTTCCTCGGTTTTCCTCCTTCTTTCTTGGTCTTTCTCTTCCTCTACCTCCTCCTTTTTTTGGTCTTCCTCCTCCTTTCTTGGTCTTCTTTCTTTTTTCTTTGACCTCTCCTTTTCCTCCTTCTTTCTTGGCCTCTCTCCTCTTCCACCTCCTTTCTTGGTCTCTCCCTCTCTTCCTCGGTTTTCCTTCTCCTTTCTTGGTCTTTCTCTTCCTTTTTTGGTCTTCATCCTCCTTTCTTGGTATTCCTCCTCCACTTCCTCATTCTTAGTCTTCCTCTTTCTCCTCCGTTCTTAGCCTTCCTCCTCCTCTTCCCTATTCTTTCTTTGTCTTTCGCTCCTTATTAGTTTCTTCATCTCTTTCCCACGTTTTATTCCTCCTCCTCCGTTCTCTTTCATCTTTCATTCTTCGTTTTTACCCACCCATCACCTTTTTTCTTTTTATTTTATTTCTTCCTCTTCCTCTCTTGTTCGTTTATTTTTCTCTTCACCCCTTTGTGCTCTTCCTTTTCTTCTTGGCTCTTTTTTGCACTTTCTCTTCTTCCCCTTTCTTTTCACCCACTTCTCTTCTCTCGATCTCTTTCTTTTCTGTTCTCCTGTTCCCTTCTTCTTCTTCTTCTTCTTCTTCTTTTAGCAATCTCTGTATCTTTCGTTTCTATTATTTTTTATTATTTTGATACTATAATTGTGTTCTTCTACTCCTCTTCGTCCTCACGTTCTTCTTCTTCTTTCCTCCTCCACTCAGTTTCCCACTTTATTTACTTTCTCTCTTCCCCATCTTATCCTCTTCCTTTTCAGCTCCCCTTTCTTCTACATCTCTGCTTCCGTTTCATCTTCATCTTTCACCACTTGACTCTCTTCTTACTGATCTTACTTAACTTTTCTTCTTTTTCCCCTTTTTCTTCTTCCTCAATCTTTTCATGAATTGAGAAAGAAGAAATGAACAAGAAATAGTGAATACACCACCCCTACTTTGCTCTTTCTTCTTTACTCCCTTTTACATTATTACCCCTCTCTCTCCCCTCCTCTCTCTCTCTCTCTCTCTCTCTCTTCTCTCTCTCTCTCGTCTTCTCTTCTTTTTCTATTGTCTGCATGAACTCACTTGTACTCCTTCATTTTCTTTCTTTCAATTTTTTGTGTGCTGAAACTTCTTCTTTGCCTGCAGAACTCTCTCTTTCTTCTACTACTTATTCTTCTCTGCTTCTTTGCTTGCAGAAACTCTCTTCTTCTTCTTCTTCTTCTTCTTCTTCTTCTTCTTCTTCTGTAGAAACCCTCCCTTTCTTCTTCTTCTTCTTTGTCTGTAGAAACCCTCCCTTTCTTCTTCTTCTTCTTCTTTGTCTGTATCCCTTTCTTCTTCTTCTTCTTGTCTGTAGGAGAAACCCTCCCTTTCTTTCTTCTTTCTTTGTCTGTAGAAACCCTCCCTCTTTCTTCTTCAAGAAACCCTCCCTTTCTTCTTCTTTTTCTTCTTTCTTTCAATTCTTTGTATGCTTAAACTCTCTGTCTCTCTCTCTGTCTCATCTTCTTCTCTCTTTCTTTCTATGCTGAAACTCTCTTTTTCTTCTTCCTTTTTTTTCTTTCCATTCTTTGTCCTCGAGTATCACCCTTTTTCTTCGTTCTTTCTTTCTGTTTTTTATTTGCTGAAACTCTTTCTTCTTCTTCTTCTTCTTCCGTTCTTCATTCCTTCATTTCTTTGCATTCTTTGTATGCTAAAACCCTTCCCTTCTTTGTTTTCTTTCTTTTTATATTTCTTTCCTCATCCTCTTCCTTCTCATCATTTAAGTTTTCTATTCACACTTTAACCTTTTTATTCTTTCTTCATTTCTTTTTCATTTTCTTTTTCTCTTTTTAAAATCTCTTGGGCTTTTAAAATGTTATTTCTTCCCATATTCTCTTCTCTTTCTTTTTTTTCTTTCTCCATTTATTAATTTCATTTACTATTCCTTCTCAATTTTTTCATTCTTCCACATCTTCATGTTCCTTTGACTCTTTCTTTTTTGAAATACACTTCTACTTTTTAGTTTTACTGAATCTTCAGGGGATGGGTTGATTTGCACTGTTGGAATAATATGCATGAACCCCCTCTATCCTTGTAGAAGAACAGTAGTTGGTAGTATTTTATTGTGGGATCACATTCATGTGATGTTAGCTGGCTCTGAACATATTTTCATGCGTGTTCGAAGGTGGTCACTGCTTTGAATTCAGAGTTTTCTTTTTCCTAGTTCATTTTCCATACCAAGGTTAAAGAGCTCACTGTACAATTTATCCATTCTTCATACGTTGCTCAAAGATATTAGTCTGAAGGTGAACAAAAGAAATTGTGAGATATGGTAAAAAAAAATTTGTAAAAAATCAAAGGAAGTTTTTTTAAAAATGCTAGAACACAAAATAAAGGAAAGGAGATGATTTCTTTGCTTAATGGCATATCAACTTTTAGGGGTTATTTAATGCCAAAATCATCCCTATAGAACATATACACATTTTTAAAATTTTTTAACATTTTTCCTTCATTATAGATCTACCCTCTATCTATTTTAATTTACTTTAAATCTAATTTCGTTTTTCTTTCTTCCTTTCTCTTTTCTGCCCCTCCCCCAGTTTGTACCTCTCTTCTTGTATTTCTTTTTCCAGTTCAAGTTATACTTTCTCTTTTTCTTTTCTATCTCTCCCTCTCTTTCTCTTTCTTTCTTTCTCATATTATCCTTTCTCTCTCTCTATTCTGCATGCTGCCTCGCTCTCTCTTAGATCATCTTCTTTTTCCTCCCATTCTCCTCATATTCTCTTTTTCATTTTTCTCTCTTTCTTTTCTGTCTGCTGTCTCTCTCACTTTTAGATCATCCTTTCCCCCCCACTCTTCTAATATTCTCCTTTTCTATCTTTATTTTCTTTTAAGTCTCTCTCTCTCTCTCTCTCTCTCTCTCTCTCTCTCTCTCTCTCTCTCTCTCTCTCTGCTCAGCAATTGTTTTGCCTCTTTTTTTCTTTTTCTTTCACTTTCAATTTCTCATCTCCATTTTTACTTTTTAATATTTTCAATAAATCCATTTCCTTCATTTCTTTCTTTTTAATCCTTTCTTCTTTCCTTCCATTCATTTCATCACATCTTTTTTATTCTTAATAATCATTTGTTATCTTTCCAATTTCCTCCATGTTTTCATTCCATCCCCTTTTTCTTCCTTTCTTCTTTAACCCTCACTTTTTCTCTTCTTTTCATATTATCTAAAATTGATTCAAACTTTCTCCTCCTCTTCTATTTTTTCTCTGTTTCATTGCTTCTTTACCTCCTCTAATTCTTCATTTTTCTCATTCCTTCTTTCTCTTTTCTCCTTTTCTCATTCCTTCTTTCTCATTTATTTCTTTTCTTATTCCTTCTTTCTCATTTCTTCTTTTTCTCATTCTTCTTCTTTCTTTCTCTTTTTCTCATTCCTTCTTTTCTCTCTTCTTATTTTCTTATTCCTTCTTTCTCATTTTTTCTTTTTCTCATTCCTTCTTTCTCTTTTCTTCTTTTTCTCATTCCTTCTTTCTCTTTTCTTCTTTTTCTCATTCCTTCTTTCTCTTTTCTTCTTTTTCTCATTCCTTCTTTGTATCTCCTTCCTATTTCTAATTTCCTTTTTCATTCAATCTCCTATTCCTGATTTTTCATTCTCTCATTTTTTTCTTTCTCTCATCACTTCTCTCACCCTCATGCCTTTTCCTATTTTTCATTCTCTCATTCTTTATTACTTTCTTGCTCTCTCCCCCTCTCTCCTTTTCTCTTCCTTCTTCAACCCCTCCCCCTTCTTCACCCTTTCTCCCTCTTTCCCTTCTTCACTTTCTCTCCCTCAATATTCACTCTTTTTCCCCCTCTCTCTTCTTTATTCTTTCTCCCTTTTCATACTTCACTCACTCTCCCCCTCCCCTTTTTTAATCTCTTCTTTCTCTTTTTCTCTCTCTCTTTTATTCATTTAGTATCTACCTTTCTCATTCCTTCTATCTACTTCTTACCCCCTGTTTCTTCTCCCTCTCCCATTCCTTATTTTCCTTCCCTCATATTTTCTCTTTCATTCTCTATGTCTCTCTGCCTTTCTCTCTCTCTCCTTCTATCTTCTTTTAATCCCCCATCCCCTTTTACTTTCCCCCTCTTCAACCTCCCATGTACCCACTCCCCTCATTCTTCATCATCTTCCATGCTTTTTGGTCGTCTTTGTGGTTCTTTTGATCTGCTAGTGGTGAGGGGCATATAACCTCATTCTTTTCCCCAGGAGGTGTATAATTTTTTCCCTGTACCAAAAAAAATTGCTTACATAGGATGAAGGATTTGGTGTGTTTCATTTTTCATCATGTTGTGGAACTTACAAGGTGTATATATATCTACAGGCGCTTCATTGCCCACTGGTAAGAATTTTTTTTTTAAATCATTTTTATCCTCTCTCTCCAGCATCTTGTATAAACATTTTTTTCTTATGAAATTTAAATTTAAATTCCCTTTTCAAGTCTATTCATCAAGTTTGTCATTTTTCACTGTTTAAAGTCGAAATTGTCATTTTTTTTTCTTAAAAGTTGCCTATAATTTTTTTTACGCCAACAAATGATGCTAAGCATACCTATAGATATATATCTTTGTGTTTATACATCCAAATTATATGTATATTATATCATGATCCCCTACACCACCTCTCCCCCACCACATGCATATATATATATATATATATATATATATATATATATATATATATAAGTATGTGTGTATATATGGATATATGTATATATTTATATATACGCTAGCTTAAATGCCCCTCATCAGGCAGTAATTAAGCTAGTTATTTCAAAATTTATTTCAAAGTTATAGAAATTGTTATCGTACAAAAAGCTTTGCCAAGAGAATCAACAAAAACTATCGCAGTAATTAAAACTTGGGAATCCAAATTTTCAAGATTGCGGGCCTGGGTTCAGCCTGCGATGTTTTTGATTTACTCACAGAATGAGTCTGATTCCAAAAGGGTATGATATATTGGCCTACAGTCTCTAGGAGTAAAAGTGAAAAATGCGACACACTTATTAGAAATATATTTGTAAATATATACATATATATATATATATATATATATGCTAACAACCACTATTAAGTCATACCCCCTCCTGCTACTTACATATGTATGTCTTTTTATAAACAAATATCACTAAATATGAATTTATAAATCTATATGTATATGCACATAAATGTATATATATATATATGTAGGTGAGAAAAATAGAAATAAATCCAACAGTATTAGAAGGGCCGGGTTAGCTCAGTTCGTAGAGCGTTCGGCTAGAAACCACAAGGTTCCTAGTTCGATACCCGCACTCGCCAACTCGGCGTATAAGTAGCACAGGGATCTGTGCGGTAAAGTGAGGAGCTGATGGTAGGTGTGGCGCTCCACCTCTAAGACACTAAGATAATCTCCTTGGTCTAGCGCTAGTGAAAAGGGGATAGACTCCCTTGCTGCATGGCTAATACCGACATTAGGCCACCCCGACGACTTTACTGACTTACTTATATATATATATACATACAGATATATATATTTACACAAATGCAGTAAAAAATAAATAATTACCAGTATTTATGTAAAAGGTGTTTGTGCACATGTCTTTATAGATAAATATATTTTTAAATCTTTATTTATATATATTCTTTTATCTCTGCTTTCAACCACCATTAAGTCATACCCCCTCCCCTAACACATATATATGTATCTCTTTTTATTTACAAATATCACTAAATATGGATTTATAAATCTATTTATAGTGATACATTTATGCATAGAGTTGATTTATATGAATGTTTATGAATATAAATTTATTACTATATAATTGTATTTATAAACCCATCTCTCTCTTCCTCTCTAATGCTTTTTCTTATCTCTCTCACTCTCATCATATATATTACTAAAATTCTCATATTTATATGTATAGCAAACTTTATCATTAATATATATATATATATATATATATATATATATATCTCAAAATATATCATTAATATATATATAAATTTATATTATTAATATATATGTATAGCAAGCTATATCATCAATATTAACAGATATATGAATATATAAATGGCAAACAATATTATCAATATATGTATATATATTACATATTTATAGCAAATAATATCATCAATAGCAATATGTGTTATCATTATGGAGATTCGGTGTCTGACTGCCTGTAAATGAAACTATGTCACTGCTTACATCCCAATACACTCAGGAATTGCATAAATTTATCAATGAGTATTTAATTCATAGTCAAAATCAATAATACATAGAATGAATCTTACTTATTAATGATGTCTAAAAAATATATGCTAAATTTGCCTCAAAACAGCCCATGTTATTAGTGCATTTAAAATTGTGCAATGTGTCTTATAAGAAATAAAGGTTTACATAGTATATGGTGTGGTTAATTTGCATAATGGTTTTAATAAATAATTTCTTGGTGTTATTGATCTTTAATATTATTGTTTTATTCTCCAACCATTAAAAGGTGTAGGGTGCATATTCTTGCTAGTATATATATATATATATATATATATATATTACATATATCACATTGACTATATATATTATTATATTTCATATTAATATTGACTATATATATATATATAACATATATAACATTGATATATATATATATATTTACATATATTACATACATATATATATATATAATATATATACATATATATATATATATATATATATATATATATTAACATATATATATATATATATATATATATTTATATATATTAACATATATATATATATATTTTACATATATTAACATTGACTATATATATATATATATTTACATATATTAACATTGACTATATATATATATATATATATATATATATATATATATATATATATATATATATATATATTACATATATTAAATTGACTATATATATAAACTAAATAATATATATATATTTACATATATTAACATGACTATATATATAATAATATATATATAATATTTACATATATTAACATTGACTATATAAATAATATATATATATATATATATTTACATATATTAACATTGACTATATAAATAAATATATATATATTACATATATTAACTTGACTATATAAATAAAATATATATATATATTTACATTATTAACATTGACTATATAAATAAATATATATTATATATATTTACATATATTAACATGATATATAAATAAATATATATTATATATATCATATATTAACATTGACTATATAAATAAATATATATATATATATATTTACATATATTTAACATTACTATATAAATTATATATATATATTCATATATTAACATATATATAATTATATATAAATAAATATATATATTATTTACATATATTAACATTGACTATATATATAAATTAATATATATATATATATATTTACATATATCAACATTGATATATAAATAATATATATATATATATATATATATAATATATAATATATATTTACATATATATATATTAAATAATATATATATATATATATAGATAATATATATATATTTACATTTACTAATATATAAATAAATATATATATATAATATATATATATATATATATATACATCGACTATATATATAAAAAATATATATATATATATATATATTTACATACTATATATATTAAATAAATATATATAATATATATATATATATATATTATATTTATACATCGACTATATATATAATATAAATATATATATATATATATATATTACATATTACTATATATATAAATAATATATATATATATATATATATATATATATATTTACATTTGACTATATATACTATACATAATATATATATATATATTTATATATTATACATTACTATAATATAAAAATATATATTATATATATATATATATATATATATATTATAACATTGACTATATATATAAATATATAATATTATATATATTATATATATATTATTTACATTGATATATATATAAATATATATATATATATATATATATATATATATATATTACATTGACTATATATTATAAAATATATATATATATATATATATATATTTACATTACTATATTATAAATATATTATATATATATATATATATATATTTACATTGACTATATATATAAATATAATATTATATTATTTATATATATATATATATTTACATTACGTTATATATATAAATAAAATATATATTATTATAATATATATAATATATAACCATTGACTATATATATAAATAAATATATATATATATATATATATATCATATATCAACATTGACTATATATTATATAAATATATATATATATATATTTACATATATTCAACATTGACTAATATATATAATAAATATTATATTATATATATTTACATATATGATATATATATAATAAATATATATATATATATATTTACATATATCAACATTGACTATATATATGAATAAATATTATATATATAATATATATATATTTACATATATCAACATTGACTATATATATAAATAAATATATATTATATATATATACATATATCAACATTTGACTATTATATATAAATAAATATTATATATATATATTATATATATTTTACATATATCAACATTGACTATATATAATAAATAAATATATATATATATATATATATATATATATTAACATATATCAACATTGACTATATATATAAATAAATATATATATATATATATATTTACATATATCAACATTGACTATTATTAAAATATATATATATATATACATATATCAACATTGACTATTATTACATAAATATATTATATATAATATATATTTACATATATCAACATTGACTATATATATAAATAAATATATATATATAGACTATATATATATATATATATAATATATATTTACATATATAACATTGACTATATATATAAATAAATATATATATATACATATTATCAACATTGACTATATTGATATATATAAATATATATATATATATATTTACATATATCAAATGACTATATATTATAAATATATATATATATATTATATATATTACAAATATAACATTGACTATATATATGAATATATATATATATAGACATTATTATTTCAATTTTTATTTTTACATATACATATATATAGCAATTTATTTTTTTGAGGGGCTACTGTACTGAAAGATATTTTTTGGTCATTCAAATTGTCAATATAATAGAGATCCCTATGGAATGCTGATAAGAATGATGCCATCCTTCCCAAATAGAAGCTCCAATATCATCATAGACTGTTGTTACAATAGAAAGTCAATGGGTCCATATATGTGCGGCATGAATTAAGATTAATTTGAGTGAGGGAATATGCGGTTATACTTATGTTGGAGGTGAGGAGTTGATTTGATGTCTGTTAAACTGTGCGGTTATATTATATACACTTAATGAATCGACATAGTAGTAAGAACTTCATATTGAGTTTATGAGTTTTGGACAATATCCGCTGCGTTAATTAATTATGAATAGTGTGAGTTAACTACATAAGTTAGAAGTATGTAATTTTATACAATTCTGTCTGCTTTTCCTCTTCTTACTATAAAAATATATATGTAAAAATGCTGGTGTTGCTTGTTTATTTACCAACCCCTTCACACAAGCAGGATACAACATAAGGTCAATTTTTAAACAGAGTTTAACAGGTCTAATTCCAGATTTTTCCTTCTCCTATAATGGTTGCCATACCAAATTTAGAATCCAGTCTACCCTACTATTTACCCATAGCTGAAGGGAGAATAACTGAATTCATACCTTTCCCTAGGGTATTATGTGTAATACAGCCAGTCTTGTCAAGGATTTGAACATGACTCACTGCATCTATTTTCTATGATGATAGTCATTACACCACAAGAACCTTGTGGTATTTGTACACAAGCAAAGTTAAATTGAAAAATTGCATAAATTTGTCTGTAGTCCGCACATATATTAGCATGATAGAGATTATGTGTTGGGCTGTTACAAAAACTATGTCACAATCAATGTCACAATTCCCTTAATTATTTATGTCACAATCTCCAATATTTATGAAAATAACATCAGCAAACTGTTTAAATTCTGGTTGAGGTAGTTTATGTTTGATTGTCAAAGACATTATTCCACCTATCCTGATAACAAGTCAGTGATAACTTCCAATTCCTGGTGTCATGTAACATAATACAATCTGTCGCATCTTGGAGAGAAGATGGGTGCAGCCAACTAATCCAATTACTCCCAAGAAATGCTGCAAAGGACAGCAGGATATTCACAATAATTCTCCTGTTCATGGGATAATTTTGTTTGTTTGTTTGTTTGTTTTATTGTTTCATGGCATATCAACCCTTGTGGGTTATCTAATGCCAAAGCCACCAATGGTACTATTTAACCCATAGCTGGGGGAATGAGGGGGTTCATATCTTTCCCAAGGTGTCAGTCCAAAAGTGTGCGACTGGTGCAATTTTGCTATGTTGGCGAAAAATAAAAACATTTTAAACCCATTTAGAAATAAAATGGTAAGTCATTAGCTAGATGGAGCTACCATTGTCAATTGCCTAGGTTTACACTGGTGACAATTTGAAATATGTGATGTGTTTCTGTCCCATAGGGAGTGTATTTATTTTTGAACAACTACATGTTCATATTCTATGTCACTATGCCATGGGAACCCCAGCTTAAGATATCCCATGTGTGTGTATAATATATATAGACGATAAAGTAAAAACTACTTATAAGCATACAAATGTCTTTATTTTTATTTTATTTATTAAAACAAAACTGTATATATTATGTATTCATTAAACTTTATTTAGTCTAGCATAGAAGGTAAAATTTGAAAGGGAAGTTAGATTATGTAACACTGAGCTTTAAGAGTTTACATGTTTAGAATATCACCTTTCAAAATCTTGGATTTATATAGACTTAGGCACTGACCACACCCTGTGATATTTGAAACATTTATATATATATATATATATATATTATATATATATATATATATATATATATAAGTACATTCTCTCAATTTTATTATACTATTAGGTAAAATTTATTATCAAACTGTACAGCAAGGAAATTATAGAACCAAAATATAATTGCAAAAACCTCTGCAATAAATAAAAGTGCATGCAACACACACACACACAACACACACACACACACACACACACACACATACATATATTATATATATATATATATATATATATTGATATAGAAGTTTAGGGACAAGACTTAATGGAACATAAAAAAGGAGAAAAAGAAAAAAATAGAATCAATTTAAACAGTCTGAAAAAAGCAACCAAAAGAGTCAGGATAATAAATCTTGAAAAGTGCTCAATACATACTTCTTGAGTTGGTTTAGGGAACAACTTCAGAGACAGAAGTTAACTACCCAGATTTTACCAAGAAGTAGCTGCAGGATAATACTGATGTTTATCTATGTATCTCCCCCCCTCTCTCTCTCTCTCTCTCTATCTATCTATCTATCTATCTATATATATATATATATATATATATATATATATTATATTTTTTTGTTATTAATATTGGAGAAATGATTATAAAGTGCTCAATTATTTCTTTAAGAGCTGTATTTATTTATTTATTTAAGTCACCAATACAAAGTTTGTCTTACCAATGATTTCAGATGTTTATCCGTCATCAGAGATGTTGACTTTTAAATATAAAATGGAAATATCTAGAGCATGCCCAACACCGGAAAAGAATTTTTGATATGGAATTGGACTAACCAAAACTTCAGACCGCCACAATTTAGGAATTCACACATATATATAAACACACACAAAATAAAAAAAACAAAATCATCATAAAAACACGAGACTCAATGACGACAAATAGGAACGCCGGTGAATGAAGAAAGCAAAAGCAAGAACGAATAATGGGCCACGTTCACACGAGGCACAAGTTAAAAAACTGTCCAATTTTTTCAAAAAGTCAACATCTCTGATGACGGATAAACATCTGAAACCATTGGTAAGACGAACTTTGTATTGGTGACTTAAATAGATAAATATTATATATATATATATATATATACATATGAGGTGTACTAAATTTTGTAATATTTATTTTTCAATGGTGTAGATTTTGATAATACAATCAAACAGTAAGAGTTTTGATTGTATAATGAATATTAGGAATAATTGAATCCTATTTTAGTATCTTTCCTTTGTCTTTGGGTGGTGACCTGTGATGCTTAAGGATGGAATCCTGGTAGCCTCACAGAAATACACCCCTTTGGCCCTTACTTAGACTAGAAGAGCAGGTGGAGAGGCCCCCCCCAGATCAGTTGACTAGGCATGTCAAGCCCTAGCACCTATATGATTGTCCCAACCCTATTACTTCACGGCAACCCCCCAAACCTTTTTATCATATATCTGCTAGAAGGTGGTGGCTGAGGGTTTTAGTGTCCTGGGTATGGCGTTAAATTGCATCAGTGGTTAGGTTCTAATTCTGGATCTCAATGGATTGTGAAGTAACTCTTTATTGCCATTACTTCCAGGTTCACTCTGACCCAAAGTTGTAGTACCAGTTAGGGTCCCATCTATGAGTTAAACAGATCAAAAAATGAGTATATATAATTTCTTTAAGTTATTTCTTCTTGTTAATGGATTTCTTTTAAGATTTATCCTCAAGATTTTCGCTCATATTTATTAAGATAAAACCAAACAATTAGAAATCGTACTAACCACATATTTATTAAAATATAATTTTTGATATCAATGTGCAAATTAGCTTTCCCGTAAACACTGTAAACTGCTATTTTTGTATATATAAATACAATTGCACCTAATTAGTATGTAGATACAGTCAACAGTATCAATAATGTAAAAAAATTCTATTAATAATTGAGGTTTAAATAAAGATAAAGTCATTGAGACTGTAAGTGTGACATGAAAGGGAATTGTGACTTGAGTAGTGATATAGCTTCAGTTACAGACAGAAAAACACCCAATCTCTATTATAATAAGATCTTTTGTTCATATTTGTTACTGGGGTTCATCATACCCTCCCCTAACCTGTCATCACCTTATAAATCTATATATTTTCTAATTTCTCTCATCCCAAAACAAGATTTAGCCTCTTTTTATTTGTTTTAGAAAAAGGTTAGATTTTAAATTTAAGTATAATGCAATGGTTTCAATTCTTCCTCTGATTTCCAATTCCACTAGTCGCAAGGTTCAATTATTTGTCTATCTTTTAATTTTTTGTTTTTTTAAATTCTGACTCTATGGTCTCCTGGAACAGCATAATCCACTAGATAACAAGTTCTTTTTTTCTTGTTAGTTATAAATGGATAATATAAAAAGTATAGAATGGATAAAATAGGATATTTTAATCAATATTACTTACACGTGTTTCGGTCAGGAGTTTATCCATGTGTACATTATTCAAACTATTATTATTTTTAAACAATCAAATGAAATGAAATAATAATAATAGAAAAAATGTAGAAATGTTCGCACACAAAGAAAATTCGACCTTCATCAGAGTAAATCCTTATTTGAAATGAAAATCGTTGGAAAAAAGTGGAAATTTTTTAAATGTTCGAAAAAGAACATTTCTACATTTTTTCTATTATTATTATTTCATTTCATTTGATGATTTAAAAATAATAATAGTTTGAATAATGTACACATGGATAAACTCCAGACCGAAACACGTGTAAGTAAAATTGATTAAAATATCCTATTTTATCCATTCTATACTTTCTTTCCTTTATTTCTTTTTTCAACATATATATATATATATATATATATATATATATATATATATATTGTGCCTTTTTAAATAAAAGCACCAATTTTGGCATAGAGTTAGACCAATATATTTTGAACTGGTCTTCTGGACAAGATTAAGGGGATCCATTTGTATCTCAAAATCTCAGGGAATTCTATTTGTCTCATTTTCTAGGACGGATTCTGGTTTGTGTACATACCATCTTGTAGTCTGGTCAAAGTTCTTGCACAATACTCAGTGGATCACTCATGTCTAGTTTTGTACTGCCTTTTTGCTAGTTTGCTGCATTTGCTTATTATCATTAGCATCATCATTATAAATATTCATCAGCATCGCATGGATTTCTCATTAATATTATTATTATTATTATTATCAAAATTATGATTGTTATTATTATTATATGATTAGATTCCCATCTTCTTCATGAGCAAACCAACAACCCTGCATGTCTTCTCAGTGAATTTATTTTTCTCCTTTCTCTTTTTCTTCTCTTTCTGCAGGTTTTGTTTGTGTCATTTTTTATTTTTTCATATCAAAATATCTTTATCCAAATTTGTTCCCCTGAGTGGAGAGAAATAGCAATTAAGAATACGTTTATCTTATCTATAGATTCCTAAAATATGATAAAAAGAGATTATACCCGTAGTTCTGCAGTGAATATCATTCTTTTTTTTTCTTTAATGAATTATTCAGAGACTTATATCCTTATCACTCTGGTTTTGATCTTTACATTTCAACCAAATAGCTATCCGACTGATATAGAAATGTCTGAAGATTAAGTATAATAATGTCTGAAGTTCTAAGGTACAATATTAATTAGTTAATTAATAAATTGATCGGATATGTATATTAATTTTGTTCTGTCTTCATCCTCAAGATTTTGGGTATCAGATTAATTTGGGGAAACAATAAGACTAAACTAAGTGAAGTTCATCCATGAACCAGCAGATGAACCAGTTAAGAAATCAATGTTAGCACACCAGCTCTCCCCATGACAACTTTATAGCCCCGCCTGTCCCAATAATTCACTGAAATTCTACAGAAGTCTTGTAATTATTACTAACAACTGCTTTATTTTTTTTCAAATTCATAAAATTCAATTATATAGGGTGATCCAAAAAAACAGACTTTTTGGGGAAAGTCAGGCCTGTTTTATTGGTCACCCTGTATATATATATATATATATATATATATATATATATACAGGGTGGTTAAAAAAAAACAGTCCTGACTTTAAAAAAAATGTCTGTTTTTTTGGATCACTCTGTATATAAAAGCCCACACTGTCTGCAGTGCTTAGAATATGCTGACTCTATACCCTACAGAGGGGTAAGCCCTAATACCACCGAAAAGGGATGTACTGTGTATGACACTTAATTGCATCTAATGGTGAGGCTCCAGTTCTGGAGTTTAATGAGTAGAACTTTATTGCCATTCCTCCCAAGCCCATTTTGACCAGGAGTGGTAGTGCTTGTTATGGTCTCATCTATAGGTTAAATAGGTCTGTTTAAGAATAATTTGTATTTTATAGGATCTGTGAAAAACAAACTAAGAATAACTACTAAAAAATGTAAGTATATGTACCCTTATCTATAGACAGGTTGGCATACCATTAACATCAGTCTCTTGTATATAAAAAAAATCCAACATGCATGTATCAAATTTTTATAATCAGCTACCATACTAATGCAATTAAAGATGATGGAATTCAGTGTATATATTTACCAACCATTCCACACAAGCAGGATGTGACACATGGTCAATTTTTTAAGCACAGTTTAAAAGGTTTGAATTCAGAGTTTTCCTTTTCTTAGACTGATCAAAATGTAATCATGTATCTGGATATGGATTTTTAATCAACTCTCTCTCTCTCTCTCTCTCTCTCTCTCTCTCTCTCTCTCTCTCTCTCTCTCTCTCTCTCTCTATGGGGCACGCACATTAACATGCACATGCATATTTGCCTCTATCTCTCTCTATGGGTTGGGTAAATAGCTATTTTAAAACTAGTGCAATGGTTCAATAGTCTGCCCTTTATATATGTATAGATAGATGAATCAAAAGAAGAAAGGGAGTGAAAGGGAAAACTATCTGAACCATACAGGATTAAGTTAGGTTTCATACAATTTGTCAAATCTAAATCCCTCAAAATCCACAAAAGAAAAAGAATCTCAAACCTTCAACAAATTACTTTTCAATATTAAAACTTTGCCTACTTTAAACCGCTCACAGTGGCAATCTCAACACTGCAATCCTGTGAGTCGTTTATTATTTAGCGTGCTAATAAAACATGTTAGTTGATTGGTTTGTTGATTCGATTTTTATGGCATGTCAACAGTTGGGTTATTTCATGCCAGAGATTTTGTCTTCTTCATTCTTATTGGGTATTCTTATTTTTTGAAACTCGTTTTTAAAACATTTTTAAACTCATTTTTTATCTATCTAACCAATAGATATGACCCTAACAGGTACTACTACCCTAGGTCAGAGTGGACTAAGGGTTATGCCAATGAAGGTGTACATACTTTCTAGAGTTCCAGAAGTGGAACCTCTCAACTAGATGCTGTTTAATGTTTTACCCAGGACACTAAGACCCTCAGCCACCATGTTCTAGCACATAACTAATAAAATGTTTTGGCGGTTTGACATAAGAGCAATACAGTTGGGACAATCATCGAGGTCATTGATCAGAGAGGGTCTCTCCAACCACCTGTCTAGCCCAAGTAAGGGCCAAAGTGGAGTACCACAAGACTAATTTAGATTTCAGAAAAAAATTTGGTAGTTTTCTAGTGAGGGCGTCCCATCATGGTGTAATGGTTAGCAAGCTAGTCTTGCAGATTCATTACTAAAAAATGCGTGGATCCCCTCGGCATTCCCCATCAAGGGGGCGCCTTGGGCACTGGGCAATAAACCCAGCATTGCCCCTTTAAATCAAGGGGATAAGTATTGCTTGTGTGAACGGCCTCCTGGGATCACACTGTTAATTGTATTAATACCCACCGGACCCACAGGTTCCGAAAGACCCGTGTTATTAATGCATCCATCTTCCCTCCAGCTATGGGTAAATAGTAGGACAGTCTGGGTTCTATAACTTTGGTACGGTCTAAGAGAGGGAAAACTGAATTTAAACCTGTTAAACACCGCTTAGAAATAGACCTTGCTGAATGCCCTATACTTACGACCTTGACTAACACTTTCCATGTGGCTAACTGGTTGGGTAAATACCTACTTTAAAACTAGTTGAATAAAATACCAAACTTTTGGCTCAATGATGAATTGACTATTTGCTTTTGATGCTACCTTGTGTTGTCATGGTTTTCTTCGTTATTATGATTGTCTGCACAGGATGTAACACTGCATCCTTGCTCTGGTGATGGACACGTTTCCATGGTGCAATGACACTGACTGAGATTTGATACAGGTGTTTATTCTCGTGACAGTTTATAAGCAGAAACCATAACAATTCTCTCTCTTCCTCCCTCTCTCTCTCTCTTTTTCTTTCCATTCCCATCTTTTGTTGGATGGATCTGCTGTCTATCAAAGACAGAATCGGTAAAGGCTTCATTTCCTTTTATCAGCAGGAATATTTACTCTTTCACATGCAACAGTCACATCATTCTGATAATTCTAGATCTGGAAAAGTAATGATTGAGCCATAAACATAGCTGTTAGATGACTTCCCTCTTGAAGGCAAAGGGTATTGATATCTGAGGATAGGCCACTTTTAACATTGTATAAGGCCTGTCCCAAAAGTAATGTCTACTACCAATTTCAACAACAAAAACCTTCAATATACACACAGCTAATAATTCCACTGGAGAAAGTACAAAAATATAATACTCAATATTTACCACGTACCCCACGTGTACGGGTTAGGCACAAGGCCTTATTAATGTGGAACCACCCACAAGCCGAGACTCATGGGTGGCGTGTGCAAAAATGCGTTGATCCTATCGGTATTCCCCTCGACGGGAGCACCTCAGGCACCAGGCAATAAATCCAGCCCTGTCCCTTTAAATCGAGGGGGGGCATGTATTGCTTGGGGAGATGGCCCCCTGGGATCAACGATGTTAGCTTGTAAGATCCAGGGCCGAAGCTACTAGACCCTCCAGTCGAAACCGGAGTTAGATATGGTGGACATATCTACATAATACAAACGTAATACTCATCACACTGTCTATACTATATTGGCAGACATGAACAAGTGTTTCATACGATGCTTGTACAAAACCTGCTCTAATGGAGGCGACTATCTATGTTATTATTATATATATCCGTGATTGCCACTTCTTCACAGAAGAAAGCCATTTCTATAAGTAAGCAGTTTGGTTGTGAGCATGCAGATGGCTCAGGGATCCAGCTTTGCTTTTGCACACAGCTTTGCTTTTACACATATGACACGTGAACCTCCGGCTTCCTCTAGTATGGGACCGTACATGACTGAAAATCCAATGCCGTGCAGAAGACCTTCCAAGGGCACAGACTAATTAAGATGATTGGCGAGAGATAGTCATGGGTATATGTGCTGTCAGTGCAACATGATGATGATGATGATGATGATGAAATGTTAAGTAAATGGCTAATCATTTGAAATGGATGCTTCTTGTTGTTAAATGATTATCAAAGTTAGAATAGTAGACGAATGAGTTCGATTCTCACTGGGTGTCCCATTTTGCTGGCCTTGTGCTAAGCAAGGCAAAACTTAGTAAATGACTAATTATTAGAGTGAATTGGGCGCTTCCTGTGGTGCAATGCTCATCAAGGTTAGAAAAGTAGAAAAATGAGTTCGATTATTACAGGGTGCCTCATTCTTCTAATCTTGTACTAAAATATATAAAGATTGGTTAGTTACTAATTATCAGAGTGAATTGGGCGCTTCCTGTGGTGTAATGTTAATCAAGACTGAAATAGTAGACATTAGTTTGATTCCCAATGGTTGCCCCATTTTTGCTGGCTTTGTGCTAAACTAGGCAAAATTAAGCAAATGACTAATTGAATGAATTGGGCGCTTCCTGTGGTGTAAGGATAATCAAGGCTAGAATAGTAGTCTAATGAGTTTGATTCTCACCTGGTGCCCTATCTTTACTGGCCTTATGCTAAACTAGATAATTCTTAGTAAATAACTATTAGTTTTTAATTATTTGTTGACTAAATCCTTTTCCAAATATCGAGGGTTCTGGAAACAACTACTTAAATTGGGCGCTCCCTGTGGTGTAATGGTTATCAAGGCTAGAAAAGTAGAAGAATGAGTTCGATTCTCACTGGGGGCCTCATTCTTCTAACCTTGTGCTAAACTCTGTTAATATTGGTAAATGACTAAGCGTTAGAATGAATTGGATGCTACCTGGGTTGTAATGGTAGGCAAAGCTTGAATAGAGAACTAATGAGTTTGATTCTCACTGAGTGCCCCATTTTTGCTGTCCTTGTGGTAAACTTCGCAAAACTTAGTAAATGAATAATTATTAGAATGAATTGAGCACTTCCTGTGGTGTAATAATAATCAAGGCTAGAATAGTAGACTAATGAGTTTGATTCTCACTATGTGTCCCATTTTTGCTGACCTTATGTTAAACTAGACAAAGCTTAGTAAATAACTATTAGTTTTAAATTTTTTGTTGACTAAATCCTCTAGCAAATATCGAGGGTTCTGTAAACAACTACTTAAATTATAAAAGCCACCAAAATAGATCAGCCTCTTTGCCCCAAAGTGATTTGAACAAATACTTACCTCACAATACGATTTATTATTAGCTGAAATAAAATCATGTTGAACCTTCAGGTCAGTGTTTGAAAACAGATTGCGGACTTAAAAGCTGATTAGTTTTCAATAAATATTTGCACCAACACTTTACATGACAATGTGCTTTCAAGCAAAAGTACAATCAATTGATCAGGGCAGCAAGAAAAAAAAATGTTTTTCAACCATTTTTAAAAGATTCAGTTTGAATTTTTTTTAAATAAAATCAATTGCAAAAGAAAAAAAAAAGTTTAAAGAAAGATATGACTTTGAACTTGAGCTAAAAATACATTTTCCCAGAATCCTTCTGTATTGGCATCCTTAACAATCAAGTGTTTATTAATGACATTAAATAAATATTTCACCATCAATTCCTTGTTTTATATATATATACTAGCAGCGGCTACCCGACAAAGCCCGGGTAGAGGAGATAAAAACATGGTTGAATAATCGTTTGCAGATCTATTACTACTGAATATCGAGTTCGGTCCTCGAAGGATGACCCATAAAAATCAACACGTAAAAACGATCTTAATTTAATCTCCTCGGTCTAGCGATAGTGAAAAGGGGATAGACTCCCTCGCTGTCTGGCTGATACCTACATTAGGCCTCCCCGCCAACTTTACCTTTTCTTTTTTACTTACAAATATAAATTACCCATAATTCCCTTTAATAATGTCAGTCCAGCAGAGTAATAGTATGGATATTGTTTCAAAGTAATCGTATGGTTTCTTAAAGAGACATAATACTATGACTTCTGTAAGTATTTCATTATTGGTTCATCTTGCAGCTTATTATCTTGGATTATCTCCCTTCTTTATTTTGATGTAGTATTTTGTCTTTTTTTTAATTTGTAGGTGCTTAGCAAGAGGGTTTTTTTTTCATTGTTATTATATAATTGCACATCTTTTCCTTAATCCAGCTAAATTGACTGTGAGCGCCACGTTTCTTGGGGATTTTTTTTTTTTTTTGTGTGGGGGGGGGTCTCTTTCATATTTTTCTTTAAAGATTCTTTCTGTCTAATTCTCATTATTCTGCTCTGTTTCACGGCATCAGAGTTTTGTCCTTATCCGCTCTTTTTATCTTCCTCTTTTTTTAAAAAAAATTCTTTCCATTATACTCTCTTTCTCTTTCTATATATATCACTCTCTGTCTCTCTCACTTTTTAGTCTAGTATTCTCCTTCTTGATTCTCTTTTGGTGCATTCCTCTTTTTCTGAATTCTCTCTTATTCTTTTGCATTGTACTCTTTCTTCGTCAACTCTCCATTCTGTCTCTCTTTCTAAAAGTGTTCATCCGTTCTTTCTGTTTTTGTTATTTCTCCCTTTCTCCGTCCTCTTCTTTTTTCGTCCCCTCTCTCTATCTATCTATCTATCTATCTATCTATCTATTAGAGTTCTTGTTCTCTTTCTCTCTCAATTCTGAGGATCCATATCTGTTTTTATTCACCCCCCCTCTCTCTCTCTCTCTCACAGTTCTTGTTTTCTCTGTTTCACTCGCTCGCTCGCTCGCTCTCTATCTATCTATCTATCTATCTATCTATTAGATACTTGTCTCTTTCTCTCTCTCAATTCTCAGGATCCATATTTTTTTATTCACCTCTCTCTCTCTCTCTTCTCATCAGAGTTCTTGTTTCTCTGTTCACACACACACACACACACACACACTCTCTCTCTCTCCTCTCTCTCTCTCTCTCTCTCTCTCTCTCTCTCTCTCTCTCTATCTATCCTCATTATACATCTGTTTTGTTCTCATTCATCGTGTTCTTATTCTCTCTTTCTCCATTATTCCGTCTCTCTATGTTTTATTCCGCATCTGATGTTTTCATCCTTATATCTCTCTCTCAGTGTTCTTATCTTTGTCTTCTCATTCACTCTGTCTTCGTCCCTCCTCTCTCACTCCCTCTCCTCTCCCCTCTCTCCTCTCTCTCTCTCTCAATCATTTTCTCATTTTTTTTATTCTCAAATTTCAACCGTAACAAGAAAAACTAGAAATTGGTTAACCTTTTCTCTGGCAAATAGCTAGTGGTGAAATTCCAAAAGGAAGCCAAACGATTTAAGATGGGAAAGAAATGAGCTTTTCCATACCCCCAGTTTCTTGAAGAATGCAGTTTCCCCATTACTATCATGTTTTTACATTTGTTGTACCCCAATTAACTACCCGGAAAACTGCCAATTAAGAGCAGATAAGTTGGTTTTGTGCTTCAAGTTATCCGACTGTTAGGCAGCTATTGCATTTTTAGCAGTAAAGCACTTTATTCAACAAACCAGCATTCTTTGCAAATGGCTGCTTCCAAGATAAGATGGCTCCCATTATAAAATGGCAGCTTCTCTACAAATGTTGCATCTATAAAACAGTATCAACTATAGCCTGACTTAAAAGCAAAAGACATATAGCCGTATACACTCTTCTTGCAACTCTGTTGATTGGGCTTAGAGTATACTGAATGTATTCCCTGCAGGGGGATAAGACCTCTCCAAAAAGAGGGTGTCCTGTGCATGATCTTAAACTGCATCTGATATTGAAGCTCCAATTCTGGAAATCTGGTGAGTGTGGAGTATCCCTTCATTGTCATTACTACCAAGTCCACTCTGACCCAGAGTAATAGTAGTCTTTAAAACGGGAAAATAGTATAAAGTAAAATAGCAATTTAGCTGGGTTTTTCTGTCCTTTTAAGACAGGGATCACCAAACTTTCTTTCTTTTTTTTTCACGGTGAGCCGGATAATTGAAAAATAACGAACGCGGGCCACATTATTATTGTGTTCAATATTTGCTAGCCAGAACGAAAGCTCCGAGAAAAAGATGTAAAACAAAATGTATCTTTCCAGGTTATATTCATGACTGAGCGGCGTAAGATGCCCAAAACAAATTTAACCAATGTATTTATTTTCAAAACATTAGCAGAAAGTTTTAGTGACATTTGGGAAACTGAATTTAAGTACTGTCCATGGGCCTGATAAAATGCTTTCGCGGGTCGTAGTTTAGTGACACCTGTTTTAAGATAACTGCCTCTGAGCCTCCTGGGTTAGGTATTGAGGCTCACTGGATTAAAAGGTTGTTACCCCTGCTTTATAACCTCATAATGTCAAATCTGGCAATATCTGTACCTGATGAAGTAATAAGTTCACTCGTAACAAACACTAAAGAAGCACAAAAATCTTTTCTCTATTTTTAATTAACAGTTCTAAAACGAGAAATCCCTGGTTAATTCTATAAAGTGCAGGCGCTTATGACGTAATGGTTATCGTTTTAGGGGTGGACTCATCTACCAGGAGTTCAAATCCGAAACGAGGCAAATTGTATTTAACATAACATCACTAGAAAAGATATGAGCCCTACTATACTCTCTTTAGGTATGTGTAAAGAGTAGGACAAACTGTAGTCTGTAACTTTGGTCCGGCAACCAGTCTACGAGAAGGAAATCTCCGAATTCAAAGGAATGGTGCTAGGATTTCATCCCCCTGGAATCTATGCTACAGGACTCCTACTCTACTAAATGTGAATTTTCATAAAGTAGTATTTATATAAAATATATAAATCCCTACTCTACTAAGTGTCAATTTTCATAAAGTAGTATTCATAGAAAATATATGAAACCTGCCCTTCCAGGACTCTCAAGCGGGCGTACCCGACCCCTGTTCAAACCAGAGCTGAGGAGGAATGGGTTCCGCCAGGCTATTCGTACTATTTTTCATTTTTTTTTTTGGCTTTTCACATTTTAGAAAATTTAAACAGGTTTTTTTCTAAAATTCTAAAAAAGAATTCTCATTTGCTGAGGCCTGTATGCCAAACAAAACACTGTTTGATAAATTGCAATAGTTTGTATGGGTATGCATATATATGGGTGTTGATTTAAACTGAATGCTGGACTTAAACATAAACTACACAGCTTAATGCCTTAAAAATTTACCGGACTCTCAAAAATGTATCTTGCGTGAATTATTCTGAGGTCTTTATAAAAAGGGGACCCGCCAATGATTTTTTTTAAATAACTTACGGCTTCGAAAACGTAGAACTGATTTCTGCAAATATATTTGTAGGGATAATATCTACCTTATGCAGAAACAAGAGTTACTGGTTCTTAGCACTGGAAATAATTAGAGTTATCTGCCCTTTTATTTTATTTTTCCCTCTGTTCATTCTCTTTTCCTAATGGGTGTTGGAGTTAGTCGTTATACGACAGATCGGTACTTAGAAGAAAAAATGAAGTGCAGCAATAAAGATAATAAGGAAAGCGCAAGTACACATTACGTTTGTTACATGTAGAAATATAACATTAACGTTTACAAAGATGTACTCACAGTTAACAAGTTTTCCTCGATAGAGGGGAGTTCCCTAGCGGTTAAAGTGATGTAGTACTCCTTCAGTGAGGGGGTTGCTACGCCGTCCCTTAGTCACTGGGATGACAGGCTTCGTAGTTGTTAACTGTTATTTGTTCGCTCAAACTGGCCGAAATGGTCAGCCCGCTAAAGGGGTTTAATTCCTAACTTTATTTGTCCTCTGACACAGAAGAGTTCCAATTTAAGTATCCCTACATTGGCATTCAAAAAGAAAAGACGCATTTTTTCCCTGCCCTTAAAAACCGCATCGGTTTCTTTTTCTCTTATTTCAATGAAGAGAAAGTCATTCAATAAACATTAAGTGACTTGTTCGACACTTGTCCAAAATAGCCCACTGGCTAAATGTCAGCGATAATGTAAAAAGAAATTACATGCACCATCTTATTATAATGGAGATTGTGTGTTCTTCTGTCTGTAATCGAAACTATATCACTACTCAAGTCACAATTCCCTTTGTTATTTACGTCACATTATTCATGATTTTGATTTTATTTAGACCTCAATTATTAATAAAATTTTTTACATTATTAATACTGTTTACCATATTCACATACTAATAACATGCAATTGTATTTATATATACAACAAAATAGTGGTTTGCAGTGTGAACGGGAAGGCTAATTTGCATATTGATGTTAAAAATTTGATTCTGATAAATATGTGCTTAATATTATTGATTTCTAATTGTTTAGTTTTATCTTAATGAATATGAGCAAAAATCTCACGGATAAATCTTAAAAGAAATCCATCAACAAGAAGAAATAACTGTAATGAAATACGGAAGTGATGGAAGAGTAAGTTTCTGTTGTTCTATTTTCCCATTATCCCCCCCCTCTGTTTCAAATCTTTTTATCTGCATTCTTATTTAGTTTCATTAGCCTTTCTAATTTAATATAATATTTCATTACACAAAAACTTAAATACTTCCACCCGCAGTGTGCATATATGTGCTAGTCCAGATAATATTCATTTTCAGTCATTTTCGTCTTTTACATACGTCGGTGAGGCTTAGAATATTTTGACGAATCCCATGCAGAGAGACAAAAATCCACCCCCCCCCAAAAAAAAGAGGTGTCTTAGGTTCGACACTAAATTTAATCTGATGGTAAGTTCTGGAGATCTGGATGAGTATGGAATGCTTCTTCATTGCCATTACTTCCAGGTTCACTCTGAGTATTAGTACATGTTAGTCCCATCAATGGGTCAAGATTTGTTTGAAAATTATGCGTATTCGATAGGACTGAGTGTAACAAAGAAACTCTTCAGAAACAACTACACAAAAATGAACGGGATTCCCTAACTTCTAAGCTTAAAATAATCGCAGGTGTGTGAATATGCTGATAGAATTGTGTACAAATTATTAGTATCAGATAGGAATACTTGAAACGATAAAATTATGTGCAAATTATTTGTAGAGATAGGCGTATTTGATATCATGTAACCGTGCGCAAAATAATTTTAAGAAATTACACAAAGAATGTAAATATAAATATACAATGAACGCAATTTCCTAACTTCTCGGCATGAAACAACATGCTGTTAAAATCAATCGTGTAACTTTTCACATAACATTTATATTTCATTTCTCGGAATTTTTTAGATGAGGCTTGATAATTAGTATTGTTTGGATAATTTAGACTATTGTCCTCAAGAAGGCCGGAGGGCACATCTGCCGAAACGTTGTACAGATAAGAATGAAGATGAGGACAATAGTCCGAATAATCTAAATAATACTGTTTATATTTTAAAAGTGTGTTTTTAACTCGCTATAGGAAATAGTGGATATTAGTTTAAATAAGTTCTCATAATGTAAACGTGCCTCCATTATTACACCAATGCTGAAAATTCGGCACGGACAGATATAAAAAAAAAATTAAAAAAAAAAAACTCTCATGAACAATGCAGATAATAATGTTTGGTAATGGTCATTGTCATAGGAAGTGGACTCAGCTACGCGAGTTGAAATCCTGAACGAGGTTGTTTGCATTTCTCGTAGCACTAATACTCTTCAAAATGATATGAATCTAACTATTCGAGCTAGAGTCAAATAGTATAGAAAACTGGGCTTTAACTATGGTATGGAAACCAGTCTAGGAGAAGGAAAACGCTGAATTCAAAACTAGTTGCAATCCTGAACGAGGTTGTTTGCATTTCACGTAGCACTAATACTCTTCAGAAAGATATGAATCTAACTATTCTCCTTCCTGTTGGAATTTTTGAGATATAAGGCGTGTGATAGATGCATACTCCTAAATATAGACTCGTTGACTACCACGTGACCGCCGAGGATTCCTATTGTCCAATCACTGGCAGTGCTGCTGCTGATGTTGGTGTATTTATAGAGGTCTGATTCTTAACCTTGGCTCATTGCTATTCGGACCATCTTGGACGTCGGACTTACAAAGAATACTATAACACCGGATTCTTATTGGCTTGCTTACTTACTTACTACATCTGGAACTAAGGATGCCGACCAGATATTTAACACTTCCAGCTATAGTCAAATAGTAGAGAAAACTGGGCTTTTAACTATGGTATGGAAACCAGTCTAGGAGAAGGAAAACGCTGAATTCAAAACTATTTGCAATCCTGAACGAGGTTGTTTGCATTTCACGTAGCACTAATACTCTTCAGAAAGATATGAATCTAACTATTCTCATTCCAGCTATAGTCAAATAGCAGAGAAAACTGGGCTTTTAACTATGGTATGGAAACCAGTCTAGGAGAAGGAAAACACTGAATTCAAAACTATTTGCAATCCTGAACGAAGTTGTTTGCATTTCACGTAGCACAAAACTCTCCAGAAGATATGAATCTAAATATTCTCATTCCAGATATAGTCAAATAGCAGAGAAAACTGGGCTTTTAACTATGGTATGGAAACCAGTCTAGGAGAAGGAAAACACTGAATTCAAAACTAATTGTAGCATTACAGAAGGATAGACCATATAACGGAATATTTTTTTCTCTTCGAAAAATATCTATATAATTATTTACACAAAAAAATGGCACTTCTGTCAAGGATCAAAGTGTAGTATCTGTACTCTGTGGGGGATTATCTCCTTTGACTGAAGAAAAAGCTCTACCAATGACCGTTGGATAGTGACAGCATAGCAGTGCTATAGCGATACATCCTAATATGAAAGAAAAGACCCGAACATTCTGAAGTGGATACTTCCGTTAACAACATATTAGTTCAAACAACACCTTCATGTGCCCCTCTAGTAATCTTACACACATATACGCATCATAAAGATTTTTTTCTGCAAACACATATCACTCCTTGTTTTGCATCTTCTTCCTTATTTAGTTTACACGTTAATAAAAGTCGTTAAGTTACACACAAAGTTGTCTTTCAATTCATTGCTGGGAGGAACTTGCGTATCTTGTTCCACATTCTCTACAATAATACTTCACATATATATATATATATATATATATATATATATATATATATATACATATATGTGTGTGTGTGTGTGTGTGTGTGTGTGTGTGTGAGAGAGAGAGAGAGATTTATTCTGCTCTACGAACAGAGCTGATGAATATCTCCTTTTCGCTCGACGAAATAGGTGTTGTCCCTTCCAAGAAAGGAGAAAAAAGAGAAAGTTTGAAGGGGATGTGTGTTTATATATATATGTGTGTGTGGGGGTATATGTGTATGCGAATATATATAAATAAGTGTATATGCATATTTATATATGTATATATATGTGTATGCGAATATATATATATATTATAACACAAATAATATATATATATAACACAAATAATATATATATACATATATATATATGTCATTTCGATGATTCTAGTTTTAGAGTACTTCAAAACGGGCATCTACAAGGCCTCAAAATTGTACTTCGACAATCGTGAAAGGTGTTATATACAAATACGCGTATAGAGCAAAGATATTATTGTTCTGTATTTGATAGGATATAAAATACTTCTTTTTTTTTTTAAATTGTGAATGCGCGTGGAGGCCCGTGATGTAATGATTATCGTCGCAGAAAATGGATATGGTTACCAGGCTGTTTGCATTTCACAAAGTCTAATACCTTTGGGAAAAGTATGAATCCAACTATTCTCCCTCTATGAGCAAACGGTAGGGTTGACTTGGCTCTTTGACTTGGTACGGCAACCGGCCTAGGAAAAGGCAAACTGAATTCAAACCTGTTAAACTCCGCTTACTCATGAAGAGGGGATGGTAAATATGTTTATTATGAATGAATTAATTTTTCCATAATTACAATGCTATTTTGTGAAGCAGATCGTATTTAACGTAGTCAAAAATATCTAAAGCAATGATTGATTAATTTTAACGGCATCTCAACCCGTCTAGGGTTATTTTATGCCTTCGAATTGAGTTTGTTGTACGTTCATAGTTACATTATCTGTGTATTATTTTTTAAGAATCATTTTTCTCTCAGTTTTATAATATCAAGTAGGGTTTCCTGTAATTATTTTTATTTAATAATAGTTTGTTTACACACAGTTATATGGTTTCAGGAGACTCATAATAATTCTTAGTAAACAATTACGGCTTCAAATATCAATTCTTAATACGAATAATTTACAGTTATATGCTATCAAGTATTTTTATCTAATACAATTAATTTGAACACAGTAATATGGTTGCTAATACTAATATTATAATAATAGTCATTTGTTTGCACGTAGTTATATGGTTTCCAGTGACTCATAATGCTTCTTAGTAAACAATTGCTTCCATGACTTGCAAAACTCCACTTTGGCCCTTTCTTGGCTAGACGGGCGGTCGGAGAGGCCCCCTCCGATCAATCGGCTGGTCACGTCAAGCCCTAGCACCTATATGATTGCCTCAACCCTATTGTCGTTATGGCAACCCCCAACCCTTTTTATCATATGGGTGCTAGAATGCGGTGTCTGTGGGCCTACATGTCCTGGGAATGACGTTAAACTCTATCTGATGGTAATATTCCAGCTTAGGAGTTCTGGAGAATGTGGAGCATCCCTTCATCACCATTGCTCCCTGGTCCGCTCTGACCCGGAATGGTAGTACCAGTTAGGCTCCCATCTATGGTTAAATAGAAAAATGTATTTATAAAAAAATTGAGTATCCGTTAATAATGACATTATTTCAAAACTTTATCGGTATTAAATGACCCACTGAGGTTGATATGCCGTAAAACAAAACAAACCAAACTAAACAAATGCTGTTTGAAGTAACTAATATTAACACAAATAATGTTCAGTTATATGGCATCAAATATTCCTTTCGAATACAAACAATTTGTAAACAGACCTGTTTGACTCCTAGATGTAACCCTAACAGGTACTACTACTTCCGGGTTAGAGTATGAATAATGACAATGAAGGGATACTCCAAACTCCACAACAGATGCAATTGAGTGAATCGCGATCATTGTATGTTCATATTTACATTTTTTGTGTAATTGTTTAGGAATAGTATTTTTAACTGCGTCCTATCGAATGTGAATATTTTTAAGTAGATATATTTGGCACATTGATGGTAACCTAATGTTGGGAATTTAATAACTTAATCCCACAGAAAAAAGAGACATACCTTTTTTTAGCAAGCAAAGTTATTCATTGAGACATATTCCAATTGAGATACCTTCCATTGTATTAACGAGGCAACACATTACGACTGCTTTTCATCAAACGATGTGTTTTATTTATTTAAAAACAATGACTGAAATTAATAGGTCAAAGGGCAAGTAACTCATCCGTACAATAAATGGATTCGGGCAGATAACTTCTGACCCTTATTATTATTATTAGAGTATGTTAGTGTTAATTTGTACTGACTAAAGTGAATTCCAACACCTAACTAGTACTACCAATACGTATCAAAGTAGACATAGGAGTAATGGCAATGAGGAAGCACGCCATACTCCTCAGATTTCCAGAATTGGAGCCTCAACATAAGATGCAGTTTAGTGTCATACCTAGGAAACCTTTTTTTTATTGGTGAGTTATTAGCTCTCTGCAGTAGATACAGTCGGTCGACAGGGCTAATATACGTTCTAGTTATTATTAATCAACTAATATCAATATTTAAAAAAAACAAGGAAACTTTTGCACATACGTAACATATTAAATTGTCCTTGAGTTAGATAATAGCAAATTGGCGAAGGGTGAAGATGGCAGCTTCTGGCAAAGTGCATTGTGGGAAGAAGTCTTATATTATTTATAATTAGCTCACTTGGCTTCAACTGAAAAAATTGTAAACGAATACTTTTTATGCTTCGTATGGGAAGGAAGAATTAATAATAATAAAAATTGATGTAAAATAAAAGTAATATAAAAAAAAATTAAAGTATTAAAAAGAAAAGATGTGAATCTATGAAATGAATATCGAAAGCCGTTTTGTTTTATCTTTGTTTCTGTTTCTGTTTATTGTTGTTATTATTATTATTATTATTATTATTATTGCTGTCATCTCTTGAAAGGTTGGAGATGATATGCAGGAAAATAATTCGTTGTTTTATCCTCCTGTTAATTCTTCCGGAGTGAATGTTAAAAAAATAAAGAAGAGAGGAACACATAGATAAGTAAGGAAAAAAATTAATAAAATAAAAAAATAAGAAAAAAGAATTAAGTCTGTACCTTGATGCATACAGAAACTTTCAGACGATCATCTGTTCACACACACACACACACACACACATACATATATATATATATATATATATATATATATATATATATATATATATATATATATATATATATATATATATATGTATATTGCATGGATGTTATTCTACAAACCTCAGTTTTATGCTTTGCTTTCAGCATTTATCAGGCCGAGGGAAAAGTTTCTGTAAAAATCCGAATATTGTTGCCAAAAAAATGTGTTAATTTTCGTATTAGTATGCATAAGTCTGTGTTTGTTTATTGGTAAATTCGTGTATCTCTCTGTCTGATGAATACTGAAATAAAAGGCATGAAACTCAGAGTCGTATAATCACATCCATGCAATAAATATAGATATACACAAATTAATATTTATTAATTTATTCTTATATGTAATAGCTCTATCAATGATATTGAGCACTCTCCTAATAATACTGCTTAATCTTGGCCCACCAAGTGAGATAATGATGACCATACACTATTGCTATATATATATATATATATATATATATATATATATATATATATAAAAAGAGGAAATACGTCCTCACCCACACTTTTTTCTCATTATCTTCTCTATCTGTCTTGCATAATAACCATAAAAAATAGATCGGCACCTCTGTTTAATATCAGAGTCTTGAAATTAAATCTCAGATTAGAGTGTAGTATCTGTGTGTTCTACCTTGGATTCATATGTCGCTCCCTGGGCCTTTTGATTCATAACAAAGTTTATCTCTGGTTTAAATTGCTTATTTGTTCTTTTACGATTCCTTACAGGAATTTGTTCTCATGTCTGCATTTTGAACCAAAGCTTCACTCCCTACTACCACCATACAGTCCTCGGATCAGAGTGGAGTAACTTTGCATTCTGTCTGAGATCAGTGTGTAGTATATGTATACTCTGTCTTGTCGCTCTCTAGGGATCTATCTCTGAACAAAGTATCACTCTCTGATTCTCTGCTTTGAATCAAATAGTCACTCCTGATCCCTCATACTCGGATCAGAGTGTAGTATCTGTGCGCTCTGCGTTGGATAAAAGTGAACGTAATTAAGCTATTGTATTTAGAATACGCTTACCACGATGTCGCCTTCCAGCACATTAGCCACTATGCCACGGGACTCCCTCAGGGCCATACTGATTAGATAGCATTCTTTTAATTCGAGCTAAAATATCTTCTTTTTTTTAAAACTTTGCAAATCATTCTCAACGTATGCTTGAACCGACTTACATCGCTGGTTTGTTCTTTAACAATTAATAGCGAGAATTTGTTCTCATGTCGGCATTTTGAACATTTAACTCAGCAATTTTTTTCATCTTTTTTCTATTCAATTATTTGTTATTTAAAAAAAAATCTCACCCTTCTTTCTCCACTCTACTTTCTTCTTCTCTCCCACTTTTCCTCTTCAGCGTACCCTGCTTTGTTTTCTCCTCTTTTATATTCCTCTTACTACTTCTCCATTACTATTTCCCTTTTCATTTCTTCCTCTTTTGTTATTTTCTTCTTTTTCACCTCTCAATTTGTTCTTCTCTCTACCTTCTTCTCCTACTCTTTCCCCTCTCTCAATTGTACCTGACTTTGTTTTCTTCTATTTTTATTTCTGCTCCCCTTCTTATTCCTGTCTGTTTGGTTATTATTATTTTGGTTTACAACATATCAAACCTTTGGGGTTATTTAATGCCGAATCGGGATTCTGATAGACAAAAGGGCCGGATTAACTCAGTCGGCAGAGCGTTTGACAAGAAACCACAAGGTTCCTAGTTCGACACCCGCCCTCGCCAACTCAGCGTATGAGTAGCACAGGGATCTGTGCGGTAAAGTAAGGAGCTGATGGTAGGTGTGGCGCTCCACCTCAGACGCTAACATAATCTCCTTCGTCTAGCGCTAGTGGAAAAGGGGATAGACTCCCTCGCTGATTGGCTGATATCGATTTTAAGCCACCCCAACGACTTTACTTACTACAGTACCTGCTGTTGCTTAAATGGTCACTCAATTAAGTATTGAAAGGCTCACTGCTGCTTAATTTAGTGATTTAGCGGGAACCGATGATTTCATCTCTGTTTGGCATTTTTTTATTATTGTTACATTTTATAACTTTATTTCACTTGCCTAACTTACTAGAGTATTTGTTATTTTTATTAAGACGATTGTTTGTCTCACATCTTAATAACATAAGGAATCTTTATCTCTCTTCAATAACCCTTCTCCCTCCCCAAACAGCCCGTGTCAGCATTACTTACACGCCTATACCGCCATATCTACAGATATAAACACTTGAATTACAATTATCTAAGTCCTTCAGGAGAATAATATCAATCGTGGAGTTTGCTGTGCCTACCTCATCAGATGAGATTTGACGGACTGGGCGTCAAATTAAATTTACTTCATTTAACATCCAGACATTTGTGCCCGTCACACTCAACAGCCTGTCATATGAGTTCATCTATATTCTACTTGTTTCGATGGAGATACGCGTTTTACTAAGTCTCGTGGCAGTGGCAGGCTCTAGATAGTGTGAGCAAGTGTGTGTATGCGTAAAGGCATATTTAGATGTAAAGGTTATTTAAGAATACTTGATAAAACAATTTCTATGTTGCTATGAATGGTAATAGATTTGTAGATAATCCGGACCTTTTGTAAGAAGCAATTTTGTAAGCAGATTATCTTAAAATGTTAGTAGATTTGTTGTCGCTGGTAAGACCTGCAGAAATTCCATGGTGATCGTTGGAGTTTTAGGAACAGAACACAAAAAGAATTGATATTATACATGTCAGTAACACTTACGTTAATTCTGACCAGGTTCAGTGCACATACATAATATATATATGTATATATACATATTTATGTACTATGTTATATGTATGTATCATATATACACACACACACAAAGAAACACACAAAGAAACACACAAAGAAACACACTCACACACACACACACACACATATATATATATATATATACATATATATATATATATCATCCACAGACACCGTGTTTTGACGTATCACGTCTCTTCGGCGTGACATTTGTAAGCTACCTATAGCTATATATAAGGAATATATATATATAATATATATAATATATATATATAATATATAAACCTCCCAAACATTCAATAACGATTTTGAAATTTATGTTGGAACATATAAAATATGATAACTTTTTTAAAAAATGAATTTTAATTCATCATCTTCAAATATTCTAAGATGGTTTCACATAAAATAAAAAAAAGTATTATGCATTCACGAACCCCTCTAGAAGGATGTGACGCAATATCATTTTTAAGCGGAGTTTAACTGGTCTGAATTCAGTTTTCCTTTCTCCTAGACCGGTAGCCATACCGAGGTTAATATCTACCCAAAGCTGGAGGGAGAATAGTTTGATTTATACTTTTCCCAGGGTTATTAGCGCGATGTGAAATGCAAACAGCCTCGTCCAGGATTTGAATTTGGATGGCCGTGTCCCTGTCTATTACAAGCGCCTCCTCGTATCACAGCATAAATTAAATTATATATTATCATAAGATCTTAGCTTTTGCGATTCGTAACATGAGATTTGATGACTTCATGAACATTAATTTTTATGATTATTGTTGTCATTTTAGTGATTTGCATATAACGTTAACAGAAACTGAATACTTGTTCAATTAAGTTAACGTTGAAAATACCAAATGTGTCGTATACTTTTATTGCATAATAAACCAACCGAACGAACTGTTTATGTGATTCAAGATCTTTGTTATAGCGGTCACGTGACGTGACGCGTAGCGATGACTTAGAAGTTGATTGGTTCAGACAGATTCACCGATTACTTGGTCATATTTGAACCTTTGCATTTTAGTAAAACATTGATTAAATTGCACTATTCATCAGAATGTATAGAAAGTAGTTTCGCTTTTTTTTTTAATCAACTGTACAATTCTACCTCGCCATAGTGTAATGGTTAGCTAGTTTGCTAACCATTGCACTATGGCGAGGTGAGATTGCAGAACAACTAATATTGAATAGCGAGTTCGATCCTTACAGTCCAATACTTGCGGCCTTATGTTAAACCAAAGTTGTTTTTTTTTTTCAAGGCACATTGTCGTAGTGGGTATTTGCTTCATACCCCACGTGTATGGGCTGGGCACAAGGCCTCGTTTCAACGTGGGCCCACCCACAAGCCGAAGCTCATGGGTGGGAAAGAATAAAAATTGCGTCGATCCCTTCAAGGGGGCCTCAGGCGCTGGGCAATAAACCCAGCCCTGTCCCCAAGGAGGCAGGTATTGCCTGGTGGATAGCTCCTGGTATCGACGCTATTAATTCAACACGACCGGTCCAGTGGCCGAAGCACACCGGACCCCCGAAGGACGGGCTGGTAGTGTAATGATTAGCTAGCTAGTCTAGTAAATCATTTATTGGTGAGTTTGATCCTGACTAGGTACCCTATACTTACTTATGCTAAATCTGAGTCATGCTTTTTTCAATACATTTTTGTGCATATTTATCAACCCCTACTAACGAACAGGATGTGACCATGATCAATTTCTTAAGCAGAGTTTAACAGGTTTTAATTCAGAGTCTGCCTTCTCCTTGACTGGTTGCCTAACCAAAGTTAAAGAGCCCAGTCTTTCTTATTTACGCATAGCTGGAGGGAGAATAGTTAGATGTATATCTTTTTCCCCCCGGATATAAGCACTATGTGAAATGCAAACCACCTCGTCCAGGATTTGAAGGTCAGGAGTCTATTTCCTAAGCCAATGACCATTAGAGAGCAGAAACCTTGTTGTAGTGTTATAGTTAGAAAGCCATTTAAATCATCATCATGACGACCGTCTACATTGAGTCTTAATTTCAAGACCTCATTCTCAAAAGGCTTAAACCAATTTCGCACAACTACACTAAGATCTAATGTAATTTTCTCAGCAACTTAAATAGCTCTAAGGTCAGTTTAAAATAACGCTCCGAAATCGCCGGAAACTTAACAACTCTATATATTATTCTAATATCTGAAACAAAAGACTGATAGATACGCCTTGACTTGATACGCAATATGTGCTTGCATACTTCTGGCCTTCTATCCCAGGGAGTGCCATCGTGGTATAGTGGTTGGCAAGTTTGTCTTGAAGATTCATTATTACTGAATAGCGAGTTCGCGCCACGCTTGTTGCCCCATGCTTGCGACCTGTGTCGTAAGCGGTTCGGGTAAAAAAAAAATGGGCACCTCACGTAGGGTAATGTTTAGCAAGGTGGATTTGCAAACCATTGTTAGGGAGTTCAATTCTCACTAGGTGTCCTATATGTCTGGCCTTGAACTAAACTACGCTTGGCCTAGCTTGTATCCTATTTAATATCAGCTTAGTGAATTCCAAACAGCCATGCCACCCACAGGTCCTGACCCACAGACACAATGATGATAACGATGATGATGATGAAGATAGGCTAAGTTCAAGTATAGTATTCTTTGCCAAGTCCCTTTTAGAATAATATTTTACAAAAAATACTTATGTTGACAAATGAGTTATTATACTTAGTATGGACCAAGGCCATATAAATAGTACATTCCTTGATGATCAATCTTATTTTTAGTAACTTCAAAGATACCGACTACACGTTAAAGTACCATAACATGTGCTTTTAGTCGTGATATACATGTGGCATTTTTTATTGTGGATGTCTGTCAAAGAGACCTCAATGTTGAGGTAATTAAAAAACATGATTTTTTAAGAAAATAAAAAAATTCGTCTCTCCCCCGAGGGATGAAAACCTTACTCAAATGGTATTTTCTGATTGATGGATTTAACGGGTAACTCAAAAAACTATACAGATGTATATATAATTTTAGGGGTCATCTATACCTTGCCTGTTTTGTTTTTTTGGGGGTTTTTTTTTTTCTCTTTTCTAGCTTCTTTTTTCTAATGTGCCTTAGCTAGCACTTTTTGTTTCTTTTCTTTTTTTAAAGCCTACTTATTTTCCACCCTGTCGATGGGGCGTAGATTACGCCGACTGATACAGCAAAAGGGGCGTCTTGGTTATGACACTAAACTGCATTTGATAGTTCTGGAGAGTTTGGTGCATACTGTCATTGCAATTACTCTCAGGGACACACCGACCTTGAGTAGTGGTAGCTTATTGAGCTCCATATATGGCTATTTACCGCGTATCCCACGTATACGGGTCAGGCACAAGGCCTTATTAATGTCGGACCACCGACAAACCGAAGTTCATAGGTAGCGGGTGTAAAAATACGTTGATCTCGTCGGCATTCCCCTTAAGGGGGCGCCTCAGGCACCGGGCAATAAACTCAGCTCCACCTCTTTAAATCAAGAGGGTAGGTATTGTTTTGGAGGACACCCCATGGGATCAACGCTGTTAATTACTTTATCGAACCAGCGGCCGAAACCTGGAGTGGAACCCCGACTGGGCTGGGTACTAATAGATCTGCTTATGAATTATTCGTATTTGATAGGACGTTGTGCAATAAAAAAAAATTCTAAAGAAACTTCACAAAAAATATTAATTTGAATGTACAATGAACGCAATTTCCTAACCTCTAGGCATAAAATAACCCCAGACGGGTTGACATGCCGTTAAAATCAATCGCAATTACCGGGTACGTACTTGCTTGGTAAGCTGCGGATGGACCTTCAAAATGGGAACCCTATGATCTGGCAAGCGATTAAGGGAGCTAAGGACCCTCGTAAAGAAAGGGACAGGGTGGCTCCAAATGAAGAAGTGAATGCTGCTGAAGGATGTTTCAAACTACTATAACAGCAGAATACAGTAAATCATCATCACTTAGCTCTTCTTTTTTTTTTAATTTAACTTTATTTTATCTAATTTCTTATTTTCCTTTTCCTTTTCTTTCTTCTTTTCTTGAGCTTATTCTTCGAGAACAGTTTTTAAAAGGAGTTCTGTGAAAAAAAATCTGAGAATAATTTTATGTAAATAAAATCTATTTGATGCTGTTTTTGCTTTGGACTACCCAATGATTAGTCCTAAGAATTGTTATTATTATGCAAAAACTTATTTTAAACTAGCGTCCTTATCTTGGTTGTTTTTATCAAATGTCTTTGAAAAGTGATACCAGTCTTATTATGCAATGATTCGTTTGGACTAGCATCCTTATCTTGGTTGTTTTTATCACATTTGTTTGAGAAGATATGTTATCATAGAATTAAATATAAAAGTTTTCCTTCCTTTTTTAAAACTTTTTCTTTTATCTTATCTCTCTTTAGGCCTTTTCCTTTTCTGTCTGTTACCCTTCATATTTCCCTTTTTTTTTCTTTTTACACCTCACAATTATTTTTACTGATGATTTTTTTTCATCACTTTTAGAAGCTACTTTTATTAAGCTTTCTTCATTTTTTTTTGTTTTTTTACTTGATATCTTTTCTTCTTTTCCATTTTATTGTCAATGTTCTCCTTTAGATTTAAATTTTGCTTTTCCTCTCTGTCTCTGTCTGTCTGTCTCTCCCCCCTCTCTCTCTCTCTCTCTCTCTCTCTCTATAATATAATATATATATATATATATATATATATATATATAAAGTACTCTGGACCTGAACTTTGGTGGACTAATCCTCGAATTTCACCCAAATATTAAAAAGTTGGCCAGAAAATTCGAAAAGATCAAAAATAAAATTGTTAAACAGGAGATGTGCATTTGTTTAATTCAACATGCATAAATGAAAAAATGCTGAATAAATACACACGCACACACACACACACATAATATATATATATATATATATATATATATATATATATATATAATATATATAATACGTATGTGTGAGTTAATATTGATAATATGGGTTGTATATCTAAAAGTAAACGGTGCTCAATATCGTGGATAAAGCATTTATATTTAAGGGTAGTTTGATTTAAACAGTTACATAGTTGAGAAACTGTCTGTATCCAAGCACAGTTGATTTCCATGTCGACTCTACTATATATATATATATATATATGAGAGAGACAGACAGACAGACAGAGAGAGAGAGAGAGATTGGTCTTTTCTCTCTTTTTGCATTTTTTGCAGTGCATATTTTGTTTAATTTTCGCTCTTTTAATAGATATGTTTTCTATCAGTTTTCTTTCTCCCCCCCCCCCCCCCACCAATTTTATTCACCAATTTTAAACTTTCCCTTTTCCCCGCTTTTAAAAACTTTCTTCTTTCTTTTCTTACTTTTCTTTCTTTTTCTATCTTTACTTTTTTGTTTTTCTTTTCTTTTTCTTTCCAATCTATATTTTAAATTTTCTTTTTCTCTCTCTCTCTCTATTTATTTCTTTCTCTCTTTTTTCTTTCTCTGTTTTTTAACCTTTACTTTTTCTCTTTTGTTTCTGTGTCCTTTTTTATCCTTCTTTTTTACTTTCTTCTGTCTACATGTGCTTTCTTTCTTTCTTTTTTTTTTCTTTTCTTCTTTTTTTTTTCCTTCTTCTTTTTTTGTATCTTTTTTACTCTATTTTATTCATAATTTCTTTTTCTTTCTTTTTCTTCTTTCTCTTTCCTTCTCTCATTCTTTCTTTTTTGCCTCCTTTTCTTTTCTCTTTCTTTCTCTCTTCTCTCCTTTTCTTTTTTTCCCTCTGTCTTTCCTCTTTCTTTCTTTCTTTGAGCTTTTTCTTTTGAATTTTCATTATTAATCTTTTATCTGTAACATATTCTTACTTGTTCTTCCTTTATTTCTCCCTCTTTTCTTCTGTTTCTTTTTCTTTTCTTTTATGTTGTTGTTGGCCCATCTTTATTTCACACTCATTTGATATTCATTTGAAGGCTTCTGTTTTACTTCCTTCATCTCCTTTGATGGCCAAGTTTGCTTTCTTACCAC
Source organism: Doryteuthis pealeii (assembly GCA_023376005.1). Classification (NCBI taxonomy): domain Eukaryota; kingdom Metazoa; phylum Mollusca; class Cephalopoda; order Myopsida; family Loliginidae; genus Doryteuthis; species Doryteuthis pealeii. The sequence goes on from CM042160.1 coordinate 11,079,332, forward strand.
TTTGAAAACTTTAACCGTTTCCTTCCCATGATAAAATTGCCAAGAAAACTTGCAGCTGAGATTAACAACATATTACCCAAGATACTTGACTATAAGACTGGTTCTTTTTTCTATATAAAGAGTATGTTGAAATTTACCACTTTACTTATTTTCAAGTCAGTGATAAAGATGTTCAAATCTTAGTATAATGGAGATTCAGAGTATGTCTCTGATTTTTATAGAGAAATTGATTAAAAAGAATAAAATTAAATAGAAATCAATTAAAAGGAATTTTTAAAAAAATAATGGAATAAATACAATGTGTTTCACATTTCTTAGCAAGTAAAAGTGAATTTAGCTTTAGGTAGAAACCACATGTTCGCTATCGTCTTCTTCAAAGTTTAGAATTGACTAGCATATTTTTTTCCTTTTTTTATGCCATTGAAGTGATGAGTAAATGACCTGTCTTTGACATTGGCATTAACACTGCCCACTCTAATAAGGCTTCATGTACTTTTTCATGGAATTGCCTTGAATTGCTTGTAAGTTGCTGCAGAAGGATCTGTATAAAATCACCCTGGGATTTTTTGCTGGCATGATATCTCATATGACTAGAAAGTCTGACTTTGCTCAAACAGGGAGAATCATGATGTCATATTGGCTAATGAGCTTTGGAAACTTCAATAAAATCAATTATAATATTATTATATAAAATATAATTGTCAGATACAAACATGAAAGTGCAGATAATTTTTCACTCTTCCTCAAATATATATACATATATATATATGAGTATATATGTGTGTGTATGTATATAATTGTGAGTTAGATACAAACAAATGCCACTTTAATTTTGAAATAAGTATTATTTCAATATGTATCCCTTTCTAAGACATTTGTTCAAAATGTAATTTTAATTTTTTTTTTACATAGAACAATATATATATATATATATATATATATATATATATATATATCTTATTATAATGGAGATTGTGGGTTTTTCTGTCTGTAACCGAAACTATATTACTATACAAGTCAGAATTCCCTTTGTTATTTACATCACATTCTCCATGATTTTATTTTTATTTTAACCTCAATTATTGATAAAATTGTTTTACATCATTAAGACTGTTGAGCATATCTACATACTAATAACATATAATTGTATTTATATATACAACAAAATAGCGGTTTGCAGTGTGAATGGGAAGGCTAATTTGCATATTGATATTAAAAATGTGATTTCATTAAATATGTGCTTAGTATTATTGATTTCTAACTGTTTGGTTTTATTTTAATGAATATAAGCAAAAATCTCTTCAATGAATCTTAAATGAAATCCATTAATAAGAAAAAATAACTGTCATTTTATTCTTTATTTCCCAATTTAACTAAATTGTTAAATAAGTAAAATTTAGCAATGAAAGACGGGAGTGATGGAAGAGTAAGTTTCATTTCTATTTTTCTATTATACCCCCACTCTGTTACATATCTTTTTGTCTGCCTCTAATTTAATACGATATTTCATTATATTAAAACTTAAATACTTGCACCCGGAGGGTGCATATATTTGCTAGTATATATAATTATGAGTTAGATACAAAAATATGCCACTTGAATTTGTAAATAACTATTATTTCAATATGTGTCTGTTTCTAAGACATTTATTAGAAATGTAATTTGTTTAATTTTACTTTTATATTTTTACATAGAATAAATTGAATTAAATGTGTTAAGATAGCCAATCTCTGGTATTTTATTTATATTGTTTGTCAGTTAGAGATCAACACTTGAAAAAAAGAAAGAAAATTTAGAAAAAGAAAATCATTGTCATTATTGGTTTAACTCCTCGATGCAAATGTGAATTTGTTTGCAGTTTATCTGTAATTGAGAAACTAATTAAAAACAAATAAGTCTTATTTATTTCTCTTGTCATTTTTGAATATGTTCTCTGGGTGAATCAAGAGTGAAACTAACAGCATAAAAGTAAATCTATATTCTCTGCTTAATTACAATTCTTGATTGACAGAGGATTAAAAAAAGATTGAAAAAATAAATTAATTGCGAAGAAATAATGCAATTAAAAGAAAAACAAATACCAAAGTAATTTTGGTTCTTCAGCTCCAGAATTGAGTTAACAGTTTTGTGAGAAAATTCTAAAAGTTTTCTATTATCTTTATAGGATAGGCTATTCTTTTCTAGTTTTCTTTTGTCTTTATTTTTATATATATTTATTTTTTGGCTTTAAATAGTTGAATTAAGAAAATTTGGCAAGATGGAAAGAGCTAGCACCCAAACTGTTCTATTCTTTGAATATACCCCTCCCTGTTTCAAATAAGTTTAAAGTAATAATTAATAGCTAAGGATTTATATAGAAATCAATAAAAATAAAAGTCATTTTTTTTATATGCATTCTTATTTTATTTCATTGGTCTTTAGCCGGTAGAGTTAGGATTAGGGTTAGGATTAGGGTTAGGGTTTAGGGTTAGTTTAATGAAAAAAAAGAAAAGTTTTCTTTATCTTTATAGGATAGACTATTCTTTTTAGTTTTCTTTTGTTTTTATTTTTATATATCTTTATTTTTTGGCTTTAAATAGTTGAATTAGGAAAATTTGGCAAGATGGAAAGAGCTAGCATCCAAACTGTTCTATTCTGTTTCAAATAAGTTTAAAGTAATAATTAATAGCTAAGGATTTATATAGAAATCAATAAAAATAAGAGTAATTTTTTTATATACATTCTTATTTTATTTCGTTGGTCTTTAGTCGGTAGAGCGTTTGGCTAGGAATCACAAGATTTTTGGTTTGATTCCGGCCCTCGCCAACTCAGCGTATGAGTAGCATAGAGATCTGTGTGGTAAATGAGGAGCTGATGGTAGGTGTGGCGTTCCACCTCAGATGCTAAAATAATCTCCTTAGTCTAGTGCTAGTGTAAATGGGATAGACTCCCTCGCTGTCTGGCTCATACCGACTTTAGGCCACCCCGACAACTTTACTTTTACTCTAATTAAATAGGTAACTATTTAATTATTTAAATATTCAACTATTTAACTAAATCAGACATTAAAATTACTTCATTTCTTTTTGGTAAAGAAAGAAAGACTATTCTTTTTAGTCTTCTTTCTTCTTTATACATATATCTACTTATTTATTTATTTTTTTGCTTTTGTTCTTTTTTTTAGATGGTCTTATATTTCAAATGTTTTCTTTTAAATTTTCCACATCATCAATAATCTCTTTTCCACCACATAAAAAAGTATTGGATGAATTATTTACATGAGTCATAATTTGTATGCTGTGTACTTATATGAGTATTTGTGTATGAATATGGGTGTGTTTAGATACGTACATGCATATGGGAGTAAAATGAGGAAATCAATCCGACAGTATGTGGAGAAAAGTACATAAACACGGGATGTTATACTGGATGGAAGTTTATTACTGGTGGTGATACATATATATATATATGTTGGTGGTGTGTGGATGAGGCTGTTTGCATTACACATAGCTCTAATATCCTTGGGTAAGGTATGCATCTAACTACGTTCCCTCCAGCTATAGGCAAATAGTAGTGCAGACTGGGCTCTTTAACCTTGGCTAGGTAACCAATCTACAAGGAAAATTAAAACCTGTTATACTCAGCTTGATAAATTGCCCTTGTGTTGCATCTTGCTCATGCAGAGGGGATGGTAAATATATATATGTATATAAACCTGCTATGTGTATATATCTACACTACTACCAAAAAGGTTGGGACCACATTGCTTTTTTCCTCTAAACTTAAAAGACGAATCAAGTTTCAGGTCTTTAAAAAATGGATTTATTTTTCTGTTTGCATGCAATCCCACAATAATTTATATTATAAATAAATAATTATAATTCAATTAAAACAAATTTATATTTTCTTTTTCTTTTAATCAAAGAATCCACCACAGCATTTATTCAATGGCTGAAATACACTTTTGACCATAAAATACAGGGTAATTCAATTTGAGTTAAGCCACTATTGAAAGGAAAAAAATATCGCACATGCGTGTGTTTATAAAAAAAAAATTATTTTTAAAAAGTGAAATTTGCAGAGTGGCTTATTGTCAGTATCAGCTGCACAGCAAAGGAGTCTATCCCCTTTTCACTAGTGCAGAGAAAATTCTTGGTTTCCTTTCTAGCAACTTGTAATAGTATGATGATGGAAGTGATTCCCAAACAGTGTGTAAATGTGTAAACCATTCTTGCTTATTCTCAGGCAGTTCTCTTCGGAATTTATGATCAATTTCATCCCAGACTAATTCAATTGGTAAAAGATCTAGTGTCTGAAAGGACCAAATAATCGAAAAAATCTCTTATCTTCCTTGGTCATTACTAAGTGTAAAACCCTTTTATATATATATATATATATATATATATATATATATGTTTGGTTGAACTCTAGTGACAATTCCTATCATACGAGTTTCTGTTTAATCCTTTCAAGGTGTCTGGCCATCTTTTTGGTGTCAGGGTGGAGCTGGTTTAGCAATCCACCAAAGGTGTCTCTACGAGCGCTTTCGGCATGTCGATCTGCCATCTTCAGGTTGGAAACTGATGGTATGTTTCGTGGTGACTCGTTTTTAAAGAAAACGAGAAGTAGAGTAGGAATTGGTAGTAGGAGGTAGTAACAATTGGTAGTGGGAGGTAGTAGGAATTGGTAGTAGTTCGAACGAATGATGCAGTAGAGATTTTGTGGGAGGGGGGTCACAAGTTTGTGAGAAGGAAAGGGGAATAGTGGAAGGAGGATAGGCGGGAAATTATAGCATATATATATATATATATATATATATATATATATCTTCCTTTGATTTTAGATAATTTGAACACAGTTTTGAGCTGTGTTTTGGATCATTATCTTGTTTGAGTTTTATATAAGGATTTGCATGTACATAATCAATGAGTTTATCCAAATATGTAAAATTAGCTTTTATTATGAACTTAGAGGAACAATCCAGGGTGGTCCCAAACTTTTGGTCATTACTGAGGGTATATATATATATATATATATATATATATTTAAAGTGAGACAGATATAGTGTGTGTATGTTAAGTGCAACATAAAAATTGAGAGAGGTTGAACAGCGCATGTCATTTATTATTTGAGTCATGGTTTGCAAGGTAAATCAAGCAGCTAACCATGAATTAAGATTCTCCAGAAAACTGCACATTTTTTCAACCCATTAAATGAATTTAGTTCAAGTGTGTAGTTATAAAAGCCAAAGCAACCTTGTGATAAACATCAGAACTCTCTCTCTCTCTCTCTCTCTCTCTCTCTCTCTCTCTCTCTCTCTCTCTCTCTCTCTCTCTCTCTCTCTCTCTCTCTGAGTACCCAATTGATTTGTTGATGCCCTAACAACTTTGATCATCAGTCAGGAACTGTGGTCAGATTTACAGAGGCGCTCATGGCATAACAGTTATCCCGAGTGGAAATGGATTGGGTTTACATTTCACAAAGCACTAATACACATGGAAAGCTATGCATCCTACTACTCATTATCTAGATATGGGAAAATAGCAGGGCAAACTGGGCTCTTTAAACTTTCATACACACACACACACACACACACACAGACATATATATATATATATATATATATATGTATATATATATATACTTTGGAGATGATTGGTTTAATGTTTATCATAATAAGAAATGGACACAGCCAGCCTGTTCCTGAATTGGTCTACATTGCACATTCATCTGATGCAATGCTTACTGTGTCAGTGCACCAAATATTACAAGAAAAGTCTAAACAACAAAGAAGTGGAAACCACTTACTATTTCTCAGGTCTGGAAACAAACATTGATGAGGAGCGAACAACTACATCTGTTGCATCCCAATTCATGTTTGTAAAAGAGGGTGATTCTAGGGTGTGCCTTGTCATGTGACCAAAAAGGATGTGCAAGAGTGCTTCAAACAATGTAAAAAGGGAGACCATTCTGTTTTGTCTCCCAACATCCCCATTGTTGTTGTTTTGATTACTGCTTTGACTCAGTGGTTCTCGTCTTTTCATCAGATGCATGTCACATTTAGAAATCTTAAGGTTTTATTTTCTCTCTTAGTCACTATTTGCTCGTTAATGAAGCAACCAAGATTTCTACAAGTAAAGGAAGAGATTGATTTGAATAATTCATGAAATAAATATGTCAGGTGGAATTGTTAGAAATAAAATGATTGTGTAACAATTATCCTAACACAAGAACAATATGTGTGTATGGGTAAGATATATATATATATATATATATATATATATATATAATCATGTGTGTATATATGTTTGTAATGGAAATATATATACATATACACATGTGTGTATATATGTTTTACATGTATGTATTATATATACATATATATACATATGTGTGTATATATGTTTGTACATGTAATGTATATATACATATATATACATGTGTGTATATATGTTTTACATGTATGTATATATATACATATATATACACATGTGTGTATATATGTTTGTACATGTATGTATATATATATACATATATATACACATGTGTGTATATTTGTACATGTATATATATACACATGTATGTATATTTGTTTGTACATGTATATATATATACACATGTATGTATATTTGTTTGTACATGTATATATATATACACACATATGTGTATATTTGTTTGTACATGTATATATATATATATACATGTGTGTATATATGTGTTTGTATATGTATATATATAAATGAGTGGGTATATATATGTTTGTATATATATATATATAAATGTGTGTATGTATATAGGCATATAAATATGCATGTATGATTGTGTATATATATATGTGTGTGTGTGTGAGTGTATATTTATATATGCATATAAATATATGATTATATATGTGGATGTATGCATGTATATAAATATTGATGATTATATGTGGTTGCATTTATTTATTCTCTCTCTCTCTCTCTCTCTCTCTCTCTCTCTCTCTCTCTCTCTCTCTCTCTCTCTCTCTCTCTCTTTTATATATATATATATATATATATATATATATATATATATATAATGTGTAGTATAAGGGGGATTA
>CM042160.1:11091388-11122870 GCA_023376005.1 Doryteuthis pealeii
TAAATGCTTTCTTTTCTGTCAGTTTTTGAATTCATTGCAAATTACGACTAATTAGAACCAATTAAAACAGATTTTTTTCAAACATAATTCTATCGGAAAAATAAGGAATGATTTGTATCATTTTTTGTGTCATTAAACTAAACAGTAAAAAGGCCTTTAGAAGACAAAAGTTGATTTGCTCAGCTTTAGTATAATAATATGAGAGACTTATAAACTTAGGTTAGTCTAGAACAAAGAATAGGTAGACAGTGAGTGGGGAAAGTGAATTCAGTTGCTCTTTCTTTATATCTCCCTCACTTTCTTTCTTTTTTTCTTTCACTCTTTCGCTTTTTCTTTCTTTCTTTCTCTCACTATCACTTATTCCCTCTCTCTCATATACTTTTCTGCTCTCTCACACTTTTTTTTCCCAATCTCTCTCACTTTTTCCTCTCTCCTTATCTCTCACATTTTCTTTCTCTCTCCCTCTCTCTCTGTCTTCCCATTTGCAATTATTTCTTTATCTGGCACCAAAGGAAATTAATGAGAGTGGTAAATGCACTTGCTAATGCCTAATTACGTTATTAATATCATTTGCTTTTGATACGATGGTTAGTACAGTCTTAAACTGAAGCCAATAATTTTAATCTGGGGAGTCCCTTTGGTTTAATGGCTACCATGCTGGACTGTGACACTGTAGGAAGCAAGTCTTAACTCCATTCGCACTATTAACTTTCAAACTAATACCCTTGGGAAAGGTATGAACTCTCTTATCCACCCTACGCATACGTTAAATAGCACCACTAGTGTTTTTCTACAAAAGGGGCTTTCATATTACATAATCCATGAAGGTGGATATTCCATTTAAAAAAATGAACCAAACTCAACATTTTCATCTTCAGTCCAGATAAACATTTAAGTCGAACACACTGGGTTATTGTTTCCAGGATTTGTTTAGAACAGTATGTAGCATCCTTATATAGTTCTCATTTCACTTTCTCTCCAGGTGTTTTATTAGTGGTGCAATCGTACAGTAGTACTAATGTTACTTATTTTGAAGTAGATCTCTATCCCATAATTGTTATTACATTTAGTGTATGAAAATCATTGAGGTGGGTTTAAAAATTATCGAGACATTTACTAAGTAAAGAGCGGAACACTGAATGAAAAATATGGAAACTAAAGCTGTAATTACCAAGACAGAAATGAACAATGAATGAAACATTAGTTTTCTTCAAAATAGATTCTTTTGCTTTCAACACATTTCCCAGCAAGTTTCCACTGGTTGAAGCACCTTTCACACTATTATTTGAAGCATTTGAATCAGCACTACGGGACCAAACTGCAATAACTATAAGCTCTTCTGCCCCTGGGTGCTGACACTTAGGTGCAATAATGCATATGTTTGTAGGTGCAAGCATATCTATATGAATATATATGCATATAGATTATAAGTATGTATATGCATGTAGTATATATCTATGTATATGCATGTGGGGGTGAGCATATAACTCTTGTAGATATTTACCCAACACATTCACAATAGGTAAGATATGAATGTACATCATCATCATCATCATCATGTCACACAATCAGCACAGATATCCATGACAATCTCTTGCCAATCTATCATGCATTGTCCCTGGGGGGTCATTTGCACAGCATTCAGTATCCACGCAGAGCTGGTCAATGTCTGTCCTTGCTGGACAGCCAACATTAGCATGTCCATGTGTTGACTTCTACAGGATGCAAATAATTGTGACAAAAATCAAATTCTTTTTCCTGCAAATTCAAATAAATTTAAATTTAATGTATTTACTCTCATGTATTTCAGTTGTTTGTCAGTTACAAATGTTGTAACATATATTTTGATGAATACAATCTAATTAAAAATCATTGAATATCTGAATTTTGAATGATGTGATGAATAGTAAGTAAAAAGGGAAATATATTTTTCAAAAGATTTTATAAATGTTTTATAGGCATAGAATAACCCCAGACAAGTTGACATGCAATTAAAATCAATCAATCGAGCAGAATCACAGGACTGAATGTTAAGGTCTTGTATAAGTCATGTTAACATGAGAACAGTTGAGTTTATCAAAGACTTGGCCTTTGTTATGGCAAATGTTAACAGATAATACCAGCCGCAGCGTTTCTGAATAATGAAGTACAAGAACTTCAAAGAAAAAGATTTCATTTTCCTCATGGGTTCAGAAGGAAAACAAAGTCGAGACAACCCTTCTCAGGCTCAACTCAAAGCTAAACGTATTTCCATAACCGAGAAAAAAAAGGAAGTAAAGTAGAGGGGCACGTGATTGGGTGTGTCATAGTGAATTTTCTTCAGTAGTAAAAGAAAGTTATTCTATTTTTTTAAGCATTTCTGATCTACTTGTAAAATACAAATTACCTATCCTTAGTCTTTCTAGCCTCTTCACTTTCAATCTACAAGGTTAAGGAGGCAAGCTTAGTGTAATGGTTATCATTAAGGACTTCAAAGAAGAATCTGATGATTTTTTTATGGGTTTTGAAGGAAGACAAGGTCAAGACAACCCTTCTCAGGCTTGACATGAGATTAAATATGTTAGTAGAGCCGAGAAAACGGGAATAAAGTAGAAGTGAATGGGTGTGTCTTGAAATGACCAATCCTTGATTGTAAAGCTGTGCCTATAATCAAAGATGTACTGTCTGTGCACCTCAACCATTTTGTCAGCTGCGGTAGTAAAATACACCGACTGCAAAGAGTAAAATCACCCCAATGGAGCTATCTGTTGGCTGTGGGTGGCAATCTATGATGCTTAAGGATGGAATCCTGGTAGCTGAGCAGTCCCTGCCATGCAACACTCCACTTTTGCTCTTACCTAGGCTAAAGGGCAATCGAAAAGGCCTCCTCCAATCAATCGGCAGGTCATGTCAAGCCTTAGCACCTATATGATTGAACTAACACTATTGCTCTTATGGCAAACCCCAACCCTTTTTCTCATATACATGTTAAAAGGCGGTGGCTTAAAGTCTCAGTTCTCTGGGTATGATGTTAAACTACATCTAATGGTCAAGTTCTAATTCTGGAACTCTGGGGATTGTGGAGTACCCCATTACTCCCAGGTCCACTCTTATGTTGAGTGTTAATACCTGTTAGGGTCCCATCTAAGGGTTGAATAGGTCAAAATGAGTTTTTTGAAATGTGTTTAAAAAATTGAGCTAAAAAATATTGAATATTCATCAAGAATGAATAAAACAAAATGTCTTTGGCATAAAATAACCCAACTTGGGTTGACATGTCATAAAATACATCCATCAATCCATTTTCTCTACAAAAGACCATATGCATCAGCATCTACATTAGAATAGGGAAAAGTTGATTTTTTTTTTTTTACTCCTCTTTGGTAAAAAAATATTTTCTATAATAAAATTGAAGTCTTAGGTGGGCCAATTGGAATGCACCATCGGCTGCATTTTGCTTATGACTGTTCTATATTGCTCATATGACATAAAAGATATAATGCTACCAAAATACTGCCAATTCTTGAATCCACCTTGCTTTTAAACTGTACCCATGTCACAAGCACTTTTGCATCCATTCGACCACAGGGGGACCAGATACTATTTCACAATATTAGAAAAATCATAGAAGTGTATCGGAAGTTTGCTCAGTTGTCAATAACTGCATAAAAAAACTTTTCAATTAGAAAATTTCTTCAGTTTTATTTTAACACAAATCTCTAATAATAAATGTGAATGTCAGTGTGTTGCATTTTTTCAACTTTAGTCCTAGAGGTCATAGCCTAACATATCATACCATTTTAGAATCAGGCCAACTCCGTGAGCAAATTAAAAGCATTTTGGACTGAATCCGGACCTGTAATCCTGAAATTTTTGATTCTCAAGTTTTGATTACTGCAATTTTTGGGGGGTGTTTTTTAATGTGATTTTTTTTCGACAAACTTTTTTCTACAATAACAATTTTTATGACCTGGAAATAAATGTGGATATAATTAAAACGAGCTTAATTGCCGCCCAATAGGGTGACTTTTAAGCAAATTATTTTCTATTTCTTCAGTCATTCTTCTTATGAATAGCACAAAGTTTAATACAGGAAGATTAGAATTTTTACATGTAAAAATATTTTTATCAACAGGTGTCATGCTTTTTGTTTTCAAAGGAAGTCTGTGGAGGCTCTTGTACTTTGGTGAAGTGCATAAATGGAACAGTTTAGTGTGGGAGTGGGTGCAATTGGATTTATTTACACTACTTATATATATAATATATGAGTACGTATGCACGCACACAAACATACACACCATATTTTGTGGTCTCCGAGATGAAATGGCATATGTAACACAGATTAAATTTAGCAGGAAATATCTTGGAAAAAAGTTAAGTAAAGATTTTCTGAAGTGCTGCCCATTGGATAATATTGGTAGATTCCATGTCTGACCTTGTAGAAGAAAGTCTGATTTTGAGGGTCAGATTTTTCAGAAAAATGTCTCATATGTCTGAAATGTGCTAGATTAATTATCTCAGTCATTTTTATTGTATTTCCTTTCTCCAAATCTCTCCAAAGCTATTTTTTCTTTCTTTTTCTTTTGAATGCTTTTTGCTCCCCCCTCTCCTCTCTCCCTCCCCTCTCCCCCCCTCTCTCTCTCTCTCTCTCTCTCTAAATACTTATTTTTAAGTTTCTCAGAACTATGATTTTCTTTCTCTTTCTTTTCCTTTCATTTTAGATGCTGTTTATTCTTTCTTTCCCCACCCCCTCTCTCTCTCTTTCACTAAGTTTTTCTAAAGGAAGATATTTTCTTTTCTTTCTTTTATTTTCTTTAGATGCTTTTTAATCCCACTCTCTCTTTCTCTCTCTTTCTCTTTCTTCTCTTTCTCTCTCTCTAATACTTCTTTTAAGTTTCTCAAAACCAATATCTTTTCTTCTTTCATTTTTTTTAGATGCTTTTAATCCCCTCTCTCTCTCTCACTCTCTCTCTCTCTCTCTCTCTCTCTCTCTCTCTCTCTCTCTCTCTCTCTCTCTCTCATACTTCTTTTAAGTTTCTCAGAACTAAAACAAATTTTCTTTTTCTTTTAGATACATTTATTCTTTCTTTCTTTCTCTCTCTTTCTCTAATACTTCTTTTAATAGTACGATGATATTGTTTTCCTTTCTTTTCATTTTCATTTAGATGCTTTCTATTATTTATTTCTCTTTCTCTTTCTTTCTCTTTCCCCTCACGTTTTGTTTTTTCTTTTTTTTCTTTTCTTACTGTTGCATCTTTTTTCATCACCCATTTTATCTTTTATTTCCCTTTTCTCATGTTTCATATTTTCTGTTTCTTCTTTTTTTTTCTTTCTTTTTTTCATTACTTTTTCTTTTCACTTTTTCTGCTTTTTTCCTCTTTTTCATTTCTCTTCTTTTTCTTTGATTCCTCTTCTTTTTCTTTTTCTTTTTCTCTTTTCAAATGTTTCTTATTTATTTTTTTATTTTTCTTTCATAACCTTTCTCCTCTTTTTCTTTTCTTTCTCCACATTTTCTTTTCATTTTCCTCCTTTTCTTTCTCACTTTTTCTTTTCTTTCTTCTCTTTTTTCTCTTTCTTCTCTTTCTTCTTTACTCTTCTCTTTTTCTTTCTTCTATTTTTCTTCTCATCTTTTTTCCTCTTCCTTCTCACTGTTTACTTTTTTATGATTTTTCTAATGTTTCTTTTTTTAATTTCTTTTTCTTTCTTTCTTTACTTTTATCCTTTTTTTCTTCATCCAATTCAACTTTCTTTCATTCTTTTCTTTCATTCCTTAGTTTCTGTCATTACTTAATTCTTTGTTTCCCTCCTTCTTTTTTTCTTCTCTTTCTTATTCAATCTTTTCTCCTCTTAAATTTCTTTTTCCCATCTCATCTCTCCTTCTTTCTTCTCTTTTCTTCCTGCTTACTGCCTATTTTCTTTTCTTTTCTTTTTTAATTCTTTTCTTTTCTTTAGTTTCTATTATTATCTAATTCTTTTTTTTGCTCTTTCTTTCTTTCTTTCTTTCTTTCCTTTCTTATTCAATCTTTTCTCTTTAATTTCCCACTGTAATCAATACTCCAAATTTTCCTCCTCTTCTCTCTTCTTTTTCTTCTTCTTCTTCTTCTTTGTCCCAACATTCACAATTGGGCCATAAATCACCATTTTCCTTTAATAGTAAGATTTACAATCCGTCTTCTTCGCCCAACCCTAACTCTATTCTTTCTCTGTCCAAGTCTGACTTCACCACTGTAAAATGAAGCCTCATTTGAAATGCCTTCTTGCCTCAATCATCCAGCTCATAAACTAAACAGCAAAGACAGTGTTAGCCAGTTCCCATAAAGAAACACGACAATTGGTTTTGGTTTGAATACAATATAAAAAGAAAAAACAATAAAACAAAGAACATTTGCAAGAACACAAATTGAAGAATTGATCTGGGATTCTGGTCTCTTAGCCAGGGCTCTAACATTCGAGCCTGAATCAGTGGACGTTTTTAATAAAGTCAGGATATTCTTTTTACAAATTCCACCCTGATTATAAAAACTGGTTGCCATACCAAAGATAAAGAATACAGTCTGCCCTACTATTTACCCATAGCTGGGGTTGGAGGATAGTAGATATATGCATTTACCAAGGTCACTAGCACAGAGTGAAATACAAACAGCCTTGTCCAGAATCTGAACTTTGATTGTAGAGTCAATTTCCATTGAGTCCATTTACGATAGAAAAAAAACAATGAAACAAAGCTCAAATTGTAGGATTGACCTTTAATTCTAGTCTCTTAACCAGGCCACTAAGGTTCAAACCTGGAAGTTTTTGATGAAAGGATTTTTTTTTACAAATTCCCCTAAAGAGCACAGTCTGCTCTGCAATTTACCCATAGCTGGGGTGGGGGGACAATGGATTCATGCCTTTCCCAAAGGTGCTAGCACATAGTAAAATACAAACAGTCTAGTCCTGGATTTGAACTTGGATCGTCAACTCAATTTGCTGTAGAAATATAGTTATATATAATAATACAGATTTTCCCTGATGATAAAAAAAACTTGGTTGCCATACCAAGGCTAAAGGAGCAGAGTTTGCCCTACTATTTACTCTCAGTTGGGGGGAGGGGACAATGGATTCATGCCTTTCCTATACTGAAACACAAATAGCCTTGTCCTAGATTTGAATTTGGATTTTTGAATCCATTTACAAAAAAAAATTATATATATTTGCCAAAAAAATCAAATTAAAGAATTGATCTAGGATTCTGGTCTCTTAACCAGCCTTGTCCAGGATTTGAACTTAAATTTCTTGTTGCCCCTTTTTCATCACAAGCATTTCCTTTGCCAAATTATATTCCTACATTCTGGCAGTATTGTCAGTATATTCTTATCGTGCGTAGAAGGATTTCCAGTTATTTTTCTTTTTTTGGCAAAATTATTATTATTATTTTTATTATTATTATTATTTAATTCAAATTCTGTCAATTTGAAGCTGTATAAGTTTGTTAAGATAATTATGATTTCATAGATTTATCATTTTTAGAATTTTTAATTTTATATTTTAAATGTTCAAATTGTAGAGTTTCTTGTTGCCCTTTTTTCATCACAGGCATAGTATACTTTTTGATACCAAATTACATTCCTATATTCTGGCAGTATTGTCAGTATATTCTTATCGTGTGTAGAAGGATTTTCAGTTATTTTTCCTTTTTTGGTAAAATTATTATTATTATTATTATTATTATTATTTGATTCAAATTCTGTCAATTTGAAGGTGTATAAGTTTGTAAGAATAATTATGATCTCATAGATTTATTATTTTTAAAGTCTTTAATTCTATATTTTAAATGTTCAAGCCTGAATCAGTTGAAGTTTTTAATCACGTCAGGATACCATTTTTACAAATTCTAGTTTGATTATGAAAACTGGTTGTTATACCAAGTCTATCCTAGTGTTTACCTATAACTGTGTGGGTGGTGACAATGGATTTACACCAGTGCATAGTGAAACACAAACACCCTTGTCCAGGTTTTGTGCTTGGATCATTGGGTCCATTTCTTATGATAAGTGTTACAACATTTCTGTTTTTATGTATATTAATCAGATATTGTTTGTCTGTAAGGAAGAGCATCTTTGATGGTGTTCCCAAGTACCTTTAATTCTTCTTTTCTTCAAGTATCCTTAAATTTTCCCAATTTGATTGTTATGTTCCCACTGCTGTTTCTTGTTACCCCTTTTTCATCATCCACTTAATATATGTGGAACACTCCTTCATCATCATTTCTCCCGGGTCCACTCTGACCGGGAGTGGTAGTACCTCTTAGGGTCCCATCTATGGGTTAAATAGAAGAACATGAGTTTATAAACAAAATTGATTAACCATTAAGAATTAGTATTATCTGCATTATTCGGACTATTGTCCTCATCTTCATTGTTATCTGTACAACGTCTTGGTTGATATGCCCTCCGGCCTTCTTCAGGTATTTCTTGTCGGACTCAGGAACCTTCTTTTCGAACTCGGGAACTTTCTTGTCTGTGATGGCTCCAGATTATGACAAGAAGGTTCCCGACTATGACAAGAAAGTTCCTGAGTTCGAAAAGAAGGTTCCCAAGGCTGAGAAGGTTCCTGAGTCCGACAAGAAATACCTGAAGAAGGCCAGAGGGTATATCAGCCGAAACGTTGTACAGATAACAATGAAGATGAGGACAATAGTCTGAATAACGCAGATAATACTAATCATCAAGCCTCATCTCAAACATTCAGAGAAATAACATTAAGAATTAATTCATTTCAAAACTTTGTTGGCATTAAATGACCCACTGAAGTTGATATGCCGTATACCAAACCAAACCAAACCAAATCAAACCAAACAAGCATAGTCTACTTTTTGATGCAAAATTCCATTCCTATATTCTGGCAATATATTCTTATGGTGTGTAAAGGATTTCCAATTATTTTTCTTTTTTTCGCAAAATTATTATTATTATTAGTATCATCATCATTATTATTATAATTATTATTATTATTATTTGATTCCAATTCTGTCATTTGAAGCTGTATAAATTTGTTAAAATAATTATGATTTCATAGATTTATTATTTTTAGAATTTTTAATTTTATATTCTATGATTATTGAAATAACCAAAACAATATCCATGAAAAAATTAAATTTACAAGTAGAAAAAGGCAATAACGGAATATTGTGAAATTTATCATTTATTGATCACATTATTTATTTCCACGCTCAAAATCATGATGTCAACATTTCGTTTTTGGATGACAAAATTTAATTTAGTTTAAGAGATATATGAAAATATGTTGTTTTGTTTTGTTCGTTTTTATTTTCATATTTAAATTGAAGCATTTTCAAAGTTAGAAATTTATCTGTTCTGTGCTTCATTTTTCAAAATAAATATTACACTTTGATCCCTTGTAACAAAAACATTAATGTAATAAAGGATTATAGATATACATACGAAGGTGATTCAAAAATTATCCACACTCTTATTTTATGGAAGGTGAGCTTATCATGGATGATTTGATAGGCAGAACCATGAATAATCTGCAGACAACAAGCTACCTCATCGATGATAACTAACTTGTTCGCCATAATCATCTCTCAAGCTTGCTGAATCTTTTCATCAGTGGTAGAAATTAATTGGCATCCTTCTCTCTCTTCCCATTTATCCAAATACTTTTACACTACTCTATCCTATCATATACACGTCAATGTAGTAGTTCAATGTCAGTGTATTGTGCTAAAAGTCTCCAGAGAATTTCAGCCCCTGACACTCCTTCCGACCAGAGAAATCGGGTCACTTTCTTGGTACATAC
Organism: Doryteuthis pealeii; assembly: GCA_023376005.1. Lineage (NCBI taxonomy): Eukaryota > Metazoa > Mollusca > Cephalopoda > Myopsida > Loliginidae > Doryteuthis > Doryteuthis pealeii. Next base: position 11,101,169 of record CM042160.1, read on the forward strand.
AGCTAGTGGAGTGGCTCTGTTTACATTGGAAAGACAGCAAGCAAAATGATGTGACCAGGTTAAAATTCTGATCACATGACCACAACAAAAAACAAACAAAAGGTGATGCTTTCTATAGGTGTTAGGGGTGCTGTTGTCTCTCCTTCCTTTTAGCTCTCTTTTCTGTGACAGCCTCTTTCCTCTCTTTTTCACTCCCTTTCGTTCCTTGTTTGACGAGGAGGTGCCAGGTCGTACGGTCTTCTGCACAAGCTTCCCATGTGTTCATGTCGATGTGACATGTCTTCATATCTTTCTTGCAGACATCTTTGAAGTGTAGACATGGTCTCCCTACCAGTCAATGTTACCTTTTTTGGATGCCTTTGTAAAGGAACTGTTACCTTTTTTCAATGCATGTATACGAGGTGTGTCAGATAAGTTCCAGGACCGGTGTCACAAAAAAATTATTTCAAATCCAAACTACAAACTACAAGTTATCCCCTTCAGAGTAATCCCCCTAGAGTCTAATGCACTTTCCCATCCTTCTCTGCCATGCTTGCATGCACTCATGGAAGGGTTCTTATGGGATTCTCCCTAGCTCTGTCATGCCAGCCTTTTTTATGTTGTGCACATCCTCAGAACGGATTCCCTTGATGACCCCCTTGAGCTTGGGGAAGAGGAAAAAAATCACATGGAGCCAGGTCAGGCAAGTAGGGAGGTTGCTCAAGCAGTGATGTTCTTCTGGGCCAGGAATGCTTGGATACTCAGGGCAGTGTGGGCAGGTAAGTTGTCATGGTGAAGCACGCACAAGTTGTCCTGCCATATCTCTTGCCTCTTTTCACACTCTGAACAAAGCAAACACCACAGTATCTCTTTGTAGATAAGTGGGTTGATTGTCTGGCCCTGTGGCAAGAACTCACAGTGGACAATGCCCCTCACATCAAAGAATGTGATCAACCTGTAACTTTTCTGACATACCTTGTACACCGTATTGTAATGAAGAGCAAGCTAGCCTTGCAGATACATTGAATTGGAGATCATTTGAAAAGGATATTACAAATAAAACACACTGAAATGCATATTTGAATTATATAGTTATTTACTAAGCTTAGATTTAGATGTGGCACAAGGTCAAATCTAAGGGTGACCCAGTGAGGCTCGAACTTACTTGTCTTGATTGAAACCATTCAGAACAATGCACTGCTGCAATCTGCCAGAATACTCAGAAGAGTCCTGGAGACCTGAGGAGAGTTGCTGTCACTCAGACTCCAGTGAAAGACCATCAGCTAATGCTGATGTGAAAACTCAAAAGGAGTAAATGATAATAATAATAACTTTGAGATAAAGACTGATCCCCTTATACCAGCTAGAAGACTAGACCTAGTGTTGATTAACAAAAAAAAGAGAACTTGTCATCTGGTAGATTTTGTAGTTTCAGCAGATCACAGGGTGAAGATTAAGGAAAACGAAGGATAAACAAATACCTAGACCTCGCTAGAGAATTGAAAAAAAAACATTGGAATATGAGGGTGAAAGCGATATCAGTTGTAGATGGTGCATTTGAAACGGTCTTTAAAAGCTTAGAAAACAGAAAAGATGAACTGGAAATCAGAGGAAGAATTGAGACTATCGACACAACAGCATTGTTGAAATTGGCTCGAATACTCATTTGAATTATATATGTGATATTCTTCAAACTAGAACACCAATTGGTAGAGCATCCGACTAGGAACCATCAGATTCCGGGTTCGATACTGGCTCTTCCCAATTCAGCGAATGAGTAGTACAGGGACTTGTGTGGTAAAGTGAAGAGCTGGTAGTAGGTGTGATGCTAACACAATCTCCTTGGTCTAGCGCTAATGAAAACGGGATAGACTCCCTCACTGTCTGGCTGATAATGACTTTAGGCCACCCCGAAGACTTTTACTTATATCTGAAAAGAAAGTTTGATAATTGCTGGATGCCCCATACTTGCAATCATGTGTCACATCCAGACTGTGGTAAACGAATTGTGTAAATACCTAGAAGAGGCTTATTGTGTAATGGTTATCATCCTAAGAAATGAACACATTGATGCAAGTTTAAATCCTGGACAAAGCTGATTTTATGTCACATAATACTAATATAAGACAAGACAATGGTTTATTTTCACACATTACACAATATAAACAATGTCACATAAAACAAGGCAAAATGCTGCACATAAAATTATATACATTAGTCTTCCTATAAAGAAAGAAATATTAAAGGGTACACAAAACAAGCTGGATCCGTGGGCCATCTGCATGCTCACAACCGCTCACAACTGAACTACTTGTAGAAATGGCCTTATTCTGTCAAGAAGCGGCAATCACCATACATAAAACAAAACAAAACAAAAAACAAAAAACGTAATGTTGGTTGTTAGAGTAATGTGTGGAGGATGATCACTAATTAGTACTGAGCCTATTCTAGTAGTGACCCCCTCAGTTGTTTGTTTTTTGTTTGTTTCTTTTTTTTGTTGTTTTCTTTACATAGTTTGAAAGTTGATTATAAGTTTACTTATACATATTAAAAATTTCTATTTTGATAAATTATTTGAGTTGAGTTTTGGTGAAATCAGTGTTTGGAAATTTTTTAATACACTTGAAAAAGATATTAAGCCAAATTTTCTCCCTCCAGCTATGCGTAAATAGTTGGGCAGATTTTTTTTTTTTTTATCCAAGTCATGACTTTATACCCTGCGTAGATTACTACTTCAACTAGTTAGATTATAAACTTATTAAAATCAAGGAAACTGCTTTGCCTGTGATAGTAATTAGTTTTCATGTCTCCTTGCCTACCTCACACACCAAGTCAAGACAAATCAGAAAAGATGAGATACCCCCCTACCTATTCTCCCTCATGGCAGGGGTGGTACCAGCAGCAGCAGCATCCTAACCAGGGAGATATTAACAGACAACAAAGAGTTACATGTAATTATAAAATATAACAAATCAAAAGAAAAGACCAGCTGTTAAGTGTTGACCTCTGTTATTACACCCACACTGACCCCCACCAATACTCTCTGCTCCCCACCAATACTCCCTGTTCCCAAGTGAGCTTTCAGGAATTCCAAATCCTCTCTAAATATTGCTGGTATTCATTGTTTTAGGATGGAATTTTCTTTCTTTTTTTTTTCTTAAAGATTTGTACAAAGATGTTTGTCTTTACTATTGTTCCCAGAAGAATACCTCTTTTAAGTGTTGTTCCTCTCGTCTACAAAATGAATTTTTCATTTTGGTACGTACCAGTCTTAAAAATGCTAACCATTCCTATCTACTTATATCTAGATATTGTTTTCCTATCAGATGAATTTAGATTATGTTCCCTTTTTGATACCAAGGATGGATTTATTAAATAAATATACATACATATACATGAGATACCTCTTTATTGCCATTACTCCAAGATTGACTCTGAACTGAAGTTAAGTTCCCAACTATGGATCTAATAGTTCTGTTTGAAAATTATTTGTATTAGATTAGAATACTTGATACTATATAACTGTGCACAGATTGTATTAAAAATAGTTACTTAATGGTATAATTTTTTAGTAGGAGAATTATAATTAGTTACTTGAAACCATATAAGCATCATTGTTAGATTGTAATAGTTACTTTAAACCATATAAAGTAAAGGTAAAGTCGTCTAATGTCAGTATCAGCCAATCAGTGAGGGAGTCTATCCCCTTTTCACTAGTGCTAAACCAAGGAGATTATCTTAGTGTGAGGTAAAGCGCCACACCTACCATCAGCTCCTTACTTTACCGCACAGATCCCTGTGCTACTCATACGCTGAGTCGGCGAGGACCGGTAATGAACTAGGAACCTTGTGGTTTCTAGCCGAATGCTCTACCAACTGAGCTAACCTGACCCTTTAATTTGTCTGAATTATTAGTATTAGATAGGAATACTTGAAACCATACAACTGTGTGCAATTATTTGTATTAGATAGGAATACTTAAAACCACACAACAGAATTTTTTTCTCATAGAATGAGTGGACCTGAACATGAGAAAGATTTGGTTGGTGGGTTGTTTTGTTATTATAGCATATCAACCCTTTTATGCCAAATCATTTTTGATAAACAAAGGACTCAGGTTGCTTACAGTTCCTACTATTACTTAATGGTCACCCAATTAACTACTGAACTGGCTCATAGGTGCTTAACTTCGGTGATCGATGGGAACCAGTCTTTTCAACATGACTTGACCGTAATACATAAAAAAGACACTTACTATAGAAATGTATAGCAATTAACTTGACTAAAGAAATACAAGAACAAAAGGAGCCTTAGTGCTCAGGAATTAATACAGGAATTATTCACAGAATAAGGTTATTTTTAAAATATTGTCAAGACTAGTGATACATTGGGTGTTTATTACTTGTTTTTTTGTGGGGGGGGGTCTTGTTTATTACACTTTATTATTCCCATTTTATTCAGGAAAATAAAGATTGAAGGAATAACTATTCTTTCTCAATGGAGAAACAAGATATACCGAGATATATTTCAAGCTCTATTGTGTCGAGTTGGGTCAAATACCGAAACTGTAAACATAAAAATTTCAATAGAAATGCTGACAAATGGCATTATTTACTTAGCTCTATAAATAAAATTCAAATAAAAAAAATGTCTCTAGTGTATTGACAATGTAAGTGGTAGTGGTTGGGTGAGCCTGCTGATCTTGAAAGACATTAATAGAGTGTTTTATTGTGGCTGATTGGGTGCTATGAATAACTAGTCTTGTGTCACACTTGGTTTAATAAAAATAAATCAAAACTGACCTATTTTTCAGTGGAAATAGTTTTTTAAAAATTTTCTGTATGTTTTTTTTTCTTTTAAGTTAAAACCGTTAGAAACTGGGAATTTAGCAAGATCATAAAATGAAAAAAAAAAAAAAAGGAAAAGTTGATTTTAAAAAATAGAATAATTTATATTATCTGCGTTATTTGGACTATTGTCCCTATCTTCATTGTTATATGTACAACGTTTCGGCCGATATACCCTCCGGCCTTCTTCAGGTAGTTCTTGTCGGACTCGGGAACCTTCTTGGACTCGGAAACCTTCTCGGACTCGGGAACCTTCTTTTCGAACTCGGGAACTTTCTTGTCATATTCGGGAGCCATCACGGAACTTTGAACCTAACCTTTTATTTAGTCCATGGTTCCGAGTCCGACAAGAAATACCTAAGAAGGCCGGAAGGTATATCGGCCGAAACGTTGTACAAATAACAATGAATATGGGGACAATTGTCCGAATAACGCAGATAATACTAATTTCAAGCCTCATCTCAAACATTCAGAGAAAGAATAATTTATAATTACAATATTATCAAGAAATCATGGTGGGATATGAAAATAATATTAAACTAAATATTTGGCAATACCAATAATGAAGAAAGTTAAATACAGGGTAGTGGTAGCCTCCCACCATGAGTGACCCTGGTGTCCAGCTGTGTGACAGACAACACCGACATGCAATTAGTGTAAAATTTATCATCATAGAAAATGGAATTGGTGACCCAAAATCAGATATATGATGAGGTCGTTGGTGTTTCACTTTGTTCTAATGCCCTTTAGATGGTAGAAGAAGGGATAATAAAAAGTTAGTCTCGCAGATCCATTGATTGTTTTGGTCTTGCACAATTGATTCATGTTTTAATCATGAACGCCACATATGACTTTTCCCTCTCTTACTATTCAAATCCTAATTTTTAAATATCTTCCCAGATATAAATTAAATCCTCATAACTTTTGCACAAAAAGCAAACTCTGGTGACAGGGAATGTGTATATATATTTACATTGTCATTATTTGTTTTATTTTCGTAGTTTCCTCTGGACATATATACACACAACTGTCCTTTATATATGTATAGATGGATCCTTCTCTTCATCTCACCAGCTTTAGGTAAATAGTAGGTTTCTCTAGCTTTGCTAAGTCAGCTCGTCTAGGAGAAATAAACTAACTATAAGTCATAGTTGTCAGGGTGGCCTAAAGTTTGTATCAGCCAGACAGTGAGGGAGTCTATCTGCTTTTCACTTGTGCTAGACCAAGCAGATTGTTTTTGTGTCTGAGGCAGGGTGCCACACATACCATCAGCTCCTCACTTTACTGCACAGATCCCTGTGCTACTCATACACTGAGTTGGCAAGGGCTGGTATTGAACCCAGAAGCTTGCGGTACCCAGTCAAATGCTCTAATAACTGTGGTGACCCGGCCCTAAATATTGACCATGTGTAACATCATGCTTGTGGTAGAGGGGTTGGTTAAATACATAGATGAAATTTTAAAAAAAACAGAGATGTGAAAAAAAGTAATTGATAGCTGAAGAAAAGGGGAGATAATTTTCCCCAAAAGAGAGGGTAAAACAACACCTATGTGAGTTTTGAAAGAAAGACAAATTTACTGAGAAAGAATATAAAGTTTAGCGAGAAGGAGGAGGAGAAGGGGGAGAAGGAGAAGAAGAATTAAATACAAACAGAATGAACAAATGATTGGTTATAGAAGAAAAGAAGACTAGGACAACAGAGGAAGAAGGAGGAGAAGAAGAATTATTTAGATAGAGAAGGAAAGAAAATAAGAAAGAAAAGTAAGACTAGGATAACAGAAGAAGGAGGATGACAATAATAATTGTTTGGTTTGAGAAGGCAAAAAGAAAGAAAGAAGAAAAAGTGAGACTATGACAACAGAGGAAGAAGGAGGGAGAAGATTTGTTTGGATACAGAAGGAAGGAAAAAAAAAAGAAAGAAGAAAAGGAAGACTAAGAAACAGAGGAAGGAGTAGGGGGAGAAGAAGAATGTTTAGATAGAGAAGGAAAGAAAAAGAAAGAAGAAATATAAGACTAGTATAATAGAAGAAGAATGAGGAGAAGAAAAATTGTTTGGTAAGAGAAGGAAAAAAGAAAGAAAGAAGAAAAGTGAGACTAGGACAACAGAGGAAAAAGGATGAAGAGAAGAATTAAATACAAACAGAATGAATGAACGAACGTTTGAATAGAGAAGGAAAGAAAGAAAGACAGAAAAAAAGAAGAGGAAGAAAGGGGAGATAACTGATAAGAGAAATTGAGGCAAACAGATGAACAGCAAAAGTAAACAGCTGATTTCAGATTAAAAGGAAAAAGTTAAAAGGAACAAAACGAGAAGCAAGGAGAAAAGGGTGCAAAAGAAAACTCCGCACAGGAAAAAGGAAAGAACGTCAAGAGAATTAGACAACAAAAAAACAAAAAAAATGAAAAAATGGGGGGGGTAAAGAAAAAGTAGAAAGAGAAAGAAAGAAGTAAAAAAAAAAACCAAACAAACAAAAAGTTGAAAAAAAACAGAAAGATAAAATAGGAGAGAGAAAATGGTTCTGCCAGCTCTGGTGAATTGGGGCCTTTCGACAGAAACATGAATATGTATTTAAAATGTTGGTGTTTGGAAAAGGCTCTGATCGTTTCCCTGAGGAGTTGGCAGCCCTTGAAGAGGATTCAGTACCGCAGAATAACAAGCAACCATGACTCATGGCAAAACATCATCTAAGAAATGGGTTCCTTCTGGATTTGAAAAAAACTATTCTGGGTTCTCTCATATTATGAATTTCAGATCTCCAAGAGTTACACTCTAGGGGGCCAGATGAACCTCTTATATATATATATATATTATATATATATATATATATATAATAATGTGTGTGCGTGTGTGTGCTGTGATATATGTATTATAGACACAGATGTTTACGTGTGGAGATAGTATTTAATGTGTTTGTAATAAAACTGTGTGTATAGATGATATATAAGCTGCAAATGTGTACTTTATATATATACAATTGCTGATGTTGTTGCCTCGTTGATATATATATATAATATATATATATATATATATATATATATATTATTTATGTGTGTGTGTATGTGTATGCATGTATATACTTATGTTTGAATATATTGATATCTATAGAAAAATGTAAATATATTATTTTGTATATATACGCATACTATGGTATGTCAATTGATTCATACATACATAGAAAAATGGAAATGTACCATTTCATGTATATATATATATATATATATATATATATAGTCTGATACATTAATAAATTTATACATATGCACAGAAATGTATCTATATTGATATGTATGCATATATATATATATATATATACATGTATGTGAAAACTTTTTGGTGTCTATATATGTTTGTGTACATACATTGATATCTATTTTGGAAATGGAAATATATCCTTTTGTATATATATATATATATATATATATATATATATATATATAATATATAGGTATGTATCTATACTGATTTGTGTTTGCATATATAGATAATATATTCATGTGTGTGAATTAGTATTTTGTCTGCATCTCCAGAGATATGTATGTGTGCATATACACTGATATCTATATAAAAATAAATTTACTTAATGATTATGGGATATTGATATAGAAATGGAAATATATTATTTAGTGTGTATGTATATATATTATACAGCATGTATATGTACCTATATATGTACCTATATTTATATACATACTATCAATATCATTGTATACATATAGTTGTCTATATAATCATATATATATATGTATATATTTGTCTGTGTTTGAGTGAGAATATTTTGTTTGCATCTCTCTATCTATTTATCTATTTTGTTTGCATCTCTCTATATATCTATATTGATGTGTGTGTATGTACACACACACATATATATGTGTGTGTGTGTGTGTGTATTTGGGCAGCATTCTTTCTTTTCAGGCCAACTTTTTAATATTTGAGTGGAATTCGTGGTTAAGTCCACCAAAAGTTCAGGTCCCAAGTACTTTCGAAGTGCCATCATAAGGGGTGATGAGTTCTATTTTTTAAAAATTGTTATTAATGTGGAGGCTGGAAGGAGAAGAATTGATGATAAAGCCTCCACATTAATATCATTTTTTAAAAACTGGAACACATCACCCCTGATGATGGCACTTCGAAGTGCCGAAAGTACTCGGGACCTGAACTTTGGTGGACTTATCCACGAATTCCACCCAAATATTAAAAAGTTGGCCAGAAAACTCGAAAACATCAAAAATAAAATTGTTAAACTGGAGATGTGTCTTTTGTTTAATTCTACATATATATATATATATATATATATATATATATATATATATATATTGATTCGAGTTCAATTCCTAGACGAAGCTGTTGGCGTTTCACATAGCGCTAATACCCTTGGGAAAGGTATGAATCCATATATTCTCCCTCCAGCTATGGGTTAAATAGTAGGGCAGACTGGGCCCTTTATCCTTGGGTAGGTAACCGGTCTAGGAGAGGGATAACTCTGAATTCAAAATTCCTGAAGTCGGTCATTGATTGGGTTTGTGGTAACCCTTGATGCACCAATTCTTTCCTATCGACGGTACCAAAAAGTGTGGATGGTTCAACACAAGCCTTCACCACTATAAACAAATCACTGTGTGGGTGTTCATTGTATGTATGAACCCTCATGTGTCGAATCACTGTGTGGGTGTTCATTGTATGTATGAACCCTCATGTGTTGAAAATCGGAGAGTCCATAATATATATATATATATATATATATATATATATATATATATATATATACATACTATTGTGTCTCAATATAGGCATACATATCAATTTGTATGTGTGTGTGTGAATACATTTTGCCTGCCTCTACACACACACACGAACATATATATATATTCTATGAACACAGATATATATAACACTATATACATACAGATATACTATTATATGTCAACATATGCTTATGTATCAATATGTATATCTATATATGTGTGTAATTATTTTGTATGCATTCTGCACATACATGAATATATATATTTTATATACACACATATATATAACATTATATACATACACTTATAACACTGTTACATATATATATATATATATATATATATATATATATATATATATATATATATATATATTACATATAGTGTTTTATGTATTTTTCTTCATTTTTTCTTCCCTAACTTGAGTTTGTAAACTGAGTATTGAGAATGCACATAAAATCCACTGACCATATAGATATCAGTTTTATTGGCAAAAGTCACAGCGGTAATAAAATGACCTTGTTTTTTTATCATTTTTTTTATTTTTATTTATCAAGCTCCGTATGGTACAAGTTAAATTTAATATTATGTTGCCCTATCACTTAGTTTGAAAGTCAGCATTGCAAACTATAGATTTTCAGAAATGGATACAAGGTTATCTTATCCACTAAATAGATCAGAAAGAATATTTGTTAGGATTTAACTCTTTAAAGTAGCAATAACTATTGTTAGTTGAACTAGCATAAAAAACACACCCTCAGAGTGCCCTATTGTCAGTATCAGCTGGACCACAAGGAAGTCTATCCCCTTTTCACTAGTGCTAAACTAATGAGATTGTTTTTGCTGAGGTGGAGCTCCAAACCTCCTGTCAGCTACCCACTTTATCTTTATTTCCCAAGCTGTGCTACTCATGCACAGAGTTAGTGGGGACCAGGATCAAACCCAAAACTTTGTCACCTACTGAGCTCTGGGTAGAAATTGAGATTATGGAAAAGTGAGTTTGCAAAGCAAATTGAATTAAAAAAAACAAAACATTAAAATCATTTTTGTAAGATTTCTAAGAAAGGGAATGTTTGACCTCATTTAAGCTACAGGCTAGCTGCTTGTGAAACTTAACATACAAATATATTTTGCACTCTCTAAATCACTCTCTTTACGTCACAAAGAAACTAACATATAACGTGGAGGTAATCAAGATATATATAGAGAGGGGGAAAGTGACAGGTATAATATGAAGTCAGCATTTCAAACTATAGATTTTCAGAAATGGATACACAGTTATCTTATCCACTAAATGAATCAGAGAGAGTACTGTTAGGATTAAACTCTTTAAAGTAGCAATAACTATTGTTAGTTGAACTAGCATAAAAAAACACACCCTCTGGGCAGTGTAAAAATTATCTTTGAAACACATTGCATGAGGAGGGTAAGAGTTAAGAATTCAATGTAAGATGGTTTAAGTTGGTACAATCATCAAATTTATTGAAGGAGTGAAAATATAAAACAATTTGAAATGGAAACTTAGTTCTGCGCGCCCTTAAATAAAATGTTGCATGCATCTATTAATTATTAATTAAGTAATTATTTTGAATATTTTACTCATAAATTTTACACAAAATCGCAGGTATTCATTTATTTGTAAACTTTTTAGTTTGCCTGATGATTTGTTTTGATGATTTGAAGTATTGTGATGTAAGCAATGATGTAGTTTTGGTTACAGACAAATAGAGATTGAATCTCCATTATTAATAGATTTTACAGCAAATCTAAACACAAAACTAATAATAGAAGTCAAAGTCAAATGTACTAATATTAACATAACTGCTTTTTGTTTCACTTTGTATTATTGCCTTTTGCAAAAGAAATGAACCCATCACTTCTTTCGGGGTGGTAGTACCTGTTAGGGTACCATCTATGGGTTAAAGAGAAAAAAATAAGTTTTAAAAAAATTAAGTTTTGAAAAGAAAATGAATACCCTTCAAGAATGAGTTAAACAACTCATCTTTGGCATAAAATAACCTAACAAGAGTTGGCATGCCATAAAATCTAACCAATCAACTCTTCCTACCTTCCAGCTATGGATAAATAAGACAGACTGGGTTCTCTATTCTTGCAGAATTTGAAACAACAGGGGTTTTGGGTTACTAGCAGCTATAAATGTAAAACCCTACCCTTGGTGGAAACTGATGTAGTGCGGCAGTGAATCAAGAAATTCGATTTTTTTGCTTTTTTTATTTTTATTTTTTACTAGATTTTATTTGTATGTTGTGCATTAGAAAAAAAAAACCAGAATTCTCTGCAGTAGACCAAAAAACTAAAAACAAATACAAAACTAATTATTGAGAGCCAAATTGTAAGTAATCAAATTCATAAAAGTTAAACCCACACAAGTCAAGAGGTACAAATGTACTAATGTTAACATAATTCAGTATAAAGTCATAATCGTTGGATCTGCAATAAAGATTGATTTCATAACAATATGTAGCGAGATGGTGAAGGTCCTGAGTTTTGTGAGGACTACTATAGAAAAGAGAGGAAGTAGAAATAAGAGTGAGTAAAGGTTTAAAAAAAAAAAGTGATGAACATAAACGGTTTGTCATGAATTTGACCGGGGCATGAACCCCAAATGAGAATTTAAAGCCAGCCGGAAGTTTCGGGTGTTGACCGGAACCGGAAATCATGTGGTCACGAGGAACAACGAAGAAAAATTACCGGCCTCTTTTTGATTTCCGACAGCGTAGGATACAGACGGGCCTCTGGTCCCTAGTGTGGGATTACAGTAATTTAACAGTGTCCTCTCTCTCTTTCTCTCTGCCTTTTCTCCTCTCCGACACAACCCACGAGACGAGCCCGGAAATGAAAGCTAAGCAGCTTTTTTATTGACAAGATGACCGCCACATGCCGAACACCTTTTTAGTGTCATGAATTTGGAGGCACATTGACAAGACCTGCTACACAACATATATCACTATTAGAACGTTATATATATCGCTTTTGGTACCGTGAATATATCACTACGTTACAAATTGAAATGGACTGCAATACCGGCCCTCACCAACTCAGCGAATGAGTAGCACAGGGATCTGTGCGGTAAAGTGAGGAGCTGATGGAAGATGTGGTGCCCCACCTCAGATGTTAAAATAATTTCTCTTGTTTAGCGCTAGTGAAAGGGGGATAGACTCCCTTGCTGTCTGGCCGATACCAATATTAGGCCACCCCAATGATTTACTACTTTTACGACTACACTTGTGTACACTTGTGTTCATGTGCATGTGTATGTGTGTGCTTATAATGATCAGTACAGTTATAGACATAAATGTACTGTTTTGTCAGTAATGATTACCTTAATTCCTGAACATAGACAATCCCTTGCTTCCTCATTTTCTATGCATTATTATTGTAAAATCATTTGCAATGCATTTCTATAGGAAATTATTTGATATCATTAGTACTTCTAAATAAAAATGAGACCATCCAAATTGTCCAAGATTCTATAAATTAATGCTCGTGTTCCTTAAAACTACAACTGTTATCATCTTGCAGCACCCTCTGGTTAAAAATGAGACCATCTAAGATTCTATATATTAATACATGTGTTCCTTAAAAGTATGACTGTTGTCATCTTGCAACACCCTCTGTTAAAAATGAAGTGGAGCAATCAATTGACATTTACTAATATCAGCTAAGATAACACAAGGTCATACAAATGAGTATTGCTGACCACTTTTTGCTTACCTTAAGCCGCTCACATCAACTCTCCCACCTCTGCAATCCTACCGTCAACAGTTTGCAGTGGCTCTTGCATGTGTTACTTGTTTACACAGAAAAATCACTACATGAACACCTCTGCCATCTTTTGTTTTGTCTGTGAACCAACCTTGAGTCTGATACTTGATCCTTTGACAATAGGGGTAAAGAATGCCAAGAAAATTTGGTACGGCTGTGGGAGAAATTTGGTCGGCAAAGAGTTGAGCAACAGCAGATACTGTGAGAAACCCGAGCCCTTTGTTTATCAAAATGACTTGATTCAGAATTAAATCAGCTAAAAAGGGCTGATATGCCATAAAACAAAACAACTAACCAAAAACCAAATGAGTATTGAATTTATAACAGTACTAATCATCATAAAATGAAATCAAACAAAAATTCTTTCAAGCTGTGTCATTACAACTGTATGAATGCACCACTTTGTCTTTAACAAAACACCCAAAGAAAAAGCTAGGTGGGAACACAAGGATGCTGTGTGCTGTTTTGAACAAATCCTGAAAAATGCACCTCACAAAACAGTGCTGGGCACTGCTGTAAGGGCGGATTTATGAAATCATACACATGGGCACACCAGTGTTGGCTAATAAGAGTATTTACGGGATTCGAAGGAGCTCTTATTTCTCCGTAGTTGTAGGCAAATTGTCAGACAAAGAAGACAAACACACAATGGAAATTTAATACATGTATTGACAAATAATACAAGAACTTGTTGCAAATTTTATTGGTATTTGCTACGAGACTTATCTGTGAGTTAAGCAGTGTTCTTGGAGTAGTGGTGATAACAGGGGTATTCTGTTCATTGGTAGGAAATGTTGATAAGATGCTTTGTCTTGGTAGTTTCTCGTCCTTCAGTCAGTATGCTATTGTACCCGTCTTATAATGTTTACTGATACAATGCCTTAGAAGTGAGCTGATTGTAGAGTTCTGTGATAAGTGGGCCCTGTTTTGGGCTTGGTGATGAGAGCGTTTATTTTTACGTCTCTCCTCCAGTACCTGCTATTCGATAAGTTGGCCCTGTTTTTGGGCTAAGTGATGAGAGCGTTTATTTTTACATCTCTCGTTGATAACGGCTCCTTGATAAATAAAGTTTTTGGTTTTGGCGCCAACATACGATGTTGGCGAATCTCCCCCTAGCGGCAGGGGGAGATAATTTACTATCGAATTTTCAATACTAAGTAGCCAAACCTTATATTCATCAGCCCTGTACCATTTAGAGTGATCATACACTCCAATTGATGCAGCTATATTGTAGTAATTACATGGCTACATCTTAGAAGAATTCCTTTTTTTGCACATAAAATATATTTTTCTCTCCCTCCATTCATCAAACCCATTTTTATCTCCCAATGACATCAAGGCATTGCGTTAAAAAAAATATGACCCCAATGGTGTTGTGGACTGTCAATATGGTCATTAGCAGTCAATGTTTTACATGTGCATCTGTTGATGTAAGTTGATGAGATATTGCTACCAAGATATATGAACTGGTCTGCTAATTTCAGAGGCTTTCCATTTGATGAGGAATTGAAATTATATCATTTGTTTTCAGAAAAATAAGACTGTTTTAGGCATTAAATAACCCAACAAGGGTTGACATGCCATGAAACCAATCAACCAGCCAACCTCTCTGATTGCATGCAAAGTTTAATCAATACCTTGTATATGTATATTTACCAACCCCTCCACATGAGCAGGATGTGACACAAGGTCAATTTCTAAAGCGATGTTTAACAGGTTCGAATTCTTTGAGAATGGTTACCTAGCCATGGTTAAAGAGCCCAATCCGCCCTACTATTTGCCCATAGCTGGAGGGAGAGTAGTTGGATTCATACCTTTTCAAAGGGTATTAGCACTATATGAAATGCAAACAGCTTTGTCCAGGATTTGAACTCAGGTTGCCAAGTCCATTTCATACGACCCTAACCATTATATGACACCCCTCCAATATCTTGTAAATAGGTTCCAAGATATTCAGAAAATCTGAATACATTCCAAACATACTTCAAATTTTATTTCCAGATTTTTATTCTCATACATATGAAGTGCTACTCAAGATCATTGAAAACTTAAGAAATAAGATGGCTTCCATGAGGTCAGAGAAAATTGACAGAAAAAAAAAGTTATTTCTAATTATCGTGATTTCAAGATATTACCGAAATGTCTAGTGAGAGATAGGAAATGATGTATAATAAACAAATTTATCAGCCTGTTAAGACTTACTGAGATTTTATATAGCATTTATGTATTAATACACTTATACCTCTGTGTGTCATGCCCTGTCATCCACTCAGATAATAATGGACCATTCCATTAAATAGAACAACATAAATGTGTTATACAGAAAAGAGTGAAAAAAATGAAACCAAGTATGTATTTACACAGCCTGTTCACCATGGGTAAGATGTGACACAAGGTCATAAGTGTGGAGCCTCCAGCGAGGGTTGGACTTGCTATTCAGCAGTAATTAATCTATGAGACTAGCTTGCTAACCATTACACCACGATGGGAGAAAAGAAATCAAATAAATGTGAGAGAAGATCACACATGCTTATGTGAAGAAAGTTGTAAATTGCTAAATAAGAGGGAGAGTCAAACATTATTTGCACTTTCACCATCAACATCATGTAGCACAGATATCAATGACAATCTCTTGCCAACCCTCCCTATCATTCATTGCCCCTGGGAGGTCTTCTGCACAGCAACCAGCATCCTTGCATAGTTGGTCAATGTAGGTTCTTGGTGGGCACCCCACTTTAACATGTCCATGTGTTGGCTTTCACAGGAGAACGTCGCTTATGAGCTCATCCTTGCTTCTCCAGCAGTGTCCTGCATGCCTAGTCCATCTCATTTGGATGGTTTGTGAGATGGGGGGGGGGGCAGGTGGCCGTACAACTGCTTCCTTGTGGGGTGCTGTTTCCATGACTTGTTCAAGACTGCACGCAGCATTCTTGTGCAGCTCCCATCTAGCTTATTCTCAAGCCGCTTCGTTAGGGTCCTAGTGGTGCAGCCATACAGTAGCACTGATACGACCACAGCCTGAAAGAATTGTCATTTTAGCTTGTCAGTGAGATCCGATTTCCATATGACTGATAATTTGTTTGTGGATGACTATGCCTTTGCTATTCGTGTATTGACATCGCTTTCTGTGGATGAGATATTACTACCTATGTATGTGATTTGTTCTACTGGCCTAAGAGGCTTACCGTCGAGTTCATCATAACATACCTTTATTATTATCACACTGCGTTCTACGCATGCATACTGTTGTTGTTAAGTCTGATTGCGCCATTTCACCTGTTGTCTTTACAGTGCAAATATGGGTGCTCCACTATTATGTACCAAGGAATTGACCCAGTTTCTTTGGTCAGAAGGAGTGTCAGGGGCTAAAATTTATCAAAGGCTTTTAGCACAGTATGAGGATGGTGCACTACCTTGTAGAAGTGTGTATGAGTTGATAGGGAAGTTTAAAAGTGGCTGGACAAGCATGATGCACAAAAAGGAAGCAAGATGCTCATCAAACTCCACTTCTGATAAAAAGACTTAGCAAGTTTTAAAGATAGTATTGGCAAACTGGCGAGTTATATTTGATGAGGTAGCTTGTTTTCTGCAGATTAGCTATGGTTCTGCCTATCAATCATCTACAATGAGCTCAGCTTGCATAAAACAAGAGTGCGAATAATCTTTTAATCTCCCTCGTAGAAATAGAAATTTACCTAAATTTATCTCAGACGCTATAACCATGAAATTGGAGGCACTTGGTATAATGGTTGAAGGAAATGGACTCGTTAATCCAAGTTCAAATCCTAGAAGAAGCTGTCTACATTTCAAATAGCGCTAATACCCTTGGGAAAGGTATGCATCCACCTGCTCTCCCTTCAGCCATGGGTAAATAGCAGGGCAGACTGGGCTCTTTAACCTTGGTCAGGCAACCAGTCTAGGAGAAGGAAAACTCTGAAATCAAACCTGTTAAACTCCACCTAAAAAAATGACCTTGTGTCACATCCTGCTCATGTGGAGGGGTTGGTAAATATGTATATCCATGAAATAAATAGATAAATAGATAAATCAAAGAATGAAAGTAGAAAAAAAAATCTTTGTCAACATTTTTCTCAGCATAATGAATAAGGAGATACAAGCTTTATTTATAGCAAAATTATTATTCTTTTATTGAGTAAAATCATTTAGAAATCATATCTATAGTAAAACCATTTTCAATACTTTTCTATAGCAAAATTGTTTAGATTTCTTTTGTAGAGTAAAATAATTTATAATGCATTTCAATAGTAAATCCATTTCCCATATATAGATATGATTCCTTTCATGTCCCAGAAGACTGTCAGCATAACCTTCTTTGTTGACCAAAAGTTAAAAAGAAGAGCAGAGACATAAGATGATGAATAATCTTTATAATCCACTACCATGGAATATCCATGGGTTCAGAAAGTTGCTTATTAATATGGTTACATCAGGGTATTGAGATTACTATTAGCTGTTTGCATATTACATAAAATTGCAAATACGGTTTTATAAACATCAAAAAAACTTTTATTCCTTCCATTTCTTCCTGTATCACAGCAAATTTTAGCTGTGCAGATAAAATCAATAACCGTAGTTTGTAATTTAATACAGACTGCATTCAAATCTGATGTATACAGGAAAAATTTTGGCTATTGCTAATGTTGCCCATTAACTTTTCCAATACTTTCCCCAATTTTACTGCAAAATCATTTATAATGTATTCGTATAGTAAAAATAAGTTACAGTGCATTTTATAGTAAAATAATTTGTAATGCATTTTTATTATAAAAATCATTTGCAATGTATTCCTGTAGCAAAATCATTTCTAAGGCATTCCTATCATTAAAAGCTCAGTTAGTAGAGTGTCCGGCTAGGAAATGCAAGGTTCCTGGTTCAATACCGGCCCTTTGCCAAATCGGCGTATGAGTAGCACAGGGATCTGTGTGGTAAAGTGAGAAGCTGATAGTAGGTGTGGCGCTCCACCCCAGATGCTAAAATATTCTCCTTGGTTTAGCACTAGTTGCAAAGGGATAGACTTCCTCGCTGTATGGTTCATACCAACATTAGGTCGCCCCAACATCTTTACTTTATTTATAGCAAAATTATTTACAATTCTTTTATTGAGTAAAATCATTTATAAAGCATATCTATAGTAAAATCATTTTCAATGCTTTTCTATAGCAAAATTATTTAGATTTCTTTTGTAGAGTAAAATAATTTATAATGCATTTCAATAGTAAATCCATTTCCCATGCATAGAGATGATTTCTTTCATGTCCCAGAAGACTGTCAGCATAACCTTCTTTGTTGACCACTGGGGTCAGAAAATTTACTTTAACAGAGAGATGTCCTCATGACATAGTGGTTAATAGGCTCAATATTTACCATGTACCCCACATATATGGGTTAGGCACAAGGCCCTATTAATGTGAGACCACCCACGAACTGAAGCTCATGGGTGGCGGGTGCAAAAAATGTGTTGATTCCATTGGCATTCCCCTTCAAGGGGGGGGCGCCTCAGGTAATGGGCAATAAACTCAGTGCTGCCCCTTTAAATCAAGGGGCAGGTATTGTCTAGGGGGATGGCCCCTGAGATCAATGATGTTAGCTAGTAAGGCCCACTGGACTTCGGTTGCGCTATTATGTTCACTTTCAGACTAATACCCTTGGGAAAGGTATGAATTCTCTAGGGTTTAAATAGTACCAATACTGTTCATCTACAAGGGTAACTTTGTCATTACTTTTTTTTACTTTAAATATACGCTCCTACATTTAGGAGTGATGTCAGTGATGTAATTCGCAGGGTTCATTGGGAAGTTTCGGGTCTTCCAACATCAGACTTCCCTCGCCCTACTGACCCTATCAGAGGCGATCAAACTCTGGTACAACCACCAGCAATCACCGCTAAAAGACGTTTGACTTACGAGAAATTTTCTTGGATGGTAGAACTAACCCATTCAAATACAAAGCACCGCGCATCCGATTGGTTGTTTGTAACAGCCAATCAGATGCACGGTACCCCATATTTAAATGGGATACATAGCCAGGAACACTTTTCTCCGTACGGATTATGAGGTTCAGATGATTAGGTAAGTCAACCCTTCTTTAATAATGCTGGGAGAGGAATGATTTTACTGATTTGTTTTACATTTTTTTCAAATTTTTTTTTTTTTTAGATTTTATCTATTATATACCATTTTGTACAAATTTTTATTTTTTTTATTTTATCTTATTTTTAATTTAAAAATTTTTTTTTTTTTAAATTTAAAATTTTTTTTATTATTTAAATAACTCTAAAAGTTTGATATGCCATTAAATAAATTAAATGCTTATAGAAAAGTCAGTGGGTTTCCATTTCATTGACTATCTTTTCGATTCAGGCAAACCCATGTTTAGCTCATTTGGACTGCAACATCATAGTAAGTGAGTTTGAACTCCTGTCACAATATTATGTTCACTCTTGGACTAATACTCTTGGGAAAGGTATGAATCCCCCCTACTATGGGTTAAATAGTAGCACTACTATTCTTTTGGATTTTTTCATTTGATAGCCCATAATGGCTGATATGCCATTAAAAAAATAACCCTTGACAGACAACTACCATTATTTGTTTACAACACTCAATCATCTATAACATACAACCCAAACATAGGATGATGACATTCTGGAAAAGAAAAACTCTCATCTATATGTTTTTTAGAATTTTTAGCAACTAAATCTAATCTAAATTCAGCATTTGTTCTACTTTTTGTCAGTTTAAAACTGACTAATATTAAGAACTTATATAGTTCATATTATTTCTTAAAACACATAATTTACACAGTATCTAGAACAAACACATGGACATGTTCATGCAAAATGCAACAAGCTTGCAGCAAAAGCCCACATTAGAAGAAACAAAATTATAAACAAACACAGATTTCAGTGGATATTTCTTTTTAATGTCATAAATCACATTAGTTTGAACTATAGATATATATACAAGGTATGTCAAATGATTTTTTGTACTTTTTGACACACATTGTATACTGAAAAAACGAAACTTTCCATTCATTCTTCATTTCTATCTTGGTAAATACAGCTTTATGCTCAGTACTTTTTTGACACACCTCGTATTCAGAAAAAATTAATGAATGGAACATTATGTTTTTTAGAATAAAAGGTGTGTCAAAAAGTACAAACAATTTCAATACTTTTTTGACTCACATTGTATACTTATCAACCCCTTTACATGAGTAGAATGTGACACAGGTTCAATTCCTTAAGCAGAGTTTACCAGGTTTAGATTCAGAGTTTTCCTTCTCCTAGACTGGTTGCCTAAACAAGGTTAAACAGCCCAACTATTTATCTATAGCTGGAGGTAGAATGGTTGGATGTATACCTTTCTAAAAGTTATTATCACTATGGGAAATACAAACAATTTGTCCAGGAGTATAGATATAACTTACTTAGCGTCCTGAATATTATGAGGTACGGGGACAAAAAATAGTTGATTATAGAGTTCTCTTCTAAAATGTGCAGTCCTAACTTTTTGACTAAAAAAATCTGGAAAAATAGTATGTCGTATGCACACATAATTATGGTAATTCAGTCTTTTCAAAATGTCCTTAGTTTTTAAAAACATAGGCGGCAGATTACTTACATTAAAAAATTTTTGAATTGGATTTTTTTTTTTTTTACTCTTTGTTTTCTAAAGATTTTTTATTTACATTTTTCCTTTTTTACTATTATTATTTTCTTTTTTTGTCTGATACACGTTCTTCAAACATTAGCACATTTTTTACCCAGACAGATGTATTTCTAGTTTAAAAATTATAAACTAATCACTTTCTCTCTGATCAATTCTCAAATGGCTTAAAAATTATTTTCTCAAGCTGGGGAAAAGTTTAAAAGTAAAAAAAAAAAAGAAAAAATCTTCGGGAGTGGGGAATTATTTTAAAAAGAGGCAAAAAGCAAAAAAAGAATTAAACCAAATAGATAGCAGACCCTATACATTATGTTTTCTTTTTGACACAAAGGGAATGGTAAGTACTTTTATCCTGTGAAGTTTGGAAAGGTGCGGGTTGGAGGGGGTGATGTTAGAGAAGCACCCTAATACATAAGACTTCCATAATGTCTGTTCAAAAAATAAAGGTTGGGAGGTCTGCGTCTCCTGACAGAATATGCAAGGCACTTTATATCTATGCATGCATGTTCATACACATCTGAATCCGTATCTTTTGGATCAAAGTCAAAAGGAATACAGAAGACAAATTCAGTCTGATAAACAAGGAGGGCCAACCCGAGCCCTTGTTGAGATTTAGGGAATTTGATTTGGGACACAGTTATATGGTTTCAAGTCTTGG
>CM042160.1:11123070-11148070 GCA_023376005.1 Doryteuthis pealeii
TGCAATTAGTGTAAAATTTATCATCATAGAAAATGGAATTGGTGACCCAAAATCAGATATATGATGAGGTCGTTGGTGTTTCACTTTGTTCTAATGCCCTTTAGAAGGTAGAAGAGAGGATAATAAAAAGTTATTCTCACAGACCCATTGATTGTTTTGATCTTACACAATTGATTCATGTTTTAATCATGAACGCCACATATGACTTTCCCTTCTCTTACTATTCAAATCCTAATTTTTGAATATCTTCCCAGATATAAATTAAATCTTCATAACTTTTGCACAAAAAGCAAGCTCTGGTGACAGGGAATGTGTATATATATTTACTTAGTCATTAATTGTTTTATTTTCGTAGTTTCCTCTGGACATATATACACACAACTGTCCTTTATATATGTATAGATGGATCCTTCTCTTCATCTCACCAGCTTTAGGTAAATGGTAGGTTTCTCTAGCTTTGCTAAGTTAACTGGTCTAGGAGAAATAAACCAACTATAAGTCATAGTTGTCAGGGTGGCCTAAAGTTTGTATCAGCCAGACAGTGAGGGAGTCTATCTGCTTTTCACTTGTGCTAGACCAAGCAGATTGTTTTTGTGTCTGAGGCAGGGTGCCACACATACCATCAGCTCCTCACTTTACTGCACAGATCCCTGTGCTACTCATACACTGAGTTGGCAAGGGCTGGTATTGAACCCAGAAGCTTGCGGTACCCAGTCAAATGCTCTAATAACTGTGGTGACCTGGCCCTAAATATTGACCATGTGTAACATCATGCTTGTGGTAGAGGGGTTGGTTAAATACATAGATGAAATTTTTAAAAAAACAGAGATGTGAAAAAAAGTAATTGATAGCTGAAGGAAAGGGGAGATAATTTTCACAAAAAGAGAGGGTAAAACAACATATATGTGAGTTTTGGAAGAAAGACAAATTTACCGAGAAAGAATATAAAGTTTAGCGAGAAGGAGGAGGAGAAGGGGGAGAAGGAGAAGAAGAATTAAATACAAACAGAATGAACAAATGATTGGTTATAGAAGAAAAGAAAAAAAGAAAGATGAGTGAGACTAGGACAACAGAGGAAGAAGGAGGGAAAGAAGAATTATTTAGATAGAGAAGGAAAGAAAATAAGAAAGAAAAGTAAGACTAGGATAACAGAAGAAGGAGGATGACAATAATAATTGTTTGGTTTGAGAAGGCAAAAAAAAAAGAAAGAAGAAAAGTGAGACTAAGACAACAGAGGAAGAAGGAGGAGGAGAAGATTTGTTTGGATACAGAAGGAAGGAAAAAAAGAAAGAAAGAAGAAAAGGAAGACTAAGAAACAGAGGAAGGAGTAGGGGAGAAGAAGAATGTTTAGATAGAGAAGGAAAGAAAAAAAAAAAAATATAAGACTAGTATATAGAAGAAGAAGGAGGAGGAGAATAATTGTTTGGTAAGAGAAGGAAAAAAGAAAAAAAAGAAGAAAAGTGAGACTAAGACAAACAGAGGAAGAAGGAGGAGAGAAAGATTTGTTTGGATACAGAAAGAAGGAAAAAAAAAGAAAGAAGAAAAGCAAGACTAAGAAACAGAGGAAGAAGAAGGAGGAGGAGAAGAAGAAGAATTGTTTAGATAGAGAAGGAAAGAAAAAAGAAAGAAATATAAGACTAGTATAATAGAAGAAGGAGGAGGAGAAGAAGAAGAATGGTTTGGTAAGAGAAGGAAAAAAGAAAGAAAGAAGAAAAGTGAGACTAGGAAAACAGAGGAAAAAAGATGAAGAGAAGAATTAAATACAAACAGAATGAATGAACGAACGTTTGAATAGAGAAGGAAAGAAAGAAAGACAGAAAAAAAAGAAGAGGAAGAAAGGGGAGATAACTGATAAGAGAAATTGAGGCAAACAGATGAACAGCAAAAGTAAACAGCTGATTTCAGATTAAAAGGAAAAAGTTAAAAGGAACAAAACGAGAAGCAAGGAGAAAAGGGTGCAAAAGAAAACTCCGCACAGGAAAAAAGGAAAGAACGTCAAGAGAATTAGACAACAAAAACAAAAAAAAATTTGAAAAAAATGGGGGGGTAGAGAAAAAGTAGAAAGAGAAAGAAAGGAGTAAAAAAGAACCAAACAAACAAAAAGTTGAAAAAAAACAGAAAGATAAAATAGGAGAGAGAAAATGGTTCTGCCAGCTCTGGTGAATTGGGGCCTTTCGACAGAAACATGAATATGTATTTAAAATGTTGGTGTTTGGAAAAGGCTCTGATCGTTTCCCTGAGGAGTTGGCAGCCCTTGAAGAGGATTCAGTACCGCAGAATAACAAGCAACCATGACTCATGGCAAAACATCATCTAAGAAATGGGTTCCTTCTGGATTTGAAAAAACTATTCTGGGTTCTCTCATATTATGAATTTCAGATCTCCAAGAGTTACACTCTAGGGGGGCCAGATGAACCTCTTATATATATATATATATATATATATATATAATGTGTGTGTGTGCATGTGCTGTGATATATGTATTTATAGACACAGATGTTTACGTGTGGAGATAGTATTTAATGTGTTTGTAATAAAACTGTGTGTATAGATGATATATAAGCTGCAAATGTATACTTTATATATACAATTGCTGATGTTGTTGCCTCGTTGTATATATATATTATATATATAATATATATAATAATATATATATATATATACTTATGTTTGATTATATTGATATCTATAGAAAAATGGAAATATATTATTTTGTATATATACGCATACTATGGTATGTCAATTGATTCATACATACATAGAAAAATGGAAATGTAGCATTTCATGTATATATATATATATATATATATATATATATATATATATATATATATATAGTCTGATACATTAATAAATTCATACATACGCACAGAAATATATCTATATTGATATGTATGCATATATATATATATATATATATATATATATATATGTATGTAAAGATTTTTGGGCGTCTATATATGTTTGTGTACATACATTGATATCTATTTTTGAAATGGAAATGTATCCTTTGTATATATATATATATATATATACTGATTTGTGTGCATATATAGATAAATATACATGTGTGAATTAATATTTTGTCTGCATCTCCAGAGATATGTATGTGTGTGCTAATACACTGATAGAAATGAAAATATATTACTTAATGATTATGTGATATTGATATAGAAATGGAAATATATTACTTAGTGTGTATGTATATATAACTTATACAGCAATATGTACCTATATTTATATACATACTATCAATGTCATTATATACATATAGTTGTCTGTATAATCATATATATATATATATATATATATATATATATATATATAGGTGTGTGTGTGTGTATCTGTGTTTGAGTGAGAATATTTTGTTTGCATCTATCTATCTATCTATATCTATATCTACATATATATATATATATATATATATAATATATATATATATACATGCACAAACTCTTACATGAATGTATACATTCATTCATACATACTTATCTATATTGATGTGTGTGTGTGTGTGTGTGTGTACATATAGTCTATATCTACCTGCATGTGTGCACACATTGATATGTTTGTATAAATTGATATCTATATAGAAATCAAAATATATAATTTTGTGTTTGTGTCTTGGTTTCTTCGTTTTTTGGTATATAAACCTTTGTGGTTTATCTAATGCCAACACCATCCTTGTAGAACAGTAGTGGTACAATTTAACCCATACCTGAGAGGATGAGCTTGTTAATACCTTTCCCTAGGGTATTAATCCAAAAGTTGATGTAATAGTGCAGCTAGAGTTGTAACGTGCCTATTATGGTGTCACAGTCCAACACACCACCCACTATGCCAAGAGGACTTCCCACTTGTGTGTGAGTGTATATATATATATATATATATATGTGTGTGTGTGTGTGTGTGTGTGTGTGTATTTGGGCAGCATTCTTTCATTCATACATGTAGAATTAAACAAAAGACACATCTCCTGTTTAATAATTTTATTTTTGATCTTTCCAAGTTTTCTGGCCAACTTTTTAATATTTTTGTGGAATTCGTGGATAAGTCCACCAAAGTTCATGTCCCGAGTACTTTCGGCACTTCAAAGTGCCATCATCAGGGATGGTGTGTTCCAGTTTTTTAAAAATTATATTAATGTGGAGGCGGGAAGGAGAAGAATTGATGAGAAAACCTCCACATTAATATAATTTTAAAAAACTGGAACACATCATCCCTGATGATGGCACTTCAAAGTGCCGAAAGTACTCGGAACCTGAACTTTGGTGGACTCATCCACGAATTCCACTCAAATATTAAAAAGATGGCCATGAACTTGAAAAGGTCAAAAATAAAATTGTTAAACAGGAGATGTGTCTTTTGTTTAATTATTATATATATATATATATATATATATATATATATATATATATATATATATATATACTATTGTGTCTCAATATAGGCATACCTATCAATTTGTATATGTGTGTGTGAATACATTTTGCCTGCCTCTACACACACACCAACATAGATATATTCTATGAACACAGATATATAAAACACTATATACATACAGATATACTATTATATGTCAATATATGCTTATGTATCAATATGTATGTCTATATATGTGTGTAATTATTTTGTATGCATCTGCACACACATATATATATGTATTCTATATACATATATATATAACGTTATATACATACACTTATAACACTGTTATATATATATATATATATATATATATATATATATATATATTACATATAGTGTTTTATGTATTTTCTTCATTTTTTCTTCCCTTACTTGGGTTTGTAAACTGAGTATTGAGAATGCACATAAAATCCACTGACCATATAGATATCAGTTTTATTGGCAAAAGTCACAGCGGTAATAAAATGACCTTGTTTTTTTATCATTCTTTTTATTTTTATTTATCAAGCTCCGTATGGTACAAGTTAAATTTAATATTATGTTGCCCTATCCCTTAGTTTGAAATTCAGCATTTCAAACTATAGATTTTCAGAAATGGATACAAGGTTATCTTATCCACTAAATAGATCAGAGAGAATATTTGTTAGGATTTAACTCTTTAAAGTAGCAATAATGATTGTTAGTTGAACTAGCATAAAAAACACACCCTCAGAGTGCCCTATTATCAGTATCAGCTGGACCACAAGGAAGTCTATCCCCTTTTCACGAGCACTAAACTAATGAGATTGTTTTTGCTGAGGTGGAGCTCCAAACCTCCCGTCAGCTACCCACTTTATCGTTATTTCCCAAGCTGTGCTACTCATGCACAGAGTTAGTGGGGACCAGGATCAAACCCAAAACTTTGTCACCCACTGAGCTCTGGGTAGAAATTGAGATTATGGAAAAGTGAGTTTGCAAAGCAAATTGAATTAAAAAAAACAAAACATTAAAATCATTTTTGTAAGATTTCTAAGAAAGGGAATGTTTGACCTCATTTAAGCTACAGGCTAGCTGCTTGTGAAACTTAACATACAAATATATTTCGCACTCTCTAAATCACTCTCTTTACATCACAAAGAAACTAACTTATAACGTGGAAGTAATCAAGATATGTATAGAGAGGGGGAAAGTGACAGGTATAATATGAAGTCAGCATTTCAAACTATAGATTTTCAGAAATGGATACACAGTTATCTTATCCAGTAAATGAATCAGAGAGAGTACTGTTAGGATTAAACTCTTTAAAGTAGCAATAACTATTGTTAGTTGAACTAGCATAAAAAACACACCCTCTGGGCAGTGTAAAAATTATCTTTGAAACACATTGCATGAGGAGGGTAAGACTTAAGAATTCAATGTAAGAGGGTTTAAGTAAGTTGGTACAATCATCAAATTTATTAAAGGAGTGAAAATATAAAACAATTTGAAATGGAAACTTAGTTCTGTGCCCCCTTGAATAAATGTTGGATGCATCTATTAATTATTAATTAAGTAATTATTTTGAATATTTTACTCATAAATTTTACACAAAATCGCAGGTATTCATTTATTTGTAAACTTTTTAGTTTGCCTCTTGTTATTGAAAAAAGGGGCGAGATTAAAAAATAATTAAAATTTTTTTACTCAATTTTTTAAGTGTATATAATACAAGGTTGTTTTTGATTCTAAGTATTGTGATGTAAGCAATGATGTAGTTTTGGTTACAGACAAATAGAGATTGAATCTCCATTATTAATAGATTTTACAGCAAATCTAAACACAAAACTAATAATAGAAGTCAAAGTCAAATGTACTAATGTTAACATAACTGCTTTTTGTTTCACTTTGTATTATTGCCTTTTGCAAAAGAAATGAACCCATCACTTCTTTCAGAGTGGTAGTACCTGTTAGGGTACCATCTATGGGTTAAAGAGAAAAAAATAAGTTTTAAAAAAATTAAGTTTTGAAAATAAAATGAATACCCATCAAGAATGAGTTAAACAACTCATCTTTGGCATAAAATAACCTAACAAGAGTTGCCATGCCATAAAATCTAACCAACCAACTCTTCCTACCTTCCAGCTATGGATAAATAAGACAGACTGGGTTCTCTATTCTTGCAGAATTCGAAACAACAGGGGTGTTGGGTTACTAGCAGCTATAAATGTAAAACCCTACCCTTGATGGAAACTGATGTAGTGTGGCAGTGAATCAAGAAATTCGATTTTTTTTGCATTTTTTATTTTTCTATTTTACTAGATTTTATTTGTATGTTGTGCATTAGAGAAAAAAAACCCAGAATTCTCTGCAGTAGACCAAAAAACTAAAAACAAATACAAAACTAATTATTGAGAGCCAAATTGTAAGTAATCAAATTCATAAAAGTTAAATCCACACAAGTCAAGAGGTACAAATGTACTAATGTTAACATAATTCAGTATAAGGTCATAATCGTTGGATCTGCAATAAAGATTGATTTCATAACAATATGTAGCGAGATGGTGAAGGTCCTGAATTTTGCGAGGACTACTATAGAAAAGAGAGGAAGAAGAAATAAGAGTGAGTAAAGGTTTTTTTAAAAAAGTGATGAACATAAAACGGTTTGTCATGAATTTGACCGGGGCATGACCCTCAAATGAGAATTGAAAGCCAACCGGAAGTTTCAGGTGTTGACCGGAACCGGAAGTCACGTGGTCATGAGGAACGGCCTCTTTTTGATTTCTGACAGCATAGGATACAGACGGGCCTCTGGTCCCTAGTGTGGGATTACAGTAATTTAACAGTGTCCTCTCTCTCTTTCTCTCTGCCTTTCCTCCTCTTCAGAAACAACCCTTGAGACGAGCCCGAAAATAAAAGCTAAGCAGCTTGTGATGATATATTTCTCGCGTTGTACTTTTTTATCGACAAGATGACTGCCACGTGCCGAACACCTTTTTAGTGTCATGAATTTGGAGGCACATTGACAAGACCTGCTATACAACATATATCGCTATTAGAACGTTACATATATCGCTTTTGGTACCGTAAATATATCACTACATTACAAATAGAAATGGATTGCAATATCGGCCCTCGCCAACTCAGTGAATGAGTAGCACAGGGATCTGTGCGGTAAAGTGAGGAGCTGATGGTAGATGTGGCGCCCCACCTCAGATGTTAAAATAATTTCTTTTGTTTAGCGCTAGTGAAAGGGGGATAGACTCCCTTGCTGTCTGGCCGATACCGATATTAGGCCACCCCAACGACTTACTACTTTTACGACTACACTTGTGTACACTTGTGTACATGTGCATGTGTATGTGTGTGCTTATAATGATCAGTACAGTTATAGACATAAATGTACTGTTTTGTCAGTAATGATTACCTTAATTCCTGAACATAGACAATCCCTTGCTTCCTCATTTTCTATGCATTATTATTGTAAAATCTTTTGCAATGCATTTCTATAGGAAATTATTTGGTATCATTAGTACTTCTAAATAAAAATGAGACCATCCAAATTGTCCAAGATTCTATAAATTAATGCTCGTGTTCCTTAAAACTACAACTGTTATCATCTTGCAGCACCCTCTGGTTAAAAATGAGACCATCTAAGATTCTATATATTAATACATGTGTTCCTTAAAAGTATGACTGTTGTCATCTTGCAACACCCTCTGGTTAAAAATGAAGTGGAGCAATCAATTGACATTTACTAATATCAGCTAAGATAATACAAGGTCATACAAATGAGTATTGCTGACCACTTTTTGCTTACCTTAAGCCACTCACATCAGCTCTCCCACCTCTGCAATCCTACCGTCAACAGTTTGCAGTGGCTCTTGCATGTGTCACTTGTTTACACATAAAAATCACTACATGAACACCTCTGCCATCTTTTGTTTTGTCTGTGAACCAACCTTGAGTCTGATACTTGATCCTTTGACAATAGGGGTAAAGAATGCCAAGAAAATTTGGTACGGCTGTGGGAGAAATTTAGTAGGCAAAGAGTTGAGCAACAGCAGATACTGTGAGAAACCCGAGCCCTTTGTTTATCAAAATGACTTGATTCAGAATTAAATCAGCTAAAGAGGACTGATATGCCATAAAACAAAACAACTAACCAAAAACCAAATGAGTATTGAATTTATAACAGTACTAATCATCATAAAATGAAATCAAACAAAAATTCTTTCAAGCTGTGTCATTACAACTGTATGGATGCACCACTTTGTCTTTAACAAAACACCCAAAGAAAAAGCTAGGTGGGAACACAAGGATGCTGTGTGCTGTTTTGAACAAATCCTGAAAAATGCACCTCACAAAACAGTGCTGGGCACTGCTGTAGAAGTAAGGGCTGATTTATGAAATCATACGATTGGGCACACCAGTGTTGGCTAATAAGAGTATTTTCGGGATTCGAAGGAGCTCTTATTTCTCCGTAGTTGTAGGCAAATTGTCAGACAAAGAAGACAAACACACATACATGTATTGACAAAAAATACAAGAACTTGTTGCAAATTTTATTGGTATTTGCTACAAGACTTATCTGTGAGTTAAGCAGTGTTCTTGGAGTAGTGGTGATAACAGGGGTATTCTGTTCGTTGGTAGGAAATGTTGATAAGATGCTTCGTCTTGGTAGTTTCTCGTCCTTCAGTGAGTATGCTATTGTACCCGTCTTATAATGTTTACTGATACAATGCCTTAGAAGTGAGCTGATTGTAGAGTTCTGTGATAAGTGGGCCCTGTTTTGGGCTTGGTGATGAGAGCATTTATTTTTACGTCTCTCCTCCAGTAACTGCTATTCGATAAGTTGGCCCTGTTTTTGGGCTAAGTGATGAGAGCGTTTATTTTTACATCTCTCGTTGGTAACGGCTCCTTGATAAGTAAAGTTTTTGGTTTTGGCGCCAACATATGATGTTGGCGATTCTCCCCCTAGCGGCAGGGGGAGATAATTTACTATCGAATTTTCAATACTAAGTAGCTAAACCTTATATTCATCAGCCCTTTTACCATTTAGAGGACTTGCTAAGAGCGATCATACACTCCAATTGATGCAGCTATATTGTAGTAATTACATGGCTACATCTTAGAAGAATTCCTTTTTTTGCACATAAAGTATATTTTTCTCTCTCTCCATTCATCAAAGCCATTCTTATCTCCCAATGACATCAAGGCATTGTGTTAAAAAAATATGACCCCAATGGTGTTGTGGACTGTCAATATGGTCATTAGCAGTCCATGTTTTACATGTGCATCTGTTGATGTAAGTTGATGAGATATTGCTACCAAGATATATGAACTGGTCTACTAATTTCATAGGCTTTCCATTTGATGAGGAATTGAAATTATATCATTTGTTTTCAGAAAAATAAGACTGTTTTTGGCATTAAATAACTCAACAAGGGATGACATGTCATGAAACCAATCAACCAGCCAACCTCTCTGATTGCATGCAAAGTTCAATCAATACCTTGTATATGTATATTTATCGACCCCACCACATGAGCAGGATGTGACACAAGGTCAATTTCTAAAGCGATGTTTAACAGGTTTGAATTCTTCGAGACTGGTTACCTAGCCATGGTTAAAGAGCCCAATCCGCCCTATTATTTGCCCATAGCTGGAGGGAGAGTAGTTGGATTCATACCTTTTCAAAGAGTATTAGCACTATATGAAATGCAAACAGCTTTGTCCAGGATTTGAACTCAGGTTGCCAAGTCCATTTCATACGACCCTAACCATTATATGACACCCCTCCAATATCTTGTAAATAGGTTCCAAGATATTCAGAAAATCTGAATACATTCCAGACATACTTCAAATTTTACTTCCAGATTTTTATTCTCATACATATGAAGTGCTACTCAAAATCATTGAAAACTTAAGAAATAAGATGGCTTCCATGAGGTCAGAGAAAATTGACAGAAAAAAAAAAGTTATTTCTAATTATTGTGATTTCAAGATATTACCGAAATGTCTAGTGAGAGATAGGAAATGATGTATAATGAACAAATTGATCAGCCTGTTAAGACTTACTGAGATTTTATATAGCATTTATGTATTAATACACTTATACCTCTGTGTGTCATGCCCTGTCATCCCCTCAGATAATAATGGACCATTCCATTAAATAGAACAACATAAATGTGTTATGAAGAAAAAAGTGAAAAAAAGAAACCAAGTATATATTTACACAGTCTGTTCACCATGGGTAAGATGTGACACAAGGTCATAAGTGTGGAGCCTCCAGCGAGGGTTGGACTTGCTATTCAAAAGTAATTAATATATGAGACTAGCTTGCTAACCATTACACCACGATGGGAGAAAAGAAATCAAATAAATGTGAGAGAAGATCACACATGCTTATGTGAAGAAAGTTGTAAATTGCTAAATAAGAGGGAGAGTCAAAAATTATTTGCACTTTCACCATCAACATCATGTAGCACAGATATCAATGACAATCTCTCGCCAACCCTCCCTATCATTCATTGCCCCTGGGAGGTCTTCTGCGCAGCAACCAGCATCCTTGCATAGTTGGTCAATGTAGGTCCTTGGTGGGCACCCCACGTTAACATGTCCATGTGTTGGCTTCTACAGGAGAACGTCGCTTATGAGCTCATCCTTGCTTCTCCAGCAGTGTCCTGCATGCATAGTCCATCTCACTTGGATGGTTTGTGAGATGGGGGGCAGGTGGCCGTACAACTGCTTCCTTGTGGGGTGCTGTTTCCATGACTTGTTCAAGACTGCACGCAGCATTCTTGTGCAGCTCCCATCTAGCTTATTCTCAAGGCGCTTTGTTAGGGTCCAAGTGGTGCAGCCATACAGTAGCACTGATACAACTACAAGAATTGTCATTTTAGCTTGTCAGTGAGATCGGATTTCCATATGACTGATAATTTGTTTGTGGCCGACCATGCCTTTCCTATTCGTGTATTAACATCACTTTCTGTGGATGAGATATTACTACCTAGGTATGTGAATTGTTCTATTGGCTTAAGAGGCTTACCGTCGAGTTCACCATAACATACCTTTATCATTGTCACATTGTGTTCTACGCATGCATACTGTTGTTGTTGAGTCTGATTACGCCATTTCACCTGTTGTCTTTACAGTGCAAATATGGGTGCTCCACTATTATGTACCAAGGAATTGACCCAGTTTCTTTGGTCAGAAGGAGTGTCAGGGGCTAAAATTTATCAAAGGCTTTTAGCACAGTATGAGGATGGTGCACTACCTTGTAGAAGTGTGTATGAGGTGATAGGGAAGTTTAAAAGTGGCTGGACAAGCATGATGCACGAAAAGGAAGCAAGATGCTCGTCAAACTCCACTTCTGATAAAAAGACTTAGCAAGTTTTAAAGATAGTATTGGCAAACTGGCGAGTTATATTTGATGAGGTAGCTTGTTTTCTGCAGATTAGCTATGGTTCTGCCTATCAATCATCTACAATGAGCTCAGCTTGCATAAAAACAAGAGTGCGAATAATCTTTTAATCTCCCTCGTAGAAATAGAAATTTACCTAAATTTATCTCAGACGCTATAACCATGAAATTGGAAGCACTTGGTATAATGGCTTGAGTCGTAGGAAATGGACTCGTCGGCCCGAGTTCAAATCCTAGAAGAGGCTGTCTACATTTCAAATAGCGCTAATACCCTTGGGAAAGGTATGCATCCACCTGCTCTCCCTTCAGCCATGGGTAAATAGCAGGGCAGACTGGGCTCTTTAACCTTGGTCAGGCAACCAGTCTAGGAGAAGGAAAACTCTGAAATCAAACCTGTTAAACTCCACCTAAAAAATTGACCTTGTGTCACATCCTGCTCGTGTGGAGGGGTTGGTAAATATGTATATCCATGAAATAAATAAATAAATCAAAGAGTGAAAATAGAAAAAAAATCTTTGTCAACATTTTTCTCAGCATAATGAATAAGGAGATACAAGCTTTATTTATGGCAAAATTATTATTCTTTTATTGAGTAAAATCATTTAGAAATCATATCTATAGTAAAACCATTTTCAATACTTTTCTATCGCAAAATTGTTTAGATTTCTTTTGTAGAGTAAAATAATTTATAATGCATTTCAATAGTAAATCCATTTCCCATGTATAGATATGATTCCTTTCATGTCCCAGAAGACTGTCAGTATAACCTTCTTTGTTGACCAAAAGTTAAAAAGAAAAGCAGAGATATAACATGATGAATAATCTTTATAATCCACCACCATGGAATATCCAAGGGTTCAGAAAGTTGCTTATTAATATGGTTACATCAGGGTATTGAGATTACTATTAGCTGTTTGCATATTACATAAAATTGCAAATACGGTTTTATAAACATCAAAAAAACTTTTATTCCTTCCATTTCTTCCTGTATCACAGCAAATTTTAGCTGTGCAGATAAAATCAATAACCGTAGTTTGTAATTTAATACAGACTGCATTCAAATCTGATGTATACAGGAAAAATTTTGGCTATTGCTAATGTTGCCCATTAACTTTTCCAATACTTTCCCCAATTTTACTGCAAAATCATTTATAATGTATTCGTATAGTAAAAATAAGTTACAGTGCATTTTATAGTAAAATAATTTGTAATGCATTTTTATTATAAAAATCATTTGCAATGTATTCCTGTAGCAAAATCATTTCTAAGGCATTCCTATCATTAAAAGCTCAGTTAGTAGAGTGTCCGGCTAGGAAATGCAAGGTTCCTAGTTCAATACCGGACCTTTGCCAACTCAGCGTATGAGTAGCACAGGGATCTGTGTGGTAAAGTGAGAAGCTGACGGTAGGTGTGGCGCTCCACCTCAGACACTAAAATATTCTCCTTGGTTTAGCGCTAGTTGCAAAGGGATAGACTTCCTCGCTGTATGGTTCATACCGACATTAGGTCGCCCCAACATGTCCCAGAAGACTGTCAGCATAACCTTCTTTGTTGACCACTGGGGCCAGAAAATTTACTTTAACAGAGAGATGTCCTCATGACATAGTGGGTAATACGCTCAATATTTACCATGTACCCCACATGTACGGGTTAGGCACAAGGCCCTATTAATGTGAGACCACCCATGAACTGAAGCTCATGGGTGGTGGGTGCAAAAAATGTGTTGATTCCATTGGCATTCCCCTTCAAGGGGGGCGCCTCAGGCATTGGGCAATAAACTCAGTGCTGCCCCTTTAAATCAAGGGACAGGTATTGCCTGGGGGGATGGCCCCCTGGGATCAATGATGTTAGCTTGTAAGGCCCACTGGACTTTGGTTGCACTATTATGTTCACTTTCAGACTAATACCCTTGGGAAAGGTATGAACTCTCTAGGGTTTAAATAGTACCAATACTGTTCATCTACAAGGGTAACTTTGTCATTACTTTTTTTTACTTTAAATGTACGCTCCTACATTTGGGGCGCTGGTGGTTGTCGTCAGTGATGTAATTCGCAGGGTTCATTGGGAAGTTTCGGGTCTTCCAACATCAGACTTCCCTCGCCCTGCTGACCCTATCAGAGGCGATCAAACTCCAGTACAACCACCAACGATCACCGCTAAAAGACGTTTGACTTATGAGAAATTTTCTTAGACGGTAGAACTAACCCATTCAAATACAAAGCACAGCACATCCGATTGGTTGTTTGTAACAGCCAATCAGATGTGCGGTACCCCATATTTAAATGGGATACGTAGCCAGGAACACTTTTTTCCATACGGATTACGAGGTTCAGATGATTAGGTAAGTCAACCCTTCTTTAATAATGCTAGGAGAGGAATGATTTTACTGATTTGTTTTACATTTTTTTCAAATTTTCTTTTTTTTAGATTTTATCTATTATATACCATTTTGTACAAATTTTTTATTTTTTTATTTTATCTTATTTACAACACCCGCCCTTTTTAATTTAAAAAAAAATTTTTTTTTTAATTTTTAAATTTTTTTATTATTTAAATAACTCTGAAAGTTTGATATGCCATTAAAGAAATTAAATGCTTATAGAAAAGTCAGTGGGTTTCCATTTCATTGACTATCTTTTCGATTCGGGCAAATCCATGTTTAGCTCATTTGGACTGCAACATCTTAGTAAGTGAGTTTGAACTCCTGTCACAATATTATGTTCACTCTTGGACTAATACTCTTGGGAAAGGTATGAATCCCCCCTACTATGGGTTAAATAGTAGCACTACTATTCTTTTGGATTTTTTCATTTGATAGCCCATAATGGCTGATATGCCATTAAAAAAATAACCCTTGACAGACAACTACCATTATTTGTTTACAACACTCAATCATCTATAATATACAACCCAAACATAGGATGATGACATTCTGGAAAAGAAAAACTCTCATCTATATGTTTTTTAGAATTTTTAGCAACTAAATCTAATCTAAATTCAACATTTGTTCTACTTTTTGTCAGTTTAAAACTGACTAATATTAAGAACTTATATAGTTCATATTATTTCTTAAAACACATAATTTACACAGTATCTAGAACAAACACATGGACATGTTCACGCAAAATGCTACAAGCTTGCAGCAAAAGCCCACATTAGAAGAAACAAAATTATAAACAAACACAGATTTCAGTGGATATTTCTTTTTAATGTCATAAATCACATTAGTTTGAACTATAGATATATATACAAGGTATGTCAAATGATTTTTTGTACGTTTTGACACACATTGTATACTGAAAAAAAGAAACTTTCCATTCATTCTTCATTTCTATCTTGGTAAATACAGCTTTATGCTCAGTACTTTTTTGACACACCTCGTATTCTGAAAAAAATAATGAATGGAACATTATGTTTTTTAGAATACAAGGTGTGTCAAAAAGTACAAACAATTTCGATACTTTTTTGACACACATTGTATACTTATCAACCCCTTTACATGAGTAGAATGTGACACAGGTTCAATTCCTTAAGCAGAGTTTACCAGGTTTAGATTCAGAGTTTTCCTTCTCCTAGACTGGTTGCCTAAACAAGGTTAAACAGCCCAACTAGCTGGAGGTAGAATAGTTGGATGTATACCTTTCTAAAAGTTATTATTACTATGGGAAATACAAACAATTTGTCCAGGAGTATAGATATAACTTACTTAGCGTCCTGAATATTATGAGGTATGGGGACAAAAAATAGTTGATTATAGAGTTCTCTTCTAAAATGTGCAGTCCTAACTTTTTGACTAAAAAATCTGGAAAAATAGTATGTCGTATGCACACATAATTATGGTAATTCAGTCTTTTCAAAATGTCCTTAGTTTTAAAAACATAGGCGGCAGATTACTTACATTAAAAAATTTTTGAATTGGATTTTTTTTTTTTACTCTTTGTTTTCTAAAGATTTTTTTATTCACATTTTTCCTTTTTTACTATTATTATTTTCTTTTTTTGTCTGATACACGTTCTTCAAACATTAGCACATTTTTTACCCAGACAGATGTATTTCTAGTTTAAAAATTATAAACTAATCACTTTCTCTCTGATCAATTCTCAAATGGCTTAAAAATTATTTTTTCTCAAGCTGGGGAAAAGTTTAAAAGTAAAAAAAAAAAAAAAAAAAAAATCTTCGGGAGTGGGGAATTATTTAAAAAAAAAGGCAAAAAGCAAAAAAAGAATTAAACCAAATAGATAGCAGACCCTATACATTATGTTTTCTTTTTGACACAAAGGGAATGGTAAGTACTTT
This sequence comes from Doryteuthis pealeii, assembly GCA_023376005.1. Lineage (NCBI taxonomy): Eukaryota > Metazoa > Mollusca > Cephalopoda > Myopsida > Loliginidae > Doryteuthis > Doryteuthis pealeii. The sequence goes on from CM042160.1 coordinate 11,139,175, forward strand.
TATCCTGTGAAGTTTGGAAAGGTGCGGGTTGGAGGGGGTGATGTTAGAGAAGCACCCTAATACATAAGACTTCCATAATGTCTGTTCAAAAAATAAAGGTTGGGAGGTCTGCGTCTCCTGACAGAATATGCAAGGCACTTTATATCTATGCATGCATGTTCATACACATCTGAATCCGTATCTTTTGGATCAAAGTCAAAAGGAATACAGAAGACAAATTCAGTCTGATAAACAAGGAGGGCCAACCTGAGCCCTTGTTGAGATTTAGGGAATTTGATTTGGGACACAGTTATACGGTTTCAAGTGTTAGAGGAGTGTGGTGCAATGGTTAGAGTCATAGAAAATGGACTCGTTCAAATCCTGGATGAGGCTGTTTGCATTTCACATAGCACTAATACTCTTGGGAGAGGCATGCATCCAACTATTCTCCCTCCAGCTATAGGTAAATAGTAGGGCAGACTAGGCTCTTTAATCTGGGCTAGGTAAATAGTCTAGAAGTAAAAGTCTGAATTCAAACCTGTCAAAGTTTTTTTAAGAAATTGATCTTGAGTCACATTCTGCTCATGTGGAAGGGTTGGTAAATATAAATATATATATATGGTTTCAAGTAACTAATAATTATAATCCTTAGTAAACAATTATAGTTTCAAGTAATTATTCTTGATAAAAATAACTTATAGTCATATGGTATCAAGTGTACCTCTCTAATATTAAGTTTTTTCAAATAAATCTAATTGACTTATAGATGCGGACCTATCAGGTACATTGGGTCAGAGCGGACCTGAGACTCTTTATTTCGAATGCTGCTTTTTTAGGCAGGAAGATCCCTCCACTGTTTAAATGATCGGTGCAATACTGTTGAATAGTTTTCTGTTTACTTCTATTCAGTGTCTTCATCTTCTTAAATCTTATTATAATAGACATTCAGTGTTTGTCTGTCTGTAACCGAAACTATGTCACTGCTTGTGTCACAATACCCTGGGGAATTACGTAAGTTTATCAATGAGTTTTTGATTTATAGTCAAAATCATTAATACATAGAATAAATCTTATCTATTAATGCTGTCTTTATGAAAATCTGAATTAGATTTGCCTCAAAACAGCACATGTTGTTAGTGTGTTTAAAATCCTGCAATGTTTCATGTATATCACTAAAAAATAAAGGTTTACATAATATATGGTTTAGCTAACTTGCATACTAGTTTTAACAAATAATTACTTGGTGTTATTGGTCTCTAATATTATTGTTTTATTCTCCAGCGTATTAAAATCAATCCTATGAATGATTCTATATAGAAACCACTTAAGATATAATTAAAATATGTGTAATCTTTTTATATACATTCTTATTCAATTTTGTTAGTTTTTTAATCTAATATATTTCATTACATTAAAACTTAGATACTTACGCCCGGAGGGTGCATATTCTTGTTCGTTTGTCTAATTTCTATTGGCTGTCCACTCTTTGATATCCGGTTGAACATTTTCCTCATCAGGGTTTAGCCAGTTTCTCAGCTTGTCCCATCTCTGGTCCTTCTTCGATGATTGTTCTTTTCATGGAAGACACAATGAGGTATACACTTTTATCATTCCTGATGCAATCTTAAATGCCCTGTCGTCTGGGGCTATAGAATATGCCAACTGCACCTCTGCAGAGGGGTAAAATCCCTCCAATGGGGCCAATTATTGGCTATGGGTGGTGACCCGTGATGATTAAGTATGGAATCCTGGTGACCGAACAGTTCTTCACTTGCAACACTACAATTTGGCCCTTACTTAGGCTGGACAGACAGTTGGAGTGGTCCCCTCCAATCAATCGGCTGATCTCTTCTGGCCCTAGCACGTGATATGATTTTGTGGCAAGCCGCCAACCCTTTTTATCATAAAAGTGCTATAAGGCAGTGGTTGAGGGTCTTAGTGTCCCGGGTATGATGTTAAACTACATGTTGTCATGTAGTTCCAATTCTGGAGCTATGGGGAGTGTGGAGCACTTCTTCATCACCATTACCCCCAAGTCCACTTTTGCTGTTCAGAGTGGTAGTACCTTTTAGGGTCTCATGCGTTAAATAGATCAAAAAATGTTTTAAAATGTATTGAATACTTAACAAGAATGAATAAAACAAAATGTCTTCAGCATAAAATTACCCAAGAGTTTACATGCTATAAATTCCAATCATTTTAACAATATGTGTGGGGTGAAAAGCAACAGATGAAATATATGTGCCTCCATCATCAGAAATAATATTTCCTATGCACACTCTGGGTGCAAGTATTTAAGTTTTAATGTAATAAGATAGTGCATTAAATTAGAAATGCTTATGAAACTAAATAAGAATGTAGATAATAAGATTTGAAACAGATGGGGGTATAATAAAAAAATTGAACAGCAGAAACTTACTCTTTCATCACACCGCCTTTCATGGCTAAATTTTCCTAATTTAACTACTTAGTTAAATTAGAAATTAAAGAATAAAATGACAGTTATTTCCTCTTGTTAATGGATTTCTTTTAAGATTTATTGAAGAGATTTTTTCTCATATTCATTAAAATAAAACCAAACGATTAGAAATGAATAATACTAAGCACATATTTATTAAAATCAAATTTCTAATATCAATATGTAAATTAGCCTTCCCGTTTACACTGTAAACCACTATTTTGTTGTATATATGAATATAATTGCATGTTATTTGTATGTAGATATGGCCAACAGTATTAATAATGTAAAACAATTTTGATTAATAATTGAGGTTTAAATAAAAAATAAAATCATGAAGAATGTGACATAAATAACTAAGGGAATTGTGACTTGAGTAGTAACATAGTTTTAGTTACAGACAGAAAAACACGCAATCTCCATTTATAATAAGAGATGTGAAAAAGAAACAACTTTTTATTATATACATCTTCATGTTGAATGGTACAACTATTCTTTTTTGTATAAAAATGTAATCAAGCCTCTTAGAATCCTAAGCAGCTGCTTATATTTCTCGTACATTGGGCTGTTTCAGTAAACAATTATCTTGGCTTGTAAGATAAACACTATTTGAAAATAAGCTCTAAAACATTTGCTGTATATAGAGGTTAATACCAAAGTATAGAAGGTGGGGGGGGATATATGGGGCAAAATAGACCTTTGAATCAACAAGCTCCCACCGAAGGGGAACCAAAAACAAGTGAGTTCTCCGTCTTCTCACAAGCCAGACCCTCTGTTGGTCAACACATTCTTCGTCTAGCAGCTGGAAAATCCGTCGTCGTAGTTGAAATAATCTTTAGCAGTTCAAAATCACATTTCCTATTTAGTTTTGTTTCTGTTCGACTAAAATCCATTTCTTTCCAGAAAAGCGCTTCGTCATCGACTGCTGCTGCTGAACGCTCAGCGTTTGACTCACTTGTTATTTTATGGGCATATTAGCCAAACATCCGGGCACGTCAGTCAAACCTCGCGTCCGTCCATTGCCCAAAATTCATTTGTTTTTGCATGTGGGAGCACGTGAGTTCGATCCCGGCAGGCAAGACAATGTCTTGCTCTTTTTCCTTTCTCGTTCTCCATCACACAAAGGTAAGGTCTTCAAAATATTTGGATATCATAGAAACGTTTATTGTTTAGTGTCAATGTTTACATCATTTTAAAGTTTGAACATGTATCTATTTTTCTAGATAACCTTATACATGACCATTTTAGTTGGTGTATTTTTTTATGCAATGTAGCAGTTTTTGTATTCTCATATCATACCAGCTCATCACCATGTTGCTGAAGAAGCATTGAACCTGGTCATCATTGCAAACCAATTGCACCATTCTCAAACATTTTTGTCACCCATGCACGACTTGTCACACACTTCCATTAATTGGCAGTGAATTTCAATCAGTTTAATAATAAACTAAATAAAGTGCATAAACTTCATACTTGATGGGAATGTCAATTGGGAGCTGTATCTCAAGCAACTACCAAGCCAAGATTGTGCGGGTCAGCAAGGTGTACACAGGGACAGGCAAAGGAGTATGTACAAAAAACACAGAGTGTTGCCCATAGCTGCACAAACAGTTTCCCTGCATTCCCAGCACTTTAAAGACTTTACCTTTGGGAGTACCTTTGTATTTATCAGCAAGGCACAGCTTCCCTTGAATCTCTCTTGCCATCTCTACCAATCAGTTATAGCTCTTGGCAAGTTCTCTAGGCAGCAACCAGTCTCCACACAGAGCTAAAGAATGTAATTTTTTGCTGGTTGGCCAACACTGGTGTGTCCATGTCTTGCAGTCCATAAGAGAACATCACATGAGTTTGTTCTTACTTCTCCAGTAGTGGCCAGTATGTCATGCTCGTCTTGTCTGGTTTGTGACTTGGGAGGTAAATGCTGCTTTATAGGGTGTTGCTTCCAGGATTTATTAAAACAGCTTGCAGCATCCTTCTGTAGTTGCCATCTAGCTTTTCCTCCAGGCATTTTGTTAATACTGTATAAATACAAAAAAGAAAAATACTACTTAACAAGAAATAAGCATAAATGGACTAAAATAAAAAGTACAATTTATTATTATTATTATAATTATTACTCCTTTTGAGTTTTCACATCAGCATTAGCTGATGGTCTTTCACTGGAGTCTGAGTAACAGCAAGTCTCCTCAGGTCTCCCGGACTCTTCTGAGTATTCTGGCAAATTTGCAGCAGTGCAGTGTTCTGAATGGTTTCAATCCTTCCTCTGATTTCCAAACTTTCCAGACCCTTTTCCAATCCTTTTGGGACTGTTCCAAGTGCACCAACTACAATTGGTATCACTTTCACTTTCCATAACTTTTTCAGTTCTCTGGCAAGGTCCAGATATTTGTCCATTTTTTCATTTTTTCATTTTCCTTCACCCTGTAATCAGCTGGCACTGCAAAATCCACCAGTTGACAATTTCTTTCTTTTTTGTTTATCAACACTAGATCTGGTCTTCTTGCAGGGATAAGGTGATCCGTTTTTATTTCAAAGTCCCAGAGAATTTTATGCATTTCATTCTCGAGAACAGATTCTGGTTTATGCATATACCATTTTGTTGTATGGTCAAAATTATATTTTTGCATAATTCCTAGTGGATCACCTTCCCAACCCAGTCATGTCTAGTTTTGTATTCTTGTTGTGCTAGTTTGCTATATTCGCAGAGTATATGGTTTACAGTCTCATCTCTATTACCGCAAAGTCTACATATTATTATTATTATTATTATTATTATTATTATTATTATTATTATACTGCTGTCCTATTTTAGATATTGAGTGATTTACATAATACAAACAAAAAGTAACAGAAAAGAAATATATATATATATATATATATATATGTATATATATAATTTTTACATATTTTTACTTGATTAAATATTCTGCTAATAGTATGTTTCTTTTTATGATTTATAAATTTTGTTTTTAGGTTTTTATTAAAAAGAATTGTTAGCACAGTATTCAAAACGTACTTCATCTTAATAATTCTAAAATGCATCGCAGATATTTTGTACCGATTTGTGAGCGTATATATATGTACCTCAATGCATATCATTTCATATGTGCACACATATACACACACACACACACATATATAGATATAGATATAGAGATAGATATATATATAGATATATGTATATAGATATAGAGTTGATTGCACTTAATAGGTCTATTGATTAGGACCAATTTTGTAAGAATTGAAATGTATATAATCATTGTTAATTTTCTTTGTTTATTATCACTAATAGGGACCAATCATCAGTGCAACTGAATTAAGAATTTTTGAAATAAGTTCTGATAGAATTACTAAAAATACACTTACCTCTAAAAAAAACCCCAAAAACTGTCTACCAAATGTTTTAATTTTGTGCCTCAAGTGAAATGGGAAATAAGAGAACTCTCATCTCCACTTTTAATTGTAACAAACTTTATTTAAATTCTAACTTACAGGTACGTTTCACAATTCATGACTTCTCATAATTTGTAACATAACTCCATTTTTCTTTCAACAGAATTTTTACAAACTCGTTTGTTCTATTTATATATATTTATATAGGACCCTATAACACTATTCTTCATTAATGGAGTGTTGTTTTATTAGCCAAATTTAAATGTGCTAAAAGATTGTTTAAGGGATTAAAGTCATGAAAGAGGGAAATTTATCCATATGTATGAACTTACTCAACCCATGCATCAAGGGCAGGATTCTCATAGACTGATTGCTATACCAAGACTTAAAAAAACAGGATGCCCCACTATTTACTGGAAGGAGAACAGATGGATTCATGCCTTTCCAAGGGCATTATGACAAATTGTAATGTAAACAGTTTTGTCTTGGATTTGGATTGGTTCAGCATGTCCACTTCTTATGATGATAACCATTATGCTAAGTGTGCCTCCTAAGTTATATATATATATATATATATATATATATATATATATGTAAATATAAAGTTATTATAAATAATAATGTGCTTGGTCAGTTTTGATAGGTGAGCTTACTAAGCTTACAAGGTATACATTTTTATAACTCATGTAAATATATAACAGAAACTACCACTCCAGATCAGAATGAACCTGGGAGTAATAGTTTACTAGTACCCCACTTGTACAAGGTACGACAAAAGGCCTTATTTACGTGGGACCACCCACTCAGGGTTGGATATTTGCCTTTCATCCCACTTATGAGGCGTGACACAAGGACATTTTTATGTGGGTCCACCCGCAAGCCGAAGCTCATGTGTGGTAGGCACAAAAATGCCCCTAAAAAACCCAGCCCTGCCCCTTTAAATCGAGGGGCAGGTATTGCCTGTTATTTTCTGGTCAACTAAGTCAACTCCCTTGCTTCTAACAAGTTTTCTTTAAGTATCATTCCATATAAAACCATTTGCTTTGCTTTTTGAATTACCAGCTATGGGTTAAATAGTACCACTACTGTTCTCCCACAAGAATGTCTTTGGCATGAAATAACACACAAAGGTTGATATGACATTAAACTAAGAAACAAAACAAAATGGATCAGTTGGTCATTGATCCCAAAATTGATAGTCCGATTGTAAACTTATTAATTATTGTATATCTGAAACAGAGCATATATCATCATCATCATCATCATCATCATCAGGGAGCATTAACAGCATGAGTTTCTATGTTTCTCAGTCACCATGAATCATCCACATACAGTACTGTTTCGCCATATCAAGGCTCTTCAGTGTGGCTAAGCTTTTGCAGGCTGCATCAAACCGAGATCAAGAATTGACCGATTTTTTTGTATTTTAAAATATGATGCTATATTCAAAATTAATCTTATTCAAACTGTGTTTATTTTGATTAATGTAAATGCTTCAAGAATTTGTTGTTGTTTTTGTGTAATATGTGTGTGTATTTGGTTAGAATATTCTGGGGCATACATGAGATTTTAAGTGTTAGGAAATAGAGCTGGTATCACATAGATGAACTGCTAAACAGTGTGGCATGGTAGTAGTAATGAAATTGTATACACATACACACACACACACACACACACACACACACATATATATATATATATATATATATATATAAGTAAAGTCGACGGGCGGCCTAAAGTCGGTATCAGCCAGTCAGCGAGGGAGTCTATCCCCTTTTCACTAGCGCTAGACCAAGGAAATTGTTTTTTAGCATCTGAGATGGAGCGCCACACCTACCATCAGCTCCTTACTTTACCGCACAGATCCCTGTGCTACTCATATCCTGAGCTGGCGAGGACCGGTATCGAACTAGGAACCTTGTGGTTTCTAGCCGAATGCTCTACCGACTGAGCTAACCCGGCCCATATATAACATGGCTTTAAAATAGAACACTATTAATGGCTATAGAATGCAAAGTTTGGTTTCTTTTTTTCTTTCCATATTTATATTGAATATCATTCAAAAGTTACATCATATATTAACAATTCCCTGATGATGATTTAATATACAACCCAAGATATTTTAACGTTGGCTAACACTTCTAACTATAATAAAATCATTCTCTTAATACCTTGTTTTTACATATTTCATATATCTATTGGATTTATTTCAATTTTCCCTGATATATATATATATATATATATATATATATATATAACCAGATTAGTTTATGTTGGAAATGATTCTAAGCAGGGCCTTTTTAACATCAAAATATTGAGATCTCAATGTAAAATAATTATGGGATTACATACTGAATAATACACATAGCAAGGAAAAGGTTTAAATACCGGTCATATCAACAGTTGTAAATCTATCTACACTGATTGATATTGATAGAGTCTGATGAGGCCTATTAATATTGGTGGAAATAAATTCATAACTGTTATTATGATCAGAATTTAAGCCTTTTTGGCTAAATATATATAATCTGTGTTCTTTTTAATTTCCAAATTGTGTCCCCGGGGTTCAGATTTCCACTTGGATGTCTTGTATCTGCATGCCGGACACGCCTCTTCAGAACTTGCTCATATTTCTTGTGTACATGCAGTCAAATATATTTACCCAAACTCTATAGAAATGCATTAATTTATATATATATATATATATATATATATATATGTGTGTGTGTGTGTGTGTGTATTTTGGCAGCATTCTTTCATTTATACATGTAGAATTAAACAAAAGACACATCTCCTGTTTAACAATTTTAGTTTTGATCTTTTCGAGTTTTCTGGCCAACTTTTTAATATTTGGGCGGAATTCGTGGATAAGTCCACCAAAGTTCAGGTTCCGCGTACTTTGGTGGACTTATCCATGAATTCCACTCAAATATTAAAAAGTTGGCCAGAAAACTCGAAAAGATCAAAAATAAAATTTTTAAACAGATGTGTCTTTTGTTTAATTCTACGCACATATATATAAATATATATATATATTTCTAAACTCAGACAGTATAAAAAAAACTT
>CM042160.1:11153070-11208070 GCA_023376005.1 Doryteuthis pealeii
CTTTACTTACTTTTTTTATACATGCACACAAATATTTTTTGTGTAAGTATACTGTATATGTACCATATGTATTAACTTCCACACACTCACTCATACTCCCACAGACTCACTAGAATATAATTAAACCCTCCGCCTTAAAATCCAAATCCCTTCTTGCACATCTTGGGAACATCGTGGTTAGATATAAATATTGGTATTTTCTCTCATACGTGTAGTGTGCTCGTTTTCTTTTCTTTCTTTCTTCACACTCGCCAGCTTTTTCTGCAAATTTTCTACAAAAATACGATAAGAAAACTAAATCCTATCTTCAAACTGTTCTTCTACAAAGAATGCTAACAAAACCAGATCTTTTAAACAAATTATCTTTCTGCAGAGAATAACTATTCTATCTCTATTTTTGTTGGCATTAAATGACCCACTGTGTTTGATGTGCAGTAAAATAAACCAGGTCAAATCAGATCTTTCTTCACAATCAAAACAGAATAGTCCATCCTTTATCTGAGGAGATGACTGGAAAGAACATTCGAACATTAAAGAATAAAACATTTTTTAATAAAAGTCTAGTTCTATTGGCATATAACTGCAGACGCCAAGGGGTACTTTACACAATTAGTGCTCTATGCTAATGCTGCCAAGGAATTTGATTGTGTTACTCATAATCTTCTTGACACATGGGTCAACAATCTGTAAAAACCACAGACATAAATAAACATTGAATTGTCGTATAAATTACTAGAAGACGCTACCCGGCGTTACCTGGGTAGAGGGGGGTCAATAAAAAGTTAGTCTCGCAAATCCATCGATTGTCTTGGTCTTACATAATTGATTAATGTTTTGATCACGGGTGCAACCAATTACTTTCCCTTCTCTTACTATTCAAATCCTAATTTTTGAATATCTTATCAGATATGAATAAAATCTTAATTATTTTTGCACAAAAAGCAAGCACTGATATATATATATATATATATATATATATATATATATATATTTGCTTTCTCATTAATTGTTTTATATTTGTAGTTTTCTCCGGAGAAACATACATACAAACCAACTGTCCTTTATATATATATATATAGATGGTTCTTTAGTCTTGATATGGTTACTGGCCAAGAAGAAACCTGAATTCAAACCAGCTGTACTCTGCTTGAAAATCTTGAAAATTGATCTTTTGGCAAAGTCTGCCTGTGGTGGATTGATCGATTGATTTTAACGGCATGTCAACCGTGAGAATTATTTTATGCATAAAAGTTAAGGAATCACATGCTCAGGCTTCTTGTAACGTCTCAACAAAATTGACTGACACCATAAACCAGGTGCATATGTTACATTTCATTGTAAACCACCAACAACCTCGGGCAAGCCAACATCAACGTGGGGTGTGATTGACAGATGAAGGATCAGGGTTCAATATCAGCTGGAACAAGCATAGGAGATTAAAAATCACAAGGACTCTCGTTGAATGGTTATGGGCGGTCACATGTTATCCAAAATGATCAGTTAGAATCAAAAAGTTAGAAAAGCTGAGGTCGAGCGCGAAGAGAAACTGTCAGCTAAGTTGGGTCTCAAGTGAATTGCCTCCCCCCATGAGGGGAGCGATGTCTTAGAAATGAAAGAAAGACTCTTTCATCTATCGATAAAAAAGCACCACGTAGCCTACCACAAGGTCACAATGATTTGATTCGCCATTAAACTACCACTGAAGGTTTGATATACCGTAAAAACAAAACAAAACAAAAATACAAACAACCAGCTCTTCATTGCCTCTCTCATGTACACTCTGAATTGGAGTAGTTGTACTTGTTATGGTGCCATCTGTGAATTAAATAGTTCTGTTCGAAAATTATTTGTATTGGATAGGAATACTTGAAACCATTACTGTGTTCAAAATGTTTAGACAAATAAAAAGTGCAATGAAATATGAAAAATATAGTTATGATTGTAATCTATCTTCGGCATTAAATAACCCACAAGTGTTTGGTATGCCGTTAAACAAATAAACCTATCCGAACCTTTTAGTAGAACAGTAGTGGTACAATTTAACCCATAGCTTGGAATAGGTATAGTAGCTAATTGGTTAAATATTAGTTATTACTAACATGTTTTTGCTAAAATAGTTCTCAATATTAATAGGTTGGTAATAATTCAGGCCACCGCATACCCACCCCCCGTCAAATAATTCACTTGCACGGCAACCAGGCCTTTACTGGCTCTACCTTTTGTGGCTCAGCATCTTCTAAAGTTCTATTTTCATCTCGACATTTTAAAAGAACACAGTTGATCACCAGACAAATGATCTCCTCTTTCAATTTCCTTCAGGTTGAACCAGCTCGTTTCTTATTCGGAAGCAACCCCCACCCAACAGCAGCTTTAAATATCAATATAACCAACACCATTTGCCGTTGATTAGCTCCGTCTATTTTTGCCGAATTCTCTATCTAGGCCCCTCCATGCTTCGCTCACAGCCTCGCCTAACACTCTTTAACCGAAGAGCCTCCTCGTAGATCCACTTAATATAGATAATATATTTCATCTTCTGCGACGTCGAAATGTGTTCGGGAATAAGCTGTATTGATGGCTTCGGAACTCTGTCTTCATCCTGTGCGGAGAAAGAATGACACATTTTACCCTCCCCCACTCGCCTACACGCGTCATTTTTACCCAACATCCCCTCAACATCTTTTTCACAATTCGACTGCTGTCTACTGTCAGGATTAACCACCCTCACCTCCGGCTTCGTCCCGGCCCGGCCCGGCCCGGCAATAAACCTAATTCTCATCTATCTCCATCTTTTCGCCCCAGACACCCGCCAGTCCGCCCAATGCCAGACGTGTATTCGCTAATTTCTTGACAAGAGGTCCTCTTGGGATGCTACAAGTCGACTGTGCCATTTTCGAAGCTGTTAGCATATTTCTAAGTGCTGATTGCTAAAGTTTCATTGTGGATGGTGTTTTTCCCCGTTGTCACTTGCAGTGTTCTGTGAGTCAACATGAAAGAAGGTGTCGCTTGGAACGTTCCATTGGCTGATGAGGATGCCACTGCGCATGCTTGTTTCTTTGATTTCTATATTGTCTTTTGCTTTTTCTTCCATGCCACAAGTTTAGGATAATTTACTCCTTTTTTGCTTCTGCATATATATATATATATATATATATATATATATATATATATATATATATATATTATTTATTTTTTTTTTTCTCTTTATTTAATTCTCTTCACTTATTTTGGTATTTGCCACCATTTTTTTGTAATGTCTTTTTGTTTTATTGTTTCTTTTCTTTCTTTTCTTTTATTTTCTTCTTTCCCTTTCCTTTCTATTTCTTTCTTTACTTTCTGTATCTGTTTCTCGATTGTTTATTTCTTTTCCTTTCTCTTTTGTTCTCTCCCTTCCTTTTGATATTTTCGTTTTTTGTTTCTTTTTCTTTTATTTACTTCTTTCTGTCTCCCCTTTCTTCTTTCCTTTGTTACTATTTCTATTTTCTCTTCTGTTTCTTTCTTTCTTTTTTTTTACTTTCTTCCTTGTATTGTTTCTTTCTCTTTTATTCTTTATTATTTTTTCTTTTATTCTCTTTCTTTCCTTTCTGTGTCTTTCCTTCTCTTCCTTTTCATGTTTTTTCTATTCTTTCTTTCGTTCTCTTTCAGTTACTTCTTTCTGTTTCTTTTCCCCTTTCTTTCTTCTTTACTTTTCTCTGCTTTGTCGTTTTTCTCTTGTTTTTCCTTCCTTTCTCTTACATTTCCTCCTTCCTTTTTTTAAAAAATTGCTTCCGTTTTGCTTCTTAATTTTTTTCTCTTTCCTTTTTTTATTTCCTTTCTTTTTTTCTTTCTATCTGTCTCTATTCCCCCATTCTTTTTTCCCCGTTCTCTCTGTCTGTCTTACTTGTTCTATTTTTCCCCTCTGTGTCTCTTCTGCCTTCTGTTTCAATCTATGTTCCACTCTTCCTCTTTCACTCATTCTCTTTCCCTCGTTCGGCATCCCCCTCTCTCTCTCTCTCTCTCTCTCTCTCTCTCTCTCTCTCTCTGCTTATCTGAATCCCCCTGTTCTGCTTCTCTTTCTTACTTTCTTTTTTTTTTCTCTCTCTATCTATTCTGAGTTTTGTTCCCCCTCTCCCTCGTTGGGCTTCCTCCTCTCTCGTTCTCATTCTGTTAATCCGAATATCTCTCTCCCCATTGTGCTCCCCTCAGTCTTTGTTTGTCTATCTGTCTGTCTTTCCCTCTCCTGTTCTGCTTCCACCTTTCCATCTCTTTTTTCAATTTTCCTCTTGCTCACATTTATTCAATGCCCCTCTCTCTCTCTCTCTCTCTCTCTCTCTCTCTCTCTCTCTCTCTCTCTCTCTCTCTCTCTTCATTTTTTAAACATTTCTCTCACATATTCTCTTTATTATTTGAATTCTCTCTTTTTTTCTTTTCCCTTTCTTCCAGTCATTTTCTTTTGTTTTTTTCTTGTGTGTTTCATTTTCTTTTCTTTTTTAACTTCCGTCTTTCTTCACTGATTCCTTTGTTGTTTTAATTCTTTCTTTCTCCAAAGTATTCCTATCGGCTGGGATATTAGAATACACAAACTGCACATTTGCAGAGGGGTAACTTCCCCTCTCCAATGGGAACATCAGTTGGCCGTGCGTAGTGACCCATGATGCTTACGAACGGAGTCCTGGTAGCTGAGCAGTCCATGACATGCAACACTCCACATGGTCCTTACTTAGGTTAGATGGGCGGTCGGAGAAGCTTACTCCGATCAATCAGCTGATCAAGCCCTAGTACATATATGATTTTTCAACACTATTGCCATTTATAGCAAACCCCTAACCTTATTATCGTATATGTGCTTGAAGGGGGTCGTTAAGAGTCGTAATTTCCTGGGTATGACGTTAAACTACATCTAGTGGTGAAGTTTCAATTCTAGACCTTTGGGGAGAGCAGTAATCACCCAAGCCTGGAGTGACAGGACCCTCTAGGGCCCAATCCATGGGTTAAATAGATCACAAAATGATTTCTTTAGAAAACGATTTTTTAAAGAATTGAGTTTGAAAAAAATAAATACCCAACAAGAATGAATAAAACAAAACGTCTCCAGCATAAAATAACCCATGTCGTAAAAAACAACTAACCAACCAACCAACCAACCAACCATTTCTCACATTTTCATTCTTTTTCTCTTTTTTTAAAAAAAATCTCTTTCCCTTTAGATTTTTACCCACACCCCTCAATATTCTTACTTGCCCCCATCACCCTTAATGACCTCATCCTCTCCTCCCTTCATCAACACGAATGTCTTTTTTTTCCAATCCAACTCCGAATTTTTTTTCTCCCCTTCTCATTATTTTTCAGTTTTACTCTGAAAGATGTAAAAGACAAGCCCGATTCTTTTAATCAATGTAAAATCAATAAAATGAATCTTTAAAAAATAAAATTTAAGGAAAAAAAAGAATCCCCCTTAATTAAAAAGGTAAATTATACTTCATGATATCCTTCGCAACACCAAAAAATTCTCTCATTACTGGATCATTCCATTATATGCTATCATTCTCACATTGATTAGCAATTTGTTGCATATTATGAAGGATGGCAAGGTAACTAGCTGTTATCCAGGAGAAATGTCCATAACCATCATATTACAATATTCGATAATTCTCAGAGAACACGCAATGCGCTACCCGAATTCAAATACTGAACAACGTTAATTACGTTTTCCTAGCTCAGTCGATAGTGCGTCGGACTAGGAACCACAAGGTTCTGGGTTAGATACCGGCCCTCGCCAACTCAGTATATGAGGAGCTGGTGGTAGGTGGTGGCCTCAGACGCCAAAACAATCTCCTTAGTCTATCGCTAGTAAAAATGAGATAGACTCCCTGACTGACTGGCTGACACTGACTTTGGTCCGCCCCGACGACAACGACGACTACATAGCCTTCTGAAAGGCATGAATCCATCTGCCCCTAAGCGATAGGTAAATAGTAGAGTAGGCGTAGCTCTTTGATCTTAGTTAGGCAACTAGTTTAGGAAAAGGAAAACTCGGAATTAAAACCAGTTGTTTTTTTTTAAGTATCAATCAAGCTATTCTTCCTCCAGTTATGGGTAAATAGCATGGCAGACTGGGCAGTTAAACGCAACATCCAGTAAAAGTCACTCATGAAATTGAATTAATTGTTTTCATAGAAAGTAAGGACCTATATGTACATCAATTTATCTTTAGATTAAGTGGCCGCAGAAGAATTATCATTGGACTTTTAAAAGGTAGGATTACATATATATGCAATACTAAAATGCAGCGATCAATTTTTAATTATACTGTAGTTAATTATTTCCTAATACATACATCAGCAGTATGCCTCAACAAAACGAAATCTTCGCCAACAGAGGACCAGATTGCAATCAAAAGAGCCATGGCTTAAGCTTTGATATTATTTCTAAACAGACAAATTTTATCATGATGAAAACTGTCAATTGTTTGAAAAATATTATTCATGTTTAATAAGATGTAATATGTACTGTATGCATGAAGTTTCATTGTTGGGTCGATGGAAGACCAGTGAAAAGTTATTCTCTTATTTATTTTGATACTGTATTAATTAAAAGTAATGATTTCTTTTGACTATAATTAAAAAGAAACACTGCACACATTAAAAAAAACAAGCTTTTGTCTATTTATGAATTAGGCATTATTCTTTGGTCTAATCATAAGTCTGTATATATATATATATATATATATATATATATATATATATATATATATATGTGTGTGTGTGTGTGTGTGTGTGTGTGTGTTGTGATTTGATATGCTTAATTTGAAGCTTATCAAATCACTCACACACACACACAAATTTTTGCACGTACCTGATGATGAAGAAATTGTGAAAGTTGAGAGTTGAGTGCTTTATTTGCCTTTCTTTTTAACACTATTAGTGTTACATTGGTTCTGTGATATTTTCGTTTTGAATACTATTTCATTTGATACTATTGGCACTACCATTTTAGTTTTTATTCTATAACTGAATAATATTTATTGTAAAATGAAATATAAGGTGTGTGTGTGTGTGTGTGTTTGTGTGTGTGTGTGTGTGTGTGGTATAAAACACCTGTAACTTTTTTATATAATGTTGATTTTACTCTTAATCAAAGATAACAGTATTTCATCATTTTGAGTGTTACATCATGCAATCAAAACGGATATTATTAGGTATTATTTATGATCAAACTGTGACCGAAATAAGATTGCAGCATGTTATAATTTATTAACATTTTCTTGTAACAAAAACTAAAATTTTATAAATATATGTAAAGGATGTACTTATTTTTGGACTTCCACCTCTTTATATTCTTGGGTCTATATTCATTAAGGTTATGGAATTTATATAACCAAATTTCAATTTGGAAAGATTCATGTAAGAAGAAATTCAAATACATCCCTTTGCAAGAGTTAACTTCATTTCCTCCTGATAGGACTGCTTTTAAGTTAGCAGTGATTTTGATTTAGTGCGTCCTGGGACGCACATATTTGCTTTAAAAGAGTCCCCAGGAAATTTGATGGGTCTCAACTAAAGTTTCTTGATAAATTGTAGGGTTTTTATTTCTGATCTGGGGAAACAACTAAAGCCGTCTAACTCCTACTTTGTAGCCTATCCTGTGTAACTCGTTTCTAAGAAACTATTGAAATGTATTTACAGTTAGATTGAAATGGTGAGAGAAGAAAGAAGAAAAACACTGTGACGCATGGATACGATTTTACTGCATCCTTTTAGATTTGTGTACGTCAGGGACGCAGGATGCTTACCTATCAGCATCTCTGGGTTAGTGAATAATAATTGATGAATACTGTTTATAACACATTGCTTACAGATTCTTTTTCTTTTTTCTTTCAGGTAAGTGACTGGAAATTTTTTATCGGTGAATTGGCTACGGTGAATGATACTTATTAATACTTTTTTTTTAATTCCACGAGAAATTCTCAGGTAAGAATTATCATTTTCTGTTTTCGAGGTTGGGTTGATATGTTGGGATTAAAATAAAATTAAAATTAAAAGAATGAGCCTTCACCGGAAGAACCCTCCGCGCATGTGTGGGGAAAATGACCCACTTACTTCCCACAAGAGAATCTCTCGACCATTCAGACTTAGACCTTGTCTGGGACATGACACCACTACTGGCCAGGGAGAAATCTCGTTGTCATGTAGTGGCTATGTCCCATGAATGAAGCCTAAATCATAAAACCACCTTCTGTCTTTGTGTGGTTCTTTTTCGTTCTTTGAATACCTTTTTTTTTTCAGCGCGATCATCAAATAAGATGGGGTTAAAAACAAACTCAAAGAACACGCACCGAGAATAACCACAGCTACCTTTTAGCCCTAAAACCTAAAACCTCTTGCTACCACATAGATATACACGAGGACCGTCTAGGGCTTCTTCCAAAAATCATAAGCAAAGCCATCATCATCAGTATCATCTTGTCGTGCTGCCATCAATGATTCCCATGATTTTCCATCACTCCTGACAAGTTGTCCTGAGGACATTTAGTATCAGCGCCGAGCTGATCAATGTAACTTTAACGGTCGGCCACTCTGGTGTACCCATGTGTAGGAGTCCAGAGGAGATTGTCACTTATGAGTTTGTCTTTACTTTTCCAGTAGTGTCCAGCACATCTTTTCTGTCTTTCTACAGCTATGCTTTCTAGATAGCTGCTTCCAGGGTTTGTTTTGTTCAGGACAGCACGCAGCATACGAAAATTATTATACCACTGTAGTATCCGCTCTTACTGCAAAATATTATCTTTATTCATCTCTCCTATTTCATGGTAAGGGCTTTTGATATCCTGAGTCTATAACCCAGCAAAAACGGCATATCATAGCTAGATTTTGTTAGGAAATTTGCAAGGGAGAAAAGAAAAAAGTTTGCAAATATTAAGGACGTCTTTTGTGGATTTTTTATGAAGCCCATGAATTAATGTCATAAAAGCTAGAGTGTGTGTACAGCTCGTTTCGGAAGGCTGCAAACGTACATGTTATCCAGTGGGCTTTCAAGGCCTGATGAGACTGTTCTTCTTTTTGGCACCGAAAGCGGAATTGTGGGATATCTGATTTTATTTTCAAATTTTATAATTGGTTTTATTTTTATTTTTGTATTTGTTTCAATTAAAAATGTATTAGTTTGATAATCACCACACAATAAATTTAGAATAAACAAATTACAGTCCAGTTTGAAATTGAATGGTAATTTTGTGGTGTTAGTATTAGCCCTGAACGACATTTTCTGATGGTCTAAGTTCTCGGTTTAACGTAGACAACTACGAAATGCTAATTAGCATCTTTCCCTCCGTCCTAAATAGAAGTATCAGTATCATCATGGTCCGAACCTGAAATTGTTAGGGTCCAGTCGATGGGTCAAATAGTTATGTTTTAAAATATTCGTATTCGATAGGATTGTATGCACTCCTCCCAACAAAAGTTTAAGAAACATACACAAAAATGTAAATATGAACATACAATGAGCGTGATTCCCGACTTCTTTGCATAAAATCATCCTAGACGGTTTGGCATATTTTTAAAATCAATCTAAATGTGGTGTATTTGAGAACCGCTCACCAGGTGGAAAAGGGGGTTAAAGAGTTGGAATATTTTGATTTATAAGGTGTGCTGAAGTCCACCACTTAAACTTATAGACTCTGCGTTGGCGCGTGGATTAACGCCAGCCAACCAGCAGCTCGAACACAGGGTTAGTTAACTAATTAATTACTGATCTTGAAAGCCATTCATTTGCACGTATTCGACAAGGACGAACGGATCTGCAACCAAGGACTCTGGTCAACCAAAGGATTCTACCCAACACTAAGGATCAGCCACTGCTTAACTTAAGGGATCTCCACGGTAAAGTGCTCTCACTTGAAGCGTAATAATGGCAACAAAAATCGTAACCGAAAGAAAATTAATTTCCACCAAACATCAATAGAGAAAAGCGTGAGTGAATAAGCGAAAAAAAATCTTTTAAAATATTTGATAAAAAGTGATACTGGTAATTTCGCTTCCAACGCAGCGGATCCTTGCGGTAAATGAGGAGCTGATGGTAGGTGTGGCGCTCCACCTCAGATGCTAAAATAATCTCCTTGGTCTAGCGCTAGTGAAAAGAGGATAGACTCCCTCGCTGTCTGACTGATACCGACAATAGGCCGCTCCGACTACTTTACTTTTATATAGCATATATTCATTTCCGAGTTATTACTTCTATATGGCTGCACCATTTGGACTTTAACGAAGCGCTTGGAGAAAAAGTTAGATGAAAACTACACAAGGATGCTACCTGCAATTTTGAACAAATCTTGGGAGCAGCATCGTACAAAACAGCAGTTGTGGGGCCACTTACCTCCCATCTCACAAACCATCCAAGTAAGACGAGCAAATCATGCTGGGTACTGTTATGGAAGTAAATACGAACTATATTAAAAATTTCCTTATGTCACATCCTGTTCGAGCGGATGGGTTGGTAAATACCTACAGTTGGTAAAGTGTTCGGCTAGTAATCACAGGGTTCTTGGTTAGATACCGGCCCTCGCCAACTCAGTGTATGAGTAGCACAGGGATCTGTGCGGTAAAGTGAGGAGCTGTTGGTAGGTGTGGCGCTCCACCTCAGATACTAAAATAATCTCCTTGCTCTATCGTTAATGAAAAGGGGATAGACTCCCTTGCTGTCTAGTTGATACCGACATACCATACCGACATAATCATAAAGGAGCCATTTTAGCTCAGTCGGTAGATCAACCGCCTTGGAATCGCAAAATTCTGATTTCAATACCGCTCCTCGATACCTCAGCGTATGAGTAGCACAGTTCGGGTAATCTGTTCTCTGTGGCAAAATAGGGTGCTGATGGTAGGTGTGGCGCTCCACCTTTGCAAAACAATCTCCCTGGTCTAGTGCTAGCGAAAAGGGATAGACTCCTTCGCTGCCTGGCTGATATATACTATAGGTTTATTTACTTATAATTATGAAGACATCTGCCCTCTACAGAAAGTCATAAAGGTTGTGGGGGGAGGGCACGGTCTGCCCCATGTCTGTTCTGGAACTTTTATTTTTGACAACTTCTCTCATCTTGTTAATTGTCCTAATTGTCTTCATCACGTAACCTGAAGATGATTTTGACAAGTTCATCGCTCGAAATACTCGTAAATATTCAGTGCAAGATAAAAATGCACAAGAAATATAAAAACTCTCTTAGAAGCCCACTTGAGCTTAAATTGGCCTTATATCATAAGTGGCAGTAAACACCATTACCTATTCTGTAGAATCATATAATGACTACAAATGTTTTAATTCTCTGACGCCCACAAATTCCAACTCCTAGAAATTGCCAAAGTTTAAAGATTTTTTTTTTTTTTTGGACAACAGACATTTGTTGGTTGGTTGGTTGGTTGGATTTTACGGCATGTCAACCCTGTTGGGATATTTTATGCCGAATATATTTTTTATTCATTCTTGATGGGTATACATTTTTTTAACTCAATTTTTTTAAACTCATTTTTTTATTTCTTTGATATACCATAAACCAAATAAGGATATTTGTTTAAACATACTGACGCATAAATGGCTGATATTTTTTCTTCTTCTTAAATAAAAAAAAAAAAATATGATAAAAATGCTTAAGGCCCTGCTTGGCAAACTTAGCATTGAGATGAATTTCCAGTTTAGGGAGCAAAAAAATAAATATACGCGTAGCTGAATTTGATGAGAGTGAAAAACATTTCGACACTAGCTTATATATATATATATATATATATATATATATATATATATATATATATATATAAAGTTAAAAGAAAGTTATGAGTATATATAAAAAAGATATGAAAACACCACAAAATGCTGTTAAAGTGAAACATTTTATAATTTCGCTGATATTGAACAATATTTCGATTTTATGAAAATCGTCATCAGAGCTTGTTTATACTCCGTGTTTTGCAACGCCAAGGTTTTTGTTTTGAACTCATATGACTTTTATCTCCGTTCTTAACAACACGGAGTATAAACAAGCTCTGATGACGATTTTCATAAAATCGAAATATTGTTCAATATCAGCGAAATTATAAAATGTTCTCACTTTAACAGCATTTTGTGGTGTTTTCATATCTTTTTTATATATATACTCATATATATATATATATATATATATATATATATATAATGTGTGTGTGTGTAAATACTTCGTCTAGAATTATTTTATTTTATTTTATCTTATAAGTCAAATAATTTTAAAAGATTTTAAGTTTTAATCAGTGTGGTAGTTCCTGTTAATGTACATTCAATGCTTCAAATAGATGTTTAAAAATCATTTAGTTTTAAAAGAACTGAATAGAAAAACAACAACAACAAAACTCTTAAACTTAAGGTACAAATAACGTGATTACTCTTACCCTCTGGGCATAAAATAACCCCAGACGGGTTGAAATACCATTAAAATCAATTACGTCTTCATTTAAATTTTGAATTATGAAATATAAGAAAGGAACTCGATATTTTTATCACACCTTCTACTAAATATTTTTCCATTATTTTCTGCAGTCTTTGAGAAAAACATTATAATTCTATCCCCCAATATATATTTAATCGTTCTGGACAAATAAATCTTCTAGATGCCCCTTGTTAGGCTTCCAGAGAATTGGTAATTTCCCATGAAGAGAATCCTGTAAAGAACGGAATAAATGGAATTCTAAAAGTGCAAAGTATGGTGAATATTACAGGCGAATGAAACCTTCCCAGGATAGTTGAAATTATTTTCTGCCTATTCAATAAAGAATAATGTGGTGAAACGTAATCCTAATTATACATTACGCTCTTTCTCTTAATTAGTTCATTTGAAAGGATTTTAGTCTACCTATGCTGCTGCGTTCTCGACTTCCCAACAGAACTAATTAGGCCCAACCAAAGATTCCGTAAAATACGAAATATATATTTGAGTAAAATTGACCGAAAACATAGTTTAAAATGTACTAAAAATAAATTACATGTGTAATATTATTATTATTTTTTGTTTTTTTTTATTTTAGTGATGCTCATTATGTTACTACTTTTCGACTTAGACAAAAATGTGACCTTAAATAATTGATTTAATTAATTTAATTCGTTTTTAAAATGAAAATGAGCCAACAAATTGGCAGTGACTAGAACAAATATTTATATTAACGCACTCGTATATACTCAAACAAGAACAACAATCACTATGTGAAACATGTCAAATACCTTTGACTGTTAAACACTTATTCATGGAATGTAGGTTTTTTTCTCACATCAGAAACCGTTATTTTAATGCAAACAATATAAAAGATCTATTTGAAAATGACAACGTGGAGGACATGCTGTCCTTTTTGAAGGAAATAAAATTATAACATAGAATATAGACATGAAATTAATCAATAGCATACAAAAGGATCCCCGATAGTGCTAACACATTGTTAAAACCACTTCCTAACCGTTAGGCATGACATAAACCCAGACGGGTTGATATGCCGTTAAAATCAATCAACCAACAAGAAAAAGAATTTCTGATTTATATGTGAATAATAATTTATGACGAGAACTAAACTAGTAAATATACACTGGAAATATGATTTTTAGATGACTGGAATTCTAACAGAAATTGTAAAATATTCTTCAAAACAGCCAAAATATATTAATGAGCTATTTTACTTTTAGTGTCATTAACGAAGGAAAAAAGAATTCGAAATGAAAAAAATCCCAATTGTTTATGATTTATCAAGTAATCCTTGATTATGTTGAGGATGATGGTAATGATAATAATGATGATGAAACGCGTGGGAATGCCCGTGGCGTAATGGCTAACGTACTGGACTTTGACATCATTGTAAGTGAGTTCGAAATCCAATTGCGGTATTTCGTTCAATTACCCTTGGGAAAGGTTTACAAAAAATTGCACTTTGTGGAACTGCTCATCTAATTAGGAGAATACTGTTAATGTCAGTGGAAAAGTAACACCAGTCTACCCCCTCCCCTGCAAAGGGAAAAAAATCATAAAACATAAAATGTATATAATAACTGCGTTCCTCGGGTAAAGATCCAGTGAGGGATCGTAAGAAAGCGAAAGTAAAGTCGAAAACTAAATACATCATCATCATCATTGTTATTATTATTATTATTATTATTAGTAGTAGTAGTAGTAGTAGTAGTTGTTTAATAATAATAATAATAATAATAATAATAATAGTTGTAATAGTAGTAGTATTCACTGTTAGCCATTTACGTGCTCTGAGCATAATTACTTTGAGGTACCACCGTTAAGAAAAAAATCAAATGACGTCTTTAAACTGAAGAAATATATTCTCCAAACTTTGCGAAGACAGTAGAATAAAACAAAGAAAATTATATTATTAAAAGGGAGTACAGAATAAATTTAGGGAAGATACAGATCTTAATACATGTTAAGGCTGAAAATTGGGCATCTCACCCCCCCCTCGTTTGCTCTCTCTCTCTCTCTCTCTCTCTCTCTCTCTCTCTCTCTCACTTAAAAAGTAAATTTATACAAATAAAACAATAGAACTACATTATTAGTCGTAGACAAAAAAATTAGGAAAGAAGTCACAAAACTTTACAGACTCTACAATACAGAGATATAGAAGCACACAGACATTTTTCAACAGTTTGAAACATCTTCAATAGCAGACTGTCTCCTCCTGTGAAGACGATGACTTCACCAAAATTCACTTTATTATTTCGAGAAATTATATTTCATCTGTATTACTTGTTAATAATTGTCTTATGGTGCCGAGTATAATTAGGAATAAAGATTTGAAAAAGAAAAAAAAGATAGGTCAGATTTCTTTGTTGCCTCTTCCGAAATATAATGTCCAACACACAGTGCTGATGCCGCTGTTACGTTGTAGGGTAGGTCGACTTTTCACTTTTTTTAAATATCAAATTGTCTATGCGAAAGTTGTGTGTTAGTATACTAAATACTGATACCAAACATTAGACCATTTACTTGTACCATTGTTTGAGGAAATAGCATCAAAGATCGACTGCTGAAATTCACAAAAAGTCCTTGTTTTTTTTTTTAATTTGGCCCAGAAATTGTTTAAAAATTTTACTGTTTCAATGTTTAAATCCAAAATTTGTTATCATTTTAAAATAAAATAACATTTTATGATTTAAATATTGAAAACGGTAAATTTTCACACCAATTTCTATGTCAAATGTTGTAAAAACAAGGATTTTTATGAATTTCAGCAGACGATCTTTGATGCTATTTCCTCAAACAATGGTACAAGTAAAAGATCTAATTTTTGGTATCAGTATTCAGTATACTAACACAAAACTTTCGCATAGATGGACAATTTGATATTTTTTAAAGTGAAAAATCGACCTACCCTATTACTGCAGCCCTGCTTAAGTTAATTGAACTCAGAGATCAACTATTTTCACCATCCGTTTTAGGTAGGTTTTTTTTATCATTCAATGGTTGTGGTTAGCTTAACGTTCTATTTCTGATCAGGAGATATTTTCGAGAAAATGTGTTGTCACTGACATGTCACGATGATTAAAGAAAAAGATACTGAAGAAGTTAGCACTCTGTGAAACTACTTTTATGTAACGGTCTAACTAGTAAAGTAAAAAGTAAAGTAGGCGGAGTGGGTTACTGTCAGCAGATTCCCTTTTCACTATCGCGAGACTACAGAGGTTGATTTTGAGGTGGAGCGCCACACTTACCATCAGCTCTTCACTTTATTGCACAGTTCCAAGATGTGCTACTTAAGTTCTGAGTTAGCGAAGGCCGGTATTGAACCCTGAACCTTGAGTTTCTTAGGCAGATAGTCTACCGACTGAGCTAAAGTAATACTTTGGATATGTCTGGCTTACAAAGTAAGGAAGACGGAGTGGTCTAATGTTGGTATCAGCCGGACAGCGAGATAGTCTACCCCCTTTTCAATAATGCTTATACTATCTTTGCCTATGAGATGGAGCGCCAAACCTACCATAATCTCTCTCTTTACCACACAGATCCCAGCTGCATTACTGATACACTGAGTTAGCGAGGATCGGTATAGAACCCGGATGCTCTACCGAGTAAACTAAAGTAGTAAACGTTTGCGGAGAGGCCTATTGTTGGTATTAGCTGGATAACGAGAGAGTCTATCCCCTTTTCTCAAGCGCTTGATAAGGGTGATTGTTTTTGCTGATGTGAAGCGTCACACCTACCGTCAGCTCCCCACTTTACCACACAGATCAGATTATGCACTCCGTGCTACTAATACGATGAGTTGGTGGGGATTGGTATCGAACCCGGAACTTGCGATTCCTTGGTGGGTGCTCTACCAACTGAGCTAAACCAACCCCTAAAGTAGTACTAATAACAAAAAAGCTGTTACAAACACTGCCACCCTTGGCGGGAGGGGGGCTATTAAGTCTGAAAGCAATTATTGCCAGGAATTGTTTCACGTCTTGTAAAATCTGCGATAATTATTAATTTCCGGACGCTTGTGTTATCAATTAACCAAGCACGCGTTTTTCAAATTCGTCCCCGCATAAAACGGCAATGTTCCGGTCAACTCGATGGCTATAAAGCCCTTGAAATGCTTTTGTCTGCCATACCAGCCGGTGAAATGTGTGTGGGAGGGGGGTCATAAAACCTGAAGCCCCTGACCACATCTTGACACTGAAAGCGTTCAAATGGTAATTATGTAAATGGTTCTGCGACAGAGAAACATCACGAATAAATCCCAAAAGCAATGGAAGGAAAAACGACAAGAAAATAAAAATAAAATAAAAAAACTTGTTTTTTTTTTCATGTGTTCAGTAACGTAGTCTAGAAATGAATTAGCGCGCAAAATATATATGCATTAGTTGAAGTACCAGCATTGCTTACATCAGGGGTGTCGAAACCTTTTGTAAAAAGAACCAAATTTCATAAAGGGAAGATGCCCGAGGGTCAATGGTTCCTTCTGATGTTTTTAAGCACAAACTTGCGTGCAAATATACACTTCGAATACTTTCGTTATGTTGTCAGAAGCTTCCGAAAACCATAGATTGTTAGAGTTCCATCGTAAACAAATGCCGAAAAGATTTTCCTAAAATTATTAAATTTATCAGAAGTGAAAATTACCATAAAACATTGTTTAGGTTTACAATCAACAGGAAAGAAAGCAAAAAGTATAACTTTTTAATTTGTCTGGCGATTTTACATATTCTGGTTCAAATCGCACTGGGCGAATCGACGCCGTGCTCTGTCATGCCATACATAGCCGTGTCATTACTAATATATGGCCGTACCACTTGAACACTGACGAAATACTCAAAGAAAAAGTTTGATACGAACGATTCAATGATGCTGAGTACTGTTTTTAACAATTCCTGAAAGCAGCATCCAACCAAGCAGGATTTGTACGGCCACTTATCTTCCATTTCACACACCAACAAGTAAGACAAGCAAGACATGCTGAGCACTGCAAGAGAAGTAAGTACGAACTTACATTAACCAGCTTTACATAGACATTGATTGCTATCTAGTGGACACTGAGCTATGGCAGATAGGGACAGATAGCAAGAGAGAGTCAATGGAATGTGTGCTGTCGACACGCCTTGATGCTGATGAAATAATGTTTAGGACTGTATAGTGCTGTGAAGCGATAAAATTGAAGATAATTTTGGAGAGAAATATATTTTAAGCAAGTGATACTTTCGAGATTTATTGAATTAAACATTATTGCTTTTTGTCCAGATTGTTGGTTTCTACGTATCCAGCTTGAAGAACTATCTATAAACCAATGTTTAATTAAGTGTGAATAATGATTTTTCTTTCTTTTGAAGTTTGAAAGTTTATATTACATATAAATAGTTACGTCTTACAGAATCGTAGCTTCACGCTGATTCATTTATTTATTACTAGAATCCTCCCTCTCGATAACAGTCTCATGAGAGCCAATGTGCATTTTTACTTTAAAATAGACCCGAGAGTGCAATAAGTATCCATACTAAAGTTGGAAGTTATACATCAAATTGTTTGGGGAGTCGTAGACAGCGTGAATATATTCAATTATTAATCTAGATTTGCTGGGCTTACCAAAAAGTTATTTCCTTAGTAAGTTTTATTTATCAAATAAAATGTGATGTAATAGTTAGGAAGCTAGATTAGCAGACCGTTGTTTGTGAGTTCGGTTCTCACTGAGTGTCCGATACTTCTTTTATATTCATCATTGTATTATACGCATTAATTAAGAACGTTGAAAATAAATATTTACTGCACGAAAGAATAAAACTGTTCCCAATATATATATTTACCAACCCATTCATAAAACCAGGATGCGACACAAAGTTAATTTCTTAGGCGGAGTTTAACAGGTTTCAATTCAGAGTTTTCCTTCTCCTAGACAGGTTACCTAGCTACGGTTAAAGAGCCCAGTATCCCTACTATTTTCCCATAGCTGGAGGGAGAGTAGTTGATGCATACCTTTCCTAAGGGTATTAGCGCTATGGGAAATGCAAACAACCTCGTCCAGGATTTGAACTCGGGTGACGAGTACATTTCCTCCGACTCTAACCATTACACCACGCACCTCCAAAACTGTTCTCAATATATATATTTACCAACCCCTCCTCACGAGCAGGATGCGACATTATATGCTACACTCCCCTAATATTTACCCATAGCTGGAGGGAGAATTGGATTCCTACCTTTCCCAATGTTATTAGCGCCAGTCGAAATGCAAACAGCATTGTCCAGGAATTGAACTCGGGTCGACGAGTCTATTTCCTACGACACTAACTATTAGACCACGTGCCTCCATCTGTTCTCAATATAAAACTACAAAAGTATTGATGTATATACAACAGAATTTATGGTGTAATAAATATTGAGGGTTTTACACTAGCTTAATCCAGTGCTTCACAAAAAGGATTTCGTTCAAAAAGTATAGAGATTAGTTTCATTTTTTTTTCCAGCTTGGCAATGACTTCATCTATGTGTTTACTCAACCACTCCTTAAAAACAGGATGTGACACATTGTATTTTTAAGCGGGGTTTAATGGGTTTGAATTCGAAGTTTCATTCTCCTAGATCGGTTGCCATACCAAGGTTAAATAGCTCATTCTGTCATGTTATTTGCACATAGCTTGAGGGAGAAGAGATTAATTCATATATTTCTCAGCCACGCCCAGGATTTGAACTAGGTTCACAGTGTCCATTTCCTACAATAGTAACTATTACACCATCTGGACATCATTATTTTCATAAATAATTTGCTCAAGTTTGCACACGTCTTTATTCAAATTTAAATTATGATAATTTTTTAAATCTTCCTCATATATATATATATATATATATATATATATATATATATAATGTGTGTGTGTGTTGTAGTAATCTACAGATACCGTTTTTCACGTATCACATGTGTGGCTAGACTTCCCAGGCTACCCCAGTCGTGATTGAAACCCAACTTATTTATAATCAGTCAGAGTTTTAACCTCTCGGCCGTCATCAGCACCTACAAGTGAATGAGGATTATACAGATAAATACCTACATAGGTATATGTGTCAAGTTTACCATTGAGAGATCATATCCATATAAAAGGAGAGCCTTGCTTTAAGTGTAAAGCGGTAACCGTCAGCTAAATTCCCCTTTAGAGAGATCTACCAGTTGGGAGCATATATGTCATTCACAGCCACTGTTTCGGCATATCACGTCTCCATGGTGTGGCTAGACTTTTAATCAGCAACACGAGCTGAATTAATGTTGGACAAATGCCTTTTTCTAATACCTTATACTTCACTCTTGATTGTGTTAATCACAGACGTGCCTTAGCAAAAATTCCACGATTTCATATATTCATTTTCTTTTAGAACTTTTCAAACTATATTTTTTAATTCGTGTAACATTTTGCACCAACTGTTTTCCTTCATTCTATCCAGTTATGGGTAAATAGAATAGAATAGAATAGACTCTTTAACCATGGCTACGCAACCAGTCTAGGAGAAGGAAAAAAATATATATATGAACAAAGAATATGCCACATTTACACCAACACATAGAGATAGATGTGAAAAATCGAACGCCTTAATGTTAAGCAAGCCCAAAGAGGAGTGAGTTTAAGAGGAGAGTCGCCTCGACAGCAAAAAGAGCCAGAAAGAGGGAGAAGAAACAGCAGCTCCAGAAAGCATCACAGTTTGTGTGCAGTCAGTGCACCAAAGACTGTCACTCAGGGATAGCCCTGCACAGCCACTTGCGCAAATACAGATACTTTTTTTTATTTATATATTTATTCATTTATTGGGACACCTCGCTATCGTCCTTAGTGAACGGAAAGGTTGCGAACAGCAACAAATAATATATATATATATATATTCACAAATAAAGTAATCAAATTTAAAGACCTAACGTCATAAAATTTCTTAAAATTGCAAGTGTGCGCGTGCCAGTGAGCTGGTATTAAAAAAAAACACGAAATTAAATTTGAAAACACAAATCAGTAAGAGGGAAAAATGATACCAACTAGAGTGGATAGTAAATATTCCACCTTTTAAAATCAGACTTGAAGAGGTAAATAATGCCGAAATAAATTTTGATTTATATCTTAACTCAGATACTCATATTTCCATTCATTTATAACTCCGTACACACACACACACACACACACACACACACACACACACACACACATATATATATATATATATATATATATATATGGATTAATATGGAAAATAAATCCGAAATATTAAGAAATTTGAAAAAACAAGTGTTCCGAAAATAGGATGAATTTATTCATCGATGTTTAAACATTTCGGTTTCTTTAAAACATCTCCTATCATCTATAAAACATCCATCAATTTCTTCACCACAAGATACATCCTGATGAAGGTTTAAAGAAACCGAATGTTTAAACATCGATAAATAAATTCATCCTATTTTCGGAACACTTGTTTTTTCAAATTTCTTATATATATATATATATATATATATTAATATGTTTAGTTGTCAATTTTGATTGAATCCTATCATAGAAACACTTGATACTTCCACCTATATATATATATGTGTGTGTGTGTGTGTGTGTGTGTGTGTCTAGGGTGATTCAATCTCGACATTTTGTATTACTCCTCCTGCTTAGAATTTTGTTCCACTATCTCCTGCAGTCTTTGAAACAAACATTAAAATTCCATTCTCCAATATATATTTAATCGTTCTGGACAAAGAACTCTTCTAGATGCCCCTTTTTGGGCTTCCAGTGAATTGGTAATTTCCCATGAAGAGAATCCTGTAAAGAACGGAATAAATTGAAATCTAAAAGTGCAATGTCTGTGAAATATTGCAGACGAGTGAAACATTCCCAGCAAATCTGGAATTAGTTTCTGTCTACTCAACAAAGAATAAAGCGGTCAAATGCTATCTTTATTATACATTACGCTCTTTTTCTTAATTAGTTCATTTGAAAGGATTTTAGTCTACCTATGCTCCTGTGTTCTCGACTCACATAACTAATGTTTATATTCAGAACACAGAAAAACAGTTGATTACATTATAAATGAATGCAGAAATACAAGAGTAGATATAACTGGGTGGGAACTGTGATCCACTGGGAGTTATGCAAGAGACTAAACTTTTGCCTTACTGATAAATGGTATATGTACAATCCAGAGGGCACATCACGTAGTGTAATGTTAGCAAGTTAGATTCACAAACCATTGTTATTGAGTTCGAATCTCGCTGGGCGCCCCATACTTCTGGCCTTGTGCAAAATTTAAGTTAAGCTTAATAAATAACCATGCATTATGAAATGAGACCTTTAAAATTATCTGGGACGTTGAAATACAAACGGATTCTAGCCAAAAGACCATGGCAAGCCCCAACCCCTTTTTATCGTATGGGTGCTAGAAGGCGGTCGTGGGCGGTTCTACATGTCCTGGGAATGACGTTAAACTCTATCTGATGGTGAGGTTCCAGTTTTGGAGGTTTGGGGAATGTGGAGCACCCCTTCATCACCATTGCTCCCTGGTCCACTCTGACCCGGAGTGGTAGTACCTGTTAGGGTCCCATCTATGGGTTAAATAGAAAAATGTATTTATAAAAAAATTGTATTATCTATTAAGAATTGATTTATTTCAAAACTTTATCGGCATTAAATGACCCACTGAGGTTGATATGCCGTAAAACAAAACAAAACAAACAAACAAACCAAAAGACAAGGCCTAATGTTAATTAACAAGAAAATAAGTTGTTTTGAGGATTTTGTTGTTACAGCAGACCATAGAGTGTAAATCTATCTATCTATACATATATAAACGACAGTTTGTATGCATGTATGTATGTATGTATGTATGTATGTCCGGAGGAAACTATGAAAATACAATTAATGACAAAGTAAATATGTATGCACATTCACTATCACTAGATCTTGCGTTTTGAGCAAAAATAATAAAGATTTTATTTATATTTGTGAAGATAATTAGAAAATTTATCACAGCAGGGAATTTTTTTTGTGCATTTAATATTTTATATAGGAGACATTAATTTTTCTTTTCAGAGTGTCTGGATCAACGCAAGGTATTTTTTACGTAGGGATTTTAATTGGGCATCCTGCGAGGATCCGACTCGCAATGCAACAATAACGGATCTGCTAGACTACCTTTTTACTCCCATCTCTACCCAGGCGACAGTGGATAACCGTTTATAGTAACATTAGAACCCAAAGACAAGTAGAATTACTGATTCATATCTTATTTATGACTAGATATAAACTGTAACTTTTTAAGTTCAATTTGGGAATAACCCAATTCAACTTGAAACTAAACAAATTCAAAATGGAGTAGCTAAATTCAATTTGAAGCCAAGTAAATTCAAAATGGAATAGCCAAATTCACTTTGGAATTAAGCAATCTTTTTTTACGAGATAAGACTTTAAAATTGAATATCTTATTATAATGGATATTCTGTGTCTGTCTGTAACCTGAACTACGTCACTGATTACGTTAGGATACCCCCAGGAATTCCATACGTTAATCACCGAGTATTTAATTTATAGTCAAAATCATTAATGCATAGAAAAATCATATTTATCAACGATGTCTCTATGAAAATCTGAGTTAGATTGCCACAAAACAGCCCATGTTATTAGTGCGTGATCTGCTTGGACTCTCCTGAGTATTCTAACCAATCTTAACATTGTTGTTGCTTGGATGGTCTCGATTCTTATTCTGATTTTAATCCAGACGTTATTCCAAAACTTTGGGGTACGTTCCAATGACACCAACCACAATTGCTACAACCCTCACATTCTACAGTTTCTTCTCTTCTTTTTGGGGGTATTTGTCTATCTTTTTGTTTTCTTTTCGTTTCGTTCGTTCGTCTTCTTTTTCCGGCATTGGTGACACTCCAACATTCCTAATCTAACCCCTTTTTTGATATAATTACTTAAGTGCTATTGCTAAACATTACTATTCTTAATATAAATAATCTAGTTATATGATAACAAATATTTATGTCTAATACTACTAATTTGCATACATTCATATGGTTTCAAGTATTCATATTTAATACTAATTATTCTATGGTTTCAAATAATCTTTTCTATATAATAAAAATCATTTGTTTGCGAAGCATTATACTATTTATAGGATATCCTAAAGTATCAAGTATTATTTATTATGAAACTATATTTGTATTTGTCTATCTGTTTTCTTTTCGTTTCGTTCGTCTTCTTTTTGGCGCCTCGGTGACACTCCACCATTCCTAAGCTAACCCCTTTTTTTAATTGGTAGTATTGAATTGTGACTGAGTGTGTTTGCATTTATGCATGTACATATATATTCTTTCAAAAATAATTTATAATTTTCATTCAACAAATAGATATGATGTGTCACTAGTTTCATCGCTTCTTTTATATGATATCATTTTTTAAATATTTGATGGCTATAAAAGAGGCGATGAAAAATGGACTAGTGATGCAGCTTATCCATTCGTTGAATGAAAATTATGAATTATTTTTGCTAAAAAAGTTTCTAAAAAAAACTTTACTTCGCGTGATGACCTAAAGTTGAATTTATAATGGAGGAAAAAAAAGAAATATATCAGACATATCACATATATATATTATATATATATATATATATATATATATGTATATATATCGCAGACATACTGTAAATTTAATATTTACTCTATATATTTACCTATATATATATGTGCTGTGTAAACATTTACTATCCCCCCTCTCTCTCTCTCTCTCTCTCTCTCTCTCTCTCTCTCTCTCTCTATATATATATATATATATATATATATATATATAGAAATTCAATATTCTTCCTCCCCATTCACACATCTCTATATATATATATATATATATATATATATATATATATTATATATATATATATATATATATCATGTGTATATATAATATAGATATAGATGTGTTATAACATATAGATATACATGTATGTGTATATATATACATTTATATGAATATGTATATAAATAGGAATATATATATATATATATAGATAGATATATATAGATAAATAGATAGATATGTGTGCATAAATATGTATATATATATATATATAAACATGTGTATATGTACAAATAAATATGAATATATATACGTGTATATATATATATATATATCATACTGATATATATATATATATATATATAGTACCTATATATACTGAAAATTCAATATTCCCTCATATATATATATATATATACAGTGATAAAGAAATTCCACATGCCTCTTTCTTTGCTGTTTTTATGAGCGTTTTCATTTTGATATTTGATTTTTTCTTTTTAAAATTAATGTAATCCAAATTTTGTTACTTACAATAACCAGATGTAAGAATTAACAAACAATTCTGCCCATGATTAGCTTCCTGATAATTTAATTCTCGTCAATCCACACTATTTCACCTCCACATCCTCCCTCTCTCTGTCTCTCTTTCTCTTTCTCTCTGTGTCTGTCTGTCTTTCTGTTTGTCTCTCTTTCTCTCTCTCATGTTTGAAAACAAATTGCTAGTACGGCCACTATATGATACAGTACAACCTAAAATGCGAAATAAAGAAATAAAGAAAGAGAGTAAGTTTTATAGAAACTTTTGGAGACTCTGTACTCATCCAGACACCATTCTTTGATTCTTGGCCCGACACATCACTGGGAACAATTCATCAGATCTGAGAGAATGAGACGGAGAAGTGTTTGGGTAGGGAAGCTGGAAGGAACAGTTTGTATTAAGATTCATGAGAAAGAGTGGAGGTGATGAGGCGGAGGCGGAGGATGACAAGGCACGGTAATGGCGCCGAGAGAAGATTGGCTCTGTCCATAACTACAGTTAAGCCCGGAGACCCACCTATCCATCTATCCACACTGAATCAAGATTCATTTAAACCAGCCAGCGTGGGCAGGGGTTCGTAAAGGATTTTTGTCACAAGGTTTCCAACGATCGATGCATTTGCATGCCAAGAAATGAATTATTGAAACAAAGGAATCGTTTGGGTTATGCAAATGGCGGCTGGTCTTTCCCAACTTTCCAGGGGCCATCTGCTGAATTTTGATGCCCTCGAAACTTCGTGGACACACGGTAGTGATAGGTCGACGGCGGTAGCCGTAGCCGAAACATGACGACAAGGACAACTTTGTAAAATAAATAAATAAATAGATAAAACTCAATGTTGATGCACTGCGCATGCTTAGATTCTCTGTCAAGGGCTGTGGTGGGAAAACATGGAGTTTGTACAGTGATGAGGTATTTGTTGGAAGTATGGCGGGGTATGGGAATCTGGTTTATGATATTTTTTTTATCCTCGGAAAAGTTTCTAATCAAAATATAAAGTCGCTATGGAAAGTGGATCTTTTACTGTTCCAACTCTAGATTTGCGTTTTTTTGTTTTTGTTTGTTTGTTTTTATTTGTAATCCGACCATTAATTGTCTTGGATGTCCATTATTTACTTTGATTTTTTATATATTTTTATCTATCTATTTATTTATTTATTTTTTGTGCTCTTTGCTTCGTGAACGGACCGTTTTTTCCTGGGTAGCTTTTTTTTGTAGCTTTTGCGGGTCGCGCTCTCGTTTTTGTTTCGTTTTGTCAATCTTCTTCCTTTTTTTTCAAAAAATTCAACTCGATTTTCCCATTTTGTTTCTTTACTTCTAAATTTTTTTATTTGCCACCTACCCTCTAATTTATCTTTGTTTCTCTTCCTTTCTCTTTGCTCTTCATCCGCTTTTTTTTTTTGCTGCTCTTTATCTCCTCCTTCTTTTTGTTTATTTACTTTTCTTCCTTTTCGTTTTTTTCCTTTCTCTTTTTGTTGGCCTTTGCGCTCTAATTTTTCATCGACTTTCTTTTTCTATTTTCTCTTCCTCACCTTTCTCTCCCTATTTTCACATCTCTATCTCTAACTCTTTCTCTTCTCTGTCTCTGTCTCTGTCTTTCTCTGTTTTGCCTTTTCCTTGCCTCTCTCTGTCTATATGTATATATATTCTCTCTTCGCCACTTGCCCTCCGTTCTTTATTCTATTTGCCATCATCTCTCTCTCTCTCTCTCTCTCTCTCTCTCTCTCTCTCTCTCTCTCTCTCTCTCTCTCTCTCTCTCTCTCTCTCTCTCTGCCACTTTCCAAATAAAAGACAGAGAGAAACATTGCCGATTCAGATGCGTGTTTCGTTTGACTCCATCAGCAAACAGAATCGTTCGGGATCCTTTGTTTAAAAAAAAACTGTTCGTAAAAAAGACGATTATATTTGATTTGTGTTTGTCGTTGTCACGAACGATGGACGTTCCGTTTAACAATTTCCAAACGATAAAAAGAAACATTGTATTTTTATTTGAATTCTAATAAACGTCGGTACCAGCTGCCACTAGTTGAATGACTCCAACACCACCAAAAAATGGTCGGAGAATACACGGCCAAAACGTCGTTAATAAAAAAAGACGTGAAAAATATGCAAAATCTTAAGATTCTTTAAATTATTTTTTAATAAAGACGTGTATACAGATAATTTAGATATAAAGGGATGATTTCTAGATGTCTAGATTTTGTCTAGATGAGTCAGTATCCAATAGAAAAAAAATGAGGGGGAGTACTCGTGGCGTAGTGGCTAATGTGTTTGACTGTGACATAGTAGCGAGTGAGTTCGAACTCCAGTCGTGTTATGTTCAATTTCGATGATATGAACTCACTTATCCCCCAGCAATGGGTTAAATAATACTACTACAGTCCTTCTACAAGGATGGCTGTGGCATTATATAACCTACGAAACTATCTCGATACATTTTTAGCAGTTTTGCGGAGATTGTGCAAATGCAGCACCTTCCATACTACCACACTGTTGGGACGGATTCTTGTTTCCTAGATTAGGAGTAAGATTTAAGGTCGCGGAGGATATGGAAGGAAATACAATGTCACATTTTTCACGCCATAAAAAAAAACGGGTTCCAGTACTGATTTTACCAACGGAAATCTGCTAGAATAGGTCCATTGAAAGGCAAGGGGAATATTTTGAAGAAATGTTTCATATAACGTTCATTTTTTACTTGGTAAATACAGCTTCAGACCAGATACTTTTTGAATGCACCTATTTATTTTGAAGAAAATGAACGTTTCATTCATTTTTTCATTTTCCATCTTTGTAAATAGAGCTTCAGTTTAGACATTTTTTTGAATATACCTCGTTTTTTTTGGGTTTTTTTTTTAAGAAAATGAACGTTTCATTTATTGTTCATTTCTATCTTGGTAAATACAGCATAGGCTCGATACTTTTGAACACGCTGCGTATTTTGAAGAAAATCAATGTTTCATTCGTTGTTCATTTCTGTCTAGGTAAATACAGTTTCAGTCTAGATATTTTCTGAATACGCCTCGTATTTTGAAGAAAATTAACGTATCATTCAGTGTTCATTTCTTTCTTTAAAAATACAGCTTTAGTCTTTACTTTATTTAACATAGCTCGTATTCTGAAGAAAATGAACCCTTCATTCATCGTTCATTTCTATTTTGATAAATTCGGCTTTAGTCTCGATACTTTTTGAACAAGCCTCACATTTTGTAGAAAACTGTCTTGGTAAATACGGCTTTAGTCTCGATACTTTTCTTTTACACATATCGTTAAAAGAAAGTTAACACTTTATTCAGTTTCGTTTTAGGAAATACACTTTCAATCTCGATACTTTTTAACTACATCTCGTAGTCCAATTAAAAGAAAAAAATTATAAAGGCATTCCATCGGGATGATATGGTTAGTAAGTTAGTCACGCAAATTCACAACTACTGAATAGCGAGTTCGATCCTCGCTGGATGCCCTATACTTTCGACCTTGTCTTACATCGTACCCATGGCGAATGGGTTGGGTAAATTACTACTCTAAACGGAGACCCTGAAAATAATGAAACCGGATCCTATACTGAAATACCAATTTCAAATAAAATACTAGCTAACGTACCCGACATTTACTGGTGAATAAAAAGAAGACAAACTATTTCCAGCAAATAATTCTTATATTGAGATTACCAACCACCAAACATAAATACATACGAGAAAAAGCATTACACATTCATTATTACTGAATAGTGAGTTCGATCCTCATTGGATGCCCTATACTTGCTACTTTTTGTGACATCCTACCTGAGGTAAATGGGTTGGGTAAATACCTAAAAAAATATAGATAATCTTTCATTCATACTCAATTTGAGAAAATATCATTTCTACTTATTCAATTTTGGGTAATCGAAATTGATGTCCAAAAACATCTCTATTGAGTTAATAACAAAGAATGACCCTTGTTATCAGAAACAGTAAGGAAATAAGCTAATTATTAAAGACATTTTGGGGAATGATTATATCAATAACATTTGATCTTATGATAATGATAGAGTTTCTCCTATGATTAGAATGAATAATTTCAGGGATGCTAATGATTTAACTGCTAACGCTACGGAGAATGGAAATGGTGATCCGAATTCAAATATTGAATAGTATTTTTTCAATCTTACCCTTTATTGTGGACTAGCCTACCTTACCTTTTGTAGAGAGTAAATTAGCTGGTCTAAGACTATTTGCACACGGCTGTTTTAGAACATATGGGTGATTGCTTGAGATTGCTCCAGAGTGCTTCGGCCCCTGGAGTGGCTAAGTAAAATCAACAGCGTTGATCCCAGGGGGCTATCCCCCCAGGCAATACCTGTCCCCTTGATTTAAATGGACAGGGCTTGGTTTATTGCCCTGCACCTGAGGGGCATGCCGACGGGATCAACGCATTTTTGTGCCTACCACCCATGAGCTCCGGCTTGTGGGTGGGCCCATATAAAAATGTCCTTGTGTCACGCACTCATAAGTGGGATGAGAGGCAAATACCCTGAGCCTGCTTCAGAGTGCTTCGGCCTCTGGAGCGGCTAAGTAAAATTAACAGCGTTGATCCCAGTGGGCTATCCTCCAGGCAATACCTGCCCCCTTGTTTTAAAGGGACAGGGCTGGGTTTATTGCCCAGTGCCTGAGGCGCCGCCTTGAGGGGGAATGCCGACGGTTTGTGGGTGGGACCCACATAAAAATGTCCCGGTGTTACGCCTTCATTAGTGGGATAGAAAGCAAATACCCTGAGACTGCGAAGATTACGGAACCAATACGCGAACTGTCTACCTCTATGTCTGGTGCAAACTGTATTTGGATGTACTAGTATATTGAATATTGTATGATCCAGTATACAACACCCTGGTTTTCAGTTCTTTCAGGTTTGAAATTTGTGTGGGTGGGGATTATTTTAGGGGACTTCAGTGAGGTAAGTCTTGGCGATATGTTCCGCAGTTTTCAAGTTCGGATACTGATTCGAAAAGGTAAGACAGAACAACAACAATTTTTATATAACGAATTTTATATAAGTCCCGTAATTTACCGGACTTATCTTTAGGTTTCGAAGTTCGAGTTCGATTTGTTAAATGTTTGTGGTTTATTGAGTTCGTTCTCGTGTCTCTTTTTCAGTTAAACTTTCGGATTTAGTTTTTCAGTTCTTGTTTTAGCTCCTAACCATTTTAGTTTAGTTTTGCTGGGGCGATTTGAAGGAACGAGCGCCGACCACTATGCTGCTGCAAGATTTTAACATGGCCTTGAGTTCGAGGGAGCTATGTTTTCACATCCTGAGATCCAGGGTGGTACTGAAGTTTGAAATTTGTTCTCCACCGCTAAGGGAGGTAATTGTTTCCTACGGGGAAGTAGAAAGGGGACCTTTCTAAGCATTATGGTCAGGAACCTCTCCACCACATGCTCAGATTTATTTTTTGTTCTTAAATAAATTCTTATACTTCTTGGGACTTCATCTTTTTATCCGCTATGTTATTAACATAAGACGGGATATTTTTGAGGCGTCTTTATTCAGCTCAAGTTAAACCAACACGCGTGGAGAATTGTACATGTCGGTCTCCTTCGAAAAACTTGTCAAAACTCATTTCAAACTTTCTGTTCTCACTGTAGGGGTTAATTTCGCATTTGCATGAGGAGTTGTCTGCCCGCTTGATGTCGCTGGTTCCCGCTAGGGGCTTCTTGTATTTAAGCGACTGATTCGAATTTCTCTTCCTCTTTCCTCGCTACGAGACCACATGGGTTAGACAATTGTCAGTCCCTTCTCGTTGGGGCTTCGGCCCTCAACGCCGGCTACTTGTCACTGTAAGTGATTTATACAGCATGGACTATTCTTAGTCTCAGGTCTGTACCTTTATATTATGTGTACTTTTATATTATCTTGTCAGTGACTTTTATGTATGTATGTTTATGTACACTATTCTATCTTCCATTATTTATAAACCCTTTGTTTATTCATGTGCTGTTATATAAAATGTTTTGTCTCAGAAATGTGTCGGAGTTTGTTTGCGTTTCAACGAGTTATGACTTTGTCATAACCTTTGAATCTTACATCACGATTAGCCTCGACTCATCAGAGACCAGGTACAAGGTTAGTAAAAGGCAAAGATCTATCAATTTACTTTCACGTTTGTTTTTACCTGGTATGGGATATTTCAATTTCATTATCTCTTCACTTCTGACAAAATAAAAAAAATGGCAAGGGATTTTTCAGTGTAAACAAGTGACACACGTGAAATCTGCTGGGAGCGGCTTACGGTAGGATCACAGTGGTGGGAGAGCCGTTGTAATGGCTTAAAGTAGGCAAAGTGTTAACTTCAGCGAAAGAGAGAGGGGGGTAAATAAAAAATATCCTCGACAAATGATAATACTATCCTTTGAGACGATCAAACATTATGAATAAAACACTCACTATCACTAGTTATCACTAGTAAACCAGAACGTCCTGGAGCTGTTTTTGGTAGCTGGGGCGTATTTTTTTATATATAATTATTTTCTACTTTTCATTTTTCTGAAAAAGAAAAGAATGAATAAGGATTTGACTTGGAGATTATTTAAATTTTATGATAGTATATATATTTTTTATTTAATTTTATTTATTCATTTATTTTATTTTATTTTTATCAAGAGATTCTGGGTCATCGGAAAATTACGCCGTCATCGGGAGAAGAAAAAGAGGCAAAATGGTAATAACCTTCATTAGATATCAACTATTTACAAATCAATGGTGACTGAGCGTCTGTCCCGATGGTGATAACGCTTATCAGCGAGTGTGAATTAGCAGGTTGATATCGACTATGTATATGAGAAATAGATTATTGCTAAATCGGAATATATGACTGGGAATAGCCTAATACATACACAATATACTAAATTATTCTCAAATAAAGTCGCAATCGTCTGCAGAACTGCGCGGCACCAAAAAGACGATGCTACAAAGGGGTATTTACATGTGTCCCACTTTCACACGATATGGCACAAGGCCGTTTTATGTGGGCACCACCCACAATCCCGTTGGCATTGCCCCTCAAGGGAGGCGCCTGGGATCGACGCTATTAAACACAACCTGTCCAGAGCCGAAGCTCACTGGACTGGTAGAAAGGAGACGTTGTAGGATAGACTGAGCTCTTTAGCCTTGGTTTAGTAACCGGTCTAATATAATTTTAAAAAAACTGAGTTAAAACCAGCGGTGCTATCTTATAAATTGTTTCCCGTCTTTTTATTTAATAAATAAATAAATAAAATAAATTACCGTGTCTTCAGTCAAAAAATATGGTAGAGGAAAATTTCCACTGTATATCATCATGACTAGAAGTTGATACTTTTATTATTTTATACGTACTAGCAAAAATATACACCCTCCGGGTGCAAGTATTTAAGTTTTAATGTAATTAAATATATTAAATTAGAAGAAAAAAAAACTAATGTAACTAAATAAGAATGCAGAAAAAATTATTTGAAACAAAGGCGGGTATAATCGAAAGATAGAACAACTTTCGAACTAACTCTTCCGTCATTTTCCATCACTCCCGTCTTTCATTGCTAAATGTTCCTAATTCAATTATTCAGTTAAAATAGGAAGCAAATAATGAAATTACAGTTATTTCTTCTTGTTAATGGATTTCTTTTAATATTTACCTCCGAGACTTTTTATCATATTCATTAAGATAAAACCAAACAATTAGAAATCAATAATACTAAGCCCATTTATTAAAATCAAATTTTTAATATCAATATGCAAATTAGCCTTCCCGTTCACACTGTATACCACTATTTCGTTGTATATATAAATACAATTGCATGTTATTGGTATGTAGGTATGGTCAACAGTATTGATAATGTAAATCATTTTATCAATAACTGAGGTTTACAGACAGAAAAACACACAATCTCCATTACAATAAGATTATGTAAGATATTATTGTTATTATTAGCAGTCCGCGACACCATTGAAGACTTTCTTTTGTGTTTGACTTAGAAGGTTTTTACTGCTAGTTTACATCCATTATATCCTTGAATTAAGGGCAGGGTTAGCTCAGTGGGTAGAACGGTCGGCTAGAAATCACCAGGTTCCTAGTTCGATACCGGCCCTCGCCAACTCAGCGTAGGAGTAGCACAGGGACCTGTGCCGTAAAGTAAGAAGCTGATGGTAGGTGTGGCGCTCCACCTCAGATGCTAAAATAATCTCCTTAGTCTAGCGCAAGTGAAAAGGGGATAGACTCCCTCGCTGATTGGCTGATAGCGACTTTAGGCCATCCCGACGACTTTACTTACTTATATCCTTGAATAGAGCTCGTTGAAATCTTTCCTTTGCACATAGAGTATATTTTTCTCTCTCTACTCGTCAAAATATATTCATATCCTAATATGTGGTCATCATATGCTGTCCAAGGTACTAAGTGAGATGACCCAGTTCCGTGACTATCACACGTGTCTCCGGCGAGTTGCTATGGTGATGCTTCCATGTTGTGTTTTCCTTTGATCCACAGAACGGGGATCGACGCAACTTGGTCGGAACGTCTTTGTGACGGGTCGGAAGGTTAATTGAAATGAACTGCCGTAGTTGTTGGCAACTCTAAGAACGAGACAACACACAGTTAACAATAACAATGGTTTTATTATTACATATAACGGAAACGAATATGTTTTGCAGGCTAGATCGGAAAGAAAATACATGGTGAGGAACTTGTCTGGCGTTTTTGCTCTATGCTAATTAGCATTAAGTCAGCAAAGATGGACTGGACTGTGTTACTTCTTTTATGGCGTACTTCTAAGATGACAAGTCCTATTTTTTCTAGTGGCAAAGATTTCTTACTTCAGCAATTTAAAGTCTTCTGACTAAACCTCCTCACTGACACTCCCCGTCTGTCTGATTAACAGCTCACGTGTTTTTTTTTAATAATTTGGAGGCGAGGTGTAATGGTAGACGTAGGCCTTGGACTCGTCGACCCGAGTTCAAATCCTTGACGAAGCTATAGTTCAAATAGCGCTTATACCCTTGGAAAAGGTATGAATCCAACTACTTTCCCTCTAGCTATGGGTAAATAGTAGGGCATACTGGGATCTTTAACCCTGGTTAGGAAATCATTCTAGGAGAAGGAAAACTCTTAATTCAAACCTGTTAAAACTCCGCTTGGGATGGTTTCTACTAGAATAGGCTCAGTTGTAATTAGTGATATATTTTACTAATTATTAATTACTAAATTACTTATTATTATTCTTGTTGTTATAGAAGAAAATTGTAGCTCCAAACACCTCTGATTGGCCAGCTAATGGGAATCCAGCTTTCACACGGAAGTAGGATGACTGGGCTTCATATGACATTTGAAGGGTAGCGGTACAAAAATCCAACCCTGGGTCTTTTTGTTTGACAACTGACAATTATGTCAACCAGTGTCAATTGGTGCTATTCTCCGGTAACACAAATCAAGTCCACACCTGGGATTTTTAACAGTTTTGATAAACATATGAATTTATTAGTTTGCAGTGATCTTTGATTGAATTTGTAAACACAGTCAAGGTAATCAACATTCATACAATATTTTTATTTTAATGTCCTCATTTTAAACAGAATCTTTTCCGCTGACGTCACAGAAGAGAATTTTACACTTTTCTTTTCTCGTTGATGAATAATAAAGACCAGCGGAAAACATTGCCGTGCCACAAATAACATTAAAGCAATGTGTTAAAAACACGGCCTCAACGGTGTACCGGAATGTATGTAATAGCTTTTTTTTATTCGTAGAAAATTACCAGTTTATTCATAGTTAATTTCTGCCTTGATCAATTCAAGCAGCATATCAAATCGTCTAGGGTTATCTTATGCTTAGATGTGCGGGAATTGTGTTCATTGTACATTTACATTCATTTGTTATCCATATATAATTAAACAAAATAGATGTCTCCTGTTTAACGAGTCTATTAACGATCTTTTCAAGATTTCTGGCCAACTTTTTTATATTTGGATGGAATCCAAGGATTGAGTCCATCAATGTTTTTTCCAAAGTACTTTCGGCTCTTCGAATTGCCATCTTCAGTGTCGATGTGTTTATGTTCCAGTTTTTTCAACTTAGTAGTAGTAATATTTTTTGCACACATTTATATGATATCAAGAATTCATATCTAATAAAATAATTTGTATACAGTTGTATGGTTTCAACTAATAACGATAATGTTTTCAATTAATAATTTCTATTTAATAATAGTCATTTATATGGTTTTAAGTAATTAATGATGATCCTTAGTAAATAATTTAAGCTTCAAGTAACTATTATTAATACAAATAATTTACAGTTAAATAGTATCAATTACTCCTATCGAATACGAATAAATTCTGAACAGATATATTTGACCCATGAATAGGACAGGTACAACCACTTTGGATTAGGGTGGACTTGCGAGTAATAGCAATAAAGGTATACTGATGGCTCCCTGTCGAAGAATTGCACAGTTTCTCGCTTGTCAAAGAATCGTAATGCCTCGCCACTACCGAAGTCTCTCAAAAAGTGTCTGCCAACCATCACGATATACCACATTTTTA
Source organism: Doryteuthis pealeii (assembly GCA_023376005.1). Taxonomy (NCBI): domain Eukaryota; kingdom Metazoa; phylum Mollusca; class Cephalopoda; order Myopsida; family Loliginidae; genus Doryteuthis; species Doryteuthis pealeii. Next base: position 11,188,433 of record CM042160.1, read on the forward strand.
AAGCGGACGGCCGTACTCCTTCCGGGTGCTTGAATTTGCACTCTCCCAACATCTTGGCTTTTCACGCCATGTGCAGACCAACCGTTACCCACAAAAGCTCAACGCCGAACATACGTCCCCGGATCTCTCGCAAATAGCGGCTTGGCAGGCCACACACCGCGAGCGCATTGAATCAAGTAAATGTGAATGTCTCGTCACACTACCCATGTCTCCAGACTTGCCGTGTTTTAGGTATGATAATCTGCATCGTGGGGATGTTCCAATTCTGGAGTTCTGTGGGAGTGTAGAGTACCCCTTTATTGCCATTACATCCAAATTCACAGTGACCCTGTGTGATAATACCTGCTAGAGTCCCATCTAAGTGTTAAATAGAAAAAAAATACTTTAAAAATGTTTAAAAATTCAATACTCATCAAGAATGAATAAAACCATGTTTTCGATATAATATATTCCAACAAGGATTGACATGCCGTAAAATCTAACCAACGAAGCAGACTTGCTAACAGATGCAGTTTAGTGCTATACACAGGAGACTCCTTTAGGTGGTGTCTTACCTCTTTGCCGTGGATTCAGTCAGGTGAGCCGCGGCAAAGAAGAAAAGAGTTTCTTGCTAGATATCAACTATTTCCAGTTGGTTAAACAAGCGTCAGAGTTGGAATTGTCTTTATGAATGTAATCTGATCGTTACCTGTGATTATTTGTCGGTTAAACGTAATATATCAATGAGAACTCACTCAAGCAAAAGATTGGGGAGAAAAAATAAACAGCGCTCTATTATGATATTATCTAAACTTAGCTTGGCATGGCAAATGTTTATGTATTCACCCAGCTCGTTCACCCCGGGTAGGATGTGACACAAGGCCGCAAGTATGGGGTATCCAGCGAGGAACGAACTCGTTTTTCAGTAGTAATTGATCTGCAAGACTAGCTTGCTAATCATTACACTCGATGGTGCGACCCACACCCAACCGTTTGCCACGGGGAGGATGTAACACAAGGTCGCAAGTATCGGGCATCCAGTGAGAACCGAACTCGCTTTTCAGTAGTAATGGATCTTGAGACTAGCTTGCTAACTATTACATACGATAGGACGCCCTAAACATACGCAAACCATTCCCACGTTTATGATGGCGGAATGATTGGGTAAATACATACCCCTATTGAAACTGAAGTGGTTTAATGGTTAGTAAGCTTGTCTTGCTGATCTAACTACTGAAAAGCTAATATACTCGCTAGATGTTCCAGTCTTGTATCCTTCTATATACAAGTTCGCAAGTATGGATAAGTACAACTGATTTGAATTCAGAATTTTCGTATCTCCTAGACCAGTTGCTTCCTCAGGGTTAGAGAACCAAATTTCTTAGTTTACCCAGAGCTGAGGGGGAGAGATGGATTCATGCCTTTCCCTTGAATGCGTGGCGTAAAGGTTATTGTCGCTAGAAAACGGTCTCAACGATCCGAGTTAAAATCCTGGAAAGTTATAAGTTTGCCCTTCTCTTAACCCATAGCTGGAGGGAGAATAGTTGATAATACTATTTCCAATGGTATTAGCGCTATGTGAAATGCTTTTTAAATTCGTTGTTGCTTATTAGATGTGGGTGAGACCTGACGCAATGCTCGCCTTGTTGGCTGGGACTGTAGAATACACCGACTGCGATTCTACACAGGTATACCCCCCCCCATAGGACCACCAGTTGGCCGTGGGTGGCGACACGTGCTGCTTGAGGTTTTGCCATTCGGTGAGTGATGCCATATATTTAGTCTTCGTCCATCGGAAGAAGCGGAACCACACGACCGCCATAGTTTATCAGTGAAAATTCTAAATCTATTTGCCGCAAGTTACTACAATTCACACTAAAGATCTAACCATAGTTTTACTTTTATATATTATCTATAAAAGGATTATGAGATATTTGTATTAGTGGGTCTCTTAGTTTGGAGGCGCGTGGCGTAATGGTTAGAGTCATAGGAAATGAACTTGTCGATCCGAGTTCAAATCCTAGACATGGCTGTTTTCATTTCATATAGCGCTAATACACTTGGGAAAGGTATGAATCCATATATTCTTCCTTCAGGTATGGATAAAATAGTAGGACAGACTGGTCTCTTAAATCTTGGATATGTAACCAGTCGAGAAGAAGAAAACTCTGAATTATGGAACCTGAGGTCAGTTGTTGATTGGTTTTGTAGCACTCATTGTGCACCAATTCTTTCCTATCAACTGTGCCAAAATGTACGGATGGTCTAACACAAGCCTTCACCACTATAAACAAAACACTGTGTAGGTTGTTTATTAGATGAACCCTCATGCGTCGAAATCGATGAGAGAGTCCATAGTGGGGTCACTCAGTAAGAATCAAGCTCTCATAGGATAAACCCTTATTTGAATACAAGGTGGGGTTTGACGGAAATCTAAACAGGGTGGCCGGTGTGTACCTTCGACAGCCGTATTGATGATCTTTGTCGAGTATTGCGGCCCAGTTGACATCATCTGAATTTATTTGCGGGATCGGCCCGACCGTGTTACACTCCAGCTGGGTGCTATTGTCGAAAAGGGTGGGTTTCAGCAAGTAATAAAAAGACACAAGTATGAAAACTCTTTCAGTCGCGTTGAGAATTTGTTGGCCGATTTCCATGACAAAGACCTCAATTTGATTACAGAAAGTTGTGGCAAGTGATCGGTAGGGTATTCATCGCGGGCGACCGGGGGTCGGGTGAGGACGCTGGAAACACAGACAAAGACTGACTGGCACAAGGCGCACAGAAATAAATTTATTGAAAGAATGTGATAGATAAAGAGGATCGGCTTTATGAGTGAGGCAATAAAACATTATGGAATAGTGAATAAAGTTTGGCTGAAGAGGTACAAAAAAAGAAAAACTTTGAATGAAGGGGAGAAAATAACACTGAATGGGGGTAGAGGGGGAAGAGTGGAAATCAAGAGATGAGAGGGGTTATAGTATGAGGACAATGGAAGGAAAACTGAGTCAGCGAAGAAAGAAGTTTGGGGAGAAGAGGGTTGTGTTTGAATGAAGGTGTTGGGGGGGGAGAAGGAAGGAGTGAGAAAGAAGATAAGAGCGTAGAAATAGAGAGAAAAATGGAATTTTTAAAGGAGGAGAAAGCAATTGAAGAAATAAGAAAAATGAAAAATCAGAAAAAGAAGGACCATTGCAGGAAGTAAAAGAAAATAGATTTGAATAAAGAAAATAGACGGCTAAAAAGACAAGCAATTTCAAAATGAAATGATGAGTGAGTGAGTGAGCAACAGACTGTCAAAAGAACAGAAAGAAGGCCAGAGGGCACATCGGCCGAAACGTAGTACAGATAACAATAAAGATGACGACAATAGTCCGAATAATCCAAATAATATTAGAAAAGAAAGAGTAAAGAAAGTTTGCTCCCTGGTCTACCTGACTCGGAGTGGTAGTACCTGATTAGGCCCCATCTATGGGTTAAATAGTAAAACTTATTTCTAAAAAAGATCGAGTATCCATTAAGAATGAAATATATTTCAAAACTTTGTCGGCATTAAATGACCCAGCGAGGTTGATGTGCCGTAAACCAAACCAAACCAAACCTACATAATTGTAGACTGCCGGAAATATATTTAAAATAGGGATTTGCAGAGAGTTTGATTCTTACTGAGTGATCTACGAGAACTCTGGGGGTGCCTATTGTGTAACGTTTATCATTGTAGGAAATGGACATGGCGTCATGAGTTCAAATCCTGGACGAGGCTCTTTCCATTTCAAATAGCGTTGACAACCTTGGGAAATGTATGATTTCAACTATACTCCCTCCAGAAATGGGGAAAATAGTCCAGGATTTGAATTCAGGTCATCGTGTCCTTTTTCTACGACGGTACCCATTACGAAACGAGCACCTCGTCATTCATAAGTGAATGAAATTTATGAATCTACTTGGTCACTAAAAAGCTTCATAACCTCAGGTACGAAATTTGAAACCAGTCTTCTTGAAACCAGCTTTCTCTCTTTCACTAAATATATTTCGATGGTAAGGATCCAGTTCTGGAGATCTGGAAAGTGTAGAGTACCCTTTCATTGTCATTACTCCCAGGTCCAGGCTTGCCTTTTTTTTATCTATTTAAGAAAACAAACATTTGATGTAAATATTGTAGTGATTGCCTGTTCCTGCTGGGATGGACTTGTGTCGAAAATAGTTATCTTCCCTTACCGCCAGAGTTTCGCAACTAGGTGACACTACAATCTGGGTATTTAAACTCAGCCCGAGAATCCCTCTGCCTTTTTTCTCTCTTGGTCTAGCATCTACAAAACATATACAAGACGTGTGGTGTCTCTGTCAATCAAGTGTGTGTGTGGGGGGGGGGGCTATAAGTTAGTAAATCTCATATTCTTTAGGAACTCTTTCTTACTTCCAAAGGACGCTTCGTCCTATCTATTCGTATTTTGTCATGTATGTCATGTTTCACGTGCTTAGACAATAAAGTCTGTATTGTTGTTATGCTGTACTTCTTTGTCCGGATTTATTGATGTATATAGTCAACTACGTTGGAAGGTCTCACTGAGCCTTCTAACGCATTATAAGAACCACCCATGTAGTTCTCATAATATAAACGTACAGTGGACGCGGTTTCCAAACCGCTGTGCATAAAATAACCGTACACAAGTTGACATACCGTTAAAATCGATCAATCACCTTTTACATAGGTGATTTTTTGTAATCTGAACATTAGCTAAATAAATGAGAGTAACCTCCCCTAGTTTGTTTCACTTTGAGGAATCCGTATATTTTGGTCGGCCATTTTCATTTCACCGTAAATCTACACTGAAAATACGAATTTGTTCGAATAAATACAACTGCATGTTTTAACTTGAAAATATCAGAAAATGTTTTCTTAATTGTACTTGCGCATTATTGGAAATTAGCTTAATTGTTATTAAGAACACATTTTATGATATTTTCGTGTTAAAACATGAAGTTGTATTGATTCGAATAAATTCGTATTTTCAGTGTAGATTTATGGTGAAATGAAAATGGCCGACCAAAACAGACAGCTTCCTCAAAGTGAAACAAACAAGGGGAGGTTACTCTCATTTATGTGGTTAATGTTCAGATTACCCCAGTGCCTACAGATTTTTCCAAATAACACTCTACAGGTTTTGAATTCAGAGTTTCCCCTCTCCTAGATTGGTCTCCATACCAAGACTAGTGAGCCCAGTCTGTCCGATTATTTACTCATGGCTGAGGGAGAGAAGAGATCGCTATTGCCATTCTAACGACATTAGGATGATGAAAAAATCACAAGGAAGGAATAGAAATAAAGAATCTTTTAAAAGAACTAGCAAATATATGCACCCTCCGGGTGCAAGTATTTTAGTTAAATTTTATAATAAAATATCATATTAAATTAGAAAGGCTAATGAAACTGAATAAGAATGTAGATAAAAAGATTTTGAACAGAGGGGGTATGATTGAAAAATAGAACAACTTTGAAACTAACACTTCCATCATTTTCCCTTACTCCCGTCTTTCATTGGTAAATTTTCCTAATTTAAACTGTTTAGTTAAAATAGGAAGTAAAGAATAATATTACAGTTATTTCTTCTTGTTAAGGGATTTCTTTTAAGATTTATTGAAGAGATTTTTGCTCATATTCAATAAGATAAAACCAAACAATTAGAAATCAATAATACTAAGCATATATTTATTAAAATCAATTTTTTTAAGATCAATATGCAAATTAGCCTTCCCATTCATACTGTAAACCTCTATTTTGTTGTATATATAAATACAATTGCATGTTATTAGTATGTAGATATGGTCAACAATATTAATAATGTAATACAATTTTATTAATAATTGAGGCTTAAGAAAAAATGATACATGGAGAATGTGATGTATAATAACTAAATGGATAGTGACTTGAGTAGTGATATAGTTTCGGTTACAGACAAACAAACACATAATCTCCATTATAATAAGATTACCCACTTTTCCTCTTCCTTACATTTTTTCCCTCCGTCCCCTATTTGCTTTCATTTTCATCATCATCCCCCGTTTTATTTTTTCATCCTTTTCTTCCTCCTCATTACTTTTCATTCTTCTCCTCTTCTCTCCATTCATATTCATCATCATCTCTCTCTCTCTCTCTTCATTCTTTTTCATCCTTCTCTTCCTCTTTCTCCTTATTTCTTTTCAGCCTTCCCCTTTACCGCCTTCCTCTATTCGATCATTTATTTTTTCATCACCCCCCTCTTCATTCTTTTTCATTCCTCTTTTCCTCTTTCTCCTTATTACTTTTCAGCCTTTCCCTTTTCAGCCTTTCTCCTTTCTGCCTTCCCCTTTTCAGCCTTCCTCTATTCCATCATTTATTTTCTTCATCACCCCTCTTCATTCTTTTTCCTCTTCTCTCTTCCTCGTTATTTCTTTTCATCCTCCTCCTTCACCCTCTCCTCATTCCTTATCTTCATCCTCTCAATATTTTTCATCATTCTCTTCCTATTTCTCATTCTTTTTCATCATCGTGTTTATCTCTCTGCTCATTCTTTTTCCTCCTTTTCGCCATCTAGTTATTCCTTCTCTCTCTCCTCTCCTCTCCCTCTCTCTCTCTCTCTCTCTCTCTCTCTTGCTCCTCCCCCCTCATCCATCTTCTCATTTTTTCATCTTTCTCCTCCATCCATTCCTCATTCCTTTTCATCATCTTCTCTCCCCTTCCCTTTTCTGATTCTTCTTCTTTCATCATCATCATCATCATCCCTCTCTTCACGTCAATTTTCGTCTTTCTTCTCACTTTCCCCATTGCATTTCTTCTTCCTCATCCTCATCCTTCTCTTCCTCCTCCTCCCTATACCCATTTTTCATTTACCATATCCCCTTCCCCATTTTTTTCATCACTATCCTCCTCCCTTTTTTATTTCCTCCTCATTCTTTTTCCTCCTCATCATCACCCCTCACTTACATATTTCTTCTCCTCCCTTCCCTCTTTCTTTTGCCATTCTCCCCTTCCTTTTTCAATTTCTCCCTCCTCCTCCCTTTATACTTTTAATCTTTCTCCTCCTCTCTCACCATTATTTTCATCATCATCATCACCATCATCACCATCATCCTCATCAACATCATCCTCATCATTATCCCTCTCCCTATTATTTCTATCCTCTTCCTTCTCCCATTTAACCACTCTTGAAGTTCCTCTTCAATAAATCTTCAAAAGTAAAATAAAACTCGACAAACCGAAAACATTATTGGCGGCGGGGGGGGGGCACAAATAAAATGGAAGAAAAAAAAGAAAAAAAAAAGAGAAGAGGAACATGTCGATTGGGGTAAAAAAAAAAAAAAAAAAAAAAAGATTCTGAAAACTTCATTAGGAGGTGAAGAGTTTTGGTCATTTTTGTGCCCCCCACCCCCTCACACGGCTGATTCAACGCCAACCGCCCGGACGAATTTTATTGCTACTGGAAAATATCGCGCTGTACACAGTCATGAGATTAAGAGACGTGAGGCCAAGTTTGGCATGTCTGGGCTCCGTTCTCAAAGCTTTTCCCCATTTCTCTTATTCATTAGAGACGCTGTTGAATGGGTGGAAGCACTCAAGTGAAAACATGTCTTGTTCCACAGTTTTACCCAATATCATTTAATTTTACTTGTTCTTTTACTTCATTTCGAATCTTTCTTTCTTTATTTCCTCTTTCCTCTTTCTCTCTACTTAATATGAAAGATTCGGTCAAGATGGCTAACTGTTCTCAGCCTTAGTAAGGGACCCAAATGGTCTTTCTTTTTTATTATTATGATATAAATTCCCGACAAAAGATTTTCAATCAGCCAGTTAATTTAATTGTAAATGAGTCAACCAGCTACCTCATGAATTGGGGCTCGTTGGCCCTAGCAGAGAATTAAGAAATTTTTTTGCTTGTTTAAAAAAAATGCTGAGGCATTAGTTTCTTTATTTGCAAGAAGAATAAAAACTTAATGTTTTCGTTGCATTTTTTAATTGAATTACCGTATATACTCGAGTATGAGTCGATTCGTGATTTATGGTCACACTCGGTAATTTGAATTTTACTGCTATAAAGGGATCGGTAGATCATTCGACTCGGTACCGCAAGGTTCCAGATTCGATACCGGTCCTCGACAACTCAACGTATGAGTAGCACGATTTGGATCTGTGTTGTAAAGTGGAGAGCTGATGGTAGGTATAGGGCTCCACCCTAGATGCAAAAACAATCTCCATAGCGATACACTCCCTCGCTGTCCGACTGATACCGACAATAGACCACTCCACTTACTTTACGTTTTTACTTTTACTACGAAGATTAAGAGGAGGTATCCGTGGAGGTGCTCGTAGTATAATGTTTATCGTCGTAGGAAATGGACACATTAACTGAGTTCAATCCGGGACGAGTGTCTGCATTTCACATAGCGCTAGTATCCTCGGTAAAAGTTGGTACGAATCCAACAATTCTTTTAGTGGTAAAGTTACATTTTTGGAGCTCTGGGGAAAAGTACCCTTTCACTGCCATTACTCCCTGGTCTACTCTGATCCGGAGTGGTAGTACCTGTTAGGGTTCCGTCTGTGGGTCTAATAGATCTTCGCAAATTAATGTAAATTAGTTCTACCAGTTTATTCATGCACATGAAGTTAATGAATAATCTAACATGAAAATTATTTCTACCTACTTTTATTAATACTCATGAAGTTAAATAAAACATTTTAGCTAGCGCTAACCTTGGGAAAGGTACGAATCCAACTAAACTACTTCCAGCTATGGATAAATAATATGGCAGACTGTGCTCTGTAAGTTCAAATCCTGGACAAGGCTGTTTGCATTTCACATAGCGCAAATACCCTTGGGAAAGGTACGAATCCAACTAAACTACTTCCAGCTATGGATAAATAATATGGCAGACTGTGCTCTGTAAATTCAAATCCTGGACGAGGCTATTTGCATTTCACATAGCGCAAATCCCTTGGGAAAGGTACGAATCCAACTATTCTTCCTCCTGCTATGAAAATAGTAGAACAGACTGGGCTCTTTAACCATTGTATAGTAACTGGTCTATGAGAAGGAAAACAGTAGATTCAAATTCCGCTGAAGAAATTGTGTCACATCATACTCGTGCTGAGGGGTTGATATACACACACACACACACACACAAACAACACACACCATATATATATATATATATATATATATATTTCCCTAACCTCTAGGCATGAAATAGCCCCGGGCGGGTTGTTATACCGTTAAAATCCATCAACCAACCAGTCAATAAATATAGACATTTAAATCATATCCACATCATTTCCTCTAACGGCACATTAAGCTAATATTCTTACATATATCCGCATAGTCATTAAATCGTTTTAACAAGTTTGCAATAACAACATTAATTTTGATCAGGAAAAAAAATGTTGACGATCTTTGATCTACGCGAAAGAAAAAAAAATCAGGGCGGCTGAAATAATGTACACTGAATTGCCTAATGATGTAAAGAAGAACTTTTGGGGAAAAGGTTATGAATGTAATGACCCAAGAATCAGAAAATAATTCCTATAAAACCATAAATATTCTCTGACCTTTCAGAGTTAATCAGTTCTTGTGTTGTATTCATGAAAGCAATTATTATAGGGTTACTTGGTGGTAGGGGAAGATATTTAGTCGAGTTCCCACTTACCAAAGACCAATATTAGCATTACTATATTCGTGGTGTGGGGGGGGGGGTCGCCGTGTCGTAGTTGCAAACGTGCTAGACTGCGACACCGCAGTAAGACAGTTCGATCTCCAGGAGAGCTATTATGTTCACTTTTGGAGTAATACCCTTTTAAAAGGTATGAAACCGTTCACCCTCCCCCCCAGCTATGAGTTAAACAGTACCCCTATTTTTTTTATACAAGGATGGCTTCGGCATTAGATCAGTTCTTGTATTCATGAAAGCAATTATTATAGGGTTACTTGGTGATAGGGGAAGATATTTAGTCGAAGAGTGCCTGTTTAGCACAGTCGGTAGAGCGTCCGCTTAGGGACAACAAAGTTCCTGGTTCGATACCGGCCTTCGCCAACTAAGCGTATGAGTAGCACAGAGATCTGTGTGGTAAAGTAAGGAGCTGATGGTAGGTGTGGCGCTCCACTTCAGACGCAAAAACAATCTCCTTGATTTAGCGCTAGGGAAAAGGGGACAGACTCCCTCGCTGTCTGGCTCATAGCGACTTTAGGCCACCCCAACGACTTTACTTTTTTTATATATCCGTGGTAGTGTTGTAGTTGAAACGTTCTGAACTTGGACATCCTAGTAAGCCAATTCGAACTCCAGTAAAGCTTTTACGTTCACTTTTTTACTAATATCCTTTTAAAATCGTTCACCCCCCCCAGCTATGAGTTAAATAGTAACCCTACTATTCTTCTGGGATGGCTTCGGCATTAGATAATGCACGAGAGTTGATATGATTGTTTTTAAAAATAGCATATCTGTGGTTCAAGGGAGGTGCTTCGTGTGTAATGGCTATCGTTGTAAGAAAATGCACACGGACACCCAAGTTCAAATCCTGGGCGAGTTGTTTTTAATTTTTTTTGTTACATTGTCACAGAGCGCTAATACCTTTTGGATAGGGATTAATCCAAATATCCTCCCTCCAGCTATGCATGAATAGTGAGGCTGTCTGGGCTATTTAACCTTTGTATGGCAACCAGTCTAGGAGAAGGAACACTCTAAATTCAAACCTGTTAAACTCTGATTTAAAATTGAAATTGTGTCGCATCCTGTTCGTCGTGAAGGGGTTGTGTTCTGCGAAGGATACTGTCAACACATTCAAAGCCCTAACAACAGTTCACTCTCTCTATACGAGGAAGAGTAAAATATTAGCCGCATTTTCACAATAACATTTCTTTATTATTGTTATACTTCCTTCTCCGCATGCGTTTTTTTATAGTTGGCACTGTTGTGGTCTAGTGATCGCGACATGACCGCTTCACTAGCAGTATGTACAAAGGAAGTGACAACGATTTCTTTGGTCGGAAGGAGTGTCAGGGGCTGAAATTCATTGGAGGCTTTTAGCACAATACAGGAAGGGCACTACCGTGTAGAATTGTGTATGAGTGGATAGAGAGGTTTAAAAGTGGCCGGACAAACGTGACGCATGAAAGGGGGCAGGGCGTCTGTCCAGCTCCACCACTGATGATAAGATTCAGCAAGCTCGCGAGATGATAATGACAAACCTGTGAGTTATAATCGATAAAGTAGCTTGTTCTTTGAAGATTAGACATGGTTCTGCCCATAAAATCATCCACGATTAGCTCGGCTTCCATAAAAGAGAATCAGGAGAATTTTTTGAACTCCCTCGTATAATATCAAGTATTCCTATCTTATAATGATTTCCAGACAGATCTGTTTGACCGTTAGATGGAGACACTAACAGGTATTACACATCCGGTAGAAGTGGGAGAGATGGCTGTTACGATTTTTGTGGTCATCCTTTAGGCTTCAAGCAAGAGCGCTTGTCCAGCAGATATCCTTTGTGTTAAGCAGAGCGCGATTCTTAGTGAAGAATCCATTGGTTGTTCCTTCGTGCTCCTCAGTCTTGCAGGTCCTTCGTCAAGGATTGTAGACAGTATCAGCGATTAAGTAGTTAACCAACCACGTATTCGGGCTGTTAACTGGCTGAGATTTAAAGCACGTGACCTCGCTTAGTCTATAGATTTAAGTAGTGTGTTGCAGCAAATAATCCAACAATGGCAGCTCCTCAGATCTCCAGGATTGGATCCTCAACACTTTACTGCAATATCCAGGAAACTAATCATCGTCTTGTTTTTGTATCTACCACCAAATAGTTTTGGTCAGCAGTGTATTTTCTTGCAAACATACTTAAAACTATAGTGCGATAATCATATATCTTCTTACAACAACGTTAACTGACTCGGACTTGCTCGTCTTTACTTATAAAATCAGCATAAAAAAGCCCGGTCAATCCTTTCGTCTATTTACGAGTTAACCCAACCCAGCCATTATATCAGTTGTTTATGTGCTAACGCAATTACCACTAAACTACAACAGATACTTCTGCAAGATTTCTTTTTTTGGTGTGGGGGTGGGGTGGGGGGTCAGTCAGAGATATTTATTATCGTAGCTCTCTACGATTCTTTATCTGTAAACTGTGCATTACTGTGATTGTTATTGGGTTTAGTTTCTCTGTTTTAATGGCATATCAGCCTTCGTGGGTTATTTAGTAACAAGAAAAACAGTAATGATATTATTTAAACCATAGCTGGGGGTGGGTAAGGAGTTTCATAGATTTCCCAATGGTATTACTTCGAAAACGAATGTAATAGTGCGACTGGATTCGAACTCACACGATGTCGCATCCAGCACATCAGCCCCTACGTCTGACTGAAATAGATATATAGATATGATATATTGAAAAAAAACAAATGATGTTTACAAATGCTTGGGATCATCAGGAGAGAATGTGCACCGTTTCAGGGCCTTCCTCTCAACGGTTTTAACTGCACATCGCCCCCCTCACTGTTATGAGGACCGTCGGAATATGTGCAGTTAAAACCGTTGAGAGGAAGGCCCCGAAACGGTGCACATTCTCTCCTGATGATAGCATTTGTAAACATCATTTGTTTTTTCAATATATCAAATTCACACTGTCGGATTAATTTCCTTTTATTTTACATATATAGATATATAGATCAATATGAACAGTCAAAGATAGCCGGCTAGGTTGAATTTGGTTTCTTTGTTTTGATAGCATATACGCCTTCGTGAGTTATTTAATGCCAAAAGCCATCCTTGTAGAAGAACAGTAGTGCTATTATTTAACCCATAGCTGGGAGGGATGAAAAGTTTCATATCTTTCCTAAGTTAGAATGTGAAAGTTATAACGCGATTGGAGTTCGAATTCGCTTACTTACATATCGTAGTCCAGTACGTTAGCCACTACGCCGCGGAGAGTTCCACTTCATCGGATAATATGAGTAATCTTAGGATTGGAATTTAAGATAAACACCATATAGAGTGAATTTTACAAGACATTAACATATCAAATAATAATTAACGAAAAACATTTTATATCTCAAAAGCAGTTTATTTGCAACGATTGGCTATTACGGGAGGTGTTGTTTTCTTTGTTTAATGGTAAATCGATCTGTGTGGGTAATTTAATGCCAAGGCCATCCTTGTAGAAGAAAGTAGTGGCTTGGTTTGGGGATTAATGGTTCATACCTATCCCAATGGTATTAGTCTGAAAGTTATCTTATATCTACACATGCTCTGTTTTACCAATATTAAGCAGTATTTATTTATCAATATCCCAAAATAAGTTATATATATATATATATATATGTGTGTGTGTGTGTGTGTGTGTGTTAGCGTAGCATGGACATAAAGTCAACGCCACTTGGTAACTGACTGATTCTCGCCTATGTGATTTTCAAACCAAGTGATTATTTGTTTTTTTTTCTTCTCCTTTATATACTGTCGTGAAAATCGCTTAGGCGAGAAATTATTCAGTTATCAACCAGAGTTGACTTCATGTCCACTCTACTCTTACTTAGATATACATTGTCTATAAACGATATTGAGCACTGTTTACTTATAAATATAACATACTATATTATCATCACACAACACACACACTCAAACACACACACACACACACACACACACACACACACACACATATATATATATATATTATATATATATATATATTTTAAAGAGAAAATGAGAGAGATTTGCGTTTAGACATAGTCGACGTTGCTAGGAGACTGTCAGATTCTCAGCTATACGATTTTTATAGAGTGTATAAATGGATACTCGACACGGGGGAGTCTCTTGTTCTCATTATCGCATAGGCAAGAAACTGACAGTCCCCAGCACCGTTGGTTGTAAGTTCGCTATTCTTACTTAGATCCACGTGCTCTATCACCAATATTGAACACTTTATATGTACAGAAAACTACAATATTAATATCTCTCTCTCACACACACACACACACACATATATATTATATATATATATGTGTGTGTGTGTGTGTGTGTGTATATAGTGAAAGAGAGAGTTGGAGAGAGAATAATGTACACCAAATTACTCTAATAAAGTCTAAATTATTCTAGCGTAATATTTATGACACTAAATACCACGACAAGCTGTTGACATTCAACGGCTTTTCTTCCTCGCACTAATCCTTGACCATATTTGTTGTTTTTGTTTTAAGAAGAATGACCACGGGGTCTGCGGTTTCTACTGTCGAGTTAAGGATAATATTCTTTTAACAGGTTTGCTTTTTTTGGTTTCCTGTGACAATTTCCAGGCAGTGAGTGGGAAGGTGTAGAAGTTGTCGGGATGCGAAGGAGTGGCACCAACCGAAGACCTGACATTTCCATGTGACAGGACTGGTCTGAAGAATTAAGGGAAAACATACGATCCTGACATTTTAGGCAGGCCATCCCCTTATATAAGCCCATTCATGAATGAATGCATGAAATCAACGTGCTATTTATCCCACTTGGGTGTTGCACATTTACTAGATGCAGAAATGGCAGTGTTCATAACAGTGGAAATAAATTTTCGTGAGCAAAACTTTCCTAACTTCCTGGCGTAGAGATTGATTTTGTTTATTTTTTTACATACTAGAGTGAGTCAAAAGTTTTGCAATATTTTAGTAGCGTGGGGCACAATTCGGTAGTTCTGGATATATTCGCTGAGCTCGTGAAGGCAACGAACCACACGAGAATTCAGAAATGGCTATGTGTTGAACAGTGGAAATAAATTTTCGTGAGCAAAACTTTCCTAACTTCCTGGCGTAGAGATTGATTTTGTTTATTTTTTACATACTAGAGTGAGTCAAAAGTTTTGCAATATTTTAGTAGCGTGGGGCACAATTCTGTAGTTCTGGATATATTCGCTAAGCCCGTGAAATCGACGAACCACACTAGATGCAGAAATGGCTGTGTTGAATAGTGGAAATAAATTTTCGAGAGCAAAACTTTTCAAACTTCCTGGTGATAGAGATTGATTTTAGTATTATCTGCGTTATTCGGACTATTGTCCCCATCTTCATTGTTACTTGTACGTTTCGGCCGATATACCCTCCGGCCTTCTTCAGGTATTTCTTGTCGGACTCGGGAACCTTCTCGGACTCGGGAACCTTCTTTCGTAGGAACTTCTTGTCGTATTCGGGAGCCATCACGGAACTTTGAACCCAACCCTTTATTTAGTCCACGGGGGTATCCTGTTCTCATTCCGCTAACCATAGCTGGGGTAGGAGTTGTGTTAATTAATTATTTTTCTAACTGCTTTCACTCATAGAAGGTTCCCGAGTCCGACAAGAAATACCTGAAGAAGGCCGGAGGGCATATCGGCCGAAACGTTGTACAAGTAACAATGAAGATGA
The DNA here is from genome assembly GCA_023376005.1 of Doryteuthis pealeii. Taxonomy (NCBI): domain Eukaryota; kingdom Metazoa; phylum Mollusca; class Cephalopoda; order Myopsida; family Loliginidae; genus Doryteuthis; species Doryteuthis pealeii. The sequence goes on from CM042160.1 coordinate 11,203,807, forward strand.
AGATGGGGACAATAGTCCGAATAACGCTGATAATACTAATCTTCAAGCCTCATCTCAAACATTTAGATTAATTTTAATTATTTTTTTTACATACTAGAGTGAGTTAACAGTTTTGCAATATTTTGGTAGCGTGAGTCACAATTCAGCAATTCCGGATGCATTTGTTTAAGTCACGAACATGACGAACCACTCTAGGTTTAGAAATGGCTGTGTTTATAACAGTGGAAATAAATTTTCGAGAGCCAAATTTTCCTGATTTACCGGCGACTGAGATTTTTTTTTAAAGTTTTTTTATTATATATATATACTAGGGTGAGTCAAAAGTTTTGCAATATTTTGATAGCGTGAGGCACAATTTCACAGCTTTGGATGCATTTGCCGGTGTTGTGAAGGCGAGGAACCAAACAAGATGCAAGATTAGCTGTGTTCAGAACTGTGGAAATAAATTTTCGTGAGCAAACCGTTCCTAACTTTCAAGTGACAAAGACTCATTTTTTTAATTCTTTTTTATATACGATGGTGAGTCGAAATATTTTGGTTGAGTAAGGCACAATTCGCGAATTGGACGAACCACACTAAACTGTGAAATGCCGTGTCCGCCTTATTTGCCTCCATGTTTTGTTTGCCAGTGTGAAATAGTTATTGCTTTAGGAAATAGATACCGTAACACGAGTTCAAATGATAGACAAGGCTGGTTGAATTTTGGTATTACACGTTGTATTATATATATATATATATATAATATATAATATATATATATATATAGTATTACAGTGTGTATAGGAATAACCTACTCTAGTTTCACCATAAGGATCTTCAGGGTTAAATCCACTGAATTAATCAAGATATTGATTAATTAAACTTAATTGCGGAAGTCAATATTGTAATTATGACCATTGAAAACAGATTCGCAGTTAATGAATGCTATCGTGTCATTTTGAAAAGTTGAACGACAAACACGGTGTTGAATCCGCTCTACTAATGTATTGAGCACTTTATATTTGTTATAACACTAACTTATCCCATTAATACTTGTATCAACCAAATATTGAGATTAACCCAATATTTTTTACTGGTAAGTCATTCCTTTATATATATATATATATATATATATATATATATATATATAGCGGGAGAGAGAGAGAGAGAGAGAGAGAGAGAGAGAGAGAGAGAGAGAGAGAAGCATTAGTTTTGTTGAAAATATGTTACAACTGGGATTAAAATTTTATGAGTTCATTCTAATGTTTTAACTTGTTATTTTACTAAAAGAACGACCTCTTTTCTTTAAAAAAAATCTAAACGTACCCGTAAACGTATCAGGACGATTCAAACTGTTTTACATGATTCACCGCTAGTTACCAAATTTAATTTCAATTCACCCCCAATGAATAGAATTGGATATTTCGGATATTTTTATTAGTCTCACTATCATGGTGAGAGGAGTTGATTTTTAAAAAAATCTTTTCGATCACAAAATTAATATTTTTGATAGATTGATTTTAACGACATGTCAACTCGTCAAGGTTTATTTTATGTCAAGAGGCTATTTTGTGCTTATAGATCAGGGAATCCTGTTCATCACCTTGTGGCATATACTGCTTATGCAAAAGAGTTGGCTAAATACATATATGAACAATTGATACATATAGAATCTACATATAAACAGTATTGACTAACACATACAGACGTGTCCCAACAGATAAATTATGTACTTATTGTTCCTCAAACAAGTAGTATATGAAAGGGGTACAAAAAACTACAAAAGCCTTACTGGAGTTTGATGATCATAGCTATGTAGGCTTAACGTTTCAATAACGAGGAGAGAGAGAATCTTCATCGCCGAGAGAGGACACAAAGTCTCTACTAAGGCATGTCTTTACTGTTCAAAGGGTAGAGGCAAAAAGTCACGTCTTTACTGCTCAAACAACAGAGGTAAAAAGCCACGTCTTTACTGTTCAAAGATCATAGACAAAAAGCCACGTCCTTACTGTTCAAAGAATTGAGACAAAAAGGCATGTCTTTAATGTGCAAGTAAAGTAAGTAAAGTCGTCGGGGCGGCCTAATGTCGGTATCAGCCAGACAACCATGGAGTCTATCCCCATTTCCCGAGCGCTAGACCAAGGAAATTATTTTAGCATCTGAGATGGAACGCCACACCTACCACCAGCTCCTCACTTTACCGCACAGATCCCTGTGCTACTCATACAGTGAGTTGGCAAGGGCCGGTATCGAACCAAGAACCTTGTGATTCCTAGCCGAACACTCTACCGACTGAACTAAGAACAGTGAAAAAAACGGCATGTCTTTCTTACCCAAAGAACGGAGGCAAAAAGGTACGTATTTACTGTTGAACGAACAGAGGCAAAAAAAATGATTTTACTGTTCATAAAACCGACAAAAGAGACCGAGATGGATTCAAGGATTATAATGTGACCATGACGTATGCAAAGGACACGCATACTTTTCAAGGGAGACAATGAATAATTGTCTCTCTAACTTGGTGGGGGTTATGCTGGAGCTTTATCTGTACAGACAAACGGATAAACATTTAAAGAATTATAAGATACTGGTCTGTTTGTATATCAGACTTTCTTGATAACGTTTCAGCTCTTAACAATAAACCCTGTATCGTTTTATAATTGCTTTACTGTACACCAGACGAAGATCGGCATTAGCAAATTCCATATCAAATTATATATTGTCTGAGTTTCTTAGTTGGAGTGTTTTTATAGCTATTTTAAGACGATCTTTTATTTCATCTCCTTTTTATTGCTTTCTATTGCAACATTCATCGTAATATAATCTAAAATCATAAAATAAACAACAAGAATCAAAAATAAAGACGTTGACTAGATTTTAACTTATATCCTTGGGGGTCAATCTGACATTGACAATGTGTTATTAATTTACCTCTGAAATCACATCAACAGCAAAATTCAGATTTGCCTGGGCTAATCCAAAAGTTAAGGTCTCCAAAATATTTAGAAATCACAGAAACGTTTTTCCTTTCTTGTCAATGATGTTTACCTGATTTTAATGTATCAACATATAATAATAATTTCAGTCTAGTTCCCCAATCGTCTTATTATCATCCTTATTACATTTTATGGCAGATTGGTCGATTTTATAATGTATGAGTATCAAGTAAATAACGATTCTTGGAAAATAAAGGAGTCGCCTGGAAAAAGATATAAAATTTTTTTATCTTTTCTAAAAAGAACAGATTTTCTTCTAATGAGATGGATTATTAAAGATGTGACTCATCAGTTTCCAAGTGATGATTGAAAACACAGAAAATTATTTGCAAATGAAAAGCTGAACATGTTTGCATTCACAATAAAACTGTACAAATATTTCTTTAATTCTCAATAAACTTTTCACAATCTCCGCTGCCAAACAGATGTGATGAAATATTTCAAGATTAAATACTTATTTGCTCTCAATACACGAAGATGTACATGCACGTGAATAGACATGTTTATGTATAGTGTAAAAATTTCATGCATATATACACACAGACACGCACACACACTCATATATATATATATATATATATATATATATATATATATATATATATATATATATATATTTCAAGATTAAATATATCTTTGTTCAACATACAAAAACTTGAATGTGCGTGCATAGACATATAGATATTTGTTCATGTATATTATAAAGACTTCAGACACACACACACACACGCGCGCGCGCGCATATATATATATATAGATATATATATATATATATATATATATATATATATATATATGATGAAATATTTCAAATTTAATTATACCTATATTATCTCAGTTGAAAATAACATTTTCGAAGGAGTTTCATAACATTGCTCAATTTTGCCCTGATGATGGTTGATATATCCAATATTATACACACACACACACACACATACACACACACACACACACACATATATATATATATATATATATGTGTGTGTGTGTGTGTGTGTCTGTGAATATATATATATATATACCAGGGCCCGAGTTAGCTCAGTCAGTAGAACATCCGCCTGGAAAGTTCTGGGTTTGATTATAATCCTTGCCAATCTAGTGCATGAGTAGCACAGCTTGGGTAATCTGATCACTGTGGTAAAGAATCTGGGAGCTAACATTTCAGACAAAAATCTTCCTGGTGTAGCACTAGTGAAAAGGGGATAAACTCCTTTTGCTGTTCGGCTGATACTGACGCATGTGTTACTACTTATATATGTTTAATCAAACCCCTAGAAGCCCCTTTTCAA
>CM042160.1:11213070-11225570 GCA_023376005.1 Doryteuthis pealeii
ATGATATCATTTTAGATCTACAGTCATTGGTATCTGAAATTTTGAAGTCATGTTTTGTACAAACTCAGCAATACATTTAATTAATACTTTAAAGCATAAACTTTAAAAAAGCACTTACTTTATTTAGATATAAATTCCAAGCACATTGGTTTTATTGCAAACTCCTTGAATATCTTGATATAATTTTTGCCATTCTAAATCAACAAGAATTTGCTTCTTAATCAAAATATGAGCCAGTGAAGACAAGCTGTTTCATCCATTGTTAACCTTGATAACCTGCCTGTAGCATTTATATACAAGGTGTGTCATAAAAGTATCAAGATTGAAGCTGTATTTACCAAGATATAAATGAACAATGAATGGAACATGAATCTTTTTCAGAATACAAGGTGTGTCATAAAAGTGCTGAGTTTGAAACTGTATTTACCAAGATAGAAATGAACAATGAATGGAATGTTAATTCTTTTTTTAGAATACAAGCTGTGTTAAAAAGTACAAAAATCTTGATAATTTCTTGACACACCTTGTATACTCAATGAATTTTTTAAAGATTAACACTATTCTTGCTTTTGCATGGACATGTATCTACACATCTTATTTGTATTATATATATATATATATATATATATATATATATATATGTGTGTGTGTGTGTGTGTGTGTGTGTGTGTGTGTGTGTGTGTGTGTGTCCATATTAGCATGCCCTAATACCGAAATCAGAATTTCAAATGAGCAACAATTTCTTGTTGAAAAGTAGAGTATTGATCTTAGAATCAGAATTTGTTTGAGTAGCGACAGCTTTATGACTGTCTTCTGGTGCCAGTAAAATTGTTTATTCATTTTGATTCTCCTAGAAAAAGATTTTAACACTTGATATGAATTCCATATCTGAAGAATCTTGTACTTTTTGGCTCCACTGTATATTTGTGTGTGTAAACATATATATCTATACACACACAATCATTTTCACCTATATATGCATATGTATATCAATGTATGTCTGTGTTTCTGTGTGCATATATATATATATATATATATATATATATATATATACACATGCATATATATATATATTAGAGAGAGAGAGAGAGAGAGAGAGAGAGAGTTGGTTGGTCGGTTGGTTGGTTGGTTTTACAGCATATTAACCCTTTACAGGTCATTTAATGCTGAATCAAGTCATTCTTGATAATCAAAGGACTCAAATTGCTTAAAGAACCAGGTGTTGGATTGTTACATATTAATTGGATCCCTATTACTTTTTAAGGTAGTATAGAAATCCTTATGGCGATCAGTACAGCTGATAGCCTTGAGAGTGAGTGACAATGCTTGACCTCACTCTCACCTTGCTTTCTGGGGATAGAATCGTGAGAACGGAACCCCGATAGAAAGCCCTTTCCGGTTTAAGGTGGGCAACTCAGTTAGTCAGTTGCAGTAGTCAGTTGCAGTTAGTCAGTTGAGAGTTAGGACTGAAGCTAGCAAGATGTGACACTCCGCGCGCATTTGTCTGGTCCTGTGGTTCCAGAATAAAATAACATCAAAAGTAAATCGAAGTCTTGTTGTTATTACTAAAAGCTAACAATGACACAGGGCTTCTGATAAGAAATGGTCCCCAGCAGAACCAGACACGGGACCCAGATAAGAAAGACCAGACGAGACCATTAGAAGATAGAAGACAGAAGACTAGACGATCAGAAGACGGCCGGAAGAATAGAAGACCAGAGTAAGACGTAACAAATATATCTATATGGTACCGTGACGAACGGCTACGTAACAGGATAAATGATCACCTATCTAAGTATTTAACTGTATTATCACTGCTTAACCTCAGTGATCTATCAATAACCAGTGCTTTCAGTGTGACTTGACCATAATCTAAATACAGAGAGAGAAAAGACAGAGAGAGTGAGAGGGACATATAAATGCTTATTTACACGTATATATATTTATGATAGAGGTCTTTGTTGTATAAAGGTTATTCTTGTGAGAAATGGACATAGCAAACAGAGTTCAAATCCTGGATGAGGCTCTTTGCATTTCACAGGGAAAGGTATGAATCCAATAATTCTCCCTCCAGATATGGATAAATGGATAATTGCAGGTAGATAGTTTGATCCTCTCTAGCTGACTCCTACTTTGGGCCTTGTACCATATCTATGGAATGCTTAATAAATAATAATAAGATATTTCTCAGAATCTCTAACATTGTGTAGAAGACAGCTCCACGATCCTTGGCATCATCAGCCCTAGAGAATAAGCTATTACCAGCTGATTGTAACACTTCAGTCAGTCAGTCGGTACACCAGACATGTTTTTTAAATTTATGATAGATTATTTTTAGGTGATAGAGAACAGAAAAACTTGGAAGCCCTTGGCTAAGTTGAATGACATATGTTAATGTTATGCATTGCCAAAAGGTTTAAAGCAAATAAACAAAATAATAATAATAATAATAATAATAATCTATTAATAATGGAGATTTGCTTCCGTTTTTTGTCTGTAACAAAAACTACGTCACTGCTTACGTTACATTACCTAAAATCGTCATAACATAGAATAAATACACTCAAAATTTGAACATGCAACATTAGACAGTCTTCGTTGTTTTTTAAAACAAGTTTTAATAAATACATGACTGGTATTATATATCTATATATAGTTTGTTTTATTTTGATACATATTTAAAGTTTACATTTCAAATTGTTTTATTTTTTAATCCTTTAATGAATTTGATGATTTTACTTACTTAGGGTACAAGCTCGCTCACATTGAATTTTTTACTCCTACCCCTCAGGCAATATGTTTCAAAAATCTATTTTTACATCGCCCGGAGGGCGATTTTTTATTTTGTACAAGTAATAATAATAATAAGCCAAGTTTTGTGGCTCAAGAATATTTTTTATTTTTTTAAGTGATTTAATGAAGATAAGTTTGATGTTGAAATTATACCTGCAAAATTCTACTTCATGCTTGACTTAATTTGAAGCAAATGAAAAAAAAAGAAAAAAAGCTAAGATCCTGTTGGATATTTTTCTGTTGGATATTATTACTGTACAATATGAGGTTGGTTAGAATATGTATTCATCAACTCCTCCACATGAGAATTATGTGACACATGATCAATTTTTTAAGCGATGTTAAACAGGTATGAATTAAGAGTTTCCTTCTCCTAAACTAGTTGTCTAACCCAGGTTATAGATCCCAGTCTGTCCTACTATTTAACAATAGCTGTAAGGAGAATAGTTGGATGCATACTTTTCTCAAGTGTATTAGCACTATATGAAATGCAAAGGTTTCAGTTCTGAAGATCAGGGTAGTGTGGAGTATCCCATCATTGTCATTACTCCCAAATCTACTACAAGTAGTGATAGTAATTTGCGTCACATAGTATTCTTGGGGAGGGGATGGTAAATACACACATGAGTCAAAGATAGGGAGGGTGATCAGGATTATATAGGATTGTAGAGAATTGAATTTGTTTTTCCTTTTGGTCATCCAGTCTTATTTGTAGGTAGGGTAATGAGTGTAGGTGAAGGAAAAAACTGAATTCAAAATCAAGATCTGGGGTTAGCAGCCCTATTAAAACCTGCTTGCTCCTGAAACCGCAGGTAAAATGGTGTGGCTGTGTGGTAATAGAAGTCTCCAGTTATGGATAAATTGTAGTGTAGACTGAGCTCTTTAAGCTTGGTATAACAACCAATCTAGGAGAAGGAAAACTCTGAATTCAAATCTGTTAAACTCTGCTTAAAAAATTGACTTTGTGTCTCAGGTATTGGTAAATATTTACTCAAGTCCTCTGCACGAACAGGATGTGACACTAGGTAAATTTCTTAAGCAAAGTTTAACAGATTTGAATTCAGAGTTTTCCTTCTCCTACATGGGTTACAAGGTTAAAGAGCCCATTCTGACCTACTATTTACTCATAACTGGAGGAAGAGTAGTTGGATGCATACCTTCTCCAAGGGTATTAGCACTATGTGAAATGCAAACAGCATTGTCTAGAACTTTGAACTCGAGTTCATGAGTCAATTTCCTATGACTCTAATCATTACAACATGTGCCTGATCAGTATTGTATAGGATTGAATTTGTTTGTCCTCCCGCCCAACTTGTAGGCAGGGAAATGAGTCTAGAAGAAAAAAACTCTGAATTCAAAAACAAGCGATATGGAGTTAGCAACTCATCCATAAATGCATGTAAAAATTTCAGGTCAAATCATACAGAAAAAAGTAAAATTGTCACCTACCCCATTCAATTTTTCTGAAATTTTATCTAGGTCTGGATCATGTTAAAGTTAGACAATCCCAAAATTTGAGCTTCCAATTCCAAAAATTTGCAAAGTTATGACAATTTTTAGCTACCCAAATTTGGTGGGGTTCATGAAAAATGGCAACTTTTTAAAATATATTTTTGTCTGTAAAATGAGTTCTAGAGCTTAGCTACTACTAAAAATTGATTTATAAAAGTATTTTTGCTCAAAGGAACCCAAAAATGCTAGCAAAAAGTCTTAAAGTCAACCAATTTTAAGTTATTAATGATTTCTGATTTTGTCATAGCAAGATCAATATCCCAATAAGGCATGCATCTATGACAAAAACATTTTTCAATTATTTCATATATAAAGAATATTATTTGTACCAAAAAGATAGTTTGGTTTTTGCTCAGACAAAATTTCAGAAAAATTGAAGGCGGTGGGTGACATGGCATGGATAATTTGACATGGAATTACCTCATACCTAATATAGTGTGGCTGTGTGCATGTGTGGCAAAAGAATTCTACATAAGTCTATGATAGGAAGGGTGATCAGGATTTTTATTTTGGTCCTCCAGCCAGACTTGGCATGATTCAAATTAATAAACAATATAAGAGTGAGGCTCAAAAGTTGCAGAAGATTGTTTTGTTTTTTGTTGAGGTTGTTTTTGTTGTTTTTGTGGTCAGAGTTTACAGAAAATGTGTAAACATTTAATGTTACTATCCTCACTGGTCTTTTCTTCTCCAACTTCTTTTTTTTTAAATGAGAAAACGAGAAGCAATTAGGGAACCTGGAGCCATTTGACACAGATTAGTGGACATATGTTTTCATTTGCATCAAACAGAAATAACAAAAATAAATATGCAGAGATAGTAAAATAGTAATGAGGGGGGGTTGGAGAATGGTGTTGGTTGGGTGGATGGGGTTTTGGGTGAGAACTCCATCCTGGAAGTGGGTCGTGTGGCAGCTGTCTTGAAGGGCAATTCCCATATGCAGTTGTTAGCAGCAATGGGTGGTGGTGGGGCGGTTGGAAACACTGTCGGGTAGGTTTGGCACTGTGAAATCATTAGGTACATTATAGCGGCAGGTAAAGCTCCTTTTTATTTTTATTTTTTTTTTTTAAGGATTTTTGTAATTTGGAATGGTTAAGTGGGGGGTGAGTAGGGGTCTTTTGCGAGGTTTTATTAAGGAAATGGATGAATATCAAAAAGGATTATGAAGAGCTAGATTGTTATTTTATGATTCCAAATGTCTTCAAGGATTCCAGGACACAGAATATATATATATATGTATGTAAATGTATATGTATATATATCAGGGTCATTATCTTATTCTTATATGTATTAGATATAAGATCATACACACAGAGAGACACACACATATATAAATATATATAAATATATATATATATATATATATATATATTTATACCAGGATCATTATCTTATTCTTATATGTATTAGATATAAGATTATGCACACACATGCACATACACATATACACACATACACACCCACCCACGTATATATATATACCAAGGTCAGTATTGCATACGTATATAAAATTATCCACACACACACATGTACATGCACATACACACACACACACACACACACACACACACAGATATATATATATATATATATATATATATATATATTATACCAGAATCATTGAATAGATACAGGGATTTTTTTTAAAGCAAAACACTTTTTCAAAAAATTTTTTTCCATATATTTAAAGTATGCATTGTTTGGAATTGGTTCATCAAAAAAATATTTTAATCTCACAAAAATATTTTCAAGGATATTCAAAATGGTCTCAAATCAGAGGTCTGACATCAAATGCTTGAACAGAGGTCTGACATCAAATTTTTGAAGACTGAAAAAGGCAAAACATTAAAATTTACTATAAGAATTTGTGATGTGTATGGAGAAGCATATTTTAGTCATGTTAATTAGCTTGAAGCAAAAATAAGCTCACACTAGGAATGTTGCATAGTGGCTTCTTCTTTATTTTCTTCGGTGTGTGGTAGGTGAGTGGCGGGCATGGAAAATGACACTACGACTACTTATGTGGTGATAGGTGGTGGGCGAGCCTCACTGCTCGCTAGCAGCGCCCGACCGTATCGACGGTTAGACACCTTCTGCTTTCTTCGCCGTCTCTCTGGGGTCTCTCCGATGACCGCTTAAGTACTGACGACCGCCCACACATTCTTTTGTTCCTTGACCGGAAGTCCTTTCCCTTTGTTCAAGTTAGCGTTTGTCCAGATGAGTCCTTTGTCACACCTCTTTTGTTATACTAAGATTTCTGTCTCGCCTATCTATTGTTTATCTGTTCAATTTTCCTTTGTCTTTTCGACTTCCCGCGCAAAACAAACAGTCAATCTGCAACAGGAAAAACAAAATTATTAACAAACACACATTTTAGTAACTATTTCTCCATAGTGGCATAAAACAGAAGTGTTTGTTACACATAAGTTAGTTGGGATCATTGATACAGCATCCATTATCCATGCAAAGCAGGTCTTTGCTGGACAGCCAACAGTGATGTGCTTATGTATAAGCTTACTGAGAATCACAGAATCTCGTCCACTAGTGTCATTGTTTGTTCTCCAGTATTGTTCAGAATGTCTTGTTCATCTCACTTGGATGGTTTGTGTGATAGGGGGCAAGTTTCTTTGCTTAATGGCATATCAATCTTCATTAGGTTATTTAATGCCAAAGCCAATCTTGTAGAAGAACAGTAGTGGTACTATTTGGTTGTTTGGTTTGATTTCTTTGTTTAATGGCATATCAATCTTCATTGGGTTATTTAATGCCAAAGCCGTCCTTGTATGTATTTATCCATCCCCTCTGCCACAGTGCCCGTCTGATGTGGCTAGAACTCAAATATTTTTTTAGTTTCTGGATGAAATAAGATATAACGGGGTGACAGTTTAAGTTTTTCTTAATTAGTTAAATATTGCTCTGTATATAATCTAATTTATTGATTATTATACATTGAGCTGCTTTCTTGTAGTGTGTTGTTTCCACCATTTGTTTAAGATCACACACAGCATTCTTGTGCATCTCATCTAGCTTATTCTCTAGGTGCTTTGTTAGGGTCCAAGTTGTGCAGCTGTATAGTAGCACTGACCCAACTATGGCTTGGAATAATTCCTACCTTTGAATTGAAAATATCCAACCTGGTGGTATACAGTGGCATCTACCTTCTGTGGCCAGAACATTTTGGTAAAATTACCATTATAATCTATACATATATAAAGGGTGGTTTGTGTGTATGTATGTATGTATGTATGTCCAGAGGAAATTATGAAAATAAAAGAATTAATGGCAAAGTAAATGCATATACACATTAAATAATAACAGGTTCCTGCTTTTTATGCAAACATGATGAAGAATTGATTTATATTCAAAGATATTTATAAATTAAAATATACATAAAAATAGCATTGAAATTCTATTTAAAAATGTCCAGCATTTGTAATTCTCAAAAGTAAACAAATCAATACACCAGGGTTTTCTTTTCCCACAGCTCTACCCAGGCAATGCTGGATAGCCACTTCTAGTAATGTGATATATCTTCAATATGATATTAAACTGCATATAGAGAACTGGGGAGCATGGAATAGCCTGTCAACTATTCTGAGGTCTACTCTAACCTGAAGTGGTAGTACCTGTTAGGGTTCCTTCTATGAGTCAAATAGATCTGTTTAAAAATTATTCATAGTTAATTGGATTGTGTTTAAAAAAAATTGAAAAATGTAAATATGAATCTACAATAAATGCAATTTTCTAAAATCTAGGCATTAAATAACCCCAGATGGGTTGACATTCTGTTGAAATCAATCAATCAAACTCTAATTTGTTTTTGAGAGCCTCTTTGTAAATGTTTGGAGTTCTTTTAAATATTCATTTATGAACATCTATCACATGGCCAGCTATATGTTGAATGTTCATGAATAAATAGTTAAAGTATCAATTTAGGCAGAACACACTGATAGTACACTGTACCTAGACATGGCACTGGGTAGTAACACTTTGAACCAAGAGAGTGTGCACAGATACTCAACTGATCCTATGCAAATGAATAGGGAGTGACACTTTGATTCTAGGCAGTTTGGGACTATTGTATAGGTGCTTGAGCTTGACGCAACTAGCCTATTGATTGGAGGGGTCCTGTCTGCCTGCCCATCTAGCCTAAACATAATTCATTTGTGCTATTATGTTCCATTGTGGACTAATACCCTTGGAAAGGTATGAGCTCCATCATCCCCCAGCTATAAGATAAATAGTACCACTTCTGTTTCTCTACAAGGATGGCTTTGGCATTGAATAACCCATGAAGGTTGATATGCCATTAAACAAAAGAAACCAATCCAAAAGAATCCATCTATTCTCCCCACAGCTATGGGTAAATAGTAAGGCAGACTTTAGGCAAACAGTTTAGTTGGAGAAAAACTCTGAATTTAAACCAACTTTACTCTGCTAAAAAATTAACATTTTATAAAATAATTACTAAGGGTGTACTTTTCTATGGGTGATACTGTATATAATATAAGAGTAACTCTATAATAAAACTAGAAGCAGCTACCCAGCATCGCCTGGGTAGAGGGGGGACCTAGTGTATTGATTTGTTTACTATTGAGATTTACAAATTCTGGATATTTTTAAGTATAATTCCAATGCTATTTCTATGTATATTTTAATTTCAAATATCTTCAAATATAAATGAAATCTTCATTATTTTTGCACAAAAAGCAAGAACTGGTGATATTTAATGTGTATATATATATTTATTTTATTGTTAATGGTTTTATTTTTGTAGTTTCCTCCAGACATACATACATAGATACATGCACACAAACTACCCTTTATATATGTACTAAAAGTGGCTACTCTGCGGAGGGTTGGGTAAATATGTACTTCATCGAATAATAACATTTATAACAACCCATTTTTGACGATGATGAAGAAAACTAATTAAAGCCGTCAAAAATTTACACAAAGATATTCCAGCAATATAAATGTGCAAAATAATTAACCTTTGATATCGACACTCACTGAGTTAGTGTTACTGAAGGCTTAGTTTTTTTTATAACTCGTACTTTCAGTTGATATTATTTACTCTTATCTCCCCCTGACCCCTTGTTCTCTAAAACTTGACCCAAGGTCACTGCCAAATAAATCCTCCGATAAAGTACAGTTTCCCTCCAGCACATCCGATCTGCTCGTTTTTAATTAGAAAGTATTGATATATCTTTATTCTTTGAAACATTTTATGTGCTATTGAAAATAGCACAGATAATAAAAGATTATTGCTGTTTAATAATACAAAGACACAACTGTATCAAACCTTAAAAACATTGCATCATGGGATTGATGACCAATAACGCTTTTTTCTTTCTTTTTTTTTTGTCACCGAGAACAAAAAAACGGACATCCAATAATTTTGGTCTCTCTTGATCAATCCTGTCCCATTTTAATGAACAATTGGGGAAAGAAAAAAAAACTCTAAGGACCTAGAACATGAATATGCATGCAAATATAAATGTGGATACATTTCAATTAAATTTATAGGTTGGACTGATGTATTATGGAAATGCATGCCAAAGAGGCGGAGATTTGACAAGAGGAAAGATAATAAAAAAATGTTACAGCTTCTATGTAACTAATGCAATGAAAACAAGAGAGAATTGAAAGTGAAAGAAACGGTTTTTATGATGATGTCATGTGTCGAGCAAACCAGTTCTGTAAACATCATTTATTGAAATTACAGAAAGTGCTGATAGGTAAGTGTTCTGCGTTCCTGACACACAAAAATCTAAAAGGACGCAGTAAAATCATATCCATGCATCCCAATCTTTTCCTTTTTTCTTCCCTCACCATTTCAAGCTAACTGTAAATACATTTCAATAGTTTCTATTGGAACAAATTACACAGGATAGGTTAAAAGGTTAGACAGCTTTAGTTGGGACCCATAAATTTTCCTGGGGACACATTCAAAGCATATATATGCACCCCAGGATACATTAAATCAATTTACTCCCATATATATATCTACAGAGATGCTGATAGGTACATGTCCTTGACACACAAAAATCTAAAAGGACACAGTAAAATCATATCCATGCATCCCAATGTTTTTCTTTTTTCTTCTTTCACCATTTCAATTTAACTGTAAATATATTTCAATAGGTTCTTAGAAACGAATTACACAGTATAGGTAGGAGTTAGACGGCTTTATTTGGTACCTATAAATTTTTCAGGGATTCATTCAAAGCAAATATGTATGTCCGAGGATGCAATAAATCAAAAAGCTGTCAGATCACTGGAAAGGTATGTAAATGTTGCCTTGAAATTCTTTTAAACAAAATAGACGGGTTGATATGCTATTAAAATCCATCAGTTGAGACAACAGTAGAAACTTCAAAGGTGAGATGGTGATATACTGTATGTGTGTATATGTACATATATATATGTCAGTTTAGCTCAGTCGGTAGAACATCTGACTAGGAACCACAAGGTTCTGAGTTCAATACCAGCCCATGCAAACTGAGTATATGAGTAGCACAGAGATCTGTGCAGTAAAGTGAGGAGCTGATGGTAGGTATAGCACTCCATCTCAGACACCAAATCAATCTCCTTGGTCTAGCACTAGTGAAAAGGGGATAGACTCCCTGGCTGTCTAGCTGATACTGACTTTAAGTCACTCTGACATCTTTAATTTATATATATATATATATATATATATATATATATATATATGATTTTATATATGAAAATAATGACTTACAGGTGAAATTGCTCACAATGGTTAGTTGATACAAGTTTCACAATGATAAGACACCGATATAACAAATATAAAGTGCTCAATACATGAGTAGAGCAAATTTATTATTATAATGGTATACACTGGAATAACCTACTTGAGTCTCACCATAAGGATCTTCAGGGTTAAATCCACCGAATTAATCAAGATATTGATTGATTCCAGCCAATTGTACATGTGTATTAAGTGGTTATGATGGTTAATGACAGAATCTATCATCAACCATTATAACCACTAAATACACGCATACAATCGGATGGAATTAATCAATATCTTGATTAATTTGGTGGATTTAACCCTGAAGATCTTATGGTGAAACCTGAGTAGGTTATTCCTGAGTATACCATTATAATATATATATATATATATATATATATATATACAAGATAGGTGCTTGCTCTGATGATCACATAGGCAAAAGATTTAGGTCACAAAATGCCATTGATTCTGTGTCTATTGGATATATATGCACTATCACTAATATTGAGCACTATTTATTTATAAATATAGCAAAACGCCTTTCATGTGATAGTGAAATGTTGATGCAGGATTGGAACATCCAGGACCAGGCTAGCTAGAAAACTAGAGCACAGCTTGAGGTGAAACAGATTACTACTCTCTTATCATCGACTTATCTATGCTGAGATCCAAGGTTCCAGACAGCAACTCTTTGATCACAAACACACTTACACACACACACATATGTATATATATATATATATATATATATATATATATACATATATCATCATCATCATCATCATCAGGTCACACTGACAGCATAGGTATCCATGACTCTCTCTCACCAACTGTCTATTTGTCATTGCCCCTGGCTGGTCCTCCGCATGGCATCCAGAATGATCATAGAGCTGAGTGATGTAGAGTTTTCCTGATCAGTTTTATATATATATATATATATATATATAAATATGTGGAGAATTATGGGTCTAACATGGCTTTGATTCATTAAGGTCTTGTACAGAACAGTTAGATATAAGGACCTGACGAGATCTTAATGGATCGAGACCATGGTAGATGCATCATTTTTCCCAATTATCATTAAAGCCCTACTTTTTACAAAGTATTGAGCACTCTTGGATGAATAACTGACATAATACTACTCCAACAGAAACACTGAATTGGTACTCGGACACTATATATATATATATATATATATATATATATATATATATATATATATATATATATATACATATACAAAACATTGTAAACAAACAGATCAAAATCACCTTATTATTCTGTGATAAAATTTTGACTTTTCCTTATATCAACAAAGGCCCTGAAGAAGATCTACTAAACAGATTGAAACACTGCAGTGCTGGCTGAATAAATACCACTCATTTTATTTGAACCTTTGTTTTTTCAAATTTTTCACTATATTACATACCGTCGGATT
>CM042160.1:11230570-11243070 GCA_023376005.1 Doryteuthis pealeii
TGTG
Source organism: Doryteuthis pealeii (assembly GCA_023376005.1). NCBI lineage: Eukaryota > Metazoa > Mollusca > Cephalopoda > Myopsida > Loliginidae > Doryteuthis > Doryteuthis pealeii. The sequence goes on from CM042160.1 coordinate 11,230,575, forward strand.
TGTGTGTGTGTGTGTGTACGTCGTGTACTGGATATCATCATAGGAAATTATGAGGCTCTTTACATTTCACAGAGTGCTAATACCCTTGAGAAAGGTATGCATTCACCTTTTCCCCTCTAGCTAAGAGTAAATACTAGGGTAGACTGGGCATTTTAACCTTGATAGGACAACCAGTCTTGGAGAAGGAAAATTCTGAATTCAGACCTGCTAAACTTCACTTAAGAAATTGACCATGTTTCATATCCTGCTCATATGGAAGGGTTGGTAAATAAATATTTATACAAAAAAATAATTGTAACAAAATGTTCCTATAAATATAAACATCTACGTGTAAATTATATTAGTCTTGCTGCCCTCAAAACATCTGAAGGTAATCATAAGTGGCTCTTATATCAAGCAAATTTGGCCACCCACATTATATTTATTATATCTGTAAATCATTAATAAATCTATATATACATAAATAAATACATACATATACACATATACATATATATATATATATATATATATATATATATATATATATATATGTATATATATATATATATATATATGTGTATATATATGTATGTATATACATATATATGTATATATATGTATGTATAACATATATATATTTGTGTATATATGTATATATAATATAATATATATATGTATATTTGTGTATATATATGTATGTATACATATATATATATATATATTTGTGTATATATATGTATATACATATATATATATATATGTGTATATATATGTATGATAGTATATATATATATATATGTATATATGTGTATATATATATATATATAAACAAGGTGTGTCAAAAATATTGTGATATTTATACTTTTTGACACACCTTGTATTCTGAAAAAATTAATGTTCCATTGATTGTTCTCTTCTATCTTGGTAAAAACAGCTTTAATCTTGATACTTTTATGACATACCTTGTATGTATATATGTGTGAGTCTGTATATATATATATATATATATATATATATATATATATCTTTGAAAGTAAGGAAAAACTCAATACCGTTATTATATAATAGATTTATTTCGACCAAAATTGGGGCCTTTATAAATCTAAGTTGATTTAATAAAGCTCCCCAGAATTCAGTCTCATTCTGTATATAATCTAAAAAGTTTATTATACATTGAGCTCTCTGTAGTGATTTAAAGATTCACTGTATTTATACATACTGGATCATACAATAATAATACAGTGTGTCTTAGAAATCACAAATAGAATCATCCCTTACTACTAAGTTTTGGATACCTCACACACACACACACACACACACACACACACATATATATATATATATATATATTATGTGTATTTGTTTTTATCTTTTATTCTTTATATATTCTTATTTTTAATTGTTTATTTTCATTATTCTTCTTGTTTATATTTTTTTCTTTATTTGTCTTTTATTTGTTTTTTATTATGTTTTATTCATTTGTTTTATTTCTAACCCTATTCTTAATATGTCATTAATTTATTTTCACTTTGCTTTTCTTATGGAAAATTAGAGGTAAAAAGTTTTTTTAATGCCCTCTTAGACAAAAATAGGTTGTGGATTTTATTGAACTTTGATCTTTGCTGGTCTCCACCAATTTTCCTTTCTAAAACCATGTGTGCTCAGTCAATGTAAAAACAAACATACAAATGTACAGAATCTTTCTTTTACATACAAGGTGTGTCAAAAAAGTATCGAGATATTTTGTACTTTTTGACACACCTTGTATTCTGAAAAAAATTAATGTTCCATTCATTGTTCACTTCTATCTTGGTAAATACACCTTCAAACTCGGCACTTTTATGACACACCTTTATTCTGAAAAAAATCACATTCCATTCATTGTTAATTTTATCTTGGTAAATACAGCTTCAATCTTGATACTTCTATGACACACCTTGTATGTATATATATATATATATTATATATATATATATATATATATATATATATATATAGTGTGTGTGTGTGTGCGTCTGTATATTTCCAGAGAGGTTTTATTTTATATATTAGTCTCGCAACCATCACTCCACTCTTACTCCCCAAACACTGATGTAGAGATTTGATAGACACGTTTAGGTTAAAGATTGTTTTTGACTGAAGCAAGTGATAGTGTGCTGCAGTGTGGATGTAGGCCTTTAGTCATTTTCGAAGGCCTCTTTCAGGGTCTTTGATATTTTCCTTAGAAAATGAAGAGACTTCCTTTCTCTTTATGAAAGACAGTTTGACTGAAGCAAACAATGAGAAAATTTGTTTTAGAGTCTATTTTCTGGTGTGCTGCAGAGTGAACATGGACCATTTTAGAAGGTCCTTTTCAGGGGTTTCAATATTTTCCTTTTTTTATGAAAGACAGTTTAGGAAATTTGTGATTACTGTCTGGAATTATTATTACAATAATCTATCTATAGATTATATATTCTCTATGGATTTTATCAATACAAATTATTATATATGGTTTCTATTTATACACTACATATGAAACCTTGTGGATTCTTGATTTACAGATTACTAAAATTCACATTATATTTGTATATATATATATATATAATCATGGAGCTATCTCCAGATTAAATGACAAGCTCTGAAATTAGTAGATTAGTTCATATAACAAGGTATCAATATCTCATCTACAGAAAGCGATGTCAATATACATATAGGGAAGGCATGAACTGCTACTCACAGGCTATCAATCATACAGAAGCCTGATCTTTCTGATAAAATAAAGTGGGAATTCTTCCAAGCTGTAGCCATGCCAGTACTACTGTAAGGCTGCAACACTTGGACTTGAACAAAAATCTCAGAGAAAAAGCTAGATGGGATGCTACTCTTTTGAACAAATCCTGGAAGCATCACCAAGAAAACAGCAGCTTACTTCCTCTAACACAGCCCCATCAAAGTAAGAGGAACAAGACATACTGGTTACTGCTGGAGAAGTAATGACAAACTCAAAAGTGAGATTCTCCAGTGGAATCCTACACATGGACACACCAGTGTTGTCTGACCAGCAAAACCTTACATACAACAGCTATGTATGAATACTGAGTGCTGTAATGTCCAATAGAGACTTTATGATGAGGTAATCATAACCTAGCAAAAAACTGCACATCATATTGAGATTTCATTAGAGCAATATACTTAAAACTAGCAGGACCTGTGGATATAAAAAGTATGATAATTCAATTATTACAACATTATATATGTTTACTTTAGAGCTATTGCTAAATAGTTAAATATGTAAAAAGTATAATACTCTTGATTTAACTTTCTCTCACATTTTCTTACTTTCTTCTTTTCATTATGCTTGATTGAAACAGCTTATCTTTATGGTTCTGTGCACTTACCTTCTCACTTATCTTTCTCCTACTATCTCTCTTTCTTTCTTATTATATTTTTTCTTTATGATTTAAAACAGAATGGTCCATTATTTAACTGAGATGATGACATTAATAAGAAATAAGAATTCGGGTTGATAAGCCACACCAGATAATCAAGATTTACATTTTTGTATTTCATCTTGGATGATTTGGACAGTTTCATTTTTAATCAGAGGGTGTTGCAAGATGATAATGCTCGTACAATTAAGGAACAGAGTATAATATTTAGAGATGCTCTTAGAGAATACTTCATTTACCAAATTTGCGAGAAAAATGATTTTGAGGAGATTTGTGTTCATGTTGAACATCATATAATTAGACAAGTCGGTAGAACATCTTCCTAGGAATTGCAAGCTTCCTGGTTCACTACCAATCCTTGCTAACTAGATGCATGAGTACCACAGATTGGGTAATCTTATCTGGACAGTAAAGTAGGGAGTTCATGGTAGGTGTGGAGCTCCCCCTCAGCAAAAACAATTTCCCTGGTCTAGCACTAGCAAAAAAGAGTATAGACTCCCTTACTGTCTGGCTGATACTGACAATAGGCCTCTCTGCCAACTTTATTTACTTAGTACTTGCAGAAACAATGACTGACAGGGACGGATAGCGAGAGAGAGTTAAGGGAAACTGTGCTGAGAGAGGGAGAGAAAGACAAACAGGCAGACAGACAGATGGACAAAAATACGAATAGAAAAATAAAGGGGGGAGAGACAAAAAGAAAGAAAGAATAGACAGAAGAAAGAAAGGAAAGAGGGAGAGAGCAAAAGAGAGAGAGAGAGGGAGAGAGAGAAATGGTAGAAAAAAGGATAGAGAGGATATAGAAAGAGGGAGAAGAATGATGAAGAGAAAAAAGAGACAAAGACAGAAAAGGACAACAAAAAGAGAGCAGAGAAATAAGGAGAAAATATAAATTTAAAGGAGAAGAGAGATGAACAGGAAAAAGGGTTAGGAAGAGAGGAGTATTTGGGCAGAAAAAAAAGGGAGGAAAGAGAGCGAGAAGAGAAAAAAAGAGAATAAAGAGAAAAAAAAGAAAGGATATAGATGGTAGATGAAGAAAGAAATAGAGAGAGAGAGAGAGAGAGAGAGAGAAGGAGAGAGAAAGACAGGCTCAGACAGACAGCAAAAGAAAGAGGGGAGAGAAAGTGAAAAGAAAAAAAAGAAAAAAAATTTTGCGCCTTGTGTTTTAGGGTCAACTTTCTAGTTTACTGCAGAATGGATGTAGGTTTTTGAGTCTTCAGCTCCACCTAGACATCCCAAGGTTTCTGGTTTGATACTGCCCCCCCCTCCAAAAAAAAAAAAAGAAATTGGTGCATGAGGAGCATAGTTTGGATTTCTGATCTGTAGAACTGAAGGTAGGTGTGGCACTCCACATGAGCACAAACAATCTTCCTGGTCTAGCGCTAGTGAAAGGGGATAGACTCCTTTGCTGTCTGGCTGACTTTGGCAATAGTTCATTCTACCAACTTACTTATAAGTGATTATGAGAACAATGCAATTTCATTTTTAAGGGGTCTGCTTTTCTACAAATCTTCCGAGGTGATTGTGGGTAATGGTTATTAAACTGATGACTTGCTGAGACAAACTGTCTCATCCATGGGCACTAAACTGCTTTGATGGACGAATTGTATCATCTCGGGGACTTAACCGATCACTTATTAAGATGAATCATATCATAATGATCATGAAATTGATGACTCACTAGGACGAATTATCTTGTCCTTGTCATTAAACCAATGACGAGTTATCTCGTCTGTAGCCCAAAACTGACTATATGCCGAGACGAGTAATCTCGTCCATAGCACTAAACCAATGACTTACTAAGACGAGTTATCTCGTCTCTAGCTTGACTTGCTTAGACTTTTATATCGTCCATGGACACTAAACCTCTTTACAGAACGTAAGACGAGTTATCTCGTCCATAACATCGAAACAATGACTTCGTAATACGAGTTAACTCGTCTGTAGCACGTAACTGGTGACTCCCAAGGATGATTTATCTCGCCCATAGGTACGCAGTTGACTACACGCTGACGAGTTATCTCGTCCATGGCATGAAACCAATGACTTATTAAGACGAGTTGTCGCGTCCGTCGCCCGAAACTGACAACACGCTCAGACGAGCTGCCTCGTCCATTTGGCATTGAACAGGTTAAAAGAATATTTTCAACCGAATTTTCGTACTTCTTTCTATTTCCATCCAACCGTAAACTTCCCAACAAATGTCTCTTTTCCCCACTTTTTTTTACCGCACATTTATTTTAAGCTTTTGTTTTATTGTTCAGTTTTTTTTTATTTTTTTTTATTCATCTTACTTTCTTTTATTATTATTTTTATTATTTTTTATTTTATTTATTTATTTTATTTATTTTTTACTTTTTGCTTCAAGTATTTTTTCTTAATTTCCTCTTTACAATTTCTCGACTTCAAAGAAACGTGTATCAGATAATTAATCTCAATCTGATACGAATTCCGTCATAGCAAACAAAGCAAATCTTACCAACACTTCCATTCGCTCTCTTACACTATCAGATAGTCAACTCGTAACGCTCATTTTTTTTTCTCTGTTTGTCTCCCTCCTCACTAAAAACGTGTGAATAACTTACAGAAAGATCTCGTTTTTAACAGGGCCTTGCCATTTTAACAGTACTGCTGTGAAACGGGAGGGCTGGGGATGCAAATAAATTCAAGAAAATTAAAAAAAAAAAAAATAAAAATGTTCCTCAAAATATCTCTGTCCGAATCTGATTCTTGAATCGCTTCTTCTCTTCCTCCCTTTTTTTTTTTTTTTTTTTTTTTGTCAATTAATATTTATGCATCGCTTGCTTTTATGCGTCTGCAGAGAGATACACTGATTCTCTTATTGGTGTGTGTGGGGGGGGAGTGTACATGACTATTATTAAAATCTAAAAACCATCTTTGCATCTAATAACAAAACTGATTTGACAAGATTTTCGTTGATGGGAAATTATCAAAATTGCTAAAATTTAATTTAAAACTGACTAAAGAATTTTTTAAAAAAGAGGAAAGATTAAATAAAGTAAACCATTGGAGAAAGTAAACCGTATTTTTTTTTTTTTTCATTTTAATCATCAATTTTATTCTTGAACAAAGTCTTCATTGCTTGTTTATTACGGAATTAACACTCGTCTTAGCAAGTTGGAGGCGCGTGGTTATCGTCGAAGGAAATGGACTCGCCGACACGAGTTCAAATCCAGGACAAAGTTACAGTTCACATAACGCTAATAGCCTTGGGAAAGGTATGAATCCAACTACTCTCCCTCCAGCTATAGGTAAATAGTAGGGCAGACTGGGCTCTTTAACTTGGTTAGGCAACCAGTCTAGGAGAAGGAAAACTTTGAATTCTAAGCCTGTTAAACTCCGCTTGGGGTGGTCACTACTAGAATAGGCTTAGTACTAATTAGTGATCTAGGTCACTAGTTTATTGACAAGAGCAGATGTTTTAATTCAGTTCTATTTATTTTTGTTTTTAATAAACTTGGTTTTAATACTCATTATAGAAGACGATATTAACTTCTATGGGGAATTTTTGCTTAGAATAAGAGTGTAGATCCCCGTTCTCCCGATTGCGATTAGAATTTAGTATCTATTTCACTTTTTTAACCATATTCTTATCTTCGGATATGTTGTAATGTATGGGGCTATGTTTAGGTTATGGTTGTTGGTGCTGTTATCTTAACCCAATAAAAGTTTGGTTCTTTGTTCTTCTGGGCTGGTACGCTGAAATGGAACTTAAGGAACGAAAAGGAAAAAGAAAAAGGCAGAAGGTGGCTTTATGACTTAGGCTTTATTGAACGGGGTCATAGTGGCTGAGTGAGGGGATTACCCCTGGCCAGGAAACGACCTACACTCAGTTGCGGCCTAAGTTGAAATGACCGAGGTATTATTTTGGGGGAAGGGAGTCAGACCCTTTTGTCGGGCATGCGCAGCTGGTATTTCCGGTGAAAAGCTCCATGGGAGCTTGTGGCTTTTTAAATTTTATTTTTATTTCATTTCTACTTTCGTATCTTTTACTCCTCACAATATGGAATATTCCACGCTCTTTCTCACCCATGTGGTCTGACTATATGTATAGTGAGCACGAGCTGGCTTTGAGGATCAGTAGCGTTCCTCACTATTCCTTGTCTGTTTTATTGTACCTCTCTACAATAAAACCCACTATCTTAAATCTACGAACGTGTTGACTGGTCTTTCAACCGACTACAATCTTGTCTGATTGTATCCCTTTTAACGATACAACAGGATATAACGCGGGAAATTTTAAAAAATACAACAGTGGGGAAGCTGAAAAACGCATGTCTATCCAGTGGGTTGGAAAAACCTGGAGAAACTGTTCTTTTTGGTGCCAAAAATTAGAATAGTTTACAAAAAGATATGACCTGTGTATTATTTTTTGTATGTGTACCGTGTATGTAAATGTTTTAGAATTCTTTTTAAATGCTTACATGCGTGTCAGTCCTGAGAAGGCACATAGTGTAATGGTTATCGTCGAACGAAATGGACACGGCGAAATGAGTTTAAATCCTGAACGACGCTGTTTGCCTTTCTCATAACTCAAATTCCTTTTGGAAAGGTATGGATCCAACTATTCTTCCTTTAGTTGTGGATAAACAGTAGAGCTAACTTAAGCTAGGTAACCAGACTAGGAGACGGAAAACTCAAACCTGTTAAATTCCGCTTAAGAGATTGGCCCTGTACCACATCATACTCGTGCCGAGAGGTTGTTAAATGGGTACTTGCATGTCAGTTCTGAGATTCTTTGGAGGATAAACCTTAGATTTAGAGCCCGGCTGAATGCAAAGTCTCTATATCTTATCGGGACTAGAATTTAGATACTTATTTATGTTTTAGACGAAGGTTTCTATGATTTCGTATGATTTGACCGGATCTTTGTGCTTTCTGACGAACAATAGAAGACCGTATGTAGGAATTGTAGGACTTTTAGACATTACGTAACAAGATAAGAGTTAAGGTCGCCAGGTTAAGCCGTAAGTCTATTAGGCTTTTCAAAGCTGCTCTTAATTATGTGGCATAAATTTTACAATTAGACAAATTCCAATTTCCTTTTCAGAAAAGTCATTTCGACAGTGTATTAATTAATCGTAATTAATATAATGTCCTGTGAAATTCCGCTTCTGGGTCTTACATCTGGTGAGCGAAGTGGAAAAGGGCTGGGAGTGGGGAGCTGAAAAGATCAAAATAGGCCAAATTTTTAGCAGACTGAACAAATCAATTGATTTTGATAGACAGTTGGTCCCTGTTTTGCCTTTCCTCTCTACAATCAATTGATTTCTTCAGTTTGTCATGGAGCTGCATGGTATAATGGTTACCGTCGTGGACATGAGGAACCGAGTTCAAATCCAGCTATGGGGGTGGCTGAACAATCTATGACATGCATCACTCCATTCTGGCCTTTATTTGGGCTAGACGGGCGGTCGGAGAGGCCCCCTCCGATTAATCGGCTGGTCACGTCAGACCCTAGCACCTATATGATTGTTTCAACCCTTTTTATCATATGGGTGTTAGAAGGCGGCGGCTGAGGTACTTCATGTCCTGGGAATGACGTTAAACTCTATCTGATGGTGAGGTTCCAGATCTGGAGGCTTGGAGAATGAGGAGCACCCCTTCATCACCATTGCTGCCTGATCCTCTCTGACCCGAAGTGGTAGTTGCTGTTAGGGTCCCACCTATGGGTTAAATAGTAAAGTGTGTTTATAAAAAAAATTGAGTATCCATTAAATATGAATTTATTTTAAAATTTTGTCGGTATTAAATAACACACCGAGGTTGATATGCCGTAAAACAAAACAAAACAAACCAGCTATGGGTAAATAGTAAGACAGACTGTTCTCTTTAATCAGTCTAGAAGGAAAACAGAATTCAAAGCTGTTAAATTCCGTTTAAGAAATTGACCTTGTGTCACATCCTAATACAGTGAAATAATTATTCTAATGCCTTCAATTCAATTTCTATGGCTGGCTAAAAAATCACCCACCCACCTTTTTGAATGATGGACAATATTCAAGCCATTCACAAAAATATATATTTTCCCAAACCCTGTGCATGAGCAGGATGCGATACAAAGTCAATTATTAACTGGAGTTTTACAGGTTCAAAGTTTTCCTTCTCCTAGACTGGTTGCCTAACCAAGATTAAAGAGCCCATTCTGTCGTACTGTTTGTAAAGGAACACATTTTTTGACGTAATCAATTTCGTATGTTTATATTTCTTTTCTTGTATTACTCATTAAAGCAGAAATTGACAAAACAAATATTTATATCTTGTCCTGAAAACACGTGTCAAAGACAATGAATTTATCCTCACCTTCGTATTTTTTCATTTTAATCACTTTCTTTAACAAATATATCTATATATCTAATGTAAGTGCATGTGGATATATGCGTATATATGTAGACATATATGTATGAGCCTAAGAAAATGCATATAGATGCGTCTCTATAAAGATATATAAATATATACATAAATATGTACATTACTTTCTTACAAACTAGTGAGCCCCCTCCTACAAATCTCTACTACCACTGTTCGTTTAAACGGAACCTGTGAACTCCGCCTACTACTAATTCCTACAGCTACTGCTCGTTTTAAAAGCGAGACAACGGAAAGGTTCCACCAGTTTCACACCTGAAGATGGCACAGGGAAAGCGCTCGTGAAGAAACCTTTGGTGGATTGCTACACCAATTTCACCCTGACATTAAAAAGACATTAAAGAAAGGATTGAACAAAAACTCGTCCGACAAGAATCGTCAGTAGAGTTTAACAAAGCATGTTTATATATATATATATATATATATATAGAGAGAGAGAGAGAGAGAGAGAGAGAAAATAGATATGAGTTATTTCTATGTTATATCAACAGATATATTTACATGTCTTCATAAAGAGATTTGTGTATGTATTGCGCGCGCGCGCGCGAGAGAGAGAGAGAGAGAGAGAGAAAGAGAGAGAGAAGATATTTGTATGTTGTGATTACATATGTAAAGAACATATTAAATGTAACTACACACATATTTATTATTCATGACAGTGTTTTCGCAATAAAATTATCAACCAACCGATGTTAGTAACATTTTTTTCAGGATATATTTATATGAGCAATATATCGTATGTAGCTTAGGATATTATTCTTATTCAAAATTAGGATATTTTTATGATTTGACTCCTTGGAGACTTTCCAGAATAAAAGGTGTTTGTGAAGAAAAGTGTTTTTAGTTTTTAAAATATTTTTTTAAAAGCGTGGATATTCTTTTTTTTTTTTTTTTTTTTGGAAGCAATGATAAATGAACTGATAACTTAGTATATCAATTCGTTCAATGGATATTATTTTGGGGTTTCATATATATATATATATATATATATATATATATATATATATATATATGAGAGTAAGTAAAAAAACAAATGTGTTTATTTGATATCCTACATATATATATATATAAGTTTGTTTATTCCTTTATGCATGCATGTGTATATGTATGTATAATGAGAATTTTTGTACTAAACATATATTTTTCAGCATAATAATATTTTTTTTACTTTTCTTCTTTTTTAGGTAAGTTGGTCTCTGTTGCATTTGTGATAACTTCATAAACTCAAGCAGACATCTTGTTTCTGCATCGGAAAAATAAAAGGATTTTATCTTACGAAAAATTACTCAGAAGATAAGCATACAAGTAAGTTTATTATTTTCATCAATTCTTTTTCGTGTTCAATCCTTTTTTTTTTCTCGTTCAATTGTTTTTTGTTTTGCGTTTTGTGTGTTTTTTTACAGATAATACTTTAGCCTCGTTTTGGTTAAAATGATCGTTTTTTTTTTTCGTTTTTTTTTACCTTATCTTTCATTACTCATGAGATGATCATAAACCCCTCTTGCAGATTTTATAGTAACTTATGTTTTCAGAAGTGGACAACCAAGTTATAATGTTGAATCAAGTCATATACGCCTTGTATTGTATAATTAGGTGTGTCGTCCAGTGCAATTTTTAGTCACCATTTTAGGTTTTTTTTTCATTACAGATCGATATCTTGCTTTGTGATACAATTATTGTTTATGACGGAGAATAGCAATCATTAAGGTGTCAGCAATTTTGTTAGGTTATGGAGACAATCCAATGTTTCAAAATATTGTTAAATCCTTCTGATACATTATTCGCTGCTATGTTCTTCCATCTTTGAATCTCTGGTCGTGTTGAGTTTTCGGATCATATCGAGATTAGACCTTTCCGCTTCCATCTTTATATAACATATAAAGATTTAAATATATAAATATAACATTATATAAAGGTAAAAATAGATAAGACGTAGCAGAATAGCAAGTGCAGAATGTGTGGAGACAGAGACGAAACGGGTAATCATATAAGTGAATGCAGCAAACTAATATACTTATATATTTCGTTGCGTCTTATCTATTTTACTTTTACGTTTGTTCGTATGGCATTGTCTTGTGCTGCGATTATAAGCGATTCGGTTTCTCTTTTGAGGTTTCCGTGTCGTAGGCATGTCCATGTCATCTGATGTGATATCTTTTAGAGTTTGGCGCTTGAAGTACCGATGTAGTTGTTTTTCTTCTCATTTCTGTTTTTTAGTATTTGTTGTCGCAAAATACATCTTTTCGGTGAAAAGAATGGTATTGTCAGCAATGTCATTTTTCTAGGTTGCTTGAAAATTTCGGGTCTTTCAACACCGTTTTTTCTACCCCAAGTGACTATCAGGGCTGATCAGAATCGGATTCTCCTTTCAGCAACTGGCTTTTAAACATCCTACCCTCTATTTTGATATTTGGACCATCTAGGTGGTTTATACTTTTGGTCATGTGACCCCCCAAACCAACAACGTTTATTTTTACCGCCATTTTTATATGAACATTGTAATTTTTAGCTCGTGTTTGGCGCCAATATTATTACCAAAATATTAATGGATTGGCTGTGATAATTTTTGTTTTTCTTAGTTCAAGAGAGGAGATTTTCCAATTTTTTGGTTAACCTTGTCTGCACTTGCAAACACAAAGAATATATCATTAATTAATTTAATTGAAACCATTAATTGAAAGAAAAGATTACTT
>CM042160.1:11253070-11268070 GCA_023376005.1 Doryteuthis pealeii
CGCATTGTAATTGCCTTAACAAAAATAACATATACTTTACTTAACAATGCTTCAAAAGCAAATTATCAAATACTATTACATATATATACATATATATATATATATATATATATATATATATATTTCCATGCATGTGCACTTGAGACATGGAAACCTAGTAAACTCGATTGTAGTGTACTTTCTAATATTTTCCATGTTTCTTATGACAATTTTTTTGTCATAAGCCAATAGCCAATAAAAAGAGCTTGCCTGGAACTGATTTGCATATGATTAGCATGTTACATCACCAGCATGTGGGGCATATTTCTAAATTTATAATTTCATCAGTGCAGTGAGGGTTAAATTAAAAGAGATGTCACAAAACAATTTTCCTGTGAGAAATTGATTCTTATAGATCAGCCTCCTCATCTTTATTTTACTCACCCCCAAAATTCAATCTCCGATATTCTGCAGGTATCTGCCATATCCAGAAATGCTGAATGGAGCTTGTCATTTTATTCCCCAGAATATATTGTTCTTTCCCCTACCTGTCATGTCCACTGTTCTCCCTAGGGAGAATCCCAGAATTGTCAATTAACCCTAACCCTGCCAATAAGTCTCTTCTATGACCTGGTGTATATATTTTTTCAATACCTCCACTAGCAAATTGATCTTCAAGATGAACTTGTCAGTAACGGTATTATTTCTACAGTAGGTGACATTTCAATCAGAATTTGAAATTGAATGAAAGTGGTTGATAATGGGGGTCAAATTAGAGTAGAGAAAAACCTTTAACATGAGATGGTTTTTTGTGTTTCAATTTAATTTATTCTTTTATTTATATTTTTTATCTGTAAAATGGGTTCTAGAGCTTCCCTACTATTAGAAATTGGTTTATAAAAGCATTTTGGCCCAAGGAATCCAAAGATTCTATTACAAAGTCTTAAAGTCAACCAATTTTAAGTTATTGATGATTTCTAATTTTTTCATAGCAAGATCAATATCCCGATATTTCTATTATTATTTCACATATATTGAACATTATTTGTACCAAAAAGATAGTCTGTATCTTTTTATCAGAACCAAAGCTAGAACATCAGTTAACATTTTAAAAATCAGAAATCATTAATATCTTAAAATTGATTGACTAAGACTTTTGATAGTATTTTTGAATTCCTTAGACCAAGTTGCTTTAATAAACCAATTTTTAAGAGTAGGGAAGCTCTACAACATCAGTTAACATTTTAAAAATCAGAAATCATTAATATCTTAAAATTGATTGACTAAGACTTTTGATAGTATTTTTGAATTCCTTAGACCAAGTTGCTTTAATAAACCAATTTTTAAGAGTATGGAAGCTCTACAACATCAGTTAACATTTTAAAAATCAGAAATCATTAATATCTTAAAATTGATTGACTAAGACTTTTGATAGCATTTTTGAATTCCTTAGACCAAGTTGCTTTAATAAACCAATTTTTAAGAGTAGGGAAGCTCTACAACATCAGTTAACATTTTACAAATCAGAAATCATTAATATCTTAAAATTGATTGACTAAGACTTTTGATAGTATTTTTGAATTCCTTAGACCAAGTTGCTTTAATAAACCAATTTTTAAGAGTAGGGAAGCTCTACAACATCAGTTAACATTTTACAAATCAGAAATCATTAATATCTTAAAATTGATTGACTAAAACTTTTGATAGCATTTTTGAATTCCTTAGACCAAGTTGCTTTAATAAACCAATTTTTAAGAGTAGGGAAGCTCTACAACATCAGTTAACATTTTACAAATCAGAAATCATTAATATCTTAAAATTGATTGACTAAGACTTTCGATAGCATTTTTGAATTCCTTAGACCAAGTTGCTTTAATAAACCAATTTTTAAGAGTAGGGAAGCTCTACAACATCAGTTAACATTTTACAAATCAGAAATCATTAATATCTTAAAATTGATTGACTAAGACTTTCGATAGCATTTTTGAATTCCTTAGACCAAGTTGCTTTAATAAACCAATTTTTAAGAGTAGGGAAGCTCTACAACATCAGTTAACATTTTACAAATCAGAAATCATTAATATCTTAAAATTGATTGACTAAGACTTTTGATAGTATTTTTGAATTCCTTAGACCAAGTTGCTTTAATAAACCAATTTTTAAGAGTAGGGAAGCTCTACAACATCAGTCAACATTTTACAAATCAGAAATCATTAATATCTTAAAATTGATTGACTAAGACTTTCGATAGCATTTTTGAATTCCTTAGACCAAGTTGCTTTAATAAACCAATTTTTAAGAGTAGGGAAGCTCTACAACATCAGTTAACATTTTACAAATCAGAAATCATTAATATCTTAAAATTGATTGACTAAGACTTTCGATAGCATTTTTGAATTCCTTAGACCAAGTTGCTTTAATAAACCAATTTTTAAGAGTAGGGAAGCTCTACAACATCAGTTAACATTTTACAAATCAGAAATCATTAATATCTTAAAATTGATTGACTAAGACTTTTGATAGTATTTTTGAATTCCTTAGACCAAGTTGCTTTAATAAACCAATTTTTAAGAGTAGGGAAGCTCTACAACATCAGTTAACATTTTACAAATCAGAAATCATTAATATCTTAAAATTGATTGACTAAGACTTTCGATAGCATTTTTGAATTCCTTAGACCAAGTTGCTTTAATAAACCAATTTTTAAGAGTAGGGAAGCTCTACAACATCAGTTAGAATTTTGCAAATCAGAAATCATTAATATCTTAAAATTGATTGACTAAGACTTTTGATAGCATTTTTGAATTCCTTAGACCAAGTTGCTTTAATAAACCAATTTTTAAGAGTAGGGAAGCTCTACAACATCAGTTAACATTTTACAAATCAGAAATCATTAATATCTTAAAATTGATTGACTAAGACTTTGATAGTATTTTTGAATTCCTTAGACCAAGTTGCTTTAATAAACCAATTTTTAAGAGTAGGGAAGCTCTACAACATCAGTTAGAATTTTGCAAATCAGAAAGAAAATTCAGAAAAATTGAAGGGGGTGGGTGACATAGCCTGGATGATTTGACATGGAATTACAGAAATAAAGAGAGAGAGAGAGAGAGAGAGAGAGAGAGAGAGAGAGAGAGAGTGTTTGGGGAGATTCCCATACTTTTATACCTTAGAGTGAGGTGAAATTTAAAAATTTAAATATACCACCACCACTGATTTTAGTATAACCAATGGGGTGGGTCAGTTAGGAACATCCAAGAAAAGAAAAGAAAAGAAAGATCTAGCTCAGTTGGTAGAGTGTTTGGCTTGGAATCACAAGGTCCTTGTTTCGATACTGGCCCTCGCCAACTCAGAGTATGAGTAGCACAAGGATCTGTGCAGTAAAGTGACGAGCTGATGGTAGATGTGACGCTCTACCTCAGATGCTAAAATAATCTCTTTCGTCTAGCCCTAGTGAAAAGGAGATAGACTCCCTCGCTGACTGTCTGATACTGTCTTTAGACCACCCTGATGACCTTTTTTAATGCCATATCAGGTAATTTTGAAAATAGCATTCAACCTTTAATATTGGAAAAGACATTAGTGCAACTAAGTAATAACATTGACTTAGTCATGTATAAGGTACAGTCCTGATGAGATCATTTTGATTGAAATCATGGTAGACCCTTAACCCTTTTCCACTATTGCTATTACTACTATTATAATTGTTCAATTTTCTTGATATATTGAGCAAGTTTGGATAATTTACTAATGCCACTGTAATGGTAAAGTTAAAGTAGCAATTTATTACACTCTCTCTCTCTCTCTCTCTATATATATATATATATATATATATATATATATGAGAAGAAAATATTTTAAAAATATAACAAACACAGGATGTTATGATTAGGAGAAACAATTTTATGTGTCAATACTTAAGCATTTCGGTATATTGTACCATCTTCAGGACACTGTTAAGTAATGTTTATGTGAGTGACAAAATGAAAGATGTTAAGTGTATAGTGAATGTGTGAATATTCACACATTCACTATACACTTCATTTTGTCCCTCACATAAACATTACTTAACAGTGTCCTGAAGATGGTATATAATATACCGAAATGCTTAAGTATTAACACATAAAATTGTTTCTCCTAATAATAACATCCTGTGTTTGTTATATTTTTAAAATATTTTCTTCTCACATTGTCAGATTAATTTCCTCACCGTATTTCCATATATATATATATATATATATATATATATATATATATGATTCCAACATAAGACTGTCCTGATGAATACTCATGTAAACCCCCTCCTCCTCAAAAACAATTAAAAAAATGAAATCCAAAGGAAATTGATCCTAATTTAGTCAAAAATATTTCTCTCTCTTTTTTCTCAATCTTCCTGGCCTTAGATCCAGCCTTTTATTCCCACTCAAACAACTGCCTAAATTTCATCCAACTCTAAAAGCAAAATAGAGAGAGAAAAAAAGGAATAGATCTACCCCAATCTTTAGCCCCACCCTGATAATTCTTTTGCTCCCCCCCACCACCATCATGCAGACCACCACCACATTCTAAATTCACCAGCATCCATCTTTATCCCTACCCTACTATCCACCAACACCACCACACACATACCTTCATTTGCCACCCCCAGCAGTCCCTAAAGCTAGATTAAATAATAAAATGATCCATATTTCGTTGCTGGATAGTCAAAATCCAAGCTGCCAATGCACAACCCCCCCTCCACAAATCTGAGTAGCCATCAAAAAGTGTGGGCAGAGGCACGGTAAATGGTGCCAGGGTAGGGAAAGTAGGTATGGACACTGTCTCGGGCAGGCTGTGGCATTACATTAATCTAATGCCTTATGACATAAACAATTGCTTTCACTTGTCTGTGTCGTACTCACTACAGTTGAAGCCCCTTGAAGACATGTGAAAAAAAATTGCATCGAGCTTATAACAGAGCGTCTCCTGTGTTGACAGTGTTCCCTTTGGCAAAAGATTTGACAGAAACGCTCTTGACAAATACAAAATACTGATTACAGTCCGCTGATGCAAAGAGGTGGCGGAGGTGATGGAGTAATGGAGAGATGGGGCAGGGGTGTATTGAAACTTGGGTGACTGCTTTAGATATTCTGTGTGGTTCTTTCTGGACAATTTTTAGGTTTAGGTTTTGATTGTTTTGTTTTATGGCATATCAACCCTTTTTCAGGCCATTTAATTCTGAATCAGGACATTTAATGCTGAATCAGGACATTTTGATAAAAAAAAGGACAGGTTGCTTACAGTACTTGCTCTTGCTTAAGTGGTCACCCAATTACAGGCACATCAAACTTTGGGATCTAGCAGGAACTGGTGCTTTCAGTGTGACTTGATCATAATTCAACGAAGATGGTTATTTAGTTTTTTTGTTTTGTTTTATGGCATATCAACCCTTTTATATCCATTTAGCTGAGTTGGTAGAGCATTTGGCTAGAAACCACAAGGTTCCTAGTTCCACACCAGCCCTCGCCAACTCAGCATATGAGTAGCACTGGGATCTATGTGGTGTGGCGCTCCACCTCAGATGCAAAAACAATCTCCTTGGTGTAGTGCTAGTGAGAAGGGAATAGAATCCCTAGCTGTCTAGCTGATACCGACTTTAGACCATGCCGACGACTTTACTTATATAATCCCATGTACTAAAATTTAGAAGGACTCAGTTATATTCTACCAATTTCTATTTCTTAAAAGACCTACTTTCTTATAGATTAGTTGCCTAACCAAAGTTAAAGAGCTCAGTCTGTCTTAATATTTACCCATAGCAGGAGGAAGAATACTTGGAGATCATAACTTTCCCTAGGATATTAGCGCTATGTGAAATACAAACAACCTCAATCAGGATTTAAACTCAGTTCACTGACTCCATTTCCTACGATGATAAACATTATACCACATATAACTATGATAGATTATAATTCTTCACTTTTATATATTCATTATATACTCATTATATATATATACTATACTATACTACATATACTATACTATACTATACTATACTATATATAATCATTATATTGTAATCAATCAATACTATACTATTTAATAATACTATACTATATATAATCATTATATTGTAATAATATGAATACTATATATAATCATTATATATCTATAATGACTTCATTATGATAGATTATAATTCTTAGCATATCTATGATAGATGTTTATAATATTAACTTTATAATATTAACATATATTTTAATATGGGTACAAAACTCCTGTCTGTGTCGTGTGTCGTCTGCATCTTACAAGAAACACTCTGATAGATGTTTATAATATTAACTTTATAATATTAACATATATTTTATTATGGGTACAAAACTCCTGTCTGTGTCGTGTGTCATCTGCATCTTACAAGAAACACTCTGATAGATGTTTATAATATTAACTTTATAATATTAACATATATTTAATATGGGTACAAAACTCCTGTCTGTGTCGTCTGTCATCTGCATCTTACAAGAAACACTCTGATAGATGTTATAATATTAACTTTATAATATTAACATATATTTAATATGGGTACAAAACTCCTGTCTGTGTCGTGTGTCATCTGCATCTTACAAGAAACACTCTGATAGATGTTTATAATATTAACTTTATAATATTAACATATATTTTAATATGGGTACAAAACTCCTGTCTGTGTCGTGTGTCATCTGCATCTTACAAGAAACACTCTGATAGATGTTTATAATATTAACTTTATAATATTAACATATATTTTAATATGGGTACAAAACTCCTGTCTGTGTCATGTGTCATCTGCATCTTACAAGAAACACTCTGATAGATGTTTATAATATTAACTTTATAATATTAACATATATTTTAATATGGGTACAAAACTCCTGTCTGTGTCGTGTGTCATCTGCATCTTACAAGAAACACTCTGATAAATGTTTATAATATTAACTTTATAATATTAACATATATTTTAATATGGGTACAAAACTCCTGTCTGTGTCGTGTGTCGTCTGCATCTTACAAGAAACACTCTGATAGATGTTTATAATATTAACTTTATAATATTAACATATATTTTAATATGGGTACAAAACTCCTGTCTGTGTCGTGTGTCATCTGCATCTTACAAGAAACACTCTGATAGATGTTTATAATATTAACTTTATAATATTAACATATATTTTAATATGGGTACAAAACTCCTGTCTGTGTCGTGTGTCATCTGCATCTTACAAGAAACACTCTGATAGATGTTTATAATATTAACATTATAATATTAACATATATTTTAATATGGGTACAAAACTCCTGTCTGTGTTGTGTGTCATCTGTATCTTACAAGAAACACTCTGATAGATGTTTATAATATTAACTTTATAATATTAACATATATTTTAATATGGGTACAAAACTCCTGTCTGTGTCATGTGTCATCTGCATCTTACAAGAAACACTCTGATAGATTTTTATAATATTAACTTTATAATATTAACATATATTTTAATATGGGTACAAAACTCCTGTCTGTGTTGTGTGTCATCTGCATCTTACAAGAAACACTCTGATAGATGTTTATAATATTAACTTTATAATATTAACATATATTTTAATATGGGTACAAAACTCCTGTCTGTGTCGTGTGTCATCTGCATCTTACAAGAAACACTCTGATAGATGTTTATCATATTAACTTTAGAATATTAACATATATTTTAATATGGGTACAAAACTCCTGTCTGTGTCGTGTGTCATCTGCATCTTACAAGAAACACTCTGATAGATGTTTATAATATTAACTTTATAATATTAACATATATTTTTAATATGGGTACAAAACTCCTGTCTGTGTCGTGTGTCATCTGCATCTTACAAGAAACACTCTGATAGATGTTTATAATATTAACTTTATAATATTAACATATATTTTAATATGGGTACAAAACTCCTGTCTGTGTCGTCTGTCATCTGCATCTTACAGAAACACTCTGATAGATGTTTGTAATATTAACTTTATAATATTAACATATATTTTAATATGGGTACAAAACTCCTGTCTGTGTCGTGTGTCATCTGCATCTTACAAGAAACACTCTGATAAATGTTTATAATATTAACTTTATAATATTAACATATATTTTAATATGGGTACAAAACTCCTGTCTGTGTCGTGTGTCGTCTGCATCTTACAAGAAACACTCTGATAAATGTATTATTCTATTCTAAATTACTTCTGGACTACTAAACATCTTAGCCACTAAAAATATAATTCACAATATTGAGTTGTCTTTTACAAATCTATTAATAATGGAGATTCGCTTCCGGTTTTTGTCTGTAACAAAAACTGCGTCCCTGCTTACATCACATTACCCAAAACATAATCCAACATCATAACATAGAATAAATATCTTCAAAATGTGAGCATACAACGTTAGACAATCCTCATTGTTTCAATAAATAGATGCCCAGCATTATATATTTATATATACATTGTTTTAATATTATTAGTGTTATTCGGACTATTGTCCCCATCTTCATTGTTATTTGTACAACGTTTCGGCCAATATACCCTCCGGCCTTCTTTAGGTATTTCTTGTCGGACTCAGGAACTTTCTCGGACTCGGGAACCTTCTTTTTGAACTCGGGAACTTTCTTGTCGTATTCGGGAGCCATCACGGAACTTTGAACCTAAGTCCGAGAAGGTTCCTGAGTCCGACAAGAAATACCTGAAGAAGGCCGGAGGGTATATCGGCCGAAACGTTGTACAAATAACAATGAAGATGGGGACAATAGGCCGAATAACACTAATAATACTAATCTTCAAGCCTCATCTCAAACATTCAGAGAAATAGATTGTTTTATTCTAATATAATACTTAAAGTTATCAGAACTGTTTCCATTTCAAATTGTCTTTCTTTCTTTTTTTTTTTACTCCTTTAATAAATTTGACGATTTTACATACTTATGGTACACACTCTATGACATTGAATTTTCAGTTCCCATCACATTAGGCAATATCTTTAAAAAAATAATTTTTACATCGCCCGGAGGGTGTCTTTTTATTTTGCTAGTATATCTAACTCTTAATTTGTCATGTAAGACCTAAACACTATATATTTTATACTTTGTCTTTTAAGAAATTATAAACAGGTCAGACACATGTATTTGAGTTAGTTCTACATAATCTAACCCTATGACCTCTATCTAACTGATAATCCAACTTAACTATTAATCTGACCTGACTCTTGAATTATGGCAATAGAACACGGATCAGTATTTTAGAAAAAAAAAATGATGGCTGATCAGATGTCACTTCAAGGTGAGCTTTACAAACTTTTAGAGGTTGACTCCACCAAGATAAGCATCTCTCATTCTCTCTCTCTGCACACATAGATCTCCACAAATACATAAAGTAAAATCTCTATGTTTCCATCCAGGAATTACATCAAGTACCAAGGCAAAAGGCATTAGACTATATAGAATGCGGTTTTTTTTTTTATTAATATCATTATTATTTTTATCATGATTATTATTATTATTAAGAGAAATCCAATAAGATTTGTATTGGAAACTTTATGAATTAATCTTAAAAGTTATAATACTTATATATTTAAAATTCATTTTTTTCTACCCTCTTGTCAGATGTCATATGCATGGCAAATATATATTTTTTTCTTTATTGTATTTTTTTGTAGGATAAGGAGTCATTTCTATTCTCTGGCATTTTCAGACTAGCTTTTTTTATTTAAACACACACACACACACACACACACACACACACACATGTATATATATATATATATATATATATATATATATATATATATATATATATGTAGTGTGTCTGTCTGTATGTATGTGAGTATATGATCATGGTATTTTTTCTTGAAACTCTACATTTTGAACTGGTAAATCTCTGACCTTCTTCAGGCAACACTGTTTTATTTTATGTTTTATATTTCATTTATTTCCTAAAAAAATTTTTGCTCTGTTTTCTGCGGATTTCCAAATTTTTTTTTCTTTCCGTTTTTGACATGAGCTGTTTTAAATGGTTAAATCTTCATCCATCTTTAGACATCATGGTAAATATTTAAAACACAAAAAGAAAAACAACAAAACCAAAAAAAATGATGGCATAGTTTTACTCTCTGACATTTAAATTTTAAATTTTTCTGAAATCTCATAACCCGGGAGTCATGCCCAAAATATTACACTGCTTGACCGTGTCCACAGCTTTCTGCTTTGACGACGTCATTTCTTATATATTTCTCTATACAAAAATAAAAACGAATTTGCTCAGTGCAGTCAAGCATCATATTTCAAAAAGGAAAGAAAGTTCTGGAAACCTCTTTAACCATTTTATTGCAATGTGTGTGCATAGAGTTGCATTTTTTTAAAGCCCATTCTGCACATTTTACCAACCCCTCTGTATGAGCAGGATGTGACACAAAGTCAATTTTTATGAGGATTTTAAATCTTTGCCTATCAAATTTCCCACACAGCTGTACCAAATTTTCTTGGTATTTAATGGAATATTTTAAAGTTCACTATCTATTTACTTCAGAACTCATTCTATTCAAATAAAGTTGTATTATTATTGTAAACAACTTACACATGTGAGAACCACTGCAAGCAGTTTACAGTAGACTCACAGTGTATGGAGAGCTGCTGTGAGCTGTTTAAAGTAGGCAAAGAGTTAATGGATTTGAATTCAGTTTTTCATCTGCTAGACCAGTTGCCATGCCAAGGTTAATGAGTTTAGTGTACCCTGCTATTTACCTGTAGCTGGAATGAGAATGGTGGGATTCATACCATTCTCAAGGATATTAGCACTATGTGAAATTTAATCAGCCTTGTCCAGGATTTGAATTCAGTTCATCATGTCCATTTCCAATGATGATAACCATTACACCAACTAAGATATATACAGCATCAAAATTATACACACTCTCTCCTAACTTATCAAAAACTGTTGGCATCCTTCTGTCTACCAGAGATGATGGAGTAGTGTCCAATTTTTTTTTTTTAGAACTACATAGCATGGGTGGATTCATATGGAGGATGAGCTGTTGCCCAAGCAGCAATTCTCCCCCCCCCCACTGCACACTGCCACTGTGATCCAAAGGAAAGGTAAGGAATCAATGCAGTTTAGCAGCAGTAGAGTCGCAGGAGTTGCTGGGTTGCACTCGATTTCAGTATCATACCACTTTAGGGACTCTGGCTCTTGATTTGTTTCTGGGATTTACTTCTTACTAATTGAAAATATCAAAGAAACAAATGCTAGAGCCATTTGTTAATTTTGACAAGTCCCATTCCTTTCAGTTTGTTAAAGAAATCTTCTTGCAGACTTTTTCTATTCTACCAACTTCTAATTTTCCATTTGAATTGAAAGAATTAATTGTTTTTCTTGTAAATTGGTTTTTGAGTTTTAAGAAAGTGCAATTACCAGTTCTGCCATTGTGTTAGGAAAATGGAAGCACTGGTTCTAACATTGTTATTTGTCAATAAAAATGTTGTAGGACTATCTCTTGGGATCTAACATCTGATTGGAGTCTTGTGTCAAATCTATTAGTTACCTTTTTTGATCAGTAGTGACAACCTCAGTACACATTTTAGGTAAATGAAACCCAGTTGGGTCTATTTCCTATGGTAATAACTGTTACACCATGTGCAACTCCATATTAATATATAGATGGCATATTAATAGATAGTAAAGTGTATATTGATATGTTTATATAATAACCTAACCATTTCAGTACATGTACGATATGACACAAGGTCAAATTTTTAGCTGAATAAATCTGGTTTTAATTCAGTTTTCATTTTCGTTGCCTAACGCTTTGCATACCAAATTTACTAGGTAATTTTTACCTGTATGATTAGATATTTCAAAGTTCACTATCTATTCACCTCAGAAGTGATTCTATTCAAATAAAGTCCTATTATTATTGTAATCTGAGTGTTTTTTCAGTGTAAGGTATAAATGGGAAGTATATAATTTTTTTCCCCTAACGTATAAATGGGAAGTGAAACTGTTGTAACCTAACAAAGTTTACTAAATAAGAAATAACCAAATTGTAAGTTGGAAATGAAATGGAATCTTTATAACATTAACAAAATACAATACTTGCCACCAACATGAAGAAGGTAAACCACTGCTAGTGGTATAAGTCTACATAGTCAGCATAATACTCTCCATATTTGAGGTTTGGAACATACCCATTAATGTTCATAGGTAGGGTATATAACCAAAACCCAGTTGCATCTATTTCCTATGGTAATAACTGTTACACCATGTGCAACTCCATATTAATATATAGATGGCATATTACTAGATAGTAAAGGGTATATTGATATGTATATATAATAACCTAACCATTTCAGCACAGGCCCGATATGACACAAGGTCAAATTTTTAGCTGAATAAATCTGGTTTTAATTAAGTTGTAACCTAACAAAGTTTACTAAATGAGAAATAACCAAATTGAGGTTGGAAATGAAATGGAATCTTTATAACATTAACAAAATACAATACTCGCCAGCAATGTGAAGAAGGTAAACCATTGCTAGTGGTATAAGACTACTCATTAATGTTCATAGGTAGGTTATATAACCAAAACCCAGTCATGTCTATTTCCTATGGTAATAACTGTTTCACCATGTGCAACTCCATATTAATATGTAGATGGCATATTACTAGATAGTAAAGGGTATATCAATAAAAGTAAAGTAAAGTTGACTGGGGTGGCCTAATGTCAGTATCAGCCAGACAGCCAGAGTCTAACCCCTTTTCCCTAGCACTAGACCAAGGAGATTGTTTTTGCATCTAAGGTGGAGCGCTACACCTACCATCAGCTCCTTACTTTACTGCACAGATCCCTGTGCTACTCATAAGGTGAGTTGGCGAAGGTCGGTATCAAACCAGGAACCTTGTGATTACTAGACAAGTACACTACCAACTGAGCTAAACCAGCCCTAATCAATATATACATATAATTACCTAACTACTTCAGCTGAGTAAATCTGGTTTGAATTCAGTTTTCTTTTTCCTAGACTGGTTACCTTACTAAGGTTAACTCTTTGCATGCCAAATTTCCCCCACGGCTGTACCAAATTTTCTTGGTATTTTTTACCTGTATGATAGGATATTTCAAAGTTCACTATCTATTCATCTCAGAACTCATTGTATTAAATAAAGTCCTATTATTACTGTAATCTGAATTCCTTCTGCTTAGTTATAATGAACTAACCATCAGTTTTTGTACTTTGCTTGGGTGTAGTGGGATAGCAACTGTGAGCATTTTAATGTAGGCAAAGAGTTAAATCCAATTATTTCAATAGTGGGGGTAGTGATGCTGTTATGTACCAGCACACTTTTATTGCTACTACACTGCAGCTTTCTTCAGATATTCAATATTGGTTCTATTTTGCCCGTAATTAGAGATGAATAGATAATAAATTGAAATAAACTGGTCAGTATTTAGCCATATTCATCAGACCGTACCCCTGAAGAAGACCGTAGAATGCACCAGCCAAAATTGTCATGGTAACTAGAAAGTGAACTTAATAGTATGACTTGAGTTCAAATTCATTCACTATCATGTTGCAGTCCAGCTGCATGCATTAAGCGTGTATTACATTTTTATTAAACTTGAACTATATGTGTCAAACAATAAATAGTTTTCATAAAGACAATGATATAATTTGTCTATTCGAAACTTATTTCAAAGCTGTAAGAAACAACAGTTGGACACATAGCCTAGTGGATAAAGGAATTAATTTAAGACAGTTATCTCTAGTCCGTGATAGCCCCCAATTACGACAAGAAACTTCCCGAGTTCGAAAAGAAGGTTCCTGAGTCCAAAAAAAAGGTTCCTGAGTCCGAAAAGAAATACTGAAGTCATTACACCACAGGACCTCCCCCTAGCCAAATTACATTGTGTCTATTGCTAAAAAGTCATATTGCTCAATAGAAGAATGTTTTGTCAATGTTTAGGTTAAGATTTGTTATGTTTGAAGATTTTTGAATGTTATTGTTCACTTGTTTGTTTTTTTATTTTAGTATTAGTTTCCTATGCAAAGTCACTTAAATTACCATAATACTGAACCAAAGCTAAATAAATATTCATTTCCTATGTTGAAATTTGATTCTTGAGTTTTAAGAAATCAGAAGTACTAGTTCTGCTATTGTGCAAAAAAACAGAATTACCAATTCCATCATTGTTATTTGTCAATAATAAAGTGGTAGAACAAGTCTTGTATCAAATTTATTACATCCAACTTCCCGAACAAATGTAACACAAAGTTTTGAAGTAAATTTTAAAGTCTTTTTTTAGGGTCTAAAAAAAAATTGAAAATGAAGTGGAATACATGTTTATAGGAATGGATAAATATTGAGTTCAATCCTTGCTGGATGTCCTATACTTGTGATTTTGTGCTACATTCTACCCATGGTGAATCGGTTGGGTGAAATAGCTGCTCTGGTAAAATGCTGACACACATTTTTTCTTATTATTTCCAATCATTATTTCCAATCTGCGTTGTTGTAGATTGATGACCTGAGTGAATTGAAAGGAAAAAAAAATTGAAAGAAAACACTAATTAGAATTAATAATGAATGGTAATGCTTCAACTAAAAATAATATTCATTCCTATAGATAAAAGCAAAATAGATAGAAAGGATAGATAGAGATAGATAGAGATAGATAGATAGAGATGGATAGAGATAGATAGATAGTGATTTTATTGTATCACCAAGAAATCACCTGTTTAAAATATTTTAGAAGTCTTGTCACCCCTATATATTTTATTTCATTATTTTGTTTTAATAACAGAAAAGTTATGTAATTATTTTACCTCTATAAAAAAAATCTTTACAAATTAAATCAATTTCAGGTTGTATTACGTAATTATTTTATCTCTAAAATAAAATAAAATATTTTTAATTTTTAAAAGTATGGGTGAGAAGACTTACGGACCACCTTGCAAATGATAGAGATTGAATTTCAACTAAAATTT
>CM042160.1:11273070-11275570 GCA_023376005.1 Doryteuthis pealeii
CAAAATTATCATGACGGGTGTTTTCAACCATTAATGACTTTCTCTTTCACGGACAACGTTGTGGTGTTCTATCTTTTAACCCTTTGAACCAAAGCAATATCTATGCCACTACCTAGAATATTAACAAGTTGTTTTTCTATTATTATTATTTCATTTCTTTTGATTATTCAAAAATAATAATAGTTTAAATAATGTACACATGGATAAACTCCTGACCGAAACACATGTAAGTAATATTTATTAAAATATCCTATATTATCCATTTTTATACTTTCTTTCCTTTATTTATTCTTTCAACACAAGTTGTTTTACACAAAATCAAAAAGTATAGTTTAAATAATGTACACATGGATAAACTCCTGACCGAAACACGTGTAAGTAATATTGATTAAAATATCCTATATTATCCATTTTATACTTTCTTTCCTTTATTCGTTCTTTCAACACAAGTTGTTTTACACAACATCAAAAAGAGGATTGCAATTTGTCAATCTTGATATGCTTACATTAAAAGAATACTTTCTTCTTTTAATTTAAATATTTAGAAAATATGGAAAGGAAAACCAACTTTTCTGTGAAGATTTGAATAACTTTGTATAACAGCGCAAAGAAAAAAAAGATACATCAATAATTAGTGCAGCACACTATTTCCCAAAATGTTCGGAATGGATTGATTGTTATTAATGGCATGTCAACCTGCCTAGGATCATTTTATGCATTAATTCTACACAATATTTTTTTAGTAGTTGTTTCTTTAAAAATTTTGTACTCAGTCATATCGAATATACAACCAATTTGTTGCTTTGGTTTGTCACTGGATAATAATCATGAAAATTTAGAGAATGGTCTTTGTGTTGTACAAGCTGTTGCATACCCTTCTTCACTTCACTTACTTCTTGTCGTATTTTCTATTCTCTCCAGCTGCTATTCTGATCGTCTTTGGTATTTCTATCATCTATCATCTTGGATATCTTCTAAGGCCTAGCGTCTGGAGTTGACTTGGTGATTTCGGTCTGGTTTCTGTTAGGGATTTCTCCTTATCAGTGTCATTGTTATTTTAATTCGATTTACTTTGATCTTATTTATTGTTAAATCCCCACCAGACATCTGCACAGATCGACTTACATCCTATCGGGCTCGGCTCCTACCTGCTAACTAACTGAGTCTTACTTACTATCCTTAAACCGGAAGACAGGGTCTTCTATACCTTCCGGTTCTCAGGATTTATCCCCGGAAGGCAAGGTCAAGCACCGTCTCAATGTAGGTCAATAAATACTAATTACATTTTATATGGAATAAAAAACAGAAATTATGGGGAAATTGCGATTCATTATCTATTTTCATTTTTATTGATGGCAATTCATGGTGCTTAAGGACAGAATCCTAGTGGCTGGGCAATCCATTACATGCATTCTTTTTTTTTGGGGGGGGGCACTTGACTAATATCCACCGGATTGGTATGAACTCCTCATCTGCAAGACTATGTGTTAAATGTGTTAAATACCAGCACTACTGTCATTCTAGAAGGATGGCGTTGACATTAAACAACTTAGGAAGGTTGAAATGCCATTAAATAAAGAAAGGAAATCAAGGCTTAATTATGTATACAGATACATGTATAAAGGATGATAGAAAATTATATTCATGGCATGAATCACGCATTACTTTCTTTCTATGTTTGTATATATATATATATATATATATATATATATATATATATATATATATATATATATATATATATGCATACACACACATATATATGCAAAAGTGCATATACATACTTTTGCATTTATATAGGTACAGTGTATATATGCAAATACATTGTACATACATACACTTACATATATATAAATGTTTATATAATATTTAAATAATTTAACTAAGAAATAGATAATATATATTTATATATATCTATATATATATATATACTTGTGCAAACAAGGACTGCACAATCACATAGGCAAGAAACTATCAGTAACCAAGCACCATTGTCTCCATGTTCACACTAACCTAACTTATTTATAAATGCACTATCCATTATATTGAGTTATGTTTACTTATAAATATAGCACCCATGTTATCAATAATATATATATATATATATATATATATATATATATATATATATAATAAAAGTGCAGTCTCTTTTTTGATGATGTAAAACTGCAACATCTGGGCAGCTCCAAAGCCACCTATGGTTAAGCTTGATGTCTGCCACTGCAAATATCTGAGAACTATCACCGGACACAGATGGCCAAACTGCTTAATCTCTAACAACACTCTCTACAAGATGTGCAACACCATTCCACTTTCAACAAGCATGGCACAATTATGGTGGTTCATGTTTGGTCATGTGCTATGGTAGTCCAAAGAAGCACCTGCACAAAAATTCCTGGAATTTGCTGTAATAGAGTTAAACAACTACTGGGTATGAAAGGGGCTGCCACTGCACAATCTTGCTGGATAAGATTTAGCTGAACTTCTAAATTACATGGTG
>CM042160.1:11278070-11305570 GCA_023376005.1 Doryteuthis pealeii
AATACTTAAACGAGAGAGCACTTAAGCAACAGTAGGGCCCTATGTTCATCAAAATCACTTGGTGCAGCATTAAATAACCCAATAAGTGTTGATATGCCATAAAACCAAACATTTTCTTTTTTCTTTCCTTTTCTTGTCAGAATTTGCATTTCTTTTTTTTCTGTCATTCTTCTTTTTTTCTTTCTTCTTCTTCTTCTTCTTCTTCTTCTTCTTCTTCTTCTTCTTCTTCTTCTTCTTCTTCTTCTTCTTCTTTCTTTCGGAATGGTAGTTCTCCCTCCAGCTATGGGTAGATAGTAGAGAAGACTTGGATCTTTAACCTTACAACCGTGTAGGAGAAGGAAATTTCTGAATTTAAATCAACATGGCTCTGTTCTCGTTAGTCAAAACTAATTTGAGAGCTCATCATTCTCCCTTCCTCTTTTTCTTTTTTTTTCTTTTTTCTCTTGTTTCTTTTCTCTTTCTTTTTATCCTTTTTTACTTTATGGTTGGTAAAATAAACCAATTTTCTCAATCATTTTAATAACAAAGCATTCTTCTCTGTTTATTCTTCTCTCTCTCCTGTTTTGTATTCTTTTATTTTCCTTTGACCTTTCATATTTCTTCTTTGCTTGATTTTTTTATTCCTTTTTCTTCTTCCTCCCTTTAAGATCTTATCCTCTTTCTCTTTTTTTCTCCTTTTTTTCTCTACATTTTCTTTTCCTTTTCTCTTATTTTTTATTCTCATTTTCTTCTTCTTCCTTCATTTTCTCTCCTCCCTTCATTTTCTCTCCTCTCTTTCATTCTAATCTTTTTTTCATTTTATTTCTTTTTCTCTTTCTTTCTTGCATTTCATTATCCTTCTTATACTCATTAGAATATCAAATGGCTTCCCCTTTATCCTTTCTTATGTAAATATTTTCACAAGTTTAAGGAAATTGTTGATGATGCTTGCTTTCATCTGTTAAAAAAATCTATTCATACAATATGATCCATAAAAGAAGAAGACTCCACAATTTCTTTTTCATATGAAAGTTGATTTTCTTTCAAATTAAAGATAAATGGATTTTTTTAGCTGAATTTATTAGGTACTAGCAGCAGCTACTCGGCATCGCTTGGGTAGAGGGGATTTTTTTAACTTAGTCCCGCAGATCCATTATTACGTGAGTTGAATCCTCGTGGGATGCCCCATTTAAATCCTATGTAAATATAGACCTTGCATTGATCCAGCTACTATGAAAAGAAATGTTAATGTCTACCATCTAAGATATTAAATGAAACCTTTAAATCTTATTTTTTAATTATCTTGATGAATATAAATCAAATCTCTATTATTTTTGCTCAAAAACCAAGCCCTGGTAATATTTAATGAGTATATATATTTACTTTGTTGTTAATTGTTTTATTTTTTTGAAGTTTCTCCGGACAACAGATACACTCAGCTGCCCTTTATATATGTATAGAAGATTATTTATTAGCAAACTCTGCAGTATTGAAGCTTTGTAACCAAAAAAATCAAGTTTGGTTTGAAAACTATTATATAATATATATAATATTCTCTCTCTCACTCTCTCTCTCTCTCTCTCTCTCTCTCTCTCTCTCTCTCTCTCTCTCTCTCATTATATACATACATATATATGTGAAGAAAATGTAGAACAAACACAGTATGTTATAATGGATGGAAATTTATTAGTCGATGGTCGAACATTTCGGTTTACAAAGGAAACCCTCTTCAGGAAATAGCTGTGTGTAGAAGAGATATATTCCTGCCACTTTAAGGGTTATTAGCATGAAGTAAAAGTCACACAGCCTCATCCAGTATTTGAACTCTGGTCCCCAATTCCATTTCTTACATTGATAACTATTACACAAAAGTATCTATCCATCATCATAGTGCTAATACCCTGGGAAAGGTATGAATCCAAATATTTACTCTCCAGCTATGGGTAAATAGAAAATCGGACTGGTCTCTTTAACCTTGGTATGGCAACCCGTCTAGGTGAAGGAAAACTCTGAATTTAAACCTGTTCAACTCTGCTTGAAAATTGACCTTGTGTCATATCCTACTCATGCAGAGGGTTTGGTAAATACATAAAAGCAAGAATTATCTTAGCTCATCTCCCATAATGCTTTGCTAATTTCCCATAATTCTTTGCTTCATCCCATAGACTGATTTGTGGATTTAACACACAATACCAAACAGCAGAATTCAGTTGAAGGTCATGGCATACAAAGCCACAATCAACAAAAAGAAATTTTAAAAAAAGAAAAAGAACAAATGAGAAAAAAAAAACAAAAAAACAACAGACAATGGAAACCAAAGATGTGGGGCAACTATTTATCAAGAAACAGATGAAGATTAATGTCCTTTTGTTTATTTGTTTGTTGTTTTTTTTTCGCGGGGGGGTGGGGTTTACAATCATTCTGACCTCCATTTGTTTTTTTTTTGTTTTTTGTTGTTCTTTTTTGTTTTTTGTTATTTTATACTTATCTTTTTATTAGTTTCAATTCTTTTGTTCTATTTGGTTTAGAATGCTTTTTTTTTTTTCGAAAGCGAAAAGATATATAGTCTGTGAAAATAGACAATGGAGAAGTTTATGTCCAGAAAAGAGTGAATTAGCCGAACAAAGAGAGAAGAACAGAATGATTCTAATTCCCTCCTTGTCCCAGTCCCACTTCTCTTTTACTCCCTCACCCCCCAAAAAAAAAACAAATCCAAAAGAAATCTGTACATGTGTAGCATGATTTGTCAACAGTTAGCAATTCCATTAATTCTTTGTTGTGCTGGCAAAATGAGCATTAAAGAAGGGAAGAAAAGTATTAAATCTGCTAGCCAAAGAGAATACTTACATTTTAATTGTAATGGTTTTTTATGACCAATGCACAACTCTTTCACTTGAAAGGCAATGTTAGAAATCTATTCTTTATTTTTTAAATTTTTGTTTGTGATTTTATCTTTTCTTTATCTCAATCATTTTTTTCTCTTTTCTCTACGTTGCTTATTGTTCCTTTTGTTATTTTTACTTATTGTTTTTCCTCCTACCATTGTCACTTTCTATTTTCTTTCCTCAATTGTTCATTCTTCCTCTTTCTTTCTTGTTACTTTAATTCTCTTTCCTCAGTGGTCCTTTCTTTCTCTTTCCTCGGTTGTTCCTTTCTTTCTCTTTCTTTTCTTTTTGTTCTTTCTTTCTCTTTCTTTATTGTTCCTTTCTTTCTCTTTCTTTATTGCTCTTTTTTTATCTTTCTTTATTTTTCCTTTCTTTCTCTTTCCTCATTGCCCTTTTTTGTTCTTTCCCCAGTTGTTCCTTTCTTTCTCTTTCTTTCTTGTTCCGTTCGTTCTCTTTACTCATTCTCCTTTCTTTCTCTTTCCTCAATTGTCCTTTTTTTCGTTCTTTAGTGTTCCTTTCTTTCTCTTTCGTCATTGTCCTTTCTTTCTCTTTCCTCAATTGTTCCTTTCTGTCTCGTTCTTTATTGTTCGTTTCTTTCTCTTACCTTATCTTTCCTCCTATTATTGTACCTCATAGGTTCTTTCTTTCTCGTTCTTTATTGTTCCTTTCATTCTATTTCCTCATTGGTCATTTCTTTCTCTTTCCTCAATTGTTCTTTCTTTCTCGTTCTTTATTGTTCCTTTCATTCTCTTTCCTCATTGTTCCTTTCTTTCTGTTTCCTCAGTTGTTCCTTTCTGTCTCTTTCCTCAATTGTTCTTTCTTTCTCGTTCTTTATTGTCCCTTTCTTTCTCTTTTGGTCATTGATATTGTAAATAAGCAAGAAACAACCAAAAGATAAGTAACAAAGTACCTAACAGATTATAACAGCGGCACCCGAAATGTAATGGTTACTGTCATTGGAAATGGACACAGTGATCTGAGTTCAAATCCTTGGTGAGAATGGTGCATTTCACATAGCACGAATGCACTTAGAAAAATAAAATATTCAACTATCCTCCCTACAACTATGGGTTAATTGCAGAACAGAAAATTATTACAAATAAAAATGCAAATCAACTCCAGCTATCGGCAAATAGTAGGGCGGACTGGACTCTTTAACCTTGGTTAGGCAACCGGCTTAGGAGAAGGAAAACTCTGAATTCAAACTTGTTAATTTCCGCTGAATAAATTGACCTTGTGTCGCATCCTACTCGCGTGGAGGGTTGGGTAAGTAAATATTATGCAGTAATTTTTCAGTTTGAAAAATTTCAAAAGAAACACAGAAGCAAAGCAAAGTGAAATTACTTGAATCAAATTTTTAAATTTAGAAAAAAAGCCTTTGGGTTTTACAATGATCTTTTACTCGATAGGGAAAAATAAAAAGATTTTGCAGGTGTTTCGTTTTTTCTAACACAGTGTATTTAAATTACACTGGTTTACAAAGAAATTGAGGCAAGCACAAAAATAGCTGTTTTAACCTAGTTTGGGGGTGCTGAATTGAGATTTGAAATCACCTCTAGTTTTTTTTTAGATATGCATACTGTACATTTTGTACACATACTGTACATAAAGGTGTATATGCATTCAGGGTTAATTTCTAATATTGTGTGACTTATGTCTTTTTTTTTAGTTATTATGCAATAAATGCGATAGCATTACATTATATATATATATAGCTATATATCAAGACGGATTTTGGCAGTTAAGCGTAGCCAACACGTTTCAATCAACAGCCAATAGTGCACTGGCAGTCAGCGCAGGAGGTTGTCGTCCCTCGCAGCACAGGAGGAAGGTGACCCTCGACAATTGTGTTACACAATCTTTTGGGTACATATTTGTAATACAATTTCCAACGATGCACATTTTATTGCCTTACATATGATTTAATTTTACTTTTTTTTTCATATTCTCAATGGCTTCAAGTTCGTCAAAACATCGAGGATGCCTCAACAAGGCCAATTCTTTCTGATTTGTGTACATTGTGTCATCCAAGTATATTTATTCCGTCAATGTTCTTTATCTATCCTGTTTTATTTGTAATAAGCCGCTGCAACTGTTGAAATAAGCACGTATATACTCTGTATATAACAAAATGAGACTATTTAAAAGACAGAAAACTAGAGGTGATAGAGCAAAACTGTTTAAAAATTTGAATTCAGCACACCCAAATTAGTAAAAAAAAAACACCCATTCACATTCTTGCCCCAGACAAAAAATATTTTTTGTAAACCAGTGTTATTGCACTCTTTTATAATAAAATTTATCTTCGTCTTGTCAAGAACCTCTAAAAGCAGCTGTTAATTCCCATCAACCCAAGCAGAATAGCAACAATTCAATATAAATAGAATAGTTTTCTTTCAGTCTTATACTATTGTAAGTACATCGGTAACCATGTCTCTAACTATTGTCCTGTACTGTATCTAGTGGAGACGTTCCAATACTGAAGCTCTGGGGAGTGTGTAGAACCCGTTTATTGCCATTACTCTCAGGTTCCTTCTGATCCGGAGTGGTAGTACTTGTTTGGGTCCAATCTATGGATTAGGTAAATAAGTTTTTAAAAATGCGTTTAAAAAATGAGTTTTAAAAAAGTTAAATACCCAATAATAATGAATAAAACAAATCGATTTTGACATAGAATAACCAAAGGCTTGACATGCCATAAACACCAATAATAACATTTTTTCGTCCCGGATTCCTGCCCTTATTTACGCTGTGTTTTTCCTGGACGGTGTCAGACGTAAATTCAGCCAAACTACTCAGATATTTACCGGGTCGTGATTCTCGCCTTTTATCAGCAAATTGATTTAGATATTTTACACCTCCCGTTTAAAATATTTTTTTTTCGATTAAATCTGTACAAATTTCAATTTATAAGAATTAAGCTGGTGTAACGCAGTGACTTACACTAATTTCTTATAATGAGCTAGGTTATACCAGAAGGTTACCTAACGCTGGACATATACATATCTATATAGAATAAATGTTGACAAAGAGTCATAACAAACATATTTTATTAATCCAAGGAAAGTCCAACAGAAACAATACAAAACAGGATAGATGAAGGTCCTAAATGAAAAGATTCCTTGAAGATAGTCGAGTGATATCAATGAAAAAGGTTGTCACTTACGGTTCACTTCAGGATGAATCCACGTGCGTGGATAAATCTCTAGAATGACATAGAGTATAACAGGCACGTGTACTTAAGCTGATATACCGGGGCTGGTGAGCCCATACCTATACGAAGATAGGGTATAAAGAGGACCACGTTAAGACACGTATAAACCTGTAGCTAGGGACAAGCCCCCAAGTCGAAATGGACGAAGACACAAGGGTCTAGTACATATCTGGAAATCCCAGATCAAACAAAGAGAAAGTGTTGTAGACTAGCCTAGCTTATATTTCGTTGAGAGTAAATATGCTGGGCCAGGTCTATTTATACACTACTGTTTTAGGACATGGTTGTGATTGCTGAGCCTGTTTCAGAGTGCTTCGGTCTCTGGAGCGGCTAAGTAAAATTAACAGCGTTGATCCCAGGGGGCTATTCCTATGCTCCCAGGCAATATCTCCCCCCTTGATTTAAACGGACAGGGCTGGGTTTATTGTCCAGTGCCTTAGGCGCCCCCATGAGGGGGAATTCCGACGGGATCAACGCATTTTTTGTGCCTACCACCCATGTCCTTGTGTCACGCTCTTATAAGTGGGATGAGAGGCAAATATCATGAGACTGCGAAGATTACGGAAGGATTACGCAAACCGTCTACCTCGATGTTTTAGCATTCTGTTGCGAGTTACTCTATGCTTGGCGCAAACTGTAGTTGAATGTATTAGTATACTGAATATTGTATGGTCCAGCATTCAACAAAAAGTCACTTTTGCAGGGCTGTATTTAAATTGCTAGATTGCAACGCCCCCTAGCGGCAAACCCTGATAGCAAGGAAAGATAATCCCTTGCCAATGTCAACTACAAACAAACAAGGGAATATAATCGCTACTGTGCGCTCTGATTTATTTGATTTTACGATGAAGTAAATTAATAAGTAAGTAAAGTCAACGTAGTGGCCTATTGTCGGTATTAGCCAGACAGCAAAGAAGTCTTTCCCCTTTTCACTAGTGCTAGACCAGGAACATTGTTTTTGCGTCTGAGACGGGGCGCTACACCTACCATCAGCTCCCACTTTACCGCACATATCCCTGTGCTACTCATACGCTGAGTTGACGAGGGGCGGTATTGAATCCGAAACCTTGTGGTTCCGAGCCGGATGCTAACCCTTCAATAAAATACAAACAAGAAAAAAAATTGACTCAGTTCTTAATAACATAGCGTAAATAGAGCCAGGACTCCAAGACCCCAAAATGTTGACAGAACCAACCAACCAACCAACCAACCAACTAGCCAACCATTTTCCAGCAATGAGATAATTCAAATGATATCTTTATTTTGATACTAGCAGCGGCTACCCGGCGTCACCTGGTAGAGTTTTTTTTTAAGTTAGTCCAACAGATCCTTTATTACTGATCGTGAGTTTAATCCTCATGGATGCCCCATTTAAATTCTATGTAAAAAAATAGACCTTGCATTGATCCAGCTACCCTGAAAAAAATGTTAATGCCTACTATCTAAAATATTAAATTAAAAAAATCCATGCTGTTATCATTTAAATTTTATCTTTTTAATTATCTTCATGAATATAAATCAAATCTCTATTATTTTTGCGCAAAAACCAAGCCCTGACAATATTTAATGTGTATATATTTACTTTGTCATTAATTGTTTTATTTTCGAAGTTTCCTCCGGACATACATATATACACAACCGCCCTTTATATATGTATAGATATAGATAGATAAGACATCGTACAGTTTTTTCTTCTCCAAAGAAATACTAATTTGTCTGGAAATAAGATAAAAGAAGAACGATGAGAAATTAAGGGGGAGAAAAGTAAATTTTGACAGGTGATTCGTCGCAGTTTGGGTTAAGTTTAAACAAGAAGAAAAGAAAAGAAACATAAAGTAATAAGAAAGAAAAAGAAAGGACTAAGAATGGAAAAGAGAGGAGATGCCTGGAAAGAAGAGAGAAGAAGATATAGTGAAAAGAAAGAAAGGATATAAGATGACGAAGAAAAAAAAAAAGAGAAGGAAAAGGATGAAGAGATAATACAGAAAAAAGGCGTTGCAGTTTGGGTTAAGTTTAATTAAGAAAAGAAAGTAATATAAAGAAATAGAGACAGGGGAAAAGAAAGGAGAGGGGTAAAGAAGAGAGAAGACAATAGAGAGAAAAAGGAAAAAAGGTAAAAGACGAAGAAGAAAAAAAGAAAAAGGAGAAGGAAAAGAATAAAACAATAATACAGAATCTTTAATTTTAGTTTGATTACGGGGTATGTCTAATTACAAAATTGGTAGTATATGTTGGGCTACGGCTTTTAAGAGTAAGGTTACAAAAATGTGGTACACTAACACTGAGATTTACATTTATTATTAGAGAAGAATTTTTATTAATCTACATAGAAATATACATATTTACAAACCCCTCTGTGTGATGCAATGTCAATTTCCTTAAGCTGGGTCTCAAGTAAGTAAAGTCAACGGGGCGGCCTAAAGTCGGTATCAGCCAGTCAGCGAGGGAGTCTATCCCCTTTTCAATAGCGCTAGACCAAGAAGATTGTTTTTTAGCATCTGAGACGGAGCGCCACACCTAACATCAGCTCCTTACTTTACCGCACAGATCCCTGTGCTACTCATACGCTGAGTTGGCGAGGGCCGGTATCGAACTAGGAACCTTGTGGTTTCTAGCCGAACGCTCTACCGACTGAGTTAGGTTCAGAGTTTTCTTCTCCAAGACTGGATGCCATACCAAATTTAAAGAGCCCAGTCATCCCTACTGTTTGTCCGTATCTGGAGGGAGAATAGTCGGATGCATACTTTTCTTAAGGATAATGACTCGACATGAAATGCAAACACCTTCGTCCAGGATTTGAACACGGGTCGCCATGTCCATTTCCTATGATTATAACAATTGCACAAAAAACGCTACATATAAATATAGATAAGAGTTTCATTTTTAATTTTTCAAATCCCGAGCAATGCCGGTTAGCTCTGCTAGTTAAGAATAAAGAACGAATAATGGAGCGTATAGATAAGATATTTATCTTTTAACTTTTCATATCCCGACCAACGCCGGATTGCTCTGCTAGTTAAGAATAAAGAACGAATGATGGAACGGCTACAGACACTATATGCAAATCACTAGTTCCTTTGCTGTCCTGCAGACGCCGGGCAGCATGGAATGAAGCAAGCCAAGCTAATGATCAGAGCAGTTTCTGTCGGACCGTACTAAATCATGACTAACCTAGAAATTAGTACATGATTTCGGTTAATAGAAGAACAATGCATCAGTTCGCTTTCGGTGCCCCGGAGTAAAATTGCAATGATCCATATGACAAAGCTAAATTGACGCCAGTTCTGTGCTTTCGTGCAGCTGATAGCCAAATGTCGAAATTCACAGTGGAATTACGCGGTAGCCAAGCAAGACAGGTTCTCCGAGTGCAAAGAAATTAGATATAAGTCTTCAAGAATGTTCGAACAAGGTGACTTCAGGTGCGATTAACTTTAAAACTCGTATCAGCAATCCGAAATCCAATATATGCGGTTCAGAGATTCTCGGAAATTGCTCGACTTGACGAGCGCAATAAGAAAGTCGATATAAACAATAAAGATGAAGATTAGTATTATTTGGATTATTCGGACTATTGTCCTCATCTTTATTCTTATATATAACATATTATTTGGATTATTTGGAAATTGCTCGACCTGACGAAGAAAGTCGATATAAACAATAAAGATGAAGATTAGTATTATTTGGATTATTCGGACTATTGTCCTCATCTTTATTCTTATATATAACAATAAAGGTGAGAACAATAGTCCGAATAATCTAAATAATACTAATTATCAAGCCTCATCTAAAAAATTCAGAAGGAAAGATGGGGATGTTGATATTAAATAATCCGTCAAAATGTTGGTATTTACCGAACCCATTCAGTACAGGTAGGATGTGAAACAGAGTCGCAATTAAGGGGCATACAGCGAAGAACGAACTCGTTATTCTGTAGTAATGGGTGCTGCAAGAGTAGCTTGATAACCCTTACACCACGATGGAACAGCCAAATTGTCAAAAAGTATCAACATTTCGGCTTAAAAAATCCAGACGAGATGTAGCCACACCGCTGAGATGCCAGCACAAAATAAAATTGGATACATTGACCATGTAAAGAAAGTTATAGAACCAAAGGTTTAGTTTCCAACGTATTTTTATTATGTTTAGTATGGTACAGTATAGTATATTATAGTATATATATGATTTGCAAACCCCACCGCAAGAGCAGGATATGACACAAATCAATTTTAAGAGTTTAGCACGTATGAATTGAGTTTTATTTTTCGAGACTGGTTAGCATACGAAGGTTAAAGAGCCCATTATGTCCAATTAGTTACCCATAGCTGGAGGGACAATATTTTGATTATTACCTTTTCTAAGGGTTATTAGTGCTAGGTGAAATGCAAACAAGTGAATTATTTGAGTTAGTGTTTGTCCTTATATGCTGTGGTGTAATGTATCATAGGAAGGGTCAAACATTTGCTCCAAGTTTAGTTTGTGGGGCATGGTAGGGAAGCAGGTTTTATTAGCGTAGGATTTAAGAGGAAGGCCTACTGGTGTATCAATTTTGCTACTTTACTTTTCCTCTTATGGCTAGTTTGATTTGTGAAGCATGATTGAAAGGCAGGCTTTCTTTGAAAAAAAAGATGCAACACACAAACACACATGAATGTATAATATATATATATATATATATATATATATATATATATATATATATATATTGTATATTTTTGTATAAATTTGATATATAATTCACTTGCTTTTTGAGCAAGAAAAAAGCCAGTTCAAGGTCAAATAGTTACAGCACAACATGTTATAACAAATAGAAAGTACACTCCACACTCGATTTGTCTGATTGAAATCGCATCCAAACACTTTTAAAACAACCTGGTGATGACGTCTTCTAATTCAAATACATATACGGTAAAAATGGGCAGAGGTGGCCTAACAAATTCAGTTTAGAACTTAAGTGCTTTTTGTGGCCTCGTATAGCAAATGAAAGAGAAAAAAATTCTAGAACATGAATGCGCTAAAGAAAAAAAAAAAGAACATTTCTATGAAACCAATATATATATATATATATATATATATATATATATATATATATATATAATGTCTGTTGTTGTTTTTTTATATAATTTAGGGCCCCTTCATGACATATGCAACGAGCCCCAGATATAGCCTAATCCGACCCTGCGCAAAAAGAGAAAATTATTACACTGTAATCAAAACCACATGAATAACGTTGCTAGTTTTGAGGGTTTTGTTCATATATATAAGACGCAATGTGTAGCAACGCACGCGCGCACGCACGCACACACACACCACTCACACACACACATACACACACACACACTCACACACACACACACTCACATACCCCCCCACACACACATACAGAGTATATTTCGGTAGCAATGTCTGTGTAGAAAAAGGTAGGAGAACAAAGTTTATTACATTTTTGGGGGGGCGCATAGTGTAATGTTTATCGTCGTAGGAAATAAACCCGAGTTCAAATCCTGAACACGGCTGTTTTCATTTCATATATCGCTAAAATCCTTAGGAAAGGTATGCATCCAACTATTCTCCCTCCAACAATGGGTAAATATTGGGGTGAACTGGGCTATTTAATATTGGTTAGGCAAATCAGTCTAGGAGACGGTTAACTTTAAATTCAAACCCGTTAAACCCCACTCAAGAAATTGACCTTGTATCGCATACTACACGGGTGGAGAGGCTGGTAAATATGTACAGAGGGTGGAATTCCGTGGAATAAAATATAACATGGTGGACTGTAACTGGTCGTAAGCGAGTTCGAACTCAAGTCGCGCTGTTACGTTCAACTTTGTATTAGTACAATTGAGAAGGGTATGATGCCCCTCACAAACTCCAGCTATGAGTTAGATAGTACCACTACTGTTCTTCTATAAGGATGGCTTTGACAGTAATGTATCCTTGTGTAGTCCCCATCTATTTTTCTCTAAGCATTTCGTTAGAGTCCAAGTGGTATAGCCATACAGTATCACTAACACGACTACAGCTTAGAAGAATTTTTGTTTTATCTTATCAATGAGATTAGATTTCCATATGATCAATAATCTGTCTATGGCAGTCTATGCCTTTTATATGTGTACATTCACGTCGCTTTCTGTAGATGAGATTTATCACTACCTAGGTGTGTGAACTGATCTACTAATTTTAGAGGTTTACCATCCAGTTTGTAGATGTCCCCATCTTGTTTAAAACACTCGAACCAAGTTTTATCTGAGTTTACACCGAGGCCTATACAACTTGCTGCCTTCTCTTGACTCTGCAACAGTGATTCGGCTTCTGCGGGTGTATTTGCGAAATGTGCTAGATCATCTGCGTAATACGCATTTGTAATAGTCTCTTTCAATGACATATATATATATATATATATATATATATATATATATATATATTTGAGAAAAACGGAAGTCGATCCGACAATTTTCTTGAAGGATACATGGAAAGAAAATGTTTCAGTATTCAAAAAATATTATTTTTTCGAACACATCCTAATCTTTTGTATTCTCACTGTTTTATTTTCAAAAAATCAAAATATCTTGACCCGAAGAAGACCGCGTTTTGTATACTCAAATATTATGTTTCTCTATTATTATTATTATTATTATTATTATTATTATTATTATTATTATTATTATTTTATTTTATATTTAAAATAATACTGAATAGGATACTATATATATGGAGACAATCTCTTGGTCGAAACACGTTCAGCATTTCAAGAAAAAAATTCTTATCCATACAACATTTTCTTTCCATTTATCTATTAACATATAATATATATATATATATATATATATATATTATATATATGACAATATGGATGCTATATTTATAAGTAGATAATGTTCGATATCCTGCATAGAGCATTCAGATCTATTCTAGGGTACTTGGGTTGGACAACCGCCTAGGCGAGAAACTGTTAGTAACCAATCGCCGTTGACTCCATGTCCACCCTACCCTAACTTTATATATATATATATATATATATATATATATATGAGAGAGAGAAAGAGAGAGAGAGAGAGATAGTGGGGAGAGAGCAACAATTGATTTAACTTAGTAAAACTCTCTTTTCACTTCACCCAGCAACTGCACATGAGTCGGCATGAACAGAATCCAACTCTCCATAGCCTAAACATATAATGCCCAATTTGTTAGACTATTATCCTGGCGTATCCTTTCCGAGAGTAGCCTCATCTTTTCTTTGCAGACCCATTCCATCTTTCATCTCTGCCTGAACGTTAGTTATTATGTTTGCCGTGAAGTTTACTCAAACGAAAACTGTAATTGTGGAACCTTTAGAAGCCATTTCCTGTCAGGAGAAAGGAAGGGAGATAATAAAACCAAGGAACATAAAAATCTTTCTTTTTTTTTTAACTTTTTTTTACTTAATTCAACCTTCTCATTTTTGTCAGCCATTTTTTTCGTTATCTTGTTTTGTTTATTTTTTACCAATTTATCTTAGCATTCCTGGGTGTTTATTGTTCTCCCCTTTACTTTTTCATATATATATATATATATATATATATATATATATTATATATACTGGTTTAGTGTTTGTGTCGTGTGTTTATTGCTTTCTTTTATTGAGTAAACAATAGTTGAAAAGCAATTAGGATTACGGAAAAAAGGGCCTTGAATAACAACACTAGAATCATGTCTGGCTGCATTCTGTTTACAGCTGAGACATACACATACATATATACAAATATATATATATATGTGTGTGTGTATGCATATATATATATATATATATATATATATATATATATACGAAGTTGTGTCTTGAACAGCGAAACCGCTATATATAAACAACTATAATATATATATATATATATATTATATATATGTGCTAAAAATTAGGGATATAAATATAGTGAAACTCAAAATAAAGAATTGGACGATGGGAAATTGAAAAGAATAAAGAAAAGCCCCCCAAAAAAAAAAAAAAAGGAAAAAGAAAAGAAACAACAAGCCAGGCAGAAGAGTATCCTAGATAAAAAAAAGAATGACAAAGAGTTCTGTAATTGGGAAAGAAAAAATGGACGTGAAATGAAAATGCACGAAAAGTTTCACAATTCTGGCTGAGAATGCAAAGCTAAATGGATATATATATATATATATATATATATATATATATATATATATATATATATATATATATATAAAGAATTGTATTTGAATGATTACTTGATTTTACTCTTGTAGGTCTATTTAGTGCCGAAGACAGTCCTGTTTTTTTTTGTGCAAGCCATCCTATGATTTCAAGCAACAATTCGTCTTTGATAATAAAAGGCAAACAATGGAGTTATGAAAAAACGAATGGTATAGAATGTATATTGCTTGTTTGATATTTCTCTTGTTGTCTTATTTAATACTGAAGTCATTCCTTTATTTGCGCA
The DNA here is from genome assembly GCA_023376005.1 of Doryteuthis pealeii. Classification (NCBI taxonomy): domain Eukaryota; kingdom Metazoa; phylum Mollusca; class Cephalopoda; order Myopsida; family Loliginidae; genus Doryteuthis; species Doryteuthis pealeii. Next base: position 11,292,584 of record CM042160.1, read on the forward strand.
GTGATTATCTGGTTTCAAATAATAACTCCTCTTTAATAATAATTTGTAAAAACAATTACAGTTTGCGAAGTTTTATGCTTTCAAGTATATTAATGATTTTCTGGCACATAATATATCTTCAATCAATTATTCCTAACACTTATCATTTACAAATCTATGAATGATCCTTATCTACCCCATCCCACCCGACAACATGGATTTCCATGATTCTCTCTCGACAACCGTCCCTATCGGTCATCGACCCTGGCAGGTCCTCTGCACGTCATCCAAATTCCCCAAAGATCTTATGGATGTAGGTTTTTACTGGTTGGCCTACACTGGTGTGCCAATGTCCTCCTGTTCACAAGGGAACGTCACTTTTGACTTAGTTTTTTTTTTCAAATCTTTACCAATGTCTAGGTACCTGCCTGTCTTTTCGTTATCTTTCATCGTCACTCTGTGGTCTGCTGGGACTGCAAAATCTAACAGTTGAGAAGTTCTCTTTTCTCTGTTAATCAATACTAGGTTTGATCTTCTGGCTGGGGTAAGGTGATCAGACTTTATCAGTCCCAGATAATTTTATGCGTTTCATTATTAAGAACAGATTCTGGTTTGTGTATATACCATTTTGTTGTGTGGTCAAAATTGAATTGCTTGCACTATTACCAGTGGATCATTTTTCTAACGCAGTTGTGTCTAGCCTTGAATTCCTGGCAATGACATCTGGATATGACGGCCTCTCTTTCTGGTTAGAGATTGTACTTTTACACGATACAAGGGAAGGGTAACTTCAAGGGAATATTGATGACAGTTTGACAAACATTATATACGTCCCAGTTCCTTGTAGATCTCTCTTAGGGTTTTATGCTGTCTCTATCATTTTAAAATTTTGTGAGGGTGCTTACATTAAGTTGGCCTTGTGCCTTGTGCCAATCGCGCCAATGCAAGGGATGGAAAATTATATGTATCATTATTGACTCACCCTCATCTATGGTCCGCCCCTCCACCATCCCTAATTAGGAGGCTGAGGCATTTTCAAATAGCCCTTTCTTCCCTCAGTTACGCCTCTAATTATGAGACACTCTTTAAGATAGTCATTATGGAAGTGACCTCACAAGTCATTAACTATCAATTAAGTCCTAACTAAAACACTCTTGAAATGCATCCTTGTACCATACTTGGCATCGTCCAGCGGTTATCATCATAAAAATCTACTTAGCGCCTTGTGTGGCGGCCATTACGTTAGAGTCAATGTTCCATAAAAATAAGATTTATTCATTTATTTGTCAGTAGCGATGACCTAAAAATGGTAAGCGCAATGCTAAAACAAAAACCATCTTTGATTCATCTGACTTCAAACATAGAACCCCAGGCCGCAACTTCAAGCTTCTCCACCAGATAACAGGAATGGTCTTGCCTACTTTAATAACTTCCATGAAGCCCGACTGGTACTCAGACTACGCTGAATCTATCCCCTACAGAGGAGTTAAAAAAAACAAAAACAAAAAGAAAGTGTTGTCCTCAGTATGACACTAAACTGCATTTGATAGTGAGGCTACACACACACACGTACACACACACACACACACACACATATATATATATATATATATAAGGATATCTACTTGGCTCTACTTAGGTATCGAGCACTTTTTACAAATTAACTTCTCCTAGCGGTTATATGAATATATATATATATCTTATATACATATATATACATATAAATTGTTTTTTCTTTTGGCCAAATACTATACCAATAGATTATTTTTTGTTGGTCCGAATATCTTGGTCTTTTCTTTTTTTCAAAAATTTTTTTCTTCCTGGTTGATGTTTGGTAGTATATTTTAACAATCAAACTTTCTGCCGGGTTTTTTTCTCTCCGCAAGGATCTACCAACACGCTTGGTATATTAAATATATATATATATATATATATATATATATATATATATATACATAAAACATATATATTCAGTTATAACTAAATAATAATAGTTTTAAAAAATAGATAAATTTATAAATAAGATTAACAAAAATTAAATTCACAAAAAACTTCACTACTAGATGCAGATATCGTGCTTCTCCAGATTTTAGATTCAATGGTAAGATCTTCCTTAACAATATATCTAACTACCCACCCACAAGGTATTGCTATTCAGTAGTGTTTAAAACACCAGGGATTGTCCTTACCCTGCCTCTTTGGATGCAACAGGGTAGTCATGCTGCCTTTCCCTGAAACTGGGCATCGGCCTTTAACCACTCCCCCAGACAAGAAACCAATATGAACACTGACTTATACTAATATTAAAGCAAGAATTTGCCGATTCTTCATAAGATAAAAAGGGAGAAAAAATATCCTAACACTAACATTTACTTTTCAGCTTCATTCATTCTTTTATTCATTCTTTCTTGAGTCTTGTTTTCCTTTTGCGGACGTCTGAAAACGATCCACTTGATTGATCAATGTGGTGCTTATATAACTAATGGAACCTATTAATCAGATTTTGGGGAAAGCAATAAAACCCACCTATATATTTTTCTTTCTTTTACTTTATCCTTTTCTTTCCTTAATTCCCAATCATAGAGTCTCCATGGCAATATTTTTGGCCGTTATTGCCAGACTGAAGATTCCAGGGGGAAATGCCGTATGTAATTTTAGTCAAATCATTGCTTGATCAGTAAACCTAGCCGTTCCCAAACTTTGCTGGCTAGGACCCACTTAAGAGGCATAAAAATATTTTGGCACAACTTTTTTTATTTTTACGTATGTGTATATAGAAGAAAGAAAAGGGAGAGTTATACAATTTGATACGGTTGTTTTTAACCACGCACCTTCGGATTAAACTACATATCTATCTATCTATCTAACGTGTGCGTCGCTCTTTTACTCATATTTATATGTATATGATATAAAAAAATTGTTTAGGGTTTTACTTAATTACGGGGAATACTATATATATATATATATATATATATATATATTATATATATATAATCAATGGTAATATTATGGTTTTACACTCATAACTTGAAGTTTCATGGTAATCCAATCATCAGATGAGTTCAATGGTTGAGATCTTAAAAACCAGTCGTGAAATCAACCATTTCACGACTGGTTTTTAAGATCTCAACCATTGAACTCATCTGATGATTGGATTACCATGAAACTTCAAGTTATGAGTGTAAAACCATAATATTACCATTGATTATAAATCTGCTCTGCTTTATTAGCATTGAGCACCTTTTCATGCCAATACTTTTCTCATTTTTTCATTCACTATTCATTATATATATATATATATATATATATATATATATATTATTGGACATGAACAAGTTACTACAGTATAGCATTCGCCATAAATAAGTAGTTTTTCTAAAAAGTTAATTTTCTTCTAAAACAAAGTTATAATTTGTATTATTTAGATTTTTCGGACTCTTGTCCTTATCTTTTTTATTATATACAAATGGACACATGTCGAACGGATACGGGCGTTGATTTAATACAGTTTTAATTGACAATCATCTACAGGTTGCAGGTTCAATTTGGACTATTGGTGAAAATAACAGGATACTTAACATAACTTAACACTTGTACCTGGTCATATTGAACAGAAGGAGAACAACCTACCTCAATGGATTAAATAAAGGGTGCGGTTCGAAGTTCCCTGAGGGTGTATTTAGATTTTTCTTGTTGAACTCGGGAAAATTCGTCGAACTCGGGAACCTTCTAGTCAAATTCGGGAGCCTTCATGTCATAATTGAGAGTCTTCACGGATCTTTGAACCGAGCTCTTTATTACGTCATTACAACATGAAGGCTCCTGAAATCGACAAGAAACACCTGAAGAAGGCTGGTGGGCACATCGACCGAAACATTCTGGTGTTTTTGGTTTTAAAAGCAAACTAACTTTTTTTTATTCAAAAAAAAAAAATAGTGGCAGTGTACTTATTCATTGGTGATACTGTACGATGCCGACTACTTAGGTGAAACTAAACGTTTTAACAAACTCTCTGACAGAGGGGTGGTCTTGAATTTACCAAAGTGGAGAAGAAAAAAAGCGGGTAGATGATGGAGAGTATAGGAAAATATGAGGTGCGGGAGGAAACGAGGGATAAAGGAAAAGTGGAGAGGAAGAGGAAGAAGAGGTGAAAGAAAAAGAGAATTTAAATCGTCTGTATATTAATACGGTTGTGACACCCCCACCCCACCCGCCTCGGCACACTATACCTTTTTCTTCGGCATTTGGTGTGCGTCACGCTAAGCAAGAAAAAATCATATAAACATATTCCTCCACATACGCACGTATGGTTTTACTACGTTAAATGGATTCTCTTTTTGGCGCGATATCTCACCGCTACAGAGATTCTGGGTACATATCGAGAGGGAAAGTGTCATCTACTTCTCTTAGGGGTTACCAAGATAGTAGGTAAGTGTTGTGGGACAGGCGCCCTTTGACAGTGAAGTGGACCGTAAGACACAAAGGGTGAGAGACAGATTCTACCTTGATCATGTCCTCTAGTTATTAGAAATTATTATTAGTTATTAGAATAACTGTTTTTGGGGACATTGGAGGTAATGACCTACAATAAAAAGCTTAATTCTCTATATAAAGGTTATATGCTTCTTTCTAATAACAATAATAATTATATTAACCTCTCTGACTACAAACTCACTCAATATCAAAAAAAATTTCTCAATCACGGACCTATCTTCCACATTTACAATAAATATAACCAATTTCTCTGAATTTTTTTAGATGAGGCTTGATAATTAGTAGTATTTGGGTTATGCGGACTATTGTCCTCATCTTCATTGTTATCTATACAATGTTCTGGCCGATGTGCCCTCCGGCCTTCTTCAGGTATTTCTTTTTGGACTCGGGGGCCTTCTCGAACTCGGGAACCTTTTTTTCGAACACCAAGCGCCAAATAATAGAAATTAACATCAGGCAAGTTATGTTATCCCCACAACTTTACTGATTAGTCAACTAAATAAGTTACCAACAAGATTGTGAACTTGTTTTCTAGTTGATCTACAGATTTTATCATACAACGTGTAATAATTAGCACGTGTGATACCCTGTCCTCATCATCAGCTAACCAATGGTGGTAACAGAGTTTTGGTGGCTATATATATATATATATTTACCAACCCCTCCGCATAAGTAGGATGTGACACAAGGTCAATTTCTTAAGTGGAGTTTACCAGGTTTAAATTCAGAGTTTTACTTCTCCTAGACTGGTTACCAAGCCAAGATTTAAGAGCCCAGTCCACTCTACTATTTACCCATAGCTGTAGGGAGAGTAGTTGGATTCATACCTTTCACAAGGGTATTAGGGCTTTGGTGGCTATAAGCGGGTCTGACACCCCAAGCGCCACTAGAAGCATTTTGGCTACCGGACTGAGTATTCAACCCCCCATAAAAAAATTAAAAATAGTAAATAATGTCCGTTCATCTCAGCAGTTTGATTATGAATGTAGTTTGCAATTTTCTTAACTTTACTTTCGCTCGTTAATGATATTTGGCGCTCGTAGAAACCTTTATAACTGTTCTTGATGTCATACAATCACCTTATACTGAATGCTTTTCATCACTTATTTTTAAAATAATAGGAAGAAAACAGGAGCTTACATTTCAGAACTAGCGAAACCGTCCCCCGTTACGAATGGTCTATTATCAATTGAAGGAGAGAGGATCTCTCCTTCATCGACTTAAAAAATACCACTTAATGTCACTGTCTTTTTAAGGGCACTATTAAAGTGAGTGGTATTTTTCTAGGTCCACATGTCTGAAATATTCATTTCCAGTGAAATTATCGTCATTGTCTCCGGCAACTTGTGCTGAGACCCAGCATCCATGATAGAAATAAACAAGAATTGCGCCCGGTTGGGCGGAGCAGTAGAATACGCTGAATATAGATGGGACTACCTGTTGGCCGTAGGTATCGACTCGTAATGTTTAAGGACGGAATTCTGCTGGCTGATACGTTCATGATATGCAACACTCCACTTTGGCCCTTTCTCGGGCTAGGGGCGGCCAGAGAGGCTCCCTCCGATTAATAAGATTGTCACGTCAAGCCCAAGTACCTATATGAATGTCCCGATCCTTTTGCCCTTATAACAAACCCCCAACCCTTTTTATCATATATGTGCTAGAAGGCCGTGGCTGAGGGTCTTATTGTCCTGCGTATGCCGTTAAACTGCATCTAGTGGTGAAGTTCCAATTCTGGAACTAGGGGACGTAGTACGCCTTTATCAATATGTCTGCTAGTTCCACTCTGACCCCGTGTGCCATAACTTGTTAAGGTATCATCTTTGGTTAAATACATAAAAAGATGAGTTTAAAAAACACGTTTTTAAAAATTGCATACCAAATAAGAATGAATAAAACAAAACGTCTTCGGCATAAAATAACCCGACAAGGGTTGACATGCCGTTAAATCCAACTAACTAAACCTAAATTTGTAGAATCCCTTCCTAAATACAATCATTAATATCATCATGGACCGCTGTTAAAACGGAAACCCGTTGGTTTCCTGGGTCATCTATTTATTATATAAAGACGTTCAATATTTATACGACAGTTTTAATGTAATTTCATAAGTCAGGCAAATTTTCATTTTGATGGGGAAGTGGTATAGATTTGCAGAAAATAAATAACAAATCAATACAACATATAGACAAGGAAACGATAAAATATTAAAACAAACAGTTTACGAGAAGAATATTCCTAAAATAGAAGTAATGGTTAATGAGCCGTGTTCTATACGTCTTTACTATTTTCGCACTGTAGCGCGAAACGTTGGCTAATGGTGTCAAAATGTCACAGCCATAAATCTAGTACAATATTCGCAAAGATCAGAATTTTGATCCGCTCATGATCGTCAGATTTTGGCGAGACTCCATTGGAGATAAGATTCCTCATTCTGCACTGGTGATAATGTCTTCGCTTAACTCGAATTGGCACTGATTAGACTCCGAATCCGTTATGGTATTGCACAGGCCAACAACAACAACAACAAAAGAAAAAAAAGAAAAGAAAGCCCCTCAACTCTTCCCCCCAATTAATCAATAATGTCTGAACTTAGAGCCCTTAACTTCAACCCCTGATCTTCTGCTCAAATAGGCTTCAATCTCTGAATTTCAATGTGAATCAAACTTAGGCCGTTCTCACCAGCCAGAACCATTATTAGACAAATATTAATTTTGATATTTTTTTTTTGTTGATGTTTTTTTTTTCATCTTTTCGTGCAAGGGTTTTAGCGTCTAAGTTGCTATTTCAAACTCGTTGTGAAACGGTTATCGACGTAGGATATGTACACGGTGACCTGACTTCAAATCCTGAACGAGGCTATTTGCATTTCAAACTCTTGACGAATAGAAGAGAATTTTTTTAAAGTAATATCTTCATTCCATTAGATAATATGGATCATATCACCTTTAGGCACCCCTTTTGCGATCTCGATTCTTGGGGGACATTTTTTTACATTTACACCGTCAAAATCCGGTTAATTGTTAACAGACGATTCTTAGATTTTTTTAAATTATAAAACTAATGGTAGAATAGTTTGGTTGAAACATTGTATGTACTTACCCTGCCACGATTTGAATTACGACGATAACCATTACACAGCGCCTCTCAGTACAAGCGTAACTAATTAAACTCGTAAGTCAAGGCATCGATATATATATATATTGGTGACTTGACTTACGACTTTAATTCGTTCCGCTTGTAACTGAGAGGCGCGTTGTGTAATGGTTATCGTCGTAGGAAATAGAAACAATCCGACGTGGTTGTTTGAATTTCACATAGCGCTAATACACCTGGGAAAGGTATGCATCCAACTATTCTCGCTCCAGCTATGGGATCCAACTATTCTCACTCCAGCTATGGGTAAATAGTAGAGCAGACTGGACTCTTTAACCATGGCTAGGTAACCTGTCTATGAGAAGGAAAACTCTGAATTCAAACCTGTCAAACTCCGCTAAAGAAATTGACCTTGTGTCGCGTCCTGCTCGTGTGGAGGGGTTTGGTAAATATATATAAACTGGCATGCCGCTTTTATCGCTCTTTTTTCATTTCCATTGCTGTTCACTATTTTTTATTTAGACCTCATCCCAAAGAATGTATAATTAACTCTATTTCGTCCAGAACTACATACACCCCCATGTGTTTGTATTGGCCATTTTCTAGAGAAAAAAAACAACAAACTTCTCTTTCCTTGTGGATTATAAACCTAAATAATCCCGTTATCAAAAAGTAACATGTTTTATTCTTTTTAAAAAGAAAACAATTATCTGTAGGTATTTTTTTAATTTCTTGAGTCTCTATTCTTTTCTTTAAAATTGATAAAATCAATATTTATATACCATAAGTTTCGGCGTGTTTATCAGAACTTTGTTATGAAAAGGCAGTTTCTTTTAAAATAATAAAGAAATCTTTGCTCTTACGCGCTAATAATCTTTGGCCAGACCCCTAAAAAATGTTTGCCTTGTAACTAAGGAATATTTGGCGAGCCAAAGTTAGCACATAATGTGAACATGTTTGCTCAGAAAATAATCGCTACTGATAGATTAAACGAAACTTATTGGTCCATAATGAGAGAGATAATAAGATATATACAGCAATCACCGTCTTGTAGTTGCTAACGTGCTGGACTGAGATATCGTAGTAAGTGAGTTTGAACAGTGGCTCTATTACCTTAAATTTAGACTAATACCGTTGGGAAAGGGGTGATCCTTACTAACCCCCAACTTAGATAGTACCGTTGTTAACCTACAATAACATGCGAAGGTTGATATGCCATTAAACAAAGACCCCAAACAAGATAAGAGTAAGTAAATAAAAAAGTAAAGTCGTCGGGGTGGCCTAAAGTCGGTATCAGCCTATCAGCGAGGGAGTCCATCCCCTTTTCACTATCGCCAGACCAAGGAGATTGTTTTTGCGTCTGAAGTGAAGAGCTACACCTACCATCAGCTCCTTACTTTACCACACAGATCCCTGTGCTACTCATACACTGAGCTGACGAGTGTCGGTATCGAACTAGGAACCTTGTGGTTTCTAGCTGAACGCTCTACCGACTGAGATAACTCGACCCTATTTATTAAGATCATCTTAAATCTTCTGGTAAAGTATCAGTGTGGATTTACTAAGTTTAGTCTAGGGTCCTCAATATGGCACTAAAATGCACCGGATGGCGTTATTCCAGTTCTGGAGCTCTGGGTAGTGTGATACACCTTCATTGCCATTATTCACTTGTCCACTCTGAGCTGGGCAGGTTGTACAGTTTAGAGTCCCATTTATGGATCTCTTTGAAGCTTATTCATATTAGATAGGAATACTTGAAATCATTCAGCCATGTGGAAATTATTTGTGTGAGATAGGAATACTTGATATCATATAAATCTCTGCAAAATCTCTTTAGAAACCACACAAATATTTTAAATATTAATGTACAATGTACGTAATTCCATAACCTCTAGGCATAAATTATCCCCAGATGAGTAGACATGCCGTTAAAATCAATCTTATATAGTAGGTATTTAATCAACCCGTTTGCCACGGGTAGGATGTGACACAAGATCGCAAGAATGGGGAATCCAACGAGGAATTCGCTATTCAGCTTGCTTGTCTAGCTTGCTAACCATTGTACCACGATGGGAAGTCCTCAGTGTTTCCTAGCATATATACTGCAACCGTCAGTTTTAGTTATTTCTGTCTCTCTCTAAGATATCTAAATCAGGGATTTGTTTAAATGAATCTTTGTCTGTGATCGTTTGATAAGCTTTTCAAGATATCTAAAGTATTCGGTTTCTTAGAATAACAACATTAAAAGTAAAACAAAAACATTTTGAAAACTTTTTTTTGTATTATCATTTTTTTTAATAATTTTATTCAGATTTAGAAAATCCGAATAGCAATCAAAAAATTTGATTTGTCTTTGAATATTTTCGAAAAAAAACATATTGATCAGATTTTAAATGTCTTTCGATATTTTAAAATTGTGTATAAAAATACTTCTTGATCGAATTATATTGAGAAAAGAAGACTTTGTCCCATCTAAATGTTTTAACCAAGTTCTGTTTTTTTTTAGGTTTTAACAAATGATATAAGGAAAACATAAGGGAAAGTTTTAAAAAAGTCAAATTTAAAACTAGTGTTAGAAGGCCTACCTTCAAACGATTGTATTATTTGTACATTCCCGTTTGGTGTAAATGGAATCACCCTATTTACCATAAATACAAAAGTTTATATATATATATATATATATATATATATATATATATATATATATATATATATATATCTGTCAGAATTATCCTGATGAACAATTCAGGTGAAACCGAAGTAGATAGTGTCCGACTCATTTAGCTCCCCATAATTTTGCTCTACTTAGGATATTGAACACTTTTTACATATATGACTTAGAACACTCCTTCGATATTTTTATTTCTTTTGGCCGCTACATTACGATGGTGTTGATTATTTTTAGAAAGCACGGGCGTGTTGGTCTTTTATTTTAATTGTTTTCCCCAGATATCAGTTAGTAGATATTTTTATTTGCAGACTATTTTTTCCCACCGGCTGAGTTTAGAAAGAATATATTATATATATATATATATATATTATATTATATATATGGTGTATGTATATGTATATTTATATATATATATATATAAACATATGTATATATATGTATATATGTATATATATGTATATGTATATGTATATATATATATATATGTATATGTATATATATATATATATGTATGTATATGTATATATATATATATATGTATGTATGTATACATATGTATATGTATATATATATGTATGTATGTATATATATGTATATGTATATATATATATGTATGTATATATATGTATGTATATGTATGTATATATATATATATATATATATATGTATATATATATATATAACATATATATAATGTATATATATGTATATATATTTATAAATGTTTATATTTATGAATTATATATATATATATATATATATATATATATATATATATATATATATATATATAGAGAGAGAGAAAGAGAGAGAGAGAGAGAGAAAAAAGAGAGAGAGAGAGTGGGGGGATGCTGTGAAAAAAGAATGCATGCCTTTTCATGCCTTTCTCTACGTACTGCATTCTAGAAGGTGAAATAAACCCAGGAAACCAATTCCAAATTTTGACTGAATTTTTCTTGGATTGCCTAAACAAAACGATATTCTATGAAAATTTTCCCTTAACCCAATAAATTTCTCTGACATCTTGAAGTTTAATGTGACATTGGCCAAAGTTGATAAGTGTCCTGTGCAGTCAGCTTGTCTTTTCAAAGGACAGATATCATGGTTCATTCTTTGCCGGAACGTTCCATCATCTGATTCAAATGACCTCAACTTGAGGGAATCAATAGGCCCACACTGGTCGGCTGGAGATAACATATGAACCAAACAGAAAGGAGATGGGTAAAATGAAAAGAAAATGCTTGAAAAAGACGCCAACCCCGACCAGCGCCAGAGCAATATTAGTTTGAAGGGTGGGTCGGAAAGTTGATATTTGAATGTGAAAGACGACAGGGGGAGGGGGAGTTTAGCAAGAAATCTGCATAACAGATTAGAATTCTTGTAACAATGACAAAAGCCAGAGTGTTTCATGGTGCTCATCTCTTGGAATAGATGCTTGCTTCAATTTATCAAATATGCTGGTCCATAAAGAATGGAAGCAGAAAAAGGGGGGTCAGGGAAAACCAGGGTATATAACACGATGTAATGTTGGCAGAAAACATTTGTCAGAATTTTCTTCTATTTTCTTGTTTGTTTTTTTTATTTTTTTTTTTTTTTTTTGCCTTTTTTACAATAAATTGGGGACATTGAAGTGAAATAAAACGCATTTATTCACAACGAGAAAAATAAAGAAACATTAAACCATTGTATCCCAAAAAGGGATATGGGGGACCAAAATGAAATAAAACAAGTTATTTCCATACACCCCCACCCAAGCCAACAAGGAATTATTCATTAAAGAGTCATTCCAAAACATATCTTGTTCAGAGTGCACTTCAGAAGCAACAAAAATATCTATGTACACTTTTATTTACATAAATGTACGTTAGAAGAAGCTATCTACCCATCCCCATGGACAGTTAGTATGGTAAAATTTCAATTCCTTGCACAATTCCCAGTGGATCACGTTCAAAATCGTGTCGAGGGATCCCTTTTATTCATGAATATAGCAAACCCCAATTTCACAAAAAACAATCACACACCCATCCACCCCATATTATATATATATATATATATATATATATATATATATATTATATGGGAGAATATGTGCTTAATTGAAGTCGTACCTAATTTTGAAAGTTAGTAGGTTTTTATTCCTCTTATAGTGACTTCTTCTACACGACAGTATGAGAAGTAAATATACAAGCGATGTGTTTTTGCTATGGCTCATTTTTTAGCCGACAATTTAAAAAAAAAACTACTTCTAAACAAAACGAAAAATCTAAGAAAGTCGGTTGGTGTAGGGGTTAAGGTCCTCGCCTGTCAGCTTGACTGTCAAGGTTCGGATCACGCATAAGGCGGTCTTCCTATCTATAGCTCTGCTGATGAGGCCTAATAGGCCGAAATGTACATACAGAGATTGATTTTTCTCGATTTGTTTAGCCTTACATTTAAATAGGTATGCCCGCCTAATCAATTAATCATTAATTAATTAACTTTCAAAATTAGGTACGACTTCAATTAAGCACATATTCTCCCAAAAATTGTCGGCTAAAAAAAGCCATATCAAAAACACATCGCTTGTGTATTTACTTCTCATATATATATATATATATATATATTATATATATATATATATATATAAAACAGTGTATGTTTATCTCATTTGGTGAGTGAGATGATGCCTATGATTGTCGAAATAGTGAAGAATGAAACCTAACGTTGCAGATAAAATATAAATGTAATGAAATACATATATGTAGACA
>CM042160.1:11308070-11310570 GCA_023376005.1 Doryteuthis pealeii
TTTCAGATGTTTATCTAGTCTCTATTTTTCAAATAAGAATAACGCTGGGGATATTTGCACACATCTAAAAAGAGTAAAGAACAACTGTTCAGATAATCATTGTGAGTGTCTTTTCAAGAACAGCTGCAATCCCTTGCCTTGTGTTTAAATTTCTAATTCACGAGTTCAAAACTTGATTAACCAATCCTAGTAGTTCTTATGCAAGCCTACACACTCCAGTGAAAACACACACGATGCTCTGTGTTGAACATTAGAGAGATTCAACTTTACACCTCACTGGATACATTTAGCAGTCATGGTTAATTATTGTGGTATGATTCTCTGCTCAAACACACAAGAGCTTTTGAATAGGAAGGATCTTAACAAAGAAGAAGGAAAACATGAATAAATAAAGAAAAAAAGAGAGAGGGGAATCTTTAGAGAAAATCGGTGAGGGATAGTGTACAGTTTGTACACACCTGAAAATGCTAATGGTCTCATTCAAAGAAAAAAGAAACTTCCGATTAGTGACCCCCAAGGTGAGAAAGTTTTATTTTCATGGGCCATTCTGGACTTAAATAAAGAGGGTCACGTTTTTAATCTTATAGTCAACCAACCAACCTAGTTGTTTTTGTTTTTTATCTGAATTAATAGAAACGTACAATTAACTAAGGAAATAGAGAATTGTAAAAAAGAAAAAGAAAAAGAAAAGAAAAAAGCCCATAATAGGTAAAGGAACATTAAAGTGCTTTTTGCCTGCTAACATTATTTTTGGTCTTTCTTTTCTTCTAAATGTGAGATTGGTGTGACATTTTTTTTAAAAAGAGAGAGGACAGAAAATGCTGTGAGTGAATCTCATTGACAAGATAGAATAGAGACGTACAGCTTGCAAGGGGAGACAATAAAGAGATTAAAATAAGGGAGGAAATAAAAGAAAGATTTTTAATGGCACAATGAAGATCAGGTATAAAAGTTGTATATGTTATTTACGTAATGATAAACTGAAGTTAACAACACTCCCTTGACTTGTAACCATTTGAGAAAAAAGGCTTTTAAAAATAAAACTAAGAGAAAGAGAAAGAGCTCAAACAAATAAAGCGGTTTGTGTTAGAAGCCATTTTGATTCTTTCATTTCATATCTTTTCACGAAGGGAATGGCAAACAATGAATATTTTGTTCACAGACAAATGTTTTGCTGTTCTGAATAAAGATAGATTAATTGAAATCAATCGTACATCCACCAAATATTCTATGAATTAAATATCTCATAAATATCAAGCAATCTGTGTTTCCTCGCTTTCGGAAACTTTTAGAGGACAACATTACACCATCTTTTGTTCAGTCAATAAGTCTGTGCTTAGGTAGGATCACGACTTTAAAACCATTAAATGTAGGTAATTTTCACCTTTTTGGCTAAATTCCTAGCAAATAAGACAATTAGAGTAATCTCCCTTGACTTTCACTTTGAAACAAGCCGGTGGCTATTTTGAAAGTCTCCGTGCGAAATAAACAAATCTTAGAAACTTTTTCGAAAACAATACAACTGCATGCTTTAACACAAAAATATCATAAAATGTGTTCTTAATAACAATTAAGTTCATTTCAGATAATGCGCATGCACAATTTTATGCTAAGAATTTAGCCGACTAAAAGTGAAAATTACCTAAATGTATCTACGTGTCACCTCATTCTATTTTACAACTCAAAGATGCGGTTGGATGCACCATCAGTGATATTCTTTAGTTCATTAGGGGATTCAGATATTTCAACATCATGACCCCTCACTAAAGTTAATCGACTGAGATCGATCCCATGTGCCAGAATGTAATTTGACTAATGAGCAATTATTTCCGGTCTTCCAGGCTGATAACTTTCCTTATATATATATATATCTAAATATATAAAGGAGAGATTTTGGTATGTACGTGGCGACGTATAAATCCAAAACGGGAGGTCCCTCAAATTTTAAATCTTGCATACACATTAATATTCTTCTAATTAAGAAACACGCCAAATTTGATTATTGATTTTTACTGATTAATGGGTGTAATTAATTAATTAAGCCAAAATCACCCAATTTGCGAAACTGTCCTTATACCAGCCCCTGCTGATAATAAAATATTGTCTCTGCCTGTTTTTTGTACAGCGATATTAGCAGTGTAGTTTGATTTTAGTGAATTAATTTTGCAGTCTAAGCCGTTCTGCTCGCAATTTATCGCCTATTTATAGTCCAATCTTTAACAATTTTTATATCGTTAGAAAGAAAAGAAATTAATCTTTCTAAATATGTAATTTGTATGAGTTTTTATCAATTGAATCATTTTTTACAGCAAGTTAAAAAAAAAATGGCTTCGGATAGCCACGCTGCTTTTTATTATCGTGATACAAGCAGTGCAGTCTATGCCAGTCAGCTCTGAATCTCTCGCCTATTTATGGTCCAATCTTTAAAATATTTATATCTTTAGAAATAAGATGAAATAGTCTTTCTGAATATGTAATATGTATGTGTTATAGATTGAAT
>CM042160.1:11315570-11343070 GCA_023376005.1 Doryteuthis pealeii
CTAGAGTTTAGGGAATTGTATTCATTGTAAATCTCTCAATATATTTTTGTGTAGTTGTTTCCTGAGAGTATTTTTTTTTATCACGGTCCCATCAAATATTTTTGTTTGGTTTTATAAACTGATCGAAATAATTTTTATTAACTTGTCATAATAATTGTCATTAACTTGCAAACAGATCTATTTGACCCAAAGAAGGGATCCTAACAGGCAATACCACAGTGGACCTGGGAGTAATGGGAATGACGTGCTACATCACACTCACCAGATCTTCACGGTTGGTCACTTGCCACTAGATGCAGTTTAGCGTCATACCCAGGATACTAAAGATCTATTTGACCCATAGATGGAACACTAACATGTAGTACCACTCAGCATCAGAGTGGATCAAGGAATAATAGCCATGAAGCGGGGAGTCTTATCATTCTGCAGGGGAAACCTAATCTTAGCCCCGCCGACAGGAAATTCAAATAGATTTGTTTAAAATCATATAAATTTGTGCTAATTATTTGTATTAGTATTATTTGGATTATTCGGACTATTGTCCTCGTCTACATTGTTATCTGTACAACGTTTCGGACGATGTGCCGTTCGGCCTTCTTCAGGTATTTCTTGTCGGACTCGAAAGCCTTCATTGGCCGAAACGCTATACAGATAACAATATAGATGAGGACAATAGTCAGAATAATCCAAATAATACTAATTCAGAGAAATATTATTTGTATTAATTAGGAATATTTGATACCATATAACTATATGAAAGCAAATAATTACTATAAACAAATAAAAATGCGTGATTAAAAAATTAATCAAATTTCGACATTAAATAACCCATTAGGAGTTGCTATGCCTTTACAAAAATTAATCAAAGCAAACCCATCAAAACGCATGAGCCAGACACCACCTTAGTCCTCATCCGGTTTGTTATGACCGAGTGTGGCCAGCGCTATGTCTCTGGGGTTTTAAAATCCCTTTTCTGATAAAGTCGTTTGCGTCAGCTCTGTGGGCATACAACTATATATTTGTTTGATCTTTTTCGCCCTGTAAACATCACAAATGTCTGTATATAATATTGAATATTTTAGTGCCAGTTGCATAGCAATTGTTATAACAAATATAAACATTTTCATTATGGGACTTCCGCGTTATTTCTCGGAGCTTTTATTTTTATATTGCATCAAAGCTTCGTTGATAACTCGAAGATCATTGTTTTAGGTGTTAATTTTTTATGTACTTTGTGGCACAAACTAGAGGAGTTATGAAATAGTATACAACAAAAATTAAGAAGAACTATGAAGTTAATACCTCCCGTATATAAGATTTGAGAGAGAATGGATACATTGTTTTAATGTAATAGTCGTATTTTCGGTATATAGTACTCATCATTGTATAATACGCACTACTATGTTCATAGTTATTTTTTACACTTATGATGTTCACAACAAACACATCTTCAATCGTAATATTTTCGGTATATAGTACTCATCATTGTATAATGCGAACTTCTATTTTCATATTTATTTATTATTTTACATTTTTGATGTTTACGGTAATGATACCTAGAATTGCTATATTTTCGGTGTATAATACACATTCTTGTATGCACTTTTATTTCATTATTTTTTTACACTTACGATGTTTAAGACAAACACATCTTAAATTATAATATTTTCGGTATATAGTACTCCTACTTGTATGATATGCACTTCTGTTTTCATTGTTTGTGTTTGTTTGTTTTTTTACACTTCTGATATTTACGGCAAAGTCATCTTAAATTGCTGTAATATTTTCGGTATATAGTACACATCATTGTATAATGCGCACTTCTATTTTCATAGTTATTTTAATTTTTTAAAAACATTTTCTATGTTATCTCGAATTGCTATATTTTCGGTATATAATACACATTCTTGTATAATACGCACTTCTATTTCATTGTTTTTTTTTACACTTTTAATGTTTACGGCAAACACATCTTGAATTATAATATTTTCGGTTTATAGTACTTACCCTTTTTTAATACGCATTTCTGTTTTCATAATTATGTAAAATACCTCGAATTGTTATAGTTTCGGTATATAGTATATATTTGTATAATATGCACTTCTGTTTTCATTGTTTTTGTTTGATTTTTACACTTCTGATAATTACGGCAAAGTCATCTTAAATTGCTGTAATATTTTAGGTATATAGTACTCATCTATGTATAATACGCACTTCTGTTTTCATATATATATATATATATATATATATATATATATATATATATATATTATATTTTTTTACACTTATAACATTTTTTTAAAATGTAACACACATTTTCCACATCACTGACCACAATACATTTCCATTTTGTTGGTCTTGTCTCTCTTCTCTGGGTTGACCCTTATCGCTAGACAATTTCATCTTTCCATCCTCTTAAGGGTCTTCTGTGTGGCCATTTCTGATCTCTTGGATAATACTCGACAACTATCCGTGTCTAACTGTTGTCTGTGATCTTGCCGACATGTTTGGCCCAATGGAACTTCTGATTTCGTTTTTCCGCGATCAAATTTATTACTCCACTCCGCTTTCGAATTACATCACTTTGGATATTCTCACGCAACGATACAATATTACCAGCATTTAATTTGTTGCCTACCAAATTTCCCCCATGGGTATACAAATTTTCTTGGTATTTTTACCAGTATGATGGGATATTTCAAAGTTCACTATTTATTCACATAAGTGGCTTAAAGTCGGTATCAGTCTATCGCTTTTTCACTAGCGCTAGACCAAGAAGATTGTTGTTAGCATCTGAGATGAAGCACCACACCTACCATCATCTCCTCACTTTACCGCACAGATCTCTGTGCTACTCATACGCTGAGTTGGCGTGGGCCGGTATCGAACCAGGAACCTTGTGTTTCCGATTACGAACACTTTACCGACTGAGCTAAACCGGCCCTTTTTATTCACATAAAGTACTATTATTATTGTAATCTGGGTCCTTCTGCTTAATTATAATGAACTATCAATTTTTGTACTTTGCTTGGGTTTGGTATGCATAGAAACTGGAGAGCCACTGTAAGCAGCTTAATGTAGGCAAAAAGTTACATTTGAAAGTTTTTTTTTGTTTTTTTAAAGTTAAACCTTTAGTCTCGGTACTTTCTGACCACACCCCGTATGTAATACAATATTTTTCACATAGTATAGAATATACGTACATACGGAAAATATTATTACATAAAATAGCGTAAGTTAGATAGAAAAGCTAGCTAAATGAAATGGCTCAAATTAATCTACTATGTATTATGGGCGGCGAGGCTTCGTTTTCCCTAGAGACCAAACTAATCAGACTGGTGGCTTCACTCACTCTAACGAAGCAGATGTTCAAAGTATGCTACTATTTGTATACCCAATGCATGCGGAAAATTGCAGCAAGAAAATGGAATCTGCGAATCGAGTTCAAATCCTAAAGAAGGTTGTTTACTTTTCACTTCATGCTAATGCGTTGTTGGTTGTATGTATCTTATAACCGGCCCTAAACATCTTATTCGTGGCTGTGTGGTTCTTATTGTTTCATGTATGACTCTTATTCGTGGTCCTATGTATATTATGGATAGATGTAAGCATTTCATTAATTTCTGTACATATCTTATGGGTTGATGCATGCCTCTTATAGTTGGTTGGATTTTACGGCATATCAACCCTTCTTGGGTTATCTTATGCCGACGAGGTTTTGTTTTATTCATTCCTGGTGGTATTCAAACATTTTTTTCAAACTCAATTTTTTAAATTCATATTTTCTGTTCACCCAATAGACGGGAACCTAACAGAGCTCAGTCGGTAGAGCATTTGCCTAGGAATCACAAGGTCCCTGGTTCGATGCCGGCCCTCGTCAATTCAGCGTATGATTAGCACAGGGATTTTTTCGGTAAAGTGAGGAGCTGATGGTAGGTGTGGCGCTCCACCTTAGATGCAAAAACATTCTTCTTGGTCTAGCACTAGTGAAAAGGGGATAGACTCCCTTGCTGTCTGGCTGATAGCGACATTAGACCACCCGACGAATTTACTTTTGACTTTATGGGTGGTTCAATGCAACTAATGCCCTTGGGAAAGGTGTGAATCTGTTCTTCTTCAGTTATAGATAAGTAGTAGGGCAGACACAACTTTAATCTTTATAAGGCAGCTAGTCTAGGAAAAAGTGTCACATCCAGCTCGTGGTGGAGGGGTTAGATTAATACATACAATGATTCAGCTAAACTGTTCTAGCACCTTCCTCAGGTATACAAACTTTACTGAAAGGGGCGAAGTCTCTTTTTCTACAAAACGAGGGCAAATAAGATGACAAACTCAACTTATTCCTTCGTCGCCTCCTACTCGTAGCGGAGGGGGTTGGAAAAATACATACCAATGTGTAGACGTCTGAGTAGACTCACATGTGTTATATATATATATATATATATATATATATATATATATATGTGTGTGTGTGTGTGTGTGTGTGTGTGTCTGTGTGAGTGTATGTGTGTGTGTGTTTGATTGTGTATTTAGACAGTTTCTTGTAAGCTTGTAATGTATATAGGTAGGACCACGCCGTATAGTATACGATGTAATCTGTGATCATTGAATGAGACCGTTAATCGTGTGGTCATATCCACATCATTAACAATGACCAACGAGGGTCAAAAGTATTACTGATATGAAGGAAATGCAGTCGGCGTATTCCATGCTCTGCGGACAGTGCTCTGTAGATTCAAGCGTACCACACACCATCTGACGGTGTGACCCCAGAAATGGAGCCCCACCATAAGGCGCAGTTTAGTGCCCTACCCAAGACATCCCTTTATTTATTTTTTTCTTATCCCTCTGCAATGTATACAGGTAGCGTTAACAGTCAACCTTCAATCCTTTTCCTACACTGTTTGATCTTCATATTTGGTTGGTTGGTTGTTTCTTACGGCATGTCAACCCTTGTTGCATTATTTTATACCGATAAAGCTTCTACATTTTAATTATTTACTAGCAGAGCTACCCAGCGTTGACTGTGATTTTAAAAGTTAAAAAGATAAATCTCTCATCTATATCTATATATAGATTAATAGAATTCTTTTTCTATACATGTTTTATCTTTTATTCTTTATGTGTTCTTGCTTTCAAGTGTATTATTATTATTATTATTATTATTATTATTATTATTATTATTATTATTATTATTATTATTTGTACTTTTCTTTTATCTGTCTCTTGCTTGGTTTTTATTAAGTTTTTATCCTTTATTAATTTATTCTATATTTTAATCATTTTTTAAAAATTAATTTCAATATATCATTGATTTATACCATTATATTTTATTTAGCTTGTCTTATGAAAAATGAGTTCTAAAAAGTATTCTAATACTCCTCTCGGAAAAAATAGGGCGTGGATATTATTGAACTTTGGTCTTTGCTGGTCTCTACTAATCTTCCTGGGGGAAGTCATCGTGGTGTTGACTAAAATGCTGGACAGGAACATCGAAGTAAGCGAATTCGAACTCCATTCGCAATATTGCGTTTACTTTTGGACCTTGGTAAAGGTATGAATCCTCTTTTCCCTACCGTCATGGGTTAAACAGTACCACTACTGATCTTTACAAGGATGACTTTGGTATTAAAGTAAGCCACAGATGTTAATATGTCATTGAATAAAGAAACCAAACCAAACCCTTTTTCCTCAATGAAAGGACGTGCGCTCGGTCGTTGTACAAACATATAGACGTAGAGACATACAGAATTTTTCTCATATATATATATATATATATATATATATATATATATATATATATATATATATATATATAGAGAGAGAGAGAGAGAGAGATACAAGCATTATTAGATCTTTGTTCTCTCCCCATTCATAGAATTGTGTCGACTATAACGGAAGTTAGGCCAAGAGATAGCTATTTAATTTTATTTTTATTTTTTTCTAAAATCGCCACCGTCATTTACTTTATCTTTAATGATGAAGAATTGTATTATTTCCCGGTTAGTTGGCAGGGTAACTGCTAGGATGGGGTTGAGGGTCCTTGGATAGGGAGCCAGATCCTGTGGATTAACCTTTGCTGTGTTGAGCAACACAAGAATTTGAAATAAACAGGATCCGAAAAGTCACTTGTACTTTAATTGTTGAATTAGGGGCAAGGATGTGGCTCATTCACTAAGGCGTACATTGTTTCTTCTTCTTCTTCTTCTTCTTCTTCTTCTTCTTCTTCTTCTTCTTCTTCTTCTTCTTTTCATTCTTCTTCTTCTTTCATTCTTCTTCTTCTTTCATTCTTCTTCTTCTTCTTCTTCTTCTTCTTCTTCTTCTTCTTCTTCATTTGCACGTGTTTGTGACTAAGCTCGAAATCTGAGGTTATCTCTTCCGTTGTAATACACTCACGAAGTCCGCCCTGTCAGCGGAGACTTAGAATACACTGACTGCATCCCCTGCAGAGGGGTAAGACCTCCTCCCCCTAAATAGGGGGGTGTCCTGGTTATGTCACTAAACTGCAGCTGGCAGTGAGGCCCCAGGTTTAATATCTCTACATATTCATGATTATGGCAAGTTGCTGCACTAATTTCTATTGTGTTGTAATGTGTGTGTATTCCGCTGATGCGGATATTTTTTATTTGTTCCCAGATCGTCTCACGTGATCAACGGACACGTGGCGTGGGAAGCAACGCCCACAATCCAAGGGAAGACAATTATTTTGTTTCCCTACACTAAGAAACCTAAAGGAAATACTGGCCAAAATATAGATATCAAAAAACAAAGCGAGTATATTGAGCTCTTATAAAAATAAATGGCAATGCTTTTTTTTTTTTTTGACAAATTCCATTTCAATTGTAAATTAAGTCCTGACTGTCATAAAATTCTAATTTTGGTAGTTATCTTTATTTAGAGCTTCAATTTAGGTAAAGTCCTCGGATTTTCTTATAGAAGACTCATTCATCTTCCTCTTTCCTGACAGTAGTCAAAATGACAGACAGTAAAATATCAAAATATGTAGAGTTACCTCTTCATTGTCATTACTCCGAGTTTCACGGTGACCTGGAGTGGAAGTACTTGTTAGTATCAAATAGATCTGTTTAAAAATCTTCGTATTCGATATGACCGTGTGCAAATAAAAATCTCTTTATAATAAACAGTTAAAGAAAATAGATTGTTTGATTAAAACAAAATATAGGAAGGAATAGAGATAAAATAGACCTGCTGCCAAAATGGACAAATATGTCCGTTTTTACCTTTGATTGGCTGGTTGGTTAGTTAGTTGGATTTTACGGTATGTTAACCCTTAAGCCAAAGACGTTTTGTTTTTTGTTGTTTTTTTTTCATTCTCGCTGGTAATTCAATTTTTAAAACTAATCTTTTTTAAACAAATATTTAAAACTCATTTTTTAATCTATTTAAACCATACATGGCACCCTAATAAGTATTTCCACACCAGGGTCAGAGTGAACCTGGTAATAACTACGTTAACTACGCAGTGACGAGGATTCTGTCCTTAAGCATCACGGATCACCACCTATGCTGAACAGGTGCTCCTTATTAAAGGTGAGTCTTACCCCTCTGCAGAGGTGCAGTCGGGATTTTCTACAACCACTGGTAACAGTGCTTTTGCTGAAAAGGGTGTCCCCGTGGCGAAGTAGTTGTATAGCTGCTTTTTGGGATGTTCAGGACAGCACGGAGCATCCTTGCATAGTTCCAATGAATCTTCTTTTTTCCAGGTGATTTGTTAAAGTCCAAGTGGTTCAGCCATATAGTAGCCCTAACATAGCTACTCTTTTGAACAATTCTTGCTTTATCTTATCAGAGAGGTCAGATTTCTATATGATGCCTTAGTTAAACATCATTTAGAAACCAGACATGTTTTTAATTTCAAAGATTCAAAAATTTTAGTTAAAATAGCGTAGAAAGATTGTTGAACCTAGAAATTTTCTAATTATAACTCTCAAACGTTTTATAATTCATCTGATCCTTATTTATTAAACCAAATTTTCTTCACGGCTGTAACATATTTCCTTGGTATTTTCTTTTTTTACCTGTATGACGTATGACTTGTCTCACATCCTGTCCCTGGCAGAGGAATTGGCTAAATACACACATCCAGCAACGAAGGTGTCCCACCGTGATTTAATGGTTAGCAAACTAGTCTCACTGATATATTACTAATGAATTATGAGTTTGATCCTCGCTGGATGCCCCATACTTGCGACCGTGTGCCACATCAGTCCTGTGGCGAACGAGCTTGGTAAATACATTGACAGTCTCATCACGGTGTAATTGTTAGCATGCTAGTCTTGAAGATCCACTGCTAATGACTAGTGAGTTCGACCCTCGCTGGATGCACCGTACTTGCTACCTTGTGCCACATCTTACCTGGGTTGGGTAAATACCTACAACCAGCAGTAAACTAAGTGTTGGTTTGTTTTTATTTTGTTTGATGGCATATTACCCTTTGTGGATAATTCAATACAAAAGTCATCCTTGTGGTACAACTTAACCCATACAAGCTATGGGTTAAATATTACCACTACTGTTCTTGCATGAGGATGTTCATACCATTCACAGTGATATTAGTCCGAGGTGAACCCAATAGAACGAGTGGAGTTTGAACTCTCTCACTACAAATTCACAGGCCAGCACATTAACAATTAGGCCACGCGGAGCCACGCGCTACAAGTATCTAATGTAGAGGTGGTACCTCAGCTAGTATTCCGTGTTATACGGTTTTTTGTTTGTTTGTTTACAAAGTCATATGGTCCAACTCCTTCAGCTCCATGTGATCAATTATCTTCAAGCTCTTTCTTCAGATGGCAGTACAGAAAGGAAATGACCTGTGCATGCATGGTGATTCTGAAGATTGCAAAGACAACCATGTCAAATTGTCCTGGTTCCGGGAGTTTTCTGTAATTAGTGAAAGTTCCTTGCTCATTAACAAACACTTAGTTGCATAGAGATGACCAAGACTGGACACTCAAGTGGTCAAGTGAGTGCACTATAGACTGGGATATTTCCCCTCCCCCCATTCAACAGTTTTCTGCTTGACCTAAAATTTAAATGAGTATGATATATAAACGGCCTTTTCTGTTTCTGAACTGAATGTGTGTATCTGTGAGATACAAGAAAGACAAATTTGGCTTGTTTTTATTGGTTGATTGGTTGGATTTTACGGCATGTCAACCCAGCATGAGTTGATTTATGCCGTAGACGTTTTTGTTTTGTTTATTCTTATTGGGTATTCAATTTTTTAAACTCATTTTTAGAAACATTTTAAAACTCATTTTTGATCTGTTTAACGTATAGATAGGACCTTAACATGCACAATCACTCCGGGTCAAAGTGGACCTGGGAGTAATGGAAATATATGGGTTGGTTGATTTTTATTAAAAATCAATCCAATGAATTTTTTTTTGTTTTTAATTGTTTATACAGCTTAACAAATGAAATAATTGGCTTTAATGGCATATAAACCCATATAGGGTTATTTTATATTGTTATTTAAATTTTAAGGGAATTTCATTCATTGCAGGCTTGTGTTTTCATTTTTTGTGTAGTTGCTTCTTTAAAGTTTTTTTGGGGGAGTGCACATAGTTCTATCGAATACCAATGATTTTCAAATAGATCACTTTGACCCATAACTGGGACCATATCAAGTACTACCACTACGGGTCAGAGAGTATCTATGAGTATTAATAATGAAGTGATACTCCCCATTCCCCAGATCTCTAGAACTTAGATGGAATTAAAGACATACCCAGGACACCCATTTTGTTGGTCAATTGACAAGGTCAATTTTTAAGCGGAGTTTAACAGGTTTGAATCCGGAGTTTTCTTTCTCCTAGACCGGTTACCGTAACAAGGTTAAAAAAGATAATCCTGCTCTACTATTTACCCATTGCTCGAGGGAGAATAGTTAGATTTATATCTTACTCGACTGTATTATCGCTATGTGAAATTTCCGTGTCCAATTCCTACGCCGATAACCATTACACAATCCGAGTCAAGCGCCTCCAAATATTTATAGAAACTAACAGAGCGACCCGGGATTTAAAATGCTAACAATAAATTTCTAAACTATATATATATATATATAGGTTAATAAAAAACATTTTCTATATATTTATTTCATTATCTTTTATTCTTTTTATATACTTGTTTTTAAGTTTTTTATTTCTATTATTCTTGGTTGTATTTTTTATTTGCTTTCTATTATATTTGATCTTATATTAATTTGTTTTATTTTTCAATCATTTTTTTGATTTAATTTTTATGAATCATTAATTTATACACTTATATTTTCCTTTAATTTTTCTAATGGAAAATAAGGGGTAGAAGGTTTTTACCCCACCTCTCGGACAAAAATAAGTTGTGGATTTTACTGAATTTTGGTCTTTGCTGGTCTCCACCATTTTTCCTTTATAAAAGGACGTGGACTCGGTAATTGTACAAACCAACATACAAACAGACATACAGAATATTTCTTATATATAGATAGATTATGTTTTTATTTAGATTTTTATGGAAAAAGTGGGTCCAAACCTTTTTTATTCCTCTCTCGAACAAATATAAGGTGTGAATTTTATTGAAGTTGGGTCTTTGCTGGTCTCCACGAATTCTCCTTTATAAAAGGACATTGTACAAAATAACATACAGACAAGCAGACAGAATCTTCATTTTATATATATTTATTATTTCTAGCATATCGCTATAAAATCCAGTTGTAAATATAAACCAAGTAACAAGTTACAATATATATATATATATATATATATATATATATATATATATATATATATATATATATATTTGCTCAATTCTTTGGAGAAATTTTTTTCTGGCTACTTAAGATAAGTAAAGATCTATTTCTAAATTTCATAGATATATCACGGAATTTCCATAGATCTGATAATATAAATTACTTTTTATCTACATTTATTAATTTCGAAAACTATCTCCGTATTTATTACATCATGGCTGACTGACTCAGAAAAATTTTATCTGTAAAATCATTTAATCTTTCAAAGTGTTTTATGGTATGGAGTCCCAAATTTTTATAAATATGCTAGACTACCCAGCAACCCATTGGGTTCTATGATGATATTGGCGCTTCTATTTAGAAAGGAGTGTAGAATTCTTATTAGCATTTCATAGTTATTATATTTATAATTTTAGATATTTACTAGATAATCAATTGTGTTGCCATGAAATTAGTAGACCAGTTCACGTACATCGGTGTCATTATCTCATCTACTAAAAGTGAAATCAACATATGCATACAAAAGGCGTGGACTGCTATTGACAGGTTAACGACCAGCTGATCCCTGATATATATATATATATATATATATATATATATATATATATATATATATAAAAAATGTGTTTTTTTAAAATTGGGCGTTATTGTGAAGCATTAAAAATAAATAAATGAATGAACTCGATATTATGGAGTATTGGATTCACTTATTTTTAAATTATTTTTTCCATAAATTTTCAGGTTCATTAGATACCCTTTGTCAAATGTTATTACTGTTCAACGGTTTCTTTGTCTCTGTTGTTATCGACAGTGGCAGCATTTGTAAAATATTTGTAATAACGGAGAATTCCGATATCTGCGTTAAATCCCATCACGTGCGTTTGTAATTTTAGAATCCATTTAGTTTCTGATTGTTTTCTAGATTGCGTTGTTGGAAATGCGTGTTCTAATAAGATGCATTTGAGGTGTGTAAGGTTGTGTGATAAGGTGTTAAAATGAAGTGCTATATATATATATATATATATATATATATATATATACGTGTGTGTGTGTGTATATATATATATATATGTGTGTGTGTGTGTGTGGGTGTATATATATATATGTGTGTGTGTTTGTATATATATATATATATATATATATATATATTTGTGTGTGTGAGTGTGTATGTGTGTATATAGGTGTCTGTATATGTGTGTGTTAGTTGATATATAAATATATATATGTCTGTGGTTGTATATATATACATATAGGTGTGTATATATGTGTGTGAGTGTATATATCTACATACATGTGTTTATATATGTGTGTGAGTGTATATATATACATATATGTGAACATATATGCGCGTGTGAGTGTATATATATGTGTGTATGTGTATATATATATGTGTATATGTGTGAGAGTGTTTATATATATGCGTGTATGTGATTGTATATATATATGTGTGTATATATTTATGTATATATATATATATATATGTGTGTGTGTGTGTGTGTGTGTGTGTGTAAATGTGTGCGTACAGCGCCTTAGATATTGAGAAGTTTTTGTATATACTGATTTCCAATCAAGTTCTTTCAAAAACAAACGCTGCTTTTGTTGTCTTTTTTTATATAATGTTGTTTTGACGAAATTCAAACACATGAATGTTCTTTTTCTTGCATCACTTGATAAACAAAAGCCAACATCATGAATCGATATTTGAATTGTCACGATGAAGATTCTAGATACATAT
The DNA here is from genome assembly GCA_023376005.1 of Doryteuthis pealeii. Lineage (NCBI taxonomy): Eukaryota > Metazoa > Mollusca > Cephalopoda > Myopsida > Loliginidae > Doryteuthis > Doryteuthis pealeii. Next base: position 11,328,062 of record CM042160.1, read on the forward strand.
TTGATATATATTTAATATGTATCTAACAATCGAAATATTCTAAACATCAACACTTAATTTTCAAATATTAATAAATCATACTCACGTCCATTTTTTGTCACTTTTCCACACACACACACACACACACACACACACACACACATACACATAATATATATATTATTCATAATTTATATATGTTTATTTATATATTCATGAATAAGTAAACTATATTAGTGCAGGATAGATGGTGCCACATTTCTTAAAGGTGGGGAAAAATAGATTTGTACTATTTCTTCTTCCAACTATGGGGTTTGCATTACAGAAGTTAAAAAAAATATCTTGGCCAGAAATAATTTCTTGACACATTAATATTATTGACCGGATTGGATTGTCATATTGCTATAAATAGATAATATTATTGTTTTATTTTCCAACGTATTAAAATTAATCCTATGAATGATTTCATATAGAAACCAATTAAGATATAAACAAAATAAGTGTAATCTTTTTATATGCGTTCTTATTTAAGTTTGTTATCCTTTCTAATCTAATATATTTCATTACATTAAAACTTAAATACTTACGCCTGGTGGAGGGTGCAGATTTTTCCTTGCAGAAATAAGAGCCTTAAGATTTCCGTTTTTCTAAGCAATTAGAATTTACGATCATCTTCCTTAGACTAAAATTAACATAACCTGTGGCAATTGATATGTTTAATCTATTTTGTTTACTATTCATCCTCAATGATATATTAAATAAATATCGACGTTGCATTCAGTGAAAAAAACGAATCTTCTAATTACGATAAAAAAAAACTAACTCATTTAAGCCATTTAATGTGACGACTCCTGCAAGTAAAACGTCATCTTTCCGATGCTGGATTTACTATTTAAATTTTCCTATTTGGAAATTTGCCCCTTTTGGATTGAATCCTGAACTAGATTGTTTCATTTTTATTGACTAGGGAGCTGAAATCAGTTACTTGTGATTCAACATCTCAGTTCAGAAATCCAGAAAGGGAAAAGTTCCAACTAGGCAAATTCAAATAGTAAATCTAACATCGGCAAGATGTCCTTTTCACTGCAGGAGATGTCATAAAATAGTTTACATTAGTTAGTTTTTTTTAATAATAATTGGAAGATTCACTTTCCCAGAATGCAACGTCAATAGCTATTTACTTCAGACAGGAAGTTGTTTGTGACTAAACTGAAACTTTATTCTTTGTATTACCGTTAAATATTTCTCAACTTCCAATATACCGTCTAGCTATACATATGTAAAAGTCAGTTGGTGTGTATGTATGTATGTATTTCCGGATGAAACTACGAAAATAAAACAATTAACCACTAATTAAATATATATATACACATTAGATATCACTTGCCTTTTGTAAAAAAAAATATTGAGATATGATTTATATTTGAAGATATTTAAAAGGTAGAATACACAGAATTAGCATTGAAATTCTGTTTAGCATTTGTAAATCTCAAAAATAAAATATCAATACACAAGGGTTTTTTGCTTCTGCCTTTACCCAGTCGACGCTGGGTAGCCGCTTCTAGTCTTAAATAAAGTTTAACTGGTGAGCGTAAAGCATGATAACGACGTGGTGGGGGGGACTTTACTTTATTTTATTCATTTAATTTTATTTAATAATGTGTGTTATTGTTTCCTCAACCATAATCAACGTTTTACTTATTTCTATCACAGATGATTTGATTTTTTAAAAGATAATTTTTCAATTCTTAAGAAGCAGCTTCCCAGGTTGAGCCAAACCCTTTGCTGCTGTTTTTTTTTTTTTTTTTGCATTAAAGGTTTGCCACTGCGTATACACTAGGTACCACCAAAATAAGTCATGTGATCAGTTTAGGCCATACTGAAGGAAGAAACGTAAATATTTTTGAATTTTTAAAAATATCTCGCAAGAAAGAAATAACGAACATAGAGAGTTGTTACAAAGAAAAAACAGTCCGTTTTTTTACAACACGGTCAGTTTCTTTATTGATATTTGTTAGCTAAATTCTGTATTCATGATTGTTTTACTAAAAAAAAAAAAAACAACTCTGGCATCGAAACTTATAAAAATCTTCTGATATAATTATTCAGACTCTTATCTTTATAGAAAAAAAATAAAAATCGTTTTTTGTTGGTTCATTTTTTTCATACGCATACAGATACATACGTGTGTGTGTGTGTGTGTATACGCACACGTCTATCCGTGTGCGTATATACCTTTGTTACAATGCAATGGCATTGGAATTGGCAGGCGAAGAAGACAATCAAAGTCAGGAATAGATAAGCAAACTGAAGGTGACACACTAACAGAACGATTCAATATGGAGGCCAGAGAAATAACGGTAGCAGGCAGTGCAAAATGCCTGTGGGAGCCGGAGCCTGGGCAAGGTCTGGTCGATAGGATGAAGGAAGGCGTTAGCGGAAAAAGTCAATGAGGGTTGTGTGAAGGGTGCGAGCTTGAAAACTCAGCATGCCATTAGGCAGGGTAATCAGGTAGCGCTGTCCAGTGAAGGGGAAAATAATTACATGCATAATATGACAGGAAAGTGTCAGGTGGTGGTTTGGGAAACGGGTTAAGATTTGTGTATGCATGTGTGTGTGTGTGTCATGTCTTTCAAGGGGAGATAACTAGGATAATGCACTGGAAAGGGAGATAATAAACTGCGAAATCGTTTATGCCGATTGTACAGTTTTAACTGTGAGTCTTGTATATTGAAAATGTATTTTTGTGAGCTCTTTATTCTCAGAGTAAATGATGTAAAAACCTGTCTTGAATTAAAGATAAATAGTTAAGAAGATTCTTTGGTACAGAGCGTTTTCCAAATTAAAAAAATGGAATGGATATATATATATATATATATATATATATATATATATATATATGCGTGTGTGTGTGTGAGAGAGAGAGAGAGAGAGAGAGAGAGAGAGAGAGAGATGGCAGGAAAAAAATGAATTTGCTCAGATAATGACAGATTATGATAAATAATAAAATAATTTATTTCAACTACAACAAAATTAACTCGTTACACCATTTTCAGACAGTGAAAAACAAGAGAGAGAGAGAGAGAGAGAGAGAGAGAGAGAGAGAGAGAGAGAGAGAGAGAGAGAGAGAGAGAGAGAGAGAGAGGGGGCTATTAAAGATTTCAACGAATTTTAAAAGATGGAACAATTTCTTAAATCTGGTAAAAATCATCTAACCCAATGTTTCCCCAGTCTCGTCGAACTTTTCATACCTCACTTGAAAACATAATCAGGAAATTAATTTTTTTTCAACATTTCTTTGGTTGAGTGCCATTTTGTTCCTTAAATTCTTAGAAGCATGGGAAATATATGTTAAAGAGTAAAGATCTGAATAAAATTGATTTTTATTTTAATTCTGATCTTTAGTCTTATTCCAATTATTTTTCCATGCTTCTAAGACAACGAAATAATTTTTTTCCGAACGTTCAACACATATGAACAATAAAAAAAAAGAATAATTCATCACAAAATTTCTTGAAACCAGCAACAATTTCAAAATGATGATGGTCGAGTGTGATAAAAGTCAATCCGCCATTGAAGAAGATCATATCTTTATATTTTATATAGGTGTGGCGCTCCACCTCAGACGCCAAAACAATCTCCTTGGTCTAGCGCTATTGAAAAGGGGATAGACTCCCTCGCCGACTGGCTGATACCGATTTTAGGCCGCCCCGACGACTTTACTTTTACTTATATATATATATATATATATATATATATATATATATATATACCCATAGCTGAAAGTATAATAGCTGAATTCATACCTTTCCAAAGGATATTAGTGCTATGTGAAATGCGAACCACCTCGTCCAGAATTTAAACTCTTCCCGTCTGCCCTACGATTTTACCCATTGCTGGAAAATGTTGAATTTATATCTTTCCCAAGACGTGAACTGCAAAGGGCCTTGTCCAGGATTTGAACACTGGTCACCGAGTCCATTTTCTATAACAATAACCGTTACAATACATCTGTATAGATAGACATGAAAAAACAGACACACACATTATGTACTCATGAGTATATATATATATATATATATATATATATATATATATATATATATTAGATATTTTATAATAAAAAAGGTACGCAAAGTTGTTTTAATCTCCCAACATTGACCCACCGTAAACCGCTGGCAGTGGCTCTCGTGCATGCCTTGTTAACACCGAAAATTCACCACGTGAACACACCTGCAAACTTTTGTTTTGTCTGTGAACCAACCCTGAGATTGCTAGAGGGAACCATACAGGTAAAAATACCAAGAAAATTTGGTACAATCGTGGTGAAAATTTGGTTGTGAAAGAGTTCAATGTTTGTAATGCACTTATTAGCATAAGCGTATCTGAAGCTCACTCGTACCTCTCAACGCAAAGCAGAAAATCGAAAGTGTGACAGCTCCTAACTTGGAAAACTCCTAAGTTAGGTCACTCGTAAGTCAAGGTACCATTATATATATATATACTAATCCTATTGGTAAACCCTTGCGGTAAGAAAAAAACCGGCAAATAATATGATAGTAAAAATATACTACCTAACTTCAATGCAAAAAAAAAAAAAGAAAAGACCAAGAGGGTCGCACAAATCGAAAATAATCGATTAGCACTATAACATTTGGCCAAAAGAAAAAAAGTAATATATATATATATATATATATATATATATATATATATATATATATATATATATATATACATATATAAAACCGTACAAAGTACTTGATACCTAAATAGAGTAAATAATAAAGACAAGTGTAACTAGTTTTTTTTCATAAAAGTACAGTTGCTCCAAGTTATTTTAGTCAGATTCTTGCGCTGATGAGCTACCAAGCGAAACTATTAGTAGGTATATCTGAATCATTAGGATTAACTTTATATATATATATATAATGGTACCTTGAAGTTAAGTACTCCGTTAGAATGGAATATATAGAAATATATAGAAAGGAAACCATTAGAATTGGGTCAGGGTGCAAGTCGCCAACCTCTTTAGACAAAAACATCATGGGAATTTCGGAATGTCGTCTGTTTTACTATTGCAAGCAGCAAAAGTGCGGTTAGCGTGTTATGTATCACAGCCATATCCAATCACCAATTTCTTACTGAAATATCAAAAGACCCAGAAAAAAAAAACGTAATGGGCTTGATGCTGTGCGAGACAAGCCCATTGAGAAGTCTTCCAGAATGTTCTTTTTCTCCCTTTTTCTCCCCTATATTTTTTTATTTTTTATTATTTTACTTTTTTATTAATATTATTATTCCGGGGAGTGGTCGCCTTCTCGACTCGCCCACTGTCGTACTGGTTGGTTAACTTCCGCAAATCAGCAGGTGCTCTGTACCACACATGTACCTAAATAACAAGAAAAAACAACAGCAACAAAGAAAAACCGCGAAAATGTCTTCTTCACTTCCTGGTTAGGGCCTTTCGTCAAACTAAATAGAAGTTTAAGGGTATCGTCCGGTTTCCCAAGTTTACAAACGCCACAGGTTAAAATATTCGCTGAGTGCAATAGGGGTTGCCTTCCCGCGTCCACCAGTTCCACGATGTTTGATGTCTTGCTTCTGGGATTGTTAATCTCATCAATCTCTGAGAGTAGCGAATCCAGGTTATTTTCATTCTACCTGGAATCTGTTGAAAAACAAGGCTGACACGACCTCACGTCTCTTTCAATACATAACCACACACGCCACAATATATATATATATATATATATATATATATATATATATATATATATATGTATACAAGGTTTGTCAAAAAAAGTATCGAGATTGAAGGTGTAATTACCAAAATAAAAATGAAGAACTAATGGAACGTTAATATTTTTCAGAATACAAGGTGTGTCAAAAAGTACATAAAACTTGATACTTTTTTGACACACCTTATATATATATATATATATATATATATATATATATATATATATTATATGTGTGTGTGTGTGTGTGTGTGTGTGTGTGTGTGTGTGTAAATTTAACATACCTGGAACAATAATATACAAATATATATGTAATCATTAGCATATGTATTGGATAGAATATAACATAATACGTTTTGATCAATTTTTTATTAAAAAAAATGTTTTAAAAAAAATGTTGAAAAATCTTATATTAAAAATAATTTCAATTTTTTCAAACAAGTTAATGTAAAGAAAGTAAAAGTAAAGGTATTCAGATTTAAAAGAAAACCGAGAAATTTTAGAAATGCTCCATGCTATTTTGAACAACTTTTGATAGCAGGAACCCTCTAGAAGGCAAGTGTACAGCCATTGCTCCCTATTACACAAACCATCCGAATTTGACGAACAGGACATGCTGAACACTGCTAGAAAAGCAAGGACAAAGCCATAAGTAACTTTCTTCTGTGGGCACCTACACATAGGCACACCAGTGTAGGCCGACCAACAAACAAAAGTACACCAGTTAGCTTTATTTACATAGAAAGGGACTTATCTAACTTGAATTATGTCCTACAGAAAACTCTAGAGAAAGAAACATACAGATGGCATATATATATATATATATATATATATATATATATATATATATATATATATATATATCGCAGTTACTTGCCAATCCACGAAGTAAACAAATATATTTACTTCTGGGTTTATTAAAATCGATTTAAGAGGGCTCAATAAAAAGAGCCAGATATACGTTTTAAAAACGAATGGCTTAAAATACTTTATTCTAAGCCATTCGTTTTTAAAACGTATATATATATATATTATATATATATATATATATATATATATATATGGGGGGGCTGCTCCCCTTGTACATTAACAAGACGCTAAGTGAGAAATAAGTTGGAAACAAGACAAGGATGCAGCATGGTGTGTCCAAGAAAACCTGGAAAGAGAGCCCCTCTCCTCCCACCCCCACAAAAAATAAATATATATATATGTCAGTCATGGGGGTTCGTGCTTTTAGCCCCTCCTCTTAAGGATGATAAAATCCCCCCCTATCTGTTCGTGCCTTCGCACGTTACACTCCTCCATATATCCTCTCCGCAGCCAAGTAGGATATTTTCGCACTCTCCCACTCAACCAAGTCATTGGCCTAGCCCATGGCTTAAATAGAAAGAGGACTGTAAATATTTAGTAGAAGTAAACAAATATACGCAGAAAAAAAAAACTGTCTGTTGAATAGAATATTGTTTTTAGACTCTAGAATTTAGAGATTGTTGAGTCGAAAAAAGTGGGAGATTGTTTTATCTTTATTTTAATTTATTAGATAAAAAAATAAGACTTGTTATCTATTTAATTTATCATCTTCTTAGTATATTGAAAATAATGGCTGTTTTCGTTGTGGAAACGGACACTTTTTTTAATTAATCATTATTTTTCTTTCATTCATTTCTTCATCACCATCTCTCGTTACTACTACTATTACTGTGTATTAAGTATAGATTGTTATTGTATATTTTTGTATTATTTATTATAAAGACAACAATGGGATTTATATGTAATAACATTGCAAATCATCCTTTCTTGAATTTTTTCGGTCGGTGGAATTTCCATGGTAAAAATGTTTCATGAAGTTTTATTTTAAATAAGGTCTTGTTGGTCGCTAGCTTTTACTTTTGGAGGATTATTTAATGCCAAAATTAGTCTTTATCTTCAAGCAATTATATAGTTTTATGACTCATTTGTAAACAAATATAGCTTCAAGTAACTCTCTCAAATACTAATCATTTACACCCGCCCTGTTGCGGGGACTTATAATACGTTGACTGCGCATTATAAGTGAAGCGCGTGGTCTAATGGTTAGAGTCATGGACTCGCCAACCCGAGTTCAATTCCTGGACGAAGCTGCTTGCATTTCATATGGCGTTAATACTCTTGGAAATGTGTGAATCCAATTCTCCCTCCATCTATGGGTAAATAGCAGGGGAGACTGGGCCAGGAAACCAATCTAAACGAAGGAAAACTCTAAATTCAGACCTGTTAAATTCCGCTTAAAAATTGACCTTGTGTTGCATCCTGCTCATGCAGAGGAGTTGGTAAGTATATATAATGCATTGACTGTATTCCTTACAGAAGTGTAAGACCCTCTCAAAAAGTCGTGTCCTGGGTATGACACTAACCTGCATCTGATGGTGAGGCTACAGTTCTGGAGATCTGTGAGTGGAAAATACCCTTTCATTGCAATTACTCCCAGTTTTCCCTCTGACCTGGACTAGCAGTACCTGTCACGGTCCCATTTATGGATCAAATATGTCTTATAGATCCTCATCTATGGGATAGATAGATCTGTTAAAAGTTATTCACATTTGATAGGATCTTGCACATGCATGATATGACACAAGGTCAATTTTTAAGTGGAGTTTAGCAGGTTTGAATTCAGAGTTTTCCTTCTTCTAGACCTGTTGCTATATCAAGGTTAAATAACCCAGTCTGACCAACTATTTAGCCACTGCAGTAGGGAGAATAGTTGGATGTATACCTTTGATAGAATCGCGTACAACAAAAAACCCACTTAAGAAACAGCTACACATGAACATACAATGAATACTATTCCCTAACTTCTCGGAACAAAATAAACTTAGACGTATTGACATGCCTTTAAAAATCACTTAAAAAACAACTACACAAAAATGTAAATATGAAAGTACAATAAACGCGATTCTCTAACCTCTCGGCTCAAAATAACCCTAGACATGTTGACATGCTGTAAAAACACATAAAAAAAACAACGACGCAAAAAATGTAAATATGAACGTTTAATGGTTGTTTGGTTGGATTTTACAGCATGTCAACCCGTCTAGGGTTATTTTATGCCGCAGACGTTTTGTGTTTTATTCATTATTGTTAGATATTTACTTCTTAGCTCATTTTTTATTTATGTCATACTCATTTTTATAAAACTCATTATTTAACCTATAGATAGGATCCTAACAGGTACTACCATTGCGGGTCAGGGCGGACCTGGGAGTAATGGCGATGAAGGGGTACTCCACATTCCTCGGAGCTACCCCATTATAACTTCACCATTAAATGCAGTTTAACACCATACCAAGAATACGAACATAAAATGGGCGTGACTCATTAACCTCTCGGCATAAAATATCCCTAGATCTGTTGATATGCCCTTAAATTCGATCCATCAATTAAATTTTGATTTTATAAAAGAATTGATATGTAACATGTTTCCAGATTATTGTCATGTCACGCGGGGGTTAAGACTAAATGTCATATTTTCGTCACAGTGTGCAATTCAAACTGTCGTGTATGCAAGATTGTGCTATGTAAAAGGTAAAACTGCAATAGGTCGTTCAGTTTCGGTGAGTATGTTATGGCAGCATAGATTGTTTTTGGGTTCGCGGAAAGAATTCGAGAAAAAAAACATTTAAAAGACCCCCTCCTCAAAAATATGCTTAGTGGGAACGGCACCTCGTGCTCTCATTTAGCAACACCTCACCGCCTTTTACGTATGATGCGGTTATGATCCGGTGTGTCCATCGCAAAACGAAGGGGGGAAAAAGCACAAAAACGTAATCCCAGCAAGCCTGACACCCTTGATCTATGTTGTCCACAACTGATGACAGGGTTGTCCAGCACAGAAAAGTATATTTGAAATAAATGGTGTTTGTGAGGTGAAGCAAACCAACAATATACTCATAAAATGTAGATACGAGTTTATTTCTTCTTTTTTTTGTTCTTTTTTTTTTTGTAAGGAGTTCCAAGCCACTTGTAACATGAAGGTAATATATATATATATATATATATATATATATATATATATATATATATATATATATATGTAAAAATGGAAATTGGAAATGAATCCGACAATATGAGGAAGATTGAATAAAGAAAAGAAAGAAATTATAGAATGGATAATAAAAGATGAATTTAATCAATATCACTTACACATGTGTTTCGGTCATATATATATATATATATATATATATATATATATATTCAAAGAAAGAAAAAACTCAACAAACCGTCATTCTGTAATAAATTTAGTGAGATTTCCTTTGGGTTAATCACTTTAATTTGTTATTTCTGTCTGATGAGACTGAACTTTTAAGGAGTTATAGAAATGTCTTTAAATATTTGAAAGCTTTTTGAGTTTTGGTCGAAATAAATTTATTACGGAATGACGGTTTCTTGAGTTTTTTCTTTCTTTGAAAGGTAAATATTGCTCTGGATTTAATCTAAATTATTGATTATTATACATTGAGCTCTCTTTAGAGATTTATAAAAATCCTTGTATGAATATATGTTTGCACCCACAAAAGCATGCACTATGGTTATACAGTGAGATTTTGAAGATACCAAGTAGAATCATCCCTTACTACCACTTTTGGATACCTTATACACTCTCACACACAAATACACACACACACACACACATCTTATTATAATGGAGATTGTGTGTTTTTCTGTCTGTAACCGAAACTATAATATTATACAAGTCAAAATTTCCTTAATTATTTACATTACATTCTCCATGATTTTATTTTTATTTAAACCTCAATTATTAATAAAATTGTTTTACATTATTAATACTGATGACCATATCTACATACTAAGAACATACATTTCTATTTATATATACAACAAAATAGCTGTTTACAGTGTGTACGGGAAGGCTAATTTGCATATTGATCTTAAAAATTTGATTTTAATAAATATATGCTTAGTTTTATTGATTTCTAATTGTTTGGTTTTATCTTATTGAATATGAGCAAAAATCTCGGGGATAAATCTTAAAATAAATTCAATAACAAAAAGAAATAACTGTAATATTATTTTTTACTTCCTATTTTAACTAAATAGTTACACCAGGAAAATTTACCAATGAAAGACGGGAGTAACGGAAAATGATGGAAGAGTTAGTTTCAAAGTTGTTCTATTTTTCAATCATACCCCCTCTGTTCCAAATCTTTTTATTTACATTCTTATTCAGTTTCATTAGCCTTTCTAATTTAATATGATATTTTATTATATTAAAACTTAAATACTTGCACATATATTTGCTAGTATATATATATATATATATATATATATATATATATATATATATATAATGTAATTTTTATATTGATTAAATAATGCACAATGTCGACGATGGACCTTATGTAGATCTAATTTAGAATAGCGTCAATACAGAGTCCGTGGAACTTTGTGACTGTCCGTTGCCCTGAGAAGGTTTCGAACACTGATCCTAACCTGTTTGCTAAACCATTATGCATAGGGAATCATTTCTGCCATTTTGTATATGGTAACAAGTCCTTATTTTTATAGCATGACATTATCCCATGAGTAACCTTATCGTCTTTACGACTTGTATTTTCACAACGGCGATCAGAACGCATTCGGACTGAAACAAAAACAAGAAACGACTTAATAATATTTTGTTTGACGTTATATCAGAATAGAGCAAAGGGTCTTCTCCCTAATTTAAGAACAAATAGCCGTGAGACTATACCCTACAAAAATTGCCCTGTGTATGAACTTGAATTGGTGGGGAGAGAAAAGAGAAGAGAGAAGATCAGGAACGCTTGTAAGCTGGTGGGGAGGGGCCTTCAAGGAACAGGATAGAAAAAAGATGGTGCTAAAGTGAGAGAGAGGGTGTGAGAGATAGAGAGAGGGGGGAGAGAGAGAGAGAAGGGGAGTGTGTGTGAATTCATTAGTTATCTTTATCCTCACCCTAACCCCTCCCAATCTCAGAAACAGTCCGACTAGTCGCCTACAAACCTGAGGCTACCTAATGTCGCCATCCCAAAAGGCTATCAAAATGTCCCAATGTTAGGACAAAAGGTTAAGCAACTCTATTTACGCTTATTAGGGGCAGCAGTCAGACTCATTAATTTTAGTGAGAGGATGCTCATGCTTAACAAATTCACATTTGTCTGACACCTTATCCTCTCCTTACTCTCCTCGCCGTCCACCTCACCACACATGTACACACAAACACATACAGTGAGGTGGGTGACGGATATTACCACGGATAACGGAATCAGCAAGCCGAGTTCGAATTCTAGTCTAGACTTTAATTTTTCTAACAATTACCATTGGTCAGAGCAAGAAACCAAATCGTCTTTTATTTGGTCCTATCACCAATCCATTGGGCCGCCCGAAATTCTTCACTTCCAACCAAAAAGTAAGAAGAACAATAAAACTAAAACAATAATAATTATGGGAATATTGTAGTGAACTAATGTCACACATCGTCCATGCTCTTACACCTCCTCTGGTCACGTCAAGCCCTAGCACCTATATGATTGTCCCGACATTATTACTCTTATGGTAAAAAAACCCAACCCTTTTTTATCATATATGTGCTAGAAAGCTGTAGCTGAGTGCCCTGGGTATGATGTTAAACTGCATTTAGTTATAAGATTCCAATTCTGGAGCTTTGGGGAGTGCGAATTAAACCTTCATCGCCATTACCCCCAGGTCAATTCTAACTCGGGGTGGTAGTACCTATTATGGTCCCATCTATTGGTTAAATAGATAATAAAGGAATGTTAAAAAAAGGAGTTTTTTTTTAATTGAATACCCAACCAGAACGAATAAAACAAAAATATCTTCGGTATAAGTGACCACTTAAGCAATAGCAGGTACTGTAAGCAACCAGAGTCTGTTGAATATCAAAATGACTTGATTCGGCATTAAATGACCCAAAAAGGGTTGCTATGTCTGTTGTGTCCTTAAAAGAGATACAATCAGATAGGGTTGTAGTCAGGTGGAAGAAACAATCAACACCTTCGTAGATTTAAGATAGAGGTTTTTATTGCAGACAGATAGAATAAGAAAGACAAGGAATAGTGAGGTACGCTATTAATCCTCAAAGACAGCCCAGCATAATGCCGTGCCCACTATATATATATAGTCAGACCACATGGGCGAGAGAGTATGTGGAATATTCTGTTACAACAATGTCGTAAAACAAAACAATAACGATCTTCTAGAATTTTAACTTTATTCGTCGATTTCATTTTCCTATGATGATAACCGTTACGCCAAGCGTGCCTCTTATTCCATTTTTTGTGTGTGAGCGTGTAGATGTGAATGTGAAAAAATAGATAGAGAAAGAATTCGGTACGTAACACATTTTATCATTCTCTTTGTTTATTTGTTCATTTTGAGGACAGCCCTTTATTTTCAGAAAAAAAAAAAAAATATTTAAAAAAATGAGGATAAGTCGCAACTTGTTTACTGTTCATATGAAGTGAATGACTGTCGAATTTCCAAAGAGATACAAATTCGAGGTTATAGATAAGATTACAATTACACCTACCTTCATATACATCTTCGTTTCTTTTTTCTTTCTTGTACGCATTTTATTATAAGTAAGTGATCTTTTTACAACATTTTTATTACGTTTTTCCATATGTTTCGTTTTTTTTTTTTTTTTGTTTTTTTTTTTTTTTGCTGTTGGGATATTTTTCTCCGCATTCCAATGATTATTTAGGTTATTTACAATAGAAAAATCTCTTTTTTTTTCTCATTTTTTTTAATACATGACATAAATTTACTGACGCAAGAAAGAAATAGGTATATTCGCAAGGTGAGCTTTCTTATCTACAATTGTGTCTTTTGATGGTGACACTTGGGACCTTTGCCAAATGTAACCATTATGAAAGGTCTATGCTAGTTCTGGCTTAAGAACATTGGCTTTTCCTCTCAGTATTCTTTTAACTCATTGATGTATATACATTCAATACATACATAGGAACATCAGCAACTCAGTAGTCTAATAGTTAAAAAAAAAAAAATTTATGTGACAAATATTTATTATTCAACACATCGTGTATAGGTCGAATTTTGAAAGCCTATTATGTTAACTTTCAAACTAATATCATTGGGAAGTGTATGAACTACCTTAGTACCCAACTAAATAGTACTTACATAGTACTACTCTTGTTCTTCTTATCCTCCCACCAGCCAAATAAGACCATTACTATTATATACAATGTACAGCTGTACAGCTATATAGTGCTTAAATACTGTTTGTACAAGAGTGGATTTAGCATTAAATAAACCACAAAGGTTGCTATGTCATTATACAGAGAAACCAAACCAAACCAAGTCAGGTTGGTATTAGGCTGGTCATCCATTGTTCGATTAGGGTGCTGCGTAGTGTAATGGTTAACAAGCTAGATTAGCAAAACATTATACGTGAGTTAGACTCTAACTGAGTGCCCCATTCATCCGGCCTTGTACAAAAACTAAGCAAAGCTTAGTAATTAATCAATTATTTAATATCAAAGTCATTCTTTTCTTAAAGGCCATTGAAGGTAGCATTGAAGCGAATTAGAATTAGACAAAAATATCTGGTTGGAACTTGTTCGATCAGAAAGGTAATAGGAAAAGCCATTAGTCGAAACGGACAATGAAGATAAGAAACACAACCGGAACTTTGAGGAACCTTAGAAAATCCATAATTAAAAACCAAATGTTAACGTTTTTTAAGCCGATATCATTGTGTAAATGGGATGTGTGCATTATTTACGTTAAAATCTACTTCACTTTCTTTTAATGAGCATTTTACGAGTAGAAAAGTTGATCAGTCTCCAACTGGACACTCTTGGCTTTTTTCCAGTTTTACTTATGCAAAGAAATCGTAGAATATACAAAACAAATTAAAAAAAAAAGAAATCAAATGTTTATAACTTTGCTTACCCAAGCCTGGAGCATTGATTGGTTTGGTGTTTGGTAGTTTATTTGTTTAATGGCAAATCAAACTTCTTGGGTTATCTAATTCTAAAGCTATCATCGTAGAAGAACAGTAGTGACATTTTTTTAATTCATAGCTGGGGTCCTTACTGTCCAAAGGGTATTCCAAAGGAAATCGTAGAATACACAAAACAAATTTTTAAGAAATAAAATGTTTATAACTTTGCTCACCGAAATATCCTGGGAACGTTGGTAAACTCTATCTGATGGTGAGGTTCCAGTTCTGGAGGTCTAGGGAATGGGGAGCACCCTTTCATCACCATTGCTCTTGGTCCACTTTGACCCGAAGTGG
>CM042160.1:11348070-11350570 GCA_023376005.1 Doryteuthis pealeii
GACGTTCAATTTGCTTTATTTTTTTAAATTCTTTTTCTTTTTAATACTTCCTTTTTTCTTTCTTACTTTCTCTTTTTTATTGTCAATCCTTCTAGCTTGCCTTTTCTTTCTTATTCTCTCTCTATTTATTATACCTTTTTCTCTCTTTATTAATTTCTTTCTTTTTCACTTTATTGCTTTCTTTCTCTTTCAATCTTTCTTTCTTTTCTATCTCTTTCAATTTTCTATTTCCCTCTTTCATTCTTTCTTCTCTCTCTTTTCTCCACTCTTTCTCTATCTTCACTTTTAATTTCTTTGTCTCTCTTTCATTCTTTCTTTCTTTTTCTCAGTCTATATTTCTTTATTACACTCTTGATCATTATTTCTATCTCCCTCCCCCTCTCTCTCTTATTCTTTTATTTATTTCCTTCCCTTTCAAACTTCCTCTCTCTCTCTCTCTCTCTCTCTCTCTCTCTCTCACCCACTCTTTATTTCTTTCCTTCCCTTTCATTCTTTATTTTTCATTCCTCCTCCACCCCCTCTCTCTCTCAACCACTCTTTGTTTATTTCATTCTCTTTCATCCCCTCTCTCTCTCTCTCTCTCTCTCTCTCTCTCTCTCTCTCTCTCTCTCTCTCTCTCATCATTTCTACTTCTCTATATATATATCATTCTTTTTCTCTCGCTTTAATTCTTTATTCCTTTCTCTTTCTTTCACTCTTTACCAAATTCTTCAGTCTATTAACCCAATAGGTGAGTAATTTCTGTCATTCAATCTTTTTTCATTATTATCATTTATATTATCATTATTATTTCTCTCATTTTCCGTAGTTTTGTCTGTCGTTTCGGGGATGGGGGAAGTTTTTTTAAGGAATTATCCCAGATGTCGTTGTTGTTTCTTATTGTGGGTCACACTTTCTTGCGCAACGCATCAGCTCATTTGTTGCAACAGAACCTTTTTTTTCTCCTCCTGATTTGAATCTCGGCATAAAAAAAATCCCGAATTACAATTGTCTCCCTTCAAAAAGCATTTCAATAGAATCAAAGATGATCCTTTTCTAAGGACAAAATATACAAAGAAACTTTTGTGTTCAACATCACCACCTCCCACTCCCTCTTCCTCAATACGTTTGCATTTTTATTTTTAACTTCTTTTTTTTTTCTTTTTTTTTTCAGTTTTTTTTTTATACAACTGAAAATATTTCGTGTGTATTAAATACACTGTCGGAAAATAAAATTGCAACAATCTGAATATGCGTTTCAATTTCAGCAAGATTGAACGAACAGGTGATACAGATGGATTATTACAATCGCTCTCATATACAGATTAAAATTAAAGTGTGTATCAGCAGTACATTTTTATAGAGAAATGGACGATAGGCTGCATCCTTCCAGTCCCCAAGAAAGGTGATTTCGGAATCACTAAGAACTTCAGAGGTATAACGCTTAATACCGTAGCTTTTAAGGTTTATAATGCCCTTCTTCTTAATTGCATCCTAACTGAAGTAGATAAAATCCTTAGATAAAAAGGGGTAAAGCTTTTATAGCTAGATTAACAAAATACTTGAAAACTATCAAATCCTGGACGAGGCTAGTTGCATTTTAAATACTGTTTTCGTTTATTCATCTAAATAGATTAGGTTTGTCAACTTGTATTATTTAGATTTTTCGGACTGTTTCTCACATCTTTATTGTTGAATACATAACGTTGCGCCCAATGTGCACTCCGGCTTTCTTCAGGTGTTTATTGTCGAACTCGGAAACTTTGAACCGAAGACTTTATTTAATCTATTGGGGTATATTGTTTTCTTTTCTTGTTTTCTTTTCGTCTTCTTGCGTAATGGCACATCAAATCTTTGTGGGTTATTTAATGATGACATCTGATTAATTTGTAAATGTACATAACTATTCCTATTTGATAACAATCATTTGTTTGCACGCATGGTTTCAAGTATTCCTATCTAACACCAATAAATTTTAAACAATTATATGGTTTTAAGTAACTCATAATAATAATCCACTATCAACCATTATAGCTTCGAGTAAACATTCTTGATACAAATAATATGCACACAGTTAAATGGTTTCAACTATTCCTATCCAACACAAATAATTTCCAATTTGACCTATAGATTGAACCCTAACAACTGTTACCATGGGCTGCTCAGCCACCAGGATGTCGTACTGAAGCATCATGGGTAACCACCTACAGCAAACAGGTGGTCCCCTTGGGAGGATTTTACCCTTTTACAGAGGTGCAGTCTGTGTATTCTACAGCCCAACTGACAGGACGGATTACATGCCTAGACAGTAACTTCAAAATTAAACTGTTATTTGTATTTTTATTTATAATAATTAGTATGTCAGACAATATCGTATCAGTATTTTATCTATTTAGGAAGGCAGACAGGCGAGTACAGGATTATGAGTAAAAAATAAAAACAACAACAAAAAACAAAACAAACAAACATGAAAATCGTTCCTAAAAAAAAAAAAAAAAAACTAATTACATTGTCCGGATTT
>CM042160.1:11355570-11388070 GCA_023376005.1 Doryteuthis pealeii
GTTCGAATCCTGGACGAATCTGTTTACGTTTCACTTTGCGCCAATACCCTTGAAAAAGGCATAAATACATCTGTTCTTGGTATTTTTTACCTGTATGATGGTATATTTCAAAGTTCATAATTTATTCACCTCAGAACTCACTCTATTCAAATTAAGTTCCATTATTATTGTAATCTGAGGCCTTCTGCTCAATTATAATGAACTAACCATCAGTTGTTGTACTTTGCTTATATCTGGTATGCGTGGAAACCCCCAGTGGTGGGGGGAGCCGCTGTGAGCGGCTTAAAGTAACCAAAGGTTTAACTGGCTAACATTGGTCAGCCATATTATAGTACCTTCATGCTTAAAGACGGAATCCTGGTTTGCTGAGCAGTCGATGACACCAACACTCCACTTTGGCTCTTACTTGAGCTAAACGGGCGGTCGGGGAGCCCCTCTCCAATCAATCGGCTTGTCACGTAATGCCCTAGCACGATTGTCCCAACACTATTGCTCTTATAGCAAACCCTCAACCCTTTTAATCATATAAGTACTATAAGACGATGGCTGAGGGTCTTAGTGACCTGGGTGTGATGTTAAACTGCATCTAGTTGTGAGGTTTCAGTTCTGGGTCTCTGGGAAGTGTGGAGTATCCCTTCATTGTCATTACTTGTAGGTCCACTGACCTGTTATGTAAAGGAAACATCCATCTTGAGACTGTCTGTAAATGCTGAAAACTGAATATTAACTCGGAACATTGACGAACCACTTGTGAGTTAACAAAGTTTATTCTCTACATTTCGAAATATGTTCTTAAAAATGTGTTAAAAACATAATTGAGTTTGAAAAAAATTAATACCCAACAAAAATAAATTTAAAAAACGTCTTCGGCATGAAATAACCCAATATGCCGTAAAATCCAACCAACCAACAGATTATAGTGATTAGATTTTTTCCAGAATGCAACTTCAAATATATTTTCAACAGGAAGCTGTTTATGGCTTATACCTAATAAGAAAACCCAACAGTACCTCCAGTTATAGGTAAATAGTATGGTTGACTGGGTTCTTTAGACTTGTTAAGGCAGCCAATTTTTTTAGAAGAGAAACTCTGAATTCAGTTTAGCTGTAGGTATTTGCCTCATACCCCACTTGTATGGGCTGGGCACAAGGCCTCGTTTTAATGTGGGCCCAGCCAAAGAACAAAAATTGCGTCGATCCCTTCGGCATTCCCCCTCAGGGGGCGCCTCAGGCGCTGGGCAATAAACCCAGCCCTGCCCCTTTAAGTCAAGGGGGCAGTGTAGCTGTATTTTGCTTATAAATTGATAATGCCACGTCCGCTTTGTGGTGAAGATGTTGGGTAAATACATCTTGTTTATGAATAATCATTTTTTCGCATTAAATTTATTCATATAAGTTTTTTAAAATATTTCACACCATTTCTATTTATTTGCTAAACCTTGCTTAGTCTGGCACAAGATTACTAAGCGATCACCTATATAATTACTGACCAGAGTCAACATTGCTTAATATCATTAATAAGCTGCGAATCCATGTTTTCATCCTAACTTTACCGT
The DNA here is from genome assembly GCA_023376005.1 of Doryteuthis pealeii. NCBI lineage: Eukaryota > Metazoa > Mollusca > Cephalopoda > Myopsida > Loliginidae > Doryteuthis > Doryteuthis pealeii. The sequence goes on from CM042160.1 coordinate 11,357,126, forward strand.
ATCATTTTAATCCTTAAACACTAGTCTCATCATTAAGTCGTGTCAACAGCACATATTCGTTTTACTCTCTCTCTCTGTCTCTGTCTGTCTGTCTGTCTGTCTGTCTGTCTCTCTCTCTCTCTCTCTCTCTCTCTCTCTTTTTGTCTCTGTCTGTCTGTCTGTCTGTCTCTGTCTCTGTCTGTCTCTATCTCTGTCTCTGTCTCTGTCTGTCTCTGTCTATCTCTCTCTCTCTCTCTCTCTAAGTCCTCTAAATGGTAACCAATGTCCGCGCAAAGCTGATGAATGCAAGTCTTTGCTGTTATGCCAGCACTGATATGTTCATGTGTCTATAAGAGAACTTCGTCTATGCATGTGTCCGTCTTGTCCATCAGTACCCAGTATGTCTTGACAATTAAGGGGTACCCCACATTCCCCATTTATCCATAACTGGTAACTAACCATCAGTAATACCTTTAGGATGTGGGTACCATTCTACAGAGGATAGAGTCATTCAGTGAATTCTAAGCTACTGTCGGAATATGCCACACTCTCCAGATCTTTAGAACTGGCGCCTAACCATCAGTTGCAGTTTTATATCATACTCAGGACACCTCGTTTGACGGGGGCCTTACCCCTCAACAAAAGATACAGTCAGAGGATTCTAAGTCCCATCAACAAGGGGATATATGGGTTAAGTGCAATGAAGACGATTATGTTGAAAAATAAATATTTGTCGTGAAAAATAATTGCTTTTTTTCTTCAATAGCCTGTGGACTCTCTTTTTCTCAATATATATATATATATATATATATATATATATATATATATATATATATATTGTGTGTTTTTTCACTTCTTACAGGGGGAGAAAAAGTTATTGCTAGGGGTGTTAGGCAGAGAAAATTTCCATCAATAAACCCATAATCATTTTCTGAATCTTTTCGTTATCCATTGTTAATAAAAAAAAAACACCAATGGCCAACTCAGTCCTTTGCCCTGAAGGATGAAAAAAAAACATTAAAAAAAAAATTAAAAAAGCATTTATTAAAAAAAATCAGCAGAAATAAATATAAGTGTAAGAAATAGAGAGTATATTTGATGGGGTGTGGGATGGGGTGCATTGTGACTTCCTCCACCCCTACAACACCCTACCTCGAAATCTCCCACCTACAGCTTCCCTCACTGAAATACCCCCCCCCCCCCAAGATTATTTATACGAACTCCGTTTACATTTCTCTCAGACAATTCCATTTCTTTGGAATTATTTGTCGAAGCAAATAAGAAATCCGATCCAGCGTTGCCCTCGGATTTCCATTTCAGAGTCAATTTCACTGGGATATTTCTGCTCATTTGGCCATATATCTATCACATCAGGACAGTGGAAAATAAGCGAGTGCGAAATGTGGGCCACATTTGCATGTGTGCGCTGGGGCGTGTGACCATCCATGTGTTTCCAAATAAACTTGAGGGCAACATTAACCAATGTGGCCATATCACCATCTCTTGGGTGAGAAAATCCGAAATCAGAGCACCTGCTGGTGCTAAGTGGGCAGTCATCCACACACTGATCAGAATTAACCCACTTCTTTTTATTTGAATTCTTCTTTCTTTTTTTCTTTTTCTTTTTTTATTATTCCTTGTGACAGAAGCAGTATCACTTATAAGAAAGTTATATTAATATCAAAACTCACATTACTTCTACATCTACTATTCTTAGTATTATTCCTCCTACTGTCAGAAGCGTTATATATTAGTAGAATTCTTGTTTCATATCCAACACTCACACACACACACACACACACACACACACACACACATATATATATATATATATATATATATATATATATATATATATGGTGTGTCATAAAAGTATCGAGATTGAAGCTGCATTTACCAAGATAGAAATGAACAATGAATAGAACGTTAATTTTTTCAGAATACAATATGTGTCAAAAGGTACAAAAAATCTCGATGCTTTTTACACACCTTATATATATATATATATATATATATATATATATATATATATATATATATATATATATAACTGATCAACAAAAACTATCACAGTCTCCTTATTATTCCGTGATAAACTTTACTTTTCCTTATATCAACAAAAGCCCGAAGAATATCTACAAAACAGATTGAAACACTGCAGCGTTGGCTGAATAAATATCACTCATTTTATTTGAACTTGTTTTTTTTTCGAAAATGTTCACTATATTTCATACCGTCAGATTCACTTCCATTTTTTTTCTTCACACACACACACACACATATATATATATATATATATATATATATATATATATATATATATATATATATATATCATATAGCACCTAGATAATGAGAATGGAGTCGTCTATTTTTCTTGTAAATAATTAATGTCAGACAAAAGCTAGGAAAGAGAAACAAAGAGCTCTCACGGACTTGTTAATTCAACCTAGCAGTCACATAAAAACTTGATATCGAATAATAAAATATATATATATATATATATATATATATATATATATATATATATATATATATATATATTATTCTACTTCTGGAGTAGTCCTTCAATTTGATTACTCACGGGTTCATACTGTGGAGTAGTAGCCCTGATAGATTCCTATCTAATGGTCATATATATATATATATATATATATATATATATATATATATATATATATATATATATAGGTGTCAAAAAAGTTTCGATATTTTTGTACCTTTTGACACTCCTTGTATTCTGAAAAAATTAACGTTCCATTCATTATTCATTTCTATCTTGGTAAATACAGCTTCAAACTCGGCACTTTTATGACAAACCTTGTATCCTGAAAAAAAAGTAACGTTCGATTCATTGTTCATTCCTGTCTTGGTATATACAACTCCAATCTCTATACTTCTATGACACACCTTGTATATTTGTTAAAAATGATTCGTATTTACTAGGAGCACGTACAAAAGTACCAAAGACACAACCAGACAAAAAATATAAATATAAACGTATAATGAAAGTGATTACCTAAAATCGAGGCATAAAATGACCCAGACTGGTTGAAATGCTATTAAAATCAATCAATCAATCAATTTAACACAGTTTTTTAAATTCATTTTTTAACCCATGGACACAAACCGGTACTACTACTCCGGTCAGGGTGGACCTGGGAGTAATGCTGATTATATTTCCCAGACCTCCAGAATTATAACTTCACCACTAGATACAGTTAAACGTTATACCTAGCACACAAGATATGAAGATATCAGAAAATCAAACTTACCTTTCGTGAGCTGGATAATGAAATATTCAAATTTACCCATTTTCCAGGACTTTGCAAGTAGATTCGGTGCTCTGTCGCTAATAGAGAATTTTTTTACAACTTACTAAACATTTTTGTTCATTTTTGTATAATTTTAGTATTAATATATGCAAATCTTGATTTATAGGTTGTTTTATTTGGATCTTATGTAAATAAAAATCATATGTTAACCTCATTTGGGTATTAACTCCTTTGTGCTGTTAGCTATAAAATTACAACACCTTTGTCACCCCGCAAAAAATTACATACACACGCCCACCCACTCCACACACACACACGTATATATGTAGTGTGCATATATATATATATATATATATATATATATATATATATATATATATATATATACGTGTGTGTGTCATATGTATGTTTGCTGGCGAGTAGGGCCCAATTTGTACCATAGTTGAATGCAAGAAAAAGGGGAATTCATGGATGAACGACAAGAATTCTCACCTCTGTGTATAACCGACTAATAATTTGTTGTTATAATTCAAAGTGATTTGTCTTGAAGATAAGTGGCTAATATGCTGTTTTGAAATCAATGGTAACAAACGCTTTTTAATTGTATAGTATTTCATAATAAATAAATATAGCTCTTACCACGGTGATACACCACTTTATTTTCAATACAAAAATACCTATATATATATATATATATATATATATATATATGACTTGTACTTACTTCTATATAATATGAAAAAAACAAAGTATGACTTTATTATAGTTTGAAGTATTAGCCAAAGTTAATTTTTTTTATTTTTATGTTAAACCATCATCAGAGCATTATTAATATGTGATGTTGTAACATTTAAATAATATTCAATATAAATATGAAAAGAAAAAAGAAAAAAACTTTAGCATTCTATAGCCGTTAGTAGCATTATATTTTAAATTATTTATTTGTTTGTTTCTATCTATTCATTTATCTATCTCAGTCTATCTATTTATCTATTTATCTATATCAGTCAGTTTTTATCTATCTATTCATCTATATATCTCAGTTTGTTCATATCTATCTGAGTCACTTCTAATCTATCTATCCATATCTGTTCATAGGTATTTACTTATCCATATCTGTTACTATCCATCTATCTATCTATCTATTATCTTTTATATCCCTTCATATCTATCTATCTATCTACCTACCTATTTGATCTCAGTATGTTCATATCTATATATCTCAATCTATTACTATCTTTGGTGGTACATTATTTTTTTCTCACATTTTTCCCTTGTTTTTGTTTCCTTCCTTTCTAATTTTGATCAAATTTATTTCCCTGTTTATCTATCTCAACCTATTTCCAGATATCTCAGTCTACTATCATCTAAACGGACATAAAATGGAATTGCAACACATTGCATACGTTTCAGTTTACTCAAGATAAAACAGATGCATAATAATAATGATAATACTAATAGTCTAGCTGGATTGCAGAAAATTATCATGTAGACAGATCAATGCATTTGCTGGTTCCAAAATAACAAAGATATAAAATAAATGCAAATTCTGTACTCATGTCAAAATGAGAGGAGGTCAGTCCCTATGTTGTAATGACTAACATGCTAAACTGTGATATTGAAGTAAGCGAGTTTCAATTCCAGTCATGCTATTACATTCACTTTTCCACTAGTACCCTTATAAAAGTTATGAAGCCTCCCATCCCCAGCGATGGGGTAAATAGTACCAATCCTGTTCTTCTACAAGGATTACTTTGATTGGAGAATCATTCTAATGGGAGTACATGGTCCTTATAAAAATCAAGGATATCTTTGGTATTACATAACATAATGAAGATTGATATGCCATTAAAGAAAGGAAACCAAATCAAAATAGAACAAAATCAACATCTAATGTTGCAGTCTCCATCAATGCAAGTCTCATTTGGGTTGAGTCCCTGTGGCATAGTGGCTAATGTGCTGTTTGAAAGCGAGTTTGAAGTCCAGTCACTTTGTTATGTTCACTTTCAGACTAATACCCTAAGGGAATGTATGAATCCCTTCATCATCCCCAGATATGGGTTAAATAGTACCACTACTGTTCTAGTACAAGAATGTATTTGGCATTAAATAACCTGCAATGGTTGATATGAAATTAAACAACCAAACCAAACCAAACCTAGCTAACCTCATTTGAGCCTTTCAGAGCATTTGAAAAATATGAGAATTTAAGTTTTTTGTTTACTTCATTTCCCTTATATGATAAATATTGTCTTGTTGATCTGGCATTTAAGTCTGGGTTTCAACCTTAGAGTATCTCATGGCTAGCAAACCACTGTTATTGAATTTCATTCTCACTAGGTTTTGCATACTTGTAGCCTTGGGTAAAGCTAAGTTTAATAATTTACAAACCAGGTCACACCTAAATCAAATCATTGAAATTACCTTACAATGAGCCTGTTCAGAATTAGTGACCACTTAATAACAGCAGATTGGTTTGGTTTGTTTTATGGCATATCAACCTCAGTGGGTTATTCAATGCCAATAAAAATTTGAAATAAATTAATTCTTAATGGGCACACAATTTTTTTATAAACACATTTTCTATTTAACCCATAGATGGGACCCTAACAAGTACTACCACTCCAGGTCAGAGTGTACCAGGAAGCAATGGTGATGAAGGGGTGCTCCACATTCCCCAAACATCCAGAACTGGAACCTCACCATCAGATAGAGCTTAACATCATTCCCAGGACATGAAGACCCTCAGCCACTACCTTCTATTACCCATATAAAAAGGATTGGGGCTTGCCATAGGGACAATAGGGTTGGGGTAATCATATAGTGCTAGGGCTTGACATGACCAGCCGATTGATTGAAGGGCCCTCTCCGATCGCCCGTCTAGTCTAAGTAAGGGTCTAAGTGGAGTGTTGCATGTCATGGACTGCTTATCCACCAGGATTCCATCCTTAAGCATCACGAGTCGCCACCCACGGCCAACATGTGGCTCCATTGGGGGGTTCTTACCCCTCTGCAGTGCTGTTGGTGTATTCTAAAGCCTCAGCCGACAGGGCTTAATAACAACAGGTACTGTGTGTAACTTGTCTTTGAAATGCTGAGTGAATAGCAATTCTAGACTCTGGCCTGGCTAGTCCATATTTTCTTTTCTTGTTCTCTAACTTCACTTGATTTATGCTACTATTCTGGAAATAATTCTGGAAATAATTCTGGTGCCAAGAAAATCTGATTCTTATAATTGCTTATTGGTTTCTAATTGTCACCTTAACATTTTGACTATATATTTGTACATATAAAATATAATAAAAGTTGACTATACTAAAAAAAAAATAATAAAATAATAAAAGTTGAATATAATATGTATATTACTGGTGTACATAGTGGTTGATATATATGCCATTGCAAATATTTCACTTCCGTTTTTAAAAAGAATTTGTATAGCAGTATCTACATATACTACTTAAAGAAGGTGGAAACGAGGAAAAATTATGTTATTCATTGAACTTTTATTAAAAAAACATGCAAAAATTAAACAAAAATAGGAATCTATTCACAGCCAAAAAATATACATATATTTATTTATTCATTTATATAACTCATAACCTGTTACAAATCATTTTTATGTTATATATTGCTAGTATCATATTGTATGAAATAGATACAGATAATAAATAAATCATATGTGCCAAATGTGTATCAACATATAACACAGACAATTTATCATTGCCGTACACATGTTGGTATTATATTATACTACAGAGGCGTGGTACTTCATTGGCTTGCTACATATACTGGAAAATCATTTAAAAATTAATACAATAAAATAAATAAAATAAATGTGGCAATGTCAGTGAGGAGAAATTGACATTTGAACAAATATATATATATATATCAACCCCCCTGCACAAGCAGGATGTGACACAAGGTCAATTTCTTAAGTGGAGTTTAACAGGTTTGAATTCAGAGTTTTCCTTCTCCTGGACTGGTTACCTAGCCATGGTTAAAGAGCCCAGTCTGCCCTGCTATTTGCCCATAACTGGAGGGGTATTGGATTCATACCTTTCCCAAGGGTATTAGTTCAATGTGAGATTCAAATAGCCAGGAATTGAACTCAGGTCAACGAGTCCATTTCCCACGACTCTAACCATTAGACCACGAACCATTTGACCAAATATAAGCTACAGGTTAATCATTTCGGAATATTGCTTGGGTCAAAAGTTTCACAATATTTTGTTAACAATTCAGCAGCCTTTTGTTGAAGGTATAAAGATGTTGAACCACTCTAGACTGTGAGATGCTAAGTTCACCTGATACTCTCTCTCTCTCTCTCTCTCTCTCTCTCTCTCTCTCTCTCTCTCTCTCTCTCTCTCTCTCTCTCTCAGTGCAACTCACCAGATTTGCCTCTATGTCTTGAAGAACAGCCTTGGAATCCACAGTCTTAGGCTTACCAGAACCTGCCGGATTGTCAAGGTTCTTGTAAACCAAATCAAATTTCTTGAGTTGAGTTAATACAGTTCTAAGTGACAATCATCTGTTGGTTGCCGGTTCAATACTGGCTACGAATAATAAAACAAAATATTTAACATAGCTTAACACTTGTAATCAGTCATGGTTAGTGGAATGAAAACAGTCTACCCAGCTGTATTGAACAAAGGATTCAATTCAAATTTCAGTAAAGGCCCCGGATTATGACATGAAAGCTCCTGAGTTCGCCGAGAAGATTCCCAAGTTCAACAAGAAACACCTGAAGAAGGCCAGAGGGCACATCACCTGAAATATTGTGTATATAACAATAAAAATGAGAACAAAAGTCTGAAAAATCCAAATAATACAAATTATCAAGGCTCATCTCAAAGATTTATACAAATAACAAATGTTTGGTTAACATGAGGCACAAAGCAGAAACTCCAGATATTTTGACTGAGGTTGTGAATGTGACAAACCACTCTGGACTGTGAGGTGCCAAGTTGACCTGATACTCTCTCCATGTACTACTCACTGGATTTGCCTTTATGGTTCAGAAACAGTGTTGGAATCCATGGTTTTAAGCCAACCAGAATTTGCTTGATTATTGAGGTTCTTGCAACCTGGGGGAAATTTCTTGAGCCATATGGTTACTGTACTGTGATCAACAGTGCCTTCACCTTTCACACAAATGCTTTTTGCTGTCCAGTTCAAACTTGTTTAGTATAAGTTCCCAAATTAGATGTTTCACATTCATCTATGCAGCTTTCAATTCACACACAAAGTGAAGCTATGCACAATGTCTCAGCACACCAACTTCCAACCGCAGTCTATTCATATCTATCCATCCGTCTATCTATATATATATTCCAATCTTTATCTATCTATATATCTATCCCAATAAGTATGTATGTATGTATGTATATATCTATCTATCTCAATCTGTTCATATCTAGCTAGCTATCTCAATGTGTTTATCATCTATTTAAGTTTATACATATATGTTCATATCTATCCATCTATCTATATGTCTCTCTCTCCCCCTCTCTCTCTTTCTCTCCCTCTCTCTCTCTCTCTCTCTCTATATATATATATATATATATATATATATATATATATATATATGATGATGATGATGATGGCAAACTGTATTGCCGAAAGCGCTCGTATCGAAACCTTTAGTGAACTGTTACACCAGTTCTACCCCGACACCAAAAAGATGGCCCGAAAATTAGAAAGGATCAACCAAAAACTTATCCGACAAGAATTGTCTGTACAGTTCAACAAAACTTGTATAAAAGAAAAAATGCTGCCAAAATACACTTATTAAAAAATATATATAATGTATATATATATATATATATATATATATATATATATATATATATATATGAGAAGAAAAATGTATATAAAATCCAAGAGTGTAATAAAGTATAAAGTTTTGAAAAGATAACAAAACTTAGTCAAAGACTGACTTACAGACAGCTGACACTAAAGCGTTTCAGTTTTAATAAAACCATCAATGGGGCTTAACATAGTTGGCAATTGTGAATCATACAAAAAGAAATTTGTATAAAACAAACAAAAGCTTGTGAGCCTTAGTTTCCGATGTCACACACACACACACACACACACACACACACACACACACACACACACACACACATATATATATATATATATATATATATATCAGTTGAATGGCTTCAACTGCTTCAGTCACGTGATATACAAGCATGTACGAAAATATTGCAAAACTTTTGACTCACCTTCGTATTAAGAATGTAGCTATTTTGGTAAGCACAGTTTCTCCTCAGACAACTATCAATTCTGGAATAAGTAAACAAAATCTTCCCTCTCTCTGCTGTCCCTGGGTAAACATGATTGGAACAGTATCCAAAGAAGTGAGAAATGCGACTGCACATGAACGCAGTTTACGCTGTCAAATCTCTGTTTACTTTTGTCCTGTGCAAGTCTCCAGGAAATTTAATCAGACCTTTTTTTTTTGGTGGGGAGGGGCTTTTCTTATCTTGAAAATTTGTTTGTACATTTTTTTATGTTTTTAAATTTTCCTTTTGTCTTTTTTTTCTCCTCCATCCCAATACTCCTACCGTTTTATCTATTTATTTATTTATTTTTGTTTTTTGAATATTCATCTTATAGTCAACTTTTTTTTTTCTCACATGTACAAATGCTGTCTGAAAATATGAGTTCGATCAGTGGTTCTCACCCTCTTTTTTACCTATGGATTCCTTGATTCATTTTTACTATGGTAGACCCACCCCCAATGGTCATTTGAGGTTTAAAAATACTATGACATTTTTAGGATCGAATATTTTTTGCTTCCCTGGACTCAACAAATTGTTATAAGGTGAATGGTGGCCATATGCCCCCCGGTTAAGAACCACTGTGTTAGATGAATCTTACTTGTTACTTATTCCATAAACTATTATCCTTATTCTTAGTACATATACATATATGTGTGTATATATTTATATATTTATATATATTAATGTACTAAGAATAAGGATAATAGTAATTGGAAACTTATTCCATATACTATTATCCTTATTCTTAGTACATTATATATATATATATATATATATATATATGTGTGTGTGTGTGTGTGTGTGTGTGTCTGTGTGTGTGTGTGTAAATATATATATATATATGTATGTATATATATATATATATAAATGTACTAAGAATAAGGATAATAGTATATGTAATAAATAACAATATATATGTGTATATATAATATATATATATATATATATATATATATATATATATATATATATATATATATATATATATGTACTAAGAATAAGGATAATGTAATAAGTAACAATATATATATATAAATTACATTACAAATATTTTTGTTTAGAATTGGAAAAAGGGTTACCAAGTTTATCTGTGAGGCTTAGAATATGCTGACTGTATCGAAAGGAATTCATGTAATTTAAACAGACATCCCCACTCTTGATAGTTAGTCCTTCAAAATTAATAGACCAGTTTATGTACCTAGGTAGCGATATCTCATCTATACAAAGCAATGTTAATATACACAGGAAAGGCAGTGACTGCTATATACAAGATTATCAATCATATGTAAATCTGATCAATCTGATATGATAAAGCGAGAAATCTCCCAAGTTGAAACCACGTCAGTGCTACCATATGGCAGAACTACTTGGACTCTAACAAAATACTTTGTTTGTTACATTTTTTAGATAAGAAAAATAGCAGTGTATTTTATAAAATAGAAAATATAATAGAATAGAATGTAATGAATTATGTACTGTAACATGTTTTAATGTTTATTTTTTTAATAATAATATTCTTATTTGGCATAATAAATTTGAACACTTAAATGTTTTTAGTGAACATACTAAGATAAGCTCATTTGTACCTCAAATTTTAGCTCTCAACACAAAGCAAAAAGTGACAGCTCATAACTCAGTCAAGGTACTACTGTATTCCTATCTAATACAAATTATCCTTGGGCTAGACAGACGGTCGGATAGGCCCCCTTCAATCAATCGGCTGGTCACATCAAGCCCTAGCACTTATATGATTTTCCCAACCCTATTGCCCTTATGGCAAACCCCAACCCCTTTTATCATATGGGTGCTAGAAGGCGGTGACTGAGGGTCTTCATGTCCTGGGAATGATGTTAAACTCTATCTGATGGCTAGGTTCCAGTTTTGGAGGTTTGGGGAATGTGGAGCACCCCTTCATCACCATTGCACCCTGGTCCACTCTGACCTGGAGTGGTTGTACCTGTTAGGGTCCCATCTATGGGTTAAATAGAAAAATGTATTTATAAAAAAAATTGTATTATCCATTAAAAATTGATTTATTTCAAAACTTTATCGGCCTTAAATGACCCACTGAGGTTGATATGCCGTAAAACCAAACCAAACCAAACCAAACCAAATTATCTTACATCCTCTCAAGAACTGGAGCCTCACTATCAGATGCAGTTGTCATACCTTGGATATCTTCTTTGGGGTTGGGGTATTACTCCTCTGCCGGTGATACAGTCAGGATATTCTAAGTCAGGCGTATGAAAATGTGAGGAAAAACTGAAACAATCCAAATTCAAACAGTTTACAAACAGATGATTGTTATCAAATAAAAATAATGTTGGTAGCCTATGAATTATGTCTGTAAGTATAGTTGGATTTTGAATTGAAATTTGTTGAAATTCAAAATCAGAGGGGTTATAGTATCAATAGGTAATAACCTTTAGTTGACACCCTGTGAATGCCAATGAGAAGACGTGAGAATGGAAATTAGGTTTAGTTAGTTAGATTTTAGCCATTAGTCAAAAGGAGCAGACATAATGATTGTTTGCTCCTAAGATGCCAACTTCTCACTGCACAGTTGAAAACACTTTTGGGTTTAGGGTTTTTAATAAAGAATAAAGAAAAATATTAAGTCTTGCTTAATTATTACAACCAAGAAATAATCACAGACACCCAACCCAGCAGAAGGAAGAAAACCCAGTAGTTTTATATACCCATTCAACATATTGGGTATATAATTGGCGAGAGTGAGATAGAGTATGAGGAGTAGATGAGGGGTTATTACTTCTGTTCTACTTACTTGTTCCTGGCACTTTGTTTTGTTGGGCTTCTTCTGTGGATTGATTTCTTCGGGCTGGTCATTAGGGTAGGACGATTTTTCACTTTTCTAAAATGTCAAATGGTCCATCTATGTAAAATAATTACTTGCAACCTATAAAATGTTGGCATTCTAGTAACCACGAGGTTCCAGGTTTGATAACAGCTCTTGCCAACTCAGTGCATGAATAGCACCGCTCAGAAAATATGCCATAAATGGACGAGCTGATGGTAGGTGTGGCACTTCACTTCAGATGCAAAAAACAATCTCCCTGGTTTAGCACTAGTAAAAAAGGGATAGACTCCCTCACCATCTGGTTGATACCAACAATACGCTACTTTACTTTTACTTATTAGGAATACATGAAATTATTGGTATTAGATAGGAATACTTTATATGTAACTGTGCGTGGTGTAATGGTTAGAGTAATAGGAAATGGATTGTCGACCCGAGTTTAAATCCTAGACATGGCTGTTTGCATTTCACATAGCATTAATACCCTTGGGAAAGGTATGAATTCATATATTCTCCCTCCAGCTATGATAGTAGGGCAGATTGGGATCTTTAACCTTGAATAGGTAACCAGTCTAAGAGAAGGAAAACTGAATTTAAACCTGTTAAACTCTGCTTAAGAAATTGACCTTGTGTTGCATCCTGCTTGTGCGGAGGGCTTGGTAAATATATATATGTAACTGTGTGCAAAAAACTCTAAAAAAAAACAACTAGAAAAATAATGTAAACTATTAAAACCACCAAAAACACTAAGAATATTGGTATTAGGAATACTTGAAATCATATAACTATTCGCAATTATTTGTACTAGTACAAAATAAAAAACACCCTCCGGGCGATGTAAAAATAGATTTTTGAAACATATTGCCTGAGGGGTGGGAGTAAAAAATTCAATGTCAGTGAGTTTGAACCCTAAGTAAGTAAAATCATCAAATTCATTAAAGGATTAAAAAATAAAACAATTTGAAATGTAAACTTTAAATATATATTAAAATAAAACAAACTATATATAAATATATAATACCTGTTATGTATTTATTAAAACTTGTTTTAAAAAACAATGAGGACTGTCTAATGTTGCATGTTCAAATTCTTAGTGTATTTATTCTATGTTATGACGATTTTGGGTAATGTGACATAAGCAGTGATGTAATTTTTCTTACAGACAAAAACTGGAAGCGGATCTCCATTATTAATAGATTATATAGGGATACTTGATTTATAACTGTGTCCCAAAAACTCTTAAGAAACAACAAAACAAAAAATGCAGAAGATTGCGGATGTATAAAAGAGTCTTGCTGTCACTTGATCTTCTCTGAAAGCCATGAATTACAACCAGTATGAAAGCACAATGACCCCACCCCCACCACCCATAAAGAAAGAGGTAGTTCTCTTTTACATTTTAAACTTCTCAGATACGCAGACAATATCCGTTATTTACCAAACATTGCAAATATAAGCCATGCAGATGTTTTAAGCACTTTAACCATTCCTAACAATTAAGCCTTAGATTTCCTTCCCAGAATTCCTTGTAAAGCTTCCATTTTCTTTCTGCTTTCATTTCATTTCTCTCTCTCTCTCTCTCTCTCTCTCTCTCTCTCTCTCTCTCTCTCTCTCTCTCTCTCTGTTTCTTTCTTTCATTAAGACATATTTTTTTTTACTCTTTTGTCTCTTGTTTCCACTTAAAGTGATAATTATTTTTCCGTCAAATGATGAGATGTTCTTTGTCTTCTTCTCCTTAAAAGTTCCATCTTGGCACTTTAGAGCTGCTGCTGCAGCCAGAGAACTTATATTGAAACTCCTCAAGAAGAAGAGAAAAAAATGTTATTTTGTCAAGGATCTAAGACAGAGACACACACACATAAATCTTATCATCTTATTAGTCAAGTGTATTTATTTATATCAAGAGTTATTATTTATACGATATCCGTCTACGACATTCTACAAGTACATGACTGTATTAAGTGCTGTAAAAAAAGAGTTTACATTGTCCCAATTTTCCTCATGGAAAGGGTCTGAATGCTTTAAAAATCAACATGTGTGAGTGTACATATACATTATATATACTAGTGAATATATGCACACTCTGGGTGCAAATATTTAATTTTTAATGTAATAAAATATCATATTAAATTAAAAAAGCTAATGAAACTAAATAAGAATGCAGATAAAAAGATTTCAAACAGTGGGGGTATAATCAAAAAAGAGAAAAACTGAGACTTATTCTTCTTTCACTCCCATCTTTCATTGCTAAATTTTCCAAATTGTTACAATCGGAAGTAAATAATAAAATTACAGTTATTTCTTCTTGTTAATGGATTTCTTTTAAGATTTATCCCCAAGATTTTTGTTCAAATATTTAAGTTTTAATGTAATAAAATATTGTATTATATTAGAAAGAATAATGAAACTAAATAAGAATGCAGATAAAAAGATTTGAAACAGAGGGCGATATAATCAAAAAATAGAACAACTGAAATTTACTCTTTTATTACTTCTGACTTTCATTGCTAAATTTTCCTAATTTAACTATTTAGTTAAAATAGGAAGTAAAGAATAAAATTACAGTTATTTCGTCTTGTTAATGGATTTATTTTAAGATTTATCCCTATTTTTGCTCATATTTATTATATAAAACCAAATAATTAGAAATCAATAATACTAAGCACATATTTATTAAAATCAAATTTTTAATATCAATATGCAAATTAGTCTTCCCATTCACGCTGTAAACTGCTATTTTGTTGTATATATAAATACAATTGCATATTATTAATATGTAGATAAGACCAACAGTATTAATAATGTTAAACAATTTTATTAATAATTGGGGTTTAAATAAAAATAAAATCATGGAGAATATAACATAAATAACTAAGGGAATTGTATCTTGAATAGTAATATAGTTTTGGTTATAGACAAGCACCCAATCTCCATTATAATAATAAGATGTGTGCACACATGTACATATATGCATAATGTGTGTGTATAGTCAGATGTATATATATATGTGTGCATATATAAATAT
Source organism: Doryteuthis pealeii (assembly GCA_023376005.1). Lineage (NCBI taxonomy): Eukaryota > Metazoa > Mollusca > Cephalopoda > Myopsida > Loliginidae > Doryteuthis > Doryteuthis pealeii. Next base: position 11,372,513 of record CM042160.1, read on the forward strand.
ATATATATATATATATATATATATATATATGAGGCATGTGGTGTAATGGTTACCATAATAGGATATTGGACAGAATAAGAGTTCAAGTCCTGGATGAGGTTGTTTGAATTTCACATAGCACTAATACCCTTGGGAAAGATATGAATATATATATATATATATGCATACAGTCTAGTGTTGTCAATTAGAATTTATAATTTTGACTAGTATTAACTTTCATCTTACTAATTTCAATTTCCTTGTCAATCATTACAATTAATATCTTTATACTTGTATTATCCTTCATCTTCCTAATTCTAGTTGTTTTTATTTTTTTTATCACAACTGACTTTGATAATAATTTCAACAACCACATGCATTAGAAATAAGAATCTATCTATAAAAGAAAGATTATGTATGTTTGTTTGGACAACAACTGAGCACACATCCTGTTGTAAAGAAACATTGGTAGAGACCAGCAAAGACCAACAAAATCCAAAATCTATTTTTGTTCAAGGCGGGTCAAAAAAAAATTAAATCCTCATTTTCCATAAAAAATAAAAATAAAAATATAATAAGAGTATAAATCAATGAAATAGTAAAAATTAATTTAAAAAATGAGTAAAGAATAAAACAAATAAATTATAAATTATTATTATATGAGTATAAAACATTATATAAAGCAAATAAAAGAGAAACAATACAAATAAGAATAATAAGAATAAACAAATTTAAAACAAGTATATGTAAAAAACAAAAGATGATTATACAAATATATAGAAAAATAATGTTTAATAATCTGTATATAGATTTGAGATTTATTTTTAACTTTTTAAATCCTGGGCAAGACTGGGTAGCTCTGCTAGTATAGCTCCCAATGAGACTTAAGATCACATCCTCATTAGCATCAAGAAACCTGTAATGGCTGCTTTACCAACTCAGCTATAATTAAGTAAATTGTTTCTAAGAGTTCAAATAAAACCTATCAAGCCATTCTAGGTTCCTGTCTCTGATTGGGTTGCACTATATTCATTGTTATTCTTTTACTCACTAGTACATGGGTCCCCAATCTTTTCAACCTCAGGGGCACAAAACTTAACTCTAGAGGGCCCAGGGCAGCAATCTTAAAAGGACAGAAAAAAACAGCTAAATTAACAAGGTAATAATCATAATTCATCAATGAAATATTTGATGTTGTTAGCAGTCACAAAAAGATGTAATAATCCTTATCCTCAGATTGCATTGCAGCACAGGTATCCACGACAACCTCTCATCAATCTTCTGTATTATTTATCACCCTCGGGAGGATCTCTGAGCAGCCTCCAGAATCTGCACATAGCTGATCAATGTAGGTTTTTGCTGGGCAGCCCATACTTGCATGCCCATATGCAGATTTCCACAGGAGAATGTCGATTTTGAGTTCATCTTTGCTTCTCTAGCAGTGTCCAGCATGTCTTGTTCATTCTATTCAGATTGCCTGTGTAACAGGGGATAGGTGTCCATACAACTGTTTTCTTGTGGGGTGTTGTTTCCACACTGCATGCAGCATTCTTGTGCAACTCCCATTTAGATTATTAGGCTTAAAATGAAGTGCTTCACAGAAGAAACATATCAAATCAATGATTCAACATTTGTGAATGCAGTCTGTTCTTAGTTTGCTTCATTTGTATAACTGTTTACAACACTATTTTTCAGCCCAAGGGCCACAAAGCTTAATTCATACATAGACCAAAAAACAAACAGCTAATGTATATACAGTGGTACCTTGACTAACAAGTTTAATTCATTCTGTTTGTAACTCAATTTCCTTGTATATCACTGTTGTGGAATAGCCTAGCGCACCTTGCATAAAGAGTGAATGTGTTGGTCCAGGACTATTTATACACAGCTGTCTGAGAACATCAGGGTGATTACTGAGACTGCAAGTATTATGGAACCATTATGTGAACCGTTTAACTCGAGGTTCTAGCACTCTGTTGCAAGTTACTATATGTCTGGCGCACATGTATTGAATGTACTAGTATGCTGAATACTGTATGATCCAATATAAAACAATCACATGAATTTTCCCCATTGAATTAAAATGAAATGCTATTAATCCATTGCAAAAAATGCTCTCTCACCAGCATCAATACTCTCTCTGTCTCTATGTCTCTCTCTCTCTCTCTCTTTCTATCTATCTATCTGTCTATCTTACACTCCAAGTGCTCTATTGCATCAGAACTAATACTCTCTCCCCCACCACTCTCTCTCTCTCTCTTTCTCTTTCACTCAAAAATTTCTACCACCAGAAAAAATACTCTCGCCTTCTTCCCCCCCTCTCTCTCTCTCTATCTATCTATCTATTTTGCTTTATCTCTCTCGTTCACTCCAAATACCCTATTGTTATAATTTTTTAAATAAGAAAAATAGCATTTTGTACTTTATAAAAACATGATAAAATAGAATCTATTGAATTTAAAACTGTAATATATTTTAATGTTTATTGTTTTTTATCAATAATATTTCTCTTTGACATAATAAATTTGGAAACTTAGATGCTTTAGGTTTAGTTTGGTTGTTTTGTTTTACGGCATATCAACCTCAGTGGGTCATTTAATGCCAATAAAGTTTTGAAATAAATTAATTCTTAATGGATAATCAGTTTTGTTTATAAACATGTTTTACTATTTAACCCATAGATGGGACCCTAACAGGTACTACCATTCCGGGTCAGCATGGACCAGGGAGCAATGGTGATGAAGGGGTGCTCCACATTCCCCAAACCTCCAAAACTGGAACCTCACCATCAGATAGAGTTTAACGTCATTCCCAAGACATCAAGACCCTCAGCCACCACCTTCTAGCACCCATATGATAAAAAGGGTTGGGACTTGCCATAAGGCAAACAGGGTTTGGGCAATCATATAGGTGCTAGGGCCGATTGATCGGAGGGGGCCTTAGATGCTTTAGTGAGCTTATTAACATAAGCATATCTAAAGCTCACTCAAACCTCAACTTTTAGCTCTCAACACAAAGCAAAAACATAACCAAGTGATAGCAAAAAGTTGTAAACTGGGGTACTCGTAATACCACTGTATTTACTCAAATCCTCCTCCATGAACAGGATGTGATGCAAAGTCAACCGTATGTCCTATGTTGACATACTCTTCTATTTTCTCAATATCATTGCTTCCCTCCAGGCCAGTGTTAAATCTATATGACATTTGTATTGTTTGATTTTTGAATTTTTTTCTCGTTTAAACAAAAATTATTTATTTTTATTTAGTCTGTATCTGAAATGGTGGAGTTGATCAATTGTCTGTAAAGTAAACTTGATTGAGTTAGCTAAATTGAAATTGAAAATGAAGACAATTCCCTGGCTGTGGTAGACTGGTTTTTCAAACTGCCAATATAAATTGACGAAAGGCAATAACAGAAATAAGATAAAATAAAATAATATAAAATTTATTTGTATGATCATCAAATTTTTTTATTATTCAAATTAAATTTTGTTAATAATATCTTTAGTGATATCTAAATTTGTTTCTTTTTTAAAATTCATTTTAATAAAAACATTATTAGAAACTAAGAATGTTGCACACAGTCAGGTCAATAAACTTTGTCATAATTTTCTGAAAAGGTTGAGTTCAATTATTAGTTTATTTTGATTATTTTTTTTAAATGTCTTTAAGGATTTTTTTTGGTGGCGAGAATTTTTGCTTTTTATTATTTCATAACAAAGATTTTATTTGCTGTCAAAAAGTTATACACTTGTCCCTGCAAACCATGGAATATGTCTTCTGTAGTGAAACCCAAGGGTTATTTACCAATGATGTAATCATATCTCTATTTTTTGTTAATTTCTTTTTTTTCTTCTGAATTTCTATCTTTTTTTTGGTTTTCATTTGCACCCCCCTTTTTTTTGCATTTTTCTTTTTTCTTTCTTTCCTTTCTCAAATTTTCTTCTTTTTCTGTTCTTTTATTTTTTAGCTTTTTCTTTATTTATTTCTTTTTCTCTCACTCTCTCTTTCTCTTTCTACTCTCTCTCTCATTCTCTCTTACTCTCTCCCCTTACTCTCTCTCTCTCTCTCTCTCTCTCTCTCTCTCTCTCTCTCTCTTCTTGCTTTTATTCTCACTCTCTGTTTCTCCATCCTCCTCTCTCTTTTTTACCTTTCTCAAATTTTCTTCTTTTTCTGTTCTTTTATTTTTTTTAGCTTTTTCTTTATTTCTTTTTCTTTTATTCTTTCTTTTTCTCTAACTCTCTCTTTTCCACTCTCTACTCTCTCTCCTTACTCTCTCTCCCCCTCTCTCACTCTTCTTGCTTTTATTCTCACTCTCTGTTTCTCCATCCTCCTCTCTCTTATTTGCCTTTCATTAGTTTTTGCTTATATACTCTATTTCTCTCACTCCTGTCTGGCTTTTATTCTCTCTCAGTTCTCTTACTTTCATTTTCTTTCTCCTGTCTATTCTATCTCTTTTCTTGCTTATATACTCTCTTTTCTTAATTATATAATTTTTTTCTCTCTCTCTCTTCTTTCTTTTATTCTCTCTTATTTCATTACTTATATTTTCAGTTTTATTCTCTCTTTTCTTCCTTATATTCTCTCTATCTCTTCTCTCTCTTCTCTCTCTCTCCCTCTCTTCTTGCTTTTATTTTCTTTCTCTCAATTCTCTCTCTTCTTCTTTTATTCTCTCTTTTTATTACTTATATTTTCAGTTTTATTCTCTCTTTTCTTCCTTATATTTTCTCTCTCTTTCTCTTTCTCTTTCTCTCTCCCTCTCTTCTTGCTTTTAGTCACTTTCTCTCTCTCTCTGTTCTTGCTTTTATTCTCTCTTTTTATTACTTATATTTTCAGTTTTATTCTCTCTTTTCTTCCTTATATTCTCTCTCTCTCTCTCCTTCTCTGTCTCTCTCTGTCTCTCTCTCTGTCTCAGTCTCTGTCTCTCTCTCTCTCTCTCTCTCTCTCTATCTATCTGTGTCTCTCTCTCTCTATCTGTCTGTCTCTCTCTCTCTCTCTATATATATATATATTTCCCTACTATTTTCCTGACTCTATCTATCTCACAAAAAAACTGTTCCGAATATGAAATAATTCAGAATCAAAAATTAAAAACATTCTTAGGAAAAAATTTCACACAATTGTTTTATAAACTCAGATGGTTTCTTCCTAGAAATGTCATCTTTAAAATATGTTCTTAGCTGTAACATAATATCCACCCCTTACAAATGTGCAATTTTGTCATTTGGGGTAACTAAATCCATGACAGAAACATTCTTACTAATTATATTCAAAGTTTGACAAAATGTTAATTCAGAATTACCTACTTAAAAGTGGAATATAAAGCTGGTTTAGCTGAGTCGGTAGAGCATCTGCCTAGAACCACAAGGTTCTTCTTCAAATACTGGCCTTGTCAACTCAGTGCATGAGTAGCACACATTGGAACAGTGTGGTAAAGTGAGGTGCTGATGGTAGTTGTGGCACTCCACCTCAGACACAAATAAAACCTCCCTGGTCCAGCACCAGTTAAAAGGGGAGAGACTTCCTCACTGTCCCGGTTGATACCAACAATATGCGACTCAGCTGAATTTACTATATTCAATTTAATTTATTTTAAAGTTATTTTTAGATTTTAATGGGAAAAATTTCTGGTTATTTGCACTTCATCATCATCATCATCATTACCATTAACATAATGACTCTTCCTTGCATTCCGTCCCTATCGGTCATTGCTCCTGATTGTTTAAATGCACCACATCCAGTGTCTTGATTAAAGCACATTTCTTTTATCTGAGTTCAGATATAGACTCTTTGCTATTTTGTCCAGGCTATACACCAGAGATTCAGCTTAAGCTGCACAAAAGACTCTCTACATATATATATGTACATACATATATATATATACATTATATATATATATATAATATATATATATATATATATATACATAGAGAGAGAAAGAGAGCGAGAGAGAGTGAGAGAGAGAGGGAGAGAGTATATATATATATATAGAGAGAGAGAGTATATGTATGTATGTATATATATATATATATGTGTGTGTGTGTGTGTGTGTGTATAAACAGAGGGGGTAAGTTTATATATATTTCTCTCTCTCTATATATATAGAGAGAGTGACTGTGTGTATATATATATATATATATATATATATATATATATACAGATAGAGAGAGTGAGTATATATATATATATATATATATATATATATATATATAGAGAGAGAGAGTGAATATATATATATATATATATATATATATATATATATATATATATATAGAGAGAGAGAGAGAGTAATATATATATATACATATAAATAGAGAGTATATATATATTGAGAGAGAGAGAGAGAGAGAGAGAGAAGATACATATATATATATATAGAGAGAGAGAGAGAGAGTATATATATATATATATATATATATATATATATATAGAGAGAGAGAGAGGGGAGAGAGAACGGGAGGGATATATATATATATATAGCATTTGACTATATATACCAGAGAGAAATATATTTAGACAAAAGGTGCATACGAGAAGCAAGTATTCTTGGCATGCACATTTAAGAGCAGCAATCCAATTGTTTTCGTAAAAACAAGAAATATGTTTCAGTATTTAAATCTAACCACATTATGATTACTAATTGCAATTAGAAAAATCTAAGTTATGAATGAAAAACAAAAAATAAGCCCAAACTTTATTGCTGTGCGGACCAACACAAAAATTCAAAGTATGCCACAAATGCCTGAGGCCAGTCAGAAAGAAGAAAAAGATGTTTTTCTTGGTATAGCGCTGCCTATAAATAACAACACCCCTACCAATTTGATTTTTTTAAATATTTGATTTTTTTCTAAACCGAAGATATCAGGAATGTACTATTTCTAGCTGAAATTATAGGATCAAAATAGATAGTATTTGGAATTATTTATTACAAAAACTCTATATCATTTAAATGAAGTCACTAAGGAAAAAATCAAGTTTGGCTTGAAAATTTTCTTACAATACACAATCTTGTAGGGAAGTGTTTTCTTATGGGACTGACTTGAAGGAGATTCTGAAGCTGTGTGGAAGCTATGGTTGAAACCAATGGTGATTCCTTTGAATGAATTTAATCCACATAATTTCATGTGATTTTGGTAAATATATCTGATAAAGTGAGATGCTAGTGTTATTGTTATTTTTGCATAATTTGAACGACAATTTACCCATCATACCATATATATATTTTTTTTGGTGGGGGGAGAATATGTGCTTAATTGAAGTCGTACCTAATTTTGAAAGTTAATTAATTAATAATTAATTAATTAGGCAGGCATACATAATTATTAATTAATTAACTTTCAAAATTAGGTACGACTTCAATTAAGCACATATTCTCCCAAAAATTGTCGGCTAAAAAAGCCATATCAAAACATCGCTTGTGTATTTACTTCTCATATATATATATATATATATATATATATATATGTATAAATGCATAAGTAAAAGTAAAGTCGTCGGGGTGGCCTAAAGTCGGTATCAGCCAGACAGTAAGGGAGTCTATCACCTTTTCACTAGCACTAGATCAATGAGATTGATGTTTGCATTTGAGGTGGAGCCACCACCCTACAATCAACTCCTTACTTTACTGCAAAGATCCCTGTGCTACTCATTTGCTGAGTTGGTGAGGGCCGGTATCGAACCAAAAAAGAAGGGTGGGACACTTAGCAAGGATTGAACTCATTATTCTGTTGTAATGGAACTAAGGGACTAGCTTGCTAACCACGATAGGACAACTAGGTATTTTACCAAACCCATTTGCCATGGCAGAGGTGATGTCATTGACTACTGGACTACACTGAACTGTGAGATGCTGAGTTAGCTTGATATTTTTGAATGCTACTCAGTGGATTTGCGTCTATGCAATTAAACAATGAAATCCAAACCAAACTCTTTGCTGGTTGTGGGGGCTAAGGTTCGGCAATCATCCAGATAGAAGCATATGGTCCTTATAGAAATCAAGGATGTGGCTTCTACAAGGATGGTTTTGGCATTAAATAACTCATGAAAGTTGATATGCCATTAAAATCTCAAATAAAACCAAACCAGGTCAAAATCAACGTCTAATGCTGCAGTTTTATTTTCCATCTGTGCAATTTGGCATAGTGCTGGACTGCAACATCATAGTAAGCAAGTTTAAACTCCAATCACTCTATTGTTCACTTTCAGACTAGTACCAATATATATATATGGAAAAGAAGTATGGACACTTAGCAAGGATTGAACTCATTATTCAGTGGTAATGGAACTAAGGGACTAGCTTGCTAACCACTATAGAACAACTAGGTATTTACCAAACCCATTTGCCATGCCAGTTCTGGATGCTTTGGCAGAGGGGATGTCATTGACAAATTACAGAAAGGTATGAACTGCCTCATTACCCCGTTAGCTACGGGTTAAATAGTACCACTAATGTTCTTCTACAATGATGTTTTGGCATTAAATAACCCGCAAATGTTGATATGTCATTAACCAAACGAAACCATTTAATTTTACTCTATCGCTGTTTATTAATCTTTTACCATTTTCTTTTAAATTATCCTCTTCCTTCTCCTCCTCTTCTATTGTTGCATATTGTGCGGGCAGAAGTAGGATTTTCCGTTTAAACCGAAACAAAGAAAAAATGACAATGGACTTTTTCCGGTTAATGCGAACAAAGAAAAAGAGTAGGACAATGAAATCGGAAGTAGATTTTTCCGCTGATAAGTATAACAAAAGAAAATGCGTGGGCGGTTTATATACATAAAAGTCGAGCAGGGACGGCAGTGGGACAGAAGACTGGAACAGAGAACTAGTGAGCGGACAGCCGCCACGGTCCATCACGACCGAGAGGTTGTAAGACCCACGTAGCCACTTCTTCCACCTCACCAACCCATTGCAGCAGTCATTGTCAACGCTCGCCACCCACGCACAGCCGAAGGAGAAAAATAAAGTCAGCAGTTTCTACTATACACATGTGTTGTGCGTTCTTTAAGTCCGACTACTCTCTCTCTCTCTCTCTCTCTCTCTCTCTCTCTCTCTCTCTCTCTCTCTCTCTTCATTCAATCTTCATATATCTCTTCCTTCTCCTCCTCTTCTATTTCATCCCTCCTACTCAATCCTTGCTCTCTATATGTTCGTCTTTTTCTCTTACCTCCCTCACTTTTTTGATTTTACATTCTCTCCAAATTCCTTTTTTTCTTCACTCTCCTCATCTGTTTATCAACCAACTTCCTTCTGAGGTGTTTTCTCTTCTTGTAAATAGAAAAAATCCCCATAGTTCTCTATATAATCTGTTATACCCCTTCCCCCCCTCTCTCTCTCTCTCTCTCTCTCTCTCTCTCTCTCTCTACCTTTCTTTTATCTATCTCTTTATTGCTCTCTCCTCTTTCTCTATCTCTTACCTCTCTCTCTTTACTTCTCTCTCACTCTCTCTCTCTCTCTCTCTCTCTCTCTCTCTCTCTCTCTCTCTCTCTCTCTATCTACATATATAATACATACATATATATATATATTCCTTCCCTCTTGCTTTTTCTTATATATATATGTGTGTGTGTGTGTATGTGTGTGTTAGTGTGTGTGTGTGTGTGTGTGTGTGTGTGTATTTTTCCTACTTGATCCTGATCTCTCTCTGCCTTCTCTCTTCATACATCTCTCATTCTCTCTCTCGCACTCTCTCTCTCTCTCTCTCTCTCTCTCTCTTCATTCAATCTTCATATATCTCTAACTGTATCTCTCCCTCTTGCTCTCTTCTTGCTTTCTTTCTTTTCCAGTCCCTTTTTTTTCTCCCCACTTCCCTCTATTTTTTCTCTCCTTACACTTTTCTTTCTCTTCCTTAATCTTTCTTTCCATTTGCTCTTTTTTCTTTTTGTTGCTTTCTGTCTTCCTCTCTTTTCCCCATGACTTCCTATCCCTCTCTTTTCCTTTTCTCTCCGGTCTTTCTTTTGTTCATGCGTTCTCTTTCTTTCTCTCTCACTGTCTTTATTCTTCTTTTTGTTCTCCATTACTTTCGCTCTCCTCTCTCCTTATTATCTTACCTTTTCTCTCATACTCTCCTCTTTTTCCCTTCTCCTCTCTCTCTCTCTCTCTCTCTCTCTCTCTCTCTCCCTAGTCATTAAAAATTCTTTTTATCTCTCAGTTTCTCTCTCTATCAATCTTTACTATCCTACTTTCTCTACTCTCTCCTTATTATCTTACTCTTTCCCTCCTACTCACCTTTCCCCCCCTCCCCTCTCTCTCTCTCTCTCTCTCTCTCTCTCTCTCTATCTATCTATCTATCTGTCTGTCCTTACTCTCCTTATTAAAAAAAAAACTCCTTCTTTTTATCTCTCAGTTTCTCTCTCTATCAATCTTTAGTACCCTCTCCACCTCTTTCAACTGTCACCCCCTATTTTGCCACTGCAGTGAGTCATAATGCAAGACAACGAGACACACACAACAAGGCCTAGTTCTCGATTAGAAAGAAGGTGGGCTGGTGATTGGGAACACGATGTCGGGGCTGGGCGACAAAGGCTGGGTCCACAATGCTTCAGGAAGATAGCCGACCACAGCCTTGTTGTTGAGGGTGACTAGCAGCGGATGTGATCTGTCAGGGCCCACACCCAGGCGGACTAGCTGCCTCTTTACATGGCCTTATCCCTTTGCATTGCAAAACACTCCCTTAAAAACTGTCATCATCATTATTAGTATTTGCATTAGGTTGAAAATTCCTCTTTAGATCTTTTTATGGTGTCTCTCGTTCGGTGGAGCGTTTGCAAGGCAATCAATAAACTCTAGTTTTCCTTCTCTCTCTCTCTCTCTCTCTCTCTCTCCTCTCTCTCTCTCTCTCTCTCTCTCTCTCTCTCTCTCTCTCTGTCCTGTAGTTTTTTTGTTCACTCTTCTCTCTTTTATTCTGCAGTTTTGTTTATTTCATTTTTATTTTTTCATTCTTTCTTCTCTCTCCTTTTATTCTGTAGGTGTCATTTTCTCTCCATCTATCTCTTTCTCCCTCTCCCCCTCTCTCTCTTTCTCTCCCCCTCTATCTCTCTGTTATGTAGTTTTTTTGTTCTTTGTCTCTATCTATCTCTGTGCCTGTCTTTCATTTTATATTGTTTTTATTTTATTTTTTCGCTTTCTTTCTCTCTGAAGTTTTCTGTAGGTATCTCTCTCTCTCTCCCCCTCTCTCCTCTCTCTCTCTCTATATATATATATATATATATCCAATATTTTTTGATTACACTCTCTCTCCCTCTCTTTTATTGTAGTTTTCCTTCTCTATTCTGTAGTTTTCTTTTTCTTTACTCCTTCTTTCTCTCTTTCTTTCTTTTCTCCCTTTTTTCTGTAATCCTCTCTCTCTCTCTCTCTCTCTCTCTCTTCTCTATATATATATATATATATATATATATATATATATATAGGGTGTCCACAGAGTCTGGGTACATGGGGATTAACACATAGTTTTAGAACAAATCAATTTTATTTAACTATAATGTTAATAATGCATAACTTGATGCGCCCTGCCTTCTCTGAAAAATAACATAAATAAATAAAATAGTGAAATCCCCATGTACCCAGACTTTGTGGACAATATATTATATATATATATATATATATATATATATATATATATATATATATTCTGTGTTTTTCTTTTCTAATTTTATTACCTATGTTTCCTCTCTCTTTATCCTTCTCTCTTTCTACTTTTTGCCTTTTATCTTTCTATTAAAACCGTCCTTTCTTTTTTTTTAAATCTCTCACATTTTTCTTCCCATATCCTGCATACCTTTTTTCACTTCCTTTGTACTTTTCCTCTCTTCTTTCCTTTCATCCTCTTCATTTCATCTTCTTTCTCTTCATTTCATCTTCTCTATCTTTACAGCTTTTCTCTCTCATTTCTTTTCTATTCACCTTTTTCTCTCTTCTTTGCACATTCTTTTTTCATCCCTTTATTTCTTTTTTAATCTGTCTCTGTCTCTGTCTGTCTCTGTCTGTCTGTCTGTCTCTTACTATATATATATATATATATATATATATATATATATATATATATATATATATATATATATATATATATATATATTATATATTATTTATTTATTTATTTTCTACTTTTTCATATTTCGCCTCCAAATTTTCTAATAACACTTTTTCTTCGTTCTTTCTTTCTTTTCTTCTCCTCTTGAAGATATCTCTCTCTCTCTCTCTCTCTCTCTCTCTCTCTCTCTCTCTCTCTCTCTCTCTCTCTCTCTCTCTCTCTCTCTCTCTCTACTACATGCATTTTTTTGTTTTCTTGTTTTCTTTAATTTCTTCATTTTCTTATTTTTCATATTTTCTTTCTTAGTTTTCTTTTTTTTCTCTCTCTCATTTCTCTTTTCCTATTTATTTTCCCTCTCTTTAATATTTCTTTTCTTTCTACCCTCTACATAGATTTTCTTTTATGTGTTTGCTTTTCTCTTTTCTCTTTACTTTTTCTTTTCCCTTTCCGTCCATATTTATTTATCTTTCCCTCCCTTTTTACCATGCTTGTTTATCCTTTTTGTCCCTTTCTTTTATAATTTAACTCCTCCAACTATCATTCATTATTCACCTTCCTCCATAGGATCTTTCTCTTATCAAACTTCCAAATCCCCCCTCTCTCTCTCTCTCCCTCTCTCTCTCTATCTATATATCTATCTCTGTAGTTTTCTTTCTCTTTTTTGTGTAGTTTTCTTTTCTTTTTCTTTTTTTTCTTTTCTCTCCTTTTATTCTGTAGTCGATTTTTCTGCCTGTCCGTCCATGTGTCTGTCTGTCCCTCTCTCTCTGTCTCTCTCTCTCTCTGTCTCTGTCTCTGTCTCTGTCTCTCTCTCTCTCTCTCTCTCTCTCTCTCTATATATATATATATATATATATATATTCTTAACCTCTCATTTGCACCTTAGTTAACCATTCCTTTATTATTTCTCACAACAGTTACCTTCCCATGGTTCCATTTTTGTTACCCCCATCTTTCAGAAATGGACCAGGAGTAAAAGTGGGAGGAGAACCATTATCTTCTCAAGTCCATCGCCCCCAGAAATATTGGCAGAATTATTTTTAGAGCAATCTCAGGGTTTTATTATGGTGTAAGAGAGAAGGAGAAGCAAAAGAGAGAGAGGGGAACATTGGAGAGAAAAAGGTATAATGTGAAGAGGATTAAGAGAGATTAGGAATAAAGTTCGATGAAAAGTTAGGAAGAAGAGGATGGGATAAGAGAGAAACAGAATGAGGAAAAACAATGAATGAAGAGTGTGAAGAATGCCAAACTTTTTAAAAAAAGTAATGAAGAATAAAATGAAACAAACTTACAAGAAATTCTTTTGAATAAAACAAATAACAAATACTGATGTCAAAAAACAAAATGAATGAAAAAACTGAAAGAAAAATGTCCAAACAAAATTGGCAGAAGAAAAGGAAGAATAATTGCGATAGAATAAGATTAAAAGAACACACAAAAATAAATTAAAATTGAACGAAAAAATTTTAAATCGAGAAAAAATTAAAAATTAAAAAATGAAAGAAATTTACTAAATAAATTTAAGAAATGAATGAAAAATGTTTGAAATGAAAAGAAAAGTGAAAAAAGAATAAGAATGAAAAAACTTACTATAACAGATATTAAAAATATTTAAAAATGTTGAAATGAAAAGAAATTATAAAAATCAATAAAAGAAAAAAAGAAAAATGAAAGAAACTTAATATCAAATTTAAAAAATGAAAGAAAAATATTTAAATAGAAAATATGAAAAAGAATGAAATGAAAGAAATTTACTAAACAAAATTTTGAAATGAATGAAAAATCAAGAGTAAACTGAAAAGAAACAATATAGAGAAATATATAAGGAAAAAAGGGAGGAAAAGTTTTAAAAAGACTGAATGTAAAATAAAGTTAATTTATTACAGAAACATTTATCGAAAGAACAGGGCCAGAAAAATCAATTTTGAGTCCTGGGAATGTGAAGAATAAAGAAAAAATAAATGAAGGAAGAAATATGGAAGAAAGAATGATAAAGAAAAAAATAAGAAAAAAATGTTCTGTGGAAGTTTTGGCATCTGTTTATTTTCGATATGAGGTCAGGCAAAAATGACTCAAACTGTTTTTACAGTGAAAAGAGTAAAAGAAACAAAGCTATATTATTTTTCAAAATTGTTCATTTGCCATTGAACAAACATACTCCAGTGAGTTTTTCGTTGGTCAAAGCACCTCTGGAATTCCTCTTCTGATATGGTTTAAACCTTTGCTGTTGTATTTCTTATAATGTAAGTGAGGTAAAATAAATCACAGGGTCCCAGGGGTACGTCCCCCTAAACAGCACCTGCTGCTCACCTAAAAGGGGTAAGGGCAATGTTTATTGCCCAGTTCCTGTGGCGCTCCAAAAGGGGAATGCCGACGGCATCATCGAAGTTTTTCACTGGCCATAACATGAGATTCGGTTTGTGCTCGTCTCCCCTCGTAAAAAGATTATATAATAATCCGGCCTGGTCAGGAAAATAAATATTTTTAATGCTCTATTTATCCTTAAATCTTACCTTTTGCGGAGAGTTTTTAGTTTACGAAATAATCGGTCACACAGAGCCAAAAGGGAAATGCACTTGTACAATCGTGTATTTTGCCTATGAAATTTCCTTTTCCAAATTGCCACAGATACAGTGTGCTCGGGAGAAATTGACAGTTTCATAAGGAAAAATAAAAAGTGCTTGGTAACTACAAAATTTAATGAAAAATAAAGGAATTCAACAGGCACGGAAATTATACTACTGTCAACAAGTTTCCCTCAAAATAACCGCCATTAGCATCGATACAGCCTCAACCCTGCCCGGAATCTGGAGCAAGCTGATGTTACAGTTTTCTGGGAAGGGTATCAAAAACTACCTTAATTCTGTCAATTAACTGGGCTTTTGTAGTACTGGCACTTCGATTAGTGTCTTTCTCAACAGCGCCCCATACACAATAATCCATGGGGTTAAGATCTGGGGAGTTGTCTCTGACAACTGAGAGACTAGCCTACTAAACATTATACCATGATGGGCGCCAACAAAATTCACTGTGCAGACATTGGGTACCACCTAGAGGACTTATATGACCGGTAGGGACGGGTGACGAGAAAAAAAAGAGAGGGTCAAGGGAATCCATTGTTAACCATTACACCACAATGGACCGACCAGCAAAAACTTACATTCAACATCTTTGTACGGACTTTGGGTGCCGTCTAGAGGACTTATATGAATGTTTGAGACGGATGAGGAGTAAAGAGAGGGAGGGAGAGAGAGAGAGAGAGAGTCAAACAAAACCTATCATCATTGCTAGCCATTACACCATGATGAGCTGACCAGCAAAAACATCCATCTCTGGGCGGACATTGGGTACCGTCTAGAGGACTTATATGACCGGTAGCGACAGATGATGAGGAAAAAAAGAGTGAAGGGAATCCATCGTCCTTGCTACCATGATCAACCGAACAGCAAGAACATACATTTTTGGAATGTTAAAAAATATCCCGTTAGGAGACGATGATATCGTGCGGACATTGGATAACGTCTAGAGGACTTATATGAATGGTTGAGA
>CM042160.1:11390570-11428070 GCA_023376005.1 Doryteuthis pealeii
ATGGCCGACAGAAATTTATGGCAGGTGTTTATTCAAATATAAAATATGGACACACCAGTGTTATCCGACCAACAAAAACTTTCATAAGCTAGTGGACATTCTTGATACATTTTTAATCGCACTTCGTATATGCGGAATCGGAATATAAAAGAGATAAAAGATGGAATTTGTTTCGGATTTGGAAAGCTATATATTTTTCTAGTAATTCACTTGTTATTTAGCTATCTCAGACAGTGGTGATGAACAGAGTTAGCCGTCAGTACAACAAGGTTAAATCAAGGGCTAAATATTTGAAAATCAAAGACTCCCACGCACACTTCAAAACAAAATAATGATCAAAACTATGTGGCACAGCAGCAGCAGCAGCATTCGCCGAACGCTTTCGTACTGCATCGTTTATTGTTCTACACTTAACAAATTTTCTTAAGTATTTGGTTTTATTTTACTCTTGTTCTTGTTATTGTTCTTGTTCTTGTTCTTCTTTTTCTTCTTCTTGTGTCAAAAAAATACGACGTTAAGCAACGACTGAGTGTATCTAAACCAGATGGCTTAGAAGCAAGATTGGGAAAGGGTGGCTAGTGTCGGCATTTGGTTCCTGTAGCATTTCCATTAATCAATTTATAATCAGTGAATAAGTTATATTTTTAATGCTGTCCAGGGACTTCGGTCAAAGAAGGAGAATTATCATTATCATTATTTTTATCATTATTGCCTCCATGAAAGTTCCTCTGTCTTAGTTGGTGGTTCACTGGAGGCTGAGTGACAGCAAGTTTCCTCAGGTCTCCTGGACTCTTCTGAGAATCTAGCCGAATTTTAAGAATGCTGTTGTTTGAATGGTCTCGATTCTTCCTCTGATTTCCAATTAATCTAGACTCTTTTCTAAACCCTTGGGGATTGTTCCAAGAGCACTAATTAGGTTGGTAGGACCTTTACCTTCATGTTCCACGGGGTTTTTTTTCAGTTCTCTGGCAAGGTCCAAGTATATTTTTTTTCTTTCATTTTTCCTTTGCCATTCATCGAGACAGCAAAATCCACGAGATGACCAGTTCTCATTTTCTTATTCATTAATTAACACTAGTTCTGGTCTGCTTGCCGGGATAAGGGGATCCGTCTGTATATCAAAATTATTAGTAGTAGCAATATTTTCATAAAAGACAACAAAAAGTCTAACAAACGCTTCAGTAAACTAATACGTCTGTCTGTCTGTCTCTGTCTCTGTCTGTCTGTCTGTCTGTCTGTCTCTCTGTCTCTCTCTCTCTCTCTCTCTCTCTCTCTCTCTCTCTCTCTCTCTCTCTCTCTCTCTCAATGTTTAATTTTACTGGGTTTTAATTTCAATTTATTACGTAGTTTTTAAAAAGTTTATTTACTTATTTTTTCCTTTATTTATTTATTCATTTATTGTTTAAGAAATGTTGTTCCATTTCACGATGGGTCAAAAATAAATGAAAACAAATATGAATAAAATTAATTAGCTAAAAATCTATTTCAGAAATAAATTATTTAATTATTAAAAAAAAATAAAATCATAATTTATGATTTTCCATAAATTGAAAAATGTTATTTTAGAAAATTTTAAGAATTGTAATTTCATGAAATAGAATTCACAGTCGTTAAAAAAAAAGAAATTGACTTTCAGATATAAATTATGTCATAATTTAAATTTTAATTGGAAAATTGAAAAAAATATTTTTATGTTTGTAAATGAAATTTAACGAAAAGTAATTATTCTTTATTACATTAGAAGTAATGTTTATAATTAGTAATTGTATAATTAAACTAGCTTAAAAGCCGCTCTATCGGGCGGCAATTAGGCTAGCTCCTCCATGTGGGCTCTTGACTGGGCCGTCGGTCCAACAGTGGCACTTCAAGCATTGAATACATTTAATTTTTTAATTTAAGCTTACCTTTTAAATGTTCAACGATAGTTCTTCTTTACGATTTTAGTGGCCATCTTTTAGGCTTCAAGCAAGAATTCAGCTTCACACGTTAACAAGGGCAAATCATGTTCTGCGCTATTTGAAAGGCATTATTTAGCCTCTTTGAATAGAACGGACTATGAATCTATCACGGATTACATAAGGACTGAAAACATAGCAAATTCAACGACCAATTGTAAACCACGACAGACTCCATGCGAAATGGCTATAAACAAAATGATTGATAATGAGTATAAATAGTAGGCCGGGTTAGCTCAGTCGGTAGTGTGTTCGGCTAGAAACCACAAGGTTCTTAGTTCGATACTGGCCCTCGCCAACTCAGCGTATGAGTAGCATAGGGATCTGTGCGGTTAAGTAAGCAGCTGATGGTAGGTGTGGCGCTCCACCTCAGATGCAAAAAACAATCTCCTTGGTCTAGCACTAGTAAAAATGGGATAGACTCCGTAGATGATTAGCTGATACTGACTTTAGGTCTCCCCGATGACTTTACTTGTACTTTTTATAAATTAATAGACAACAAACTCTACAGTGAAATTGTTGGTTCCTTAATTTATATCATGATGGCTACGAGACCGGATATATCTTTAACAGTTTTAAAATTATCTCAGTATTTAGATAAACCAACAACAATTCATGTAAGACTTCTGCTGTCATATAATTTAAAGACAATTTGATGTACGTAGCCCTTACTTTCTGTACAAGCAATTATTACTTTTTCATGAATGACTTTCGCGGGATTTTGCAATTAATTTTAATCATTCTTAAATTCATTTCCAAGTTATCAAAATTGTTATCGTACAAAAAATATTGTTGCAAAAAATCACGTAAAACAATCGCAGTGATTAAAACTTGGGAATCCAAAATGTCATGATTCTGGCCTGAAATATTTTTAATTTACTCACGGAGTCGGCCTGATTCCAAAATTGTAGTATATGTTGGTGTACGGTCTCTAGGAGTAAAGTTTTTTTTTAATGTGAAACACTGACATTCGCATTTATTATTAGAGAATTTATAAGGAACTTTATGATTTATATATTGATCTTCATCCTGTAAATAAAAACAATATGTGCTTGTCTGTGTGTGTGTGTGTGTGTCGTGTCTGTCTGTCTCCCTGCTTTCTGTCTGTCTGTGAGTCGTATCTTTCGTAAAAAGAAGATTGTCTTACAAAAAAAGACTGTGATTTCCAAAGTGTACTTATCCAATACTCTGCTACCGACAGGATGCAACGCAGTCATTTTTTCAATGCAGTACAACTGATTTGAAATCTGTTTTCCTTCTCCTTGACCGGTTACCATACCAAGTTAAAAGAGCTCAGTCTGCCTTATTATTTACTACTATTTATTTTAACTTTAAGGAGAATAGTTGGATTCATACCTTTCCCAATGGTATTAGAGCCTCGTCTATGAACTCGGGTAGCCGTGTTTATTTTCTATACACACAAGTGCCTGAGATATTGTACTATACACCGTAAGCAAGATATTTAAAACTGAGCACAATTATGTTAGTTAGGCACAAGGCCAGATACATGAGATACCCAGTAAAAATCGAAATCACTAACAATTGCCCTGGATTAGTTACTATAAATACTAAATAATATTTACATTAACTAGATCACAGTTAAGTTTTCTTGAATAAAGCTTGACTAAAGCAATTACTTTGTTGGTGTTTGTTGTTTTTTTAAACATAATACTACCCTTAATAATTATTGTATTGTTATGGTTTGGTTTGTTTTATTAGTTTAATGGCATCTCAACATGCGAGAGATATCTAATGCCAAAGCCATTTGGAGAAGAACAGTTAGTAAATAAAGTCACCGGGGTGCCGAAAGTCTGTATTCGCCAAACAGCGAGGGAATCTATCCCCTTTTCACTAGGGCTAGACCAAGGAGATTGTTTTTTGCATCTGAGGTGGAGCGCCACACCTACCATCAGCTCCTCACAGATCCCCGTGCTACTTATATGCTGAGTTGGCGAGGGCTGGTATCGAACCCGGAATCTCGTGGCCCCTCGTCGGACGCTCTACCGACTGAGCTAAACCGGCCCTAGTGGTACTATTTAACCCAGAGGTGAGGGATGAAAGAGTTCATACCTTTTCCAAGGGTAATAGTCAGAAAGTGAACGTAAAAGCGCGACTGGAGTTCGAACTCGCTTACTACGATGTCGTAGTCCAGCACTTTAACCACTACGCCAATGTTTATGCAGACTTTTAATATTTTGATTCTAACTTAGAAAACCCAAATTAAATTTGTGATTGACCCATCGACCTTTGACAATCCACCCGGCAGAATTATCCCACCCAGATCTTTGTTCTATTTCACTTCGACCTTTGTAGTTGAGTGGATTGAGGCGTGACGATTCTTCGAACCAATTTGCAACAAACATTTCGAGAAGCTACATTAATTTTTCCCTATATAATTCTTTGACTTGCATCACTTCCACCAATTTGTTCAGTAGTTGTTTTTTTACTCTTTTTTCTTCTTCTTTTTATTTTTATTCTATTTATTTTTATTTATTTTTTTTTTTGTAAAAATGATCTCAAGGCTGACATTATTTTATTTTGTTTAAATAAATCTTTTCAAGATGTTCTTTTTTTATTTTTTATTTTTCTACTCGTTTTAAATTTTTATTAAATTTCGTTTTTTTTTGTTTGTTTTTGTTTTGTTTTCATTTTTTTAATTTGCTTTTTTTTTATTCTGGGCATTAATTTTTCTTTAAAATTATGGTAATTTTTTTAAGAACTTCATTGAGTTTTTTTTTTTTTTTTTATTTTTTGTTTTTTGTCTTTTACTTTATGGTTTTTTTCCTCGTGTTTTTATTTGATATGTTTCTATTTATTTCAATACCTTTTTTCTTAAAAAAAAAGATATTCTGAGGTTCTTAAACGTTTTTTTTTATCATTATTATTTTAGTTTGTCTTTTTTTTAGTTTGTCATTTTTTTTACTTCATTTTCATATTCAAATTTTTTAAATTTTTAGCTAAAAAAAAAAATAAATAAATAGAGGAAAAAATTCTTTTCACACTTTGCTTCAAGATTTTGACTACCACAAGAAGGAAGCCCTGTTTGCCAATTCAGCTTTATCTCCTCTCCACAGACCCCAGTACCAGAGCAAAGTTGAGAACAGAGGAGAAGGAAAGCAGTAAGCACTAGAGCATACTAAACTCCCTCTCCCATCCTATCAAAAGAAAGAGAGAGAGAGAGAGAGAGAGAGAGAGAGAGAAAGGGGGGAATTATTAATAGGAGAAAAAGAACAAAGAGATTACTGCACAGAAAAAAACAGTAGACTGAGTAGGGGGAGAGAGAGAAAAAGGTACTAATTAGGGTCCCCTCCCCATATGTGCCCCGAGAAGAACTCTCCAACGAAGAATCAATGACCCAGAAAATCATTTCTTTTATTCTCCCCAACAATAATTCTTGTCTCATCATCCCGCTCGACCCCCATCATTGATGAAAACAGTTGAACAAGGCAGTACTTCCTCTCAATGTAGTCTTTATTTATATATTTATTTATTCTTTAATTTATTTATTTTCATCTCCGAATTTTTTTTTTTTTTGTGGTGGGTAGAGAAGGACAATGACTGAATGATATGATTTTTTAAAAGCATAAATTTTACTTCATTTATTTCGTTTGTTATATTTTATGGCATGTCAACCCTTGTTGGGTTATCTTATGCCGAAGATTTTTTTAAAAATTCATTCTTGATGAGTATTCAATTTTTTTATCTCAATTTTTAAAAAACATTTTTAACTTAATTTTTTCTATTTAGCCCATAGAGGAGACCCTAACAGGTACTACCACTCCAGGGCAAACCCACGTTTCCCAAAGCTCCAAAAGTGGTACTTTACCATCAGATGCAGTCTAACGTCATATCCAGAACACTAAGACCCTCTTTCACCACGCTCTACCACATATATGATAAAAAGGGTTGGTGTTTTCCTTAAGGCAATAGAGTCAGTACAATCATATAAGTGCTTGACGTAACCATCCGATTGATTGGAGGGGAGCTCTACGACTGCACGTCTAGCCTAAGTAAGAGCACATTTATTTTGTAGTGTTCACTTAAAACATCTCGTCTCTCACACACTACGTTTCAGTTAATTTTTACACCATTTAAAAAATTGGCTAGTCTTACAATTTTCTAACACTGATAAGTAGAGGTTGTCATATAACGGTTATCACCGTAGATAGTGTACTCCACTATCCGTGTTCTCCGCTACCCATCTGTTTGCCCTTCTCAACTAGGGCTTATTTTAAGGGGGGATTATATTAAAATCATCCTGAAAAGCCACGTTTGGTGTTATTTTTCACGTAGGTTTTATTTTTCGTGGAAACACGGTAAGTATTTACATAACCCGTTCGCCACGGGTAGAAAGTGATACGAGTATGGGGCATTCAGGGTTATTTATCTGCAGCGTTTTCTAAGACCCGTTTATAGGGTTATATGTACAGATTAGGCTGTCGCAGAAGAACAGTGACGTTTGCAATATATTTGAAATCTAAAGAAAATTAGGATACTCAAAAACACATTGCCTTTATTATTACTACTACTATTATTATATACCAAGTTTTCCTTAGATATGGCACGCAGG
This sequence comes from Doryteuthis pealeii, assembly GCA_023376005.1. Lineage (NCBI taxonomy): Eukaryota > Metazoa > Mollusca > Cephalopoda > Myopsida > Loliginidae > Doryteuthis > Doryteuthis pealeii. The sequence continues at coordinate 11,397,096 of CM042160.1, forward strand.
CTTTAGGTTGGTTAAAGTGCCTGCTATTACTTATAATGTCACCCATATAGGTATTGATCTGGCTCATTACTGCTTAACTTCAGGGATTCAGTGGGAGCGACTGCTTTCAGTGTGACTTAAGTCTTTTAACAGTTTATTCATTTGGTACATAGGTCACCCAGGTATTTACCCAACCCATTCGCCACGGATAAGATGTGACGCAAGGTCGCAAGGTCGCAAGAAGCATTTACTCAAACCGTTCGCCATGGGCATAATGTGAAACAAGGTCGCAAGTATGAGGTATCAAGCAAGGACTGAATTCGCTATTCATTAGCAATAGATCCGCAAGACTAGCTTGCTATCCATTAAATTACGATGGGACACCGTAAATATTTACCCAACCTTTTCTCCATGTGACACAGGGTTCCACGTAGGTTTTACCCAACCCGTTTAACACGAATAGAACATGACATAAGATTGTAAGCATGGAGCATCTAGTGAGGATCTAACACGCTATTCAGTGGTAATGAATCGCCGGGATTAGCTTCCCAACCATTAAAAAACACTGGGGCACTTTGATGTCTAGGTTCTTTATACTATATATAATTCTCCTTTCTGAATATCTAAATTTTAGAAAAAAAAACTGTTTCGACTAATATATATTTCTTCTCACGTTTTTTTTTTCTCCATTTTTTCCGATAGTCGTCTTTTCTTCTTGTATCATTCTTTATTTCTATTTTATTCGTTGACAGGTTTGTCCTCCGTCTCAACTTAGTGTTAAAGCTAACACGAAGTCCTTATAATGCATTCGTTCATACATTGATAAACTAACACTGAACATTCAAGAAAAGACAAACGACTAATCTGTATGATCAATGCACATATGAATGTTTAATATGCATAACAAGTAACAAATTAGTATAATACATATTTCCCCCAAACAGTTCCATGAACAAATAAAGCATCTCGAAGAGGCGCCAAAAATGGTTAGAAAATACATATGTGTCTTTAATGATTTTCATGGCGATGTGCAATAAATGGTGAGAAAGTTGTCTCTATTCTGTTATACGATCAGAAATGAAACATATCCTTTTTGCTCTACGAGCGAGGACTGAATACAGATGGGTCGTGTCACTCGTAACATCTTTTCCTTTGTTCTTTGTTCTTCCAAGTATCTTTTAGAATAGTTCCTTCTACGACAACGCATTTATAATTCTATCAAATTCTGACCCACGATCCCAGAAAGGGAACGAGGGGAATGTTTTTGTAAAGATTCTTCTTTTTCCGATGAAGTATAAAATAATAATAATAATAATAATAATAATAATAATAATAATAATAATCGTTTCAATTGTAATTGGTACCTTTGGAACGGTCCCCATGGGTATGGAAAAAGTCTAGATGTACTGGAAATCAAAGGAAGTATCGAGACCATTCAGACTACAGCATTGTTGAGATCGACTGGAATACTCAGAAGAGTCCTGGAGTCCTGAGAAGACTTGCTGTCTCTCAGCCTCCAGTGAACCACCGGCTAAGGCGGGCGTGAAGTGAAAAACTCTAATGAAGTGAAAATAATAATAATAATAATAATAATAATAATAATAATAATAATAATAATGTCTCCCGTTCAAACCCTAAAAAACGAACCAGGTTCTATATAGAAAAAGATGGATTTTTGAAAATGGTAATAGAAAAACAGGGAACCAACACACGGCTATTAAACCAAATAAAATTAAATAAAAAAAACCCTCTTCCTCTTTACTCCGAGCCCAACCCCTGCAAAGGTTGCCGTCATCATCACTGAGCAAAGCACTCGTTATCGGCACTGCTACGATCTTCACCATTGTTATCTTAATCCATCGTCGGGATCATCATCATCATCATCATCATCGTCGTCGTCGTCGTCGTCATCGCTATTGTTGAGTAGTAATATCATTGACAGTACCAATACTGCACAGAACAAGTGAATGAACAAGAAATGGGTAATGTTGTGTTTTCAATGTTCAAGGGAGTTAATTAAGGGGCGGGGCTTATAATCATGACATGAGCATAATTGTGCCTCATCCTCCATTTTTTCCCTCTCCCTCTTTCTTTCTTTTCGTTCTCTCATTTTGTTCTTTCTGTGACTCAATTCTTCTCTCTCAGTTTTATTTCATTTTATTTTATCTTATTTTTTTTTACCGAAGTTTAAGCCCCTCTCTTTGCCGTTCAATATCGTAACTCCATTTTAAGGTCTTTTGTCATTTTCTTTCACTTTATTCCAATTCCAACATTATTTAATTTTTTTAGCAATCATCTCATTTCTTTTTTTTATTCTTGCTCAACCGTGATCAGAATTCACACACTCAAACACTCTCCCTCTCCCTCCCCATTCTCCCTCTCTCTCTCTCTCTCTTATATATATATATATATATATATATATATATATATATATATATATATATATAAATCCAGGTTAAGTTCCGTAGTATATTTTTACTATCAAACTATTTGCCGTTTTTTTTCTTATCGCAAGGGTTTACCGATAAGTTTGTATATTATACACACACACACACACACACACACACACACATATATATATATATATATTATATCCTACTTTACTATTTCAAACAGTTCCTTCATTCCCCCCTCCTCTCTCTCTCTCTCTCGCTCTCTCTCTCTCTCTCTCTCTCTCTCTCTCTTCTCTTCTTCTTCTCTTCTTCAAACTACTTTATATATTTATCTAGGCTTTACAGAACATTCCTCCATTTGGTGTTCAAGTTGATTGATTGATTCTAACTGCAAACCGTCTGCGGTTATTTCATACCAAGAGGTTAGGGAATTGTGTTCACTGTATCTACAGAGTTTGTGTAGTTTCTTTCGATTTTGTTTTTGAACACGGTTATAAAGTATAAAGAACTATCTAATACAAGTAATTTTAAATAGATCTATTTGACCCATTGATGTGGCCCTACAGGTACTACCACTCTGGGTCTGAGGTGGAGCTAGAAGCAATGGCAATGAATGGGTACTCCACACTCCTCAGAGCTGCAGAACTAGAGCCTCATCCCCAGGACACAATTTCAGACTGAGCTAATACCCTGCATAGACATTATGACCGGAAGTAGGCATGGCCATGAAATGTGCGTAGGCCTTCTGACCAGAATAAGGTGTGACCACGAAAACAGCGTAGGCGTTCTACCGGAAGAGACGTGGCCACGAAAAGATGAGTGGGTGTCCGGTATGATATATGACCAGTTTGATTCAGAGCATGGCTGAAAGTTCAACCGAAGATAACTCCCGTCGAACTCTGCGTCTGCAATCCTAACCTCTTCGATTCTTTTCCACATTCGAACCTGTGGAGATTAAAATAAAATTAAAATTAAAATTAAAATAACAAATTCCCATGAGCCTTCACCGTAAGAACCCTCCGCGCATGTGCGAACAAAAGGGCCCACTTCCGATCCCCAAGATAATCTCTCGGCTATTCGAGTTTAGACCTTGTCTGCGACAAGACACTACTACTGGCCAGGGAGAAATTCCCTTGCCACGTGGTGGCTATGACCCATGAATAAAACCTAAATTCTAAAACCACCTTTTGGTCTTTGTCTCTTTATTTATTTTCCTTGAATTCCTTCCTTTTCAGCGCGACAACCAAATAAGATGGGTTTTTTACCCCATCTTATTCAAAACCCTAAGAACACGCACCAAGCATAAACACATCCACTTTTTAAACCTTAAAATACTAAAACTCTTGTAACCCCATAAACTTTTTCGGAAAATTTTGATATAAAATATATTTTTATATCAGTGTTCGTCGTCCTTTATCAAGTCCAGCTGCAGCAAAAAATTAAATGACTAAGACAGGACTATGGCGCTGTTGGTCTATTGTTGTTTGCTATGTAAGGGAGGACTTAAAATTAAGTAGTAGAATAATTTTAATCAACTTTCAAATATATCTATCTGACCCATAGTTTTACAATTTATTTTTTATAAATTGTGAGCGTTCCAGTAGTTAGAATTTTGGTTAAGGTCCATTAATTAAAAATAACGGGCCCATGGAAAAATACCTGTGACTGTTGATAAATGTTGACCCCTTAAAAAACGCGCCATTAAAGACGCGTGGGAATAGTTTCTTGTTCAGAACAGCTGCGACCCACCTTTCAAGGAGAGCAGACGAAATTGTCGGCTCTGACGGGGTCCATCTATCCCCTTGGCGGGATTATGGGCTTAGAAATAAAATTTGATCAAGAAACAATAGGTTGTTGTGTTTGTTGCTAAAAATATTAAAAGCAATGTCCATCCCAGCAAGAAGAATTAATAGAAGACCATCCGAATAGAGGTCAACCCAGATAAAAGGCGGCCGATGAATTAGAACCACTTGACGAAGAACCAGGATCAGCAGTGTAGAAATTAAGACCTACCATCACCTATCTCTAATCTATCTCTCTGTCTGTCTGTCTGTCTGTCTGTCTCTTCTCTGTCTCTCTCTCTGTCTCTCTATTATACACCAGGGGACTCTCTCCCCGTTAATGTACTCAATGAGGAACGAGTATATAACAATAGATAGAACCCTAACAGGTGCTAACACTCCAATCCGCCAAAGTATTTACCCATAGCTGGAGATAGAATAGTTGGATTCTTACCTTTACCAATGGTATTACGGAAAGAGAACGGTCTACTCCGGTGGATTGAATAAAGGGTTAGGTTCTAAGTTCCCTGTTACGACGTGAAGGCTCCCAAGTTCGATAAGACGGTACCTGAGTCCGAGAGGAACACCTGAAGAAGAGCGAAGGGCACATCGGTTGAAACGTTGTGTATATAACAACAAAGATGAGGGAAACAGTCAGAAAAATCTAAATAATATTTATTTAGATAAGATCAATTTCTGTTTATTTGTTTGAAAGAGAAAATCTGCCTGCATAACTCTTTTCCTACCAAATTTTCCCCCTAAGCTGTACAAAATTTTGTTGGTATTTATTACCTGTATGATAGGATATTTCAAAGTTACAAAGAATCGCAGTGGTGGAAGAACCCCTGTAAGCGGTTTAAAGTAGGCAAAGAGTTGAATAGAGAGTGGGACTGAAATAAAAGGGAAGGCAAATACAAAATAATAGTGATGACTCCCCCATTGTTTGCTAAAGTTCACTCTGGGAAACCCCAGGGTTCAACGAAAAAATTTAAAAAAAACGACAAAAAATCAATTCAACCCGAGGTAGTAATTTGTTTAATATTTTTTCTGAACAAATACAAATTTAAAACAAATAAAAACATATTGTCTGGATATTTTTATATGCGGCTTGTTAATTTGTATTATTTAGATTTTCGGATTTGTCTTCATCTTTATTTTATATGCACAGTTAGACACAGGGCGCAACGGGTATAAGGGTTGTTAATACAGTTCTAAGCAATAATGATCTGCGGGTTCAATCCTGAATACTGGTTAAAATCTTTTAATCTATTGTATCTCTAAGAAAAACCTAACGTATTTTAAAATCCTCACTTGTACTAATCACGTCACAATTAAAAAAATGTTTAACTGATCATGGTTAACGGAAGGAGAACACTCTGTCTCGATGGATTAGATAATAGGTTCGGTTCGAAGTTCTTTGGAGGCTTCAGAGTTTTAAAAAAAAAAACATGAAGAAGGCAGGAGAGCATATTGGCCAAAACATTACAGGTTAAAAAAAAACACTAAGAAAATTTGATACAACCCTGGGGTAAAGTTAGTAGACAAAGAATTAAGTATGGCCCAAATTTCAGCATGAAAGCACCTCTCCCTTTTAGTCGTTATGAAACAATTGTAAATAGTCACTTATTTCAATTTTTTCCTCAATAACAGAGACTAAACTTACATATTTAAAAAATTCTATAAATTTTTGAAGTATCCTAGATATAATGTTAATACGGGAATTTACCCCAAAGACACCGGGGGAAGTGAGTACCGCAAATTACATGATTATTATAATAAATATTAGATCCGCCATCTTTGATTTTACACGTGTTGTTGTTGGGTGAGCCTTAAGAATTAATCTGTTGCCCTTCTAAAGACAAATACCAGATATCACAAACATCTTAATTATAACGATGAAATAAATCACTTTAAAAAAGTACATCTTCAAGAGTGAAAAAAGGCGCCAATTTTGGCAGTTTTTCATCGAAGTAGAATCTGAACATCATAAATGTACGTAATAATACTTTCATTCATTTTATAGAAATCATTCCAATCAAATACAAATACTTTTTGTCCACAGTTGTATTGTTTTATGTATTCCTATTCATATTAATAATTTTATGGTTTCTACTAATCATTTCTATTTAATAAGTCATTTATTTGCATAAAATTATATGGTCTCGAGTAACTAATAATAATCCTTAGTAAACAATTTATAGCTTCAAGTAACTATCCTTAACTAACTGTTAAAATAATTCTCAGTTATATAGTATCAAGTATTCCACTCGAATAAAAAATAATTTTTAAATATCTTTTTGACCCATAAATGGAATCCTAACATGTTCTACTACTCCGAGTCAGGGTGAGTCTGGCATTAACGGCAATGAATGGGTACTCTAGAAAAAGAGCCTCACCACCATATAGTTTAGTGACATACCCAAAATACTCCGGGGTGAGTCATCGAGGCGTAGTGGCTAACGTGATGGATTGCGACATCGTAGTAAGCGAGTTCGAACTCCAGTCGTACTATTAAGTTCACTTTCGGACTAATATCATTGGAAAAAATATAAAACCCCTCATCCCCACAGATATGGGTTAAATAGTGCTAAGATTGTTTTTCTACAAGGATGGCTTTAGCATAAAATAACCTTCGAAATTTGATATGTCATTAAACAAAGCAACTAAGCCAACCATGACACACCTTTAATGGAAAGTTTAAGCCTTTGGAGAAGGGATGCAGTTTGCATATTCTAAGCCCCACCGGCAATAATATTTTATAATTTTTTACTCCAGCTATTATAAGGTAGACTAAAAAGAAATACTATGACATTAATATTTCAGTTTATCGAAGTACGACCCATATATGTGTTAATGCACCAAAAAAGCCACGTTGATGTATTTTCTTTCTATCATCGCTTCCTTTTTTTATACTCTTCTTTTTTTCTCGTTTTAACACTTTTCGTCTTCTTCATCTTCTTGGTTACCCCGTTGTCACATGCCTCCGTCAATCATTCACTTTCATTCCCCACCCCCACTGCCACAATTTCACGGAATTCATTAGTAAGACGACAAAATGAAATTCAAAAATACACACGTAAAAATTAAATGAAGAACGTCGCTTCTCAACCCCCGCCTCCCGATTAAACTAAACTAAAATAAAACACAAAAAGAAAGACAGCAAACTCTCTCTCTCTATCTCCTTATTTCTCTTACTCTCTCCCCCTAAGAGCTCACGATGTATTGCAATAACCACAATCAGATGTTATCAATAAAATTTACAATACAGTAGTTTTTAACACTCGTACCAAACGCATAAAATTTCACCTTTCTACTTCAAGTCAAAATTATCTTCAGGGCTTTTCACGTTACCGTGACACGTTAATCTCTTCTCCCAACGGTATGTATATATATATATTATTTTCGATTACAAGTATAACCTTTGATAAAGCAGTGATTCAATTCTTCCTCTTCCTCTTCTTCTTCTTCTTCTTCTTCTTTGACTTGCTGTTTAATATAATTCTTTATCCAAATATTTCACCTGATACCTGAGAGGTTTTCTCCGAAAATTATTGAGCATATTCGATCGAGAGTTTTTTCTTCTTCTAGGCCCGTGAACATGATCTTTTGATTGGTTGATTTTAACGACATGCCAACACGTGTAGAGTTATTTTAAGTGTATTAATTGTATTTTCGTATTTAAATTTTTTGTGTCGTTGTTTTTTAAGAGTGTTTTCTTTTTGTTTGTTTTTTGTACACGAGCTTAGCGATTACGAATAATTTTCAAACAGATCTATTTGGCCTATCGATAGGACTATCTGTGTGTGTGTGTGTGTGTGAACTTATTTTTGGACAGCTTCACATTAATGACTTTGGTTACGTATATTCAATGCTGTAGACTGACTGATTGATTGACTTTAACAGCATATCAACCCGTCTAGGATTATTTGAGGCCTAGAGGTTAGGAAATTGCGTTATTTTCACATTGAAATTTACATTTTTTGCCGTTGTTTCTTCGAGATTTTTTTGCACACGTGCCTGTTGAATACAAATAATTTTCGAACAGATCTATTCGACCCATTTATGGCATTCTAACAGGTATTCCCTCCCCAAGTTGGAATGTGTACCTGGAAGTAATTGCAATAAAGCGGAAACTCCATACTTCCCAGAACTTCTAAACTATAGCCACATCATCAGATGCAGGACACTCCTACAAGAGAGTCTCACACCTCTACAGGGAATACAGTAAGTGTGTTCTAAGCCCTGGCAACGGTGACGTGATAATAAGATGAAAGTCCCGGAGACATGTTGTCATTCAGACTTCGGTGAAAAACCACCTGTTGAATTTTAATTCATGTGGGGTTAAAAAAAACACGTGAAAATTTGGAAATATCCGTTTATATGTAATTATTTTAGTTTTTATATATTTCAAATTGTATATAGAATGCTGTAACCTGATATTTAAAAGTTTAGATAAAAGTTCACGGAGAAAAAAAATAATGAAATTAGAATGATTTTTGGATAAATCGGATATTTTCAGGAAGAATTTGTTTTTTCTAACTATAAGTATACAGTGGTATCTTGACTTACGGATTTAATTTGTTCTGCTCGTAACTCAATTTCGTTCGTATGTCAAATCAATTTTTTCATTGAAATATACGCAAATGTCATTAATTCGACACACACACCAAAAACAAAACACCCTCGTTTTTTGTTACGTTTTTTATACGGAAAATAGCACTGTATTGTAGAAAAACATAATAGCATGCAATATAAGGAATCATGTGCTGTTATATGTTTCAGTATTTATTTTTTTGACAAATAATATTTTTCATTGGCATAATAAATTTGGAAACTTAAATATTGGTAGTGAACTTATGTGTATGCGCATTTGAAACTTGCTAGTACCTCAAATTTCAGTCAAATTTATAACACCAAACCGATATTTCCCTACAAACTATCCTCTTGAAAATCCTTGGTTTACGAGTTTCGTAAGTAGATTTCCCCGTATATCAAATCAATTTTTCCATTGAAATAAACTGAAATACTATTAATCCGATTCGGCTACACCCAAAAAACACCTAAATTTTTTGTTACATTTTTAAATAAAAAACACTATTTCTTTGAATTTTTGAGATTAGGCTTGATAATTAGTATTATTTGGATTATTGGAACTATTGTTATAATCTTTATTGTTATCTGTATAACGTTTAGAGAAGACTCTCGAGTCCGACCAGAAATACCTGAAGAAGGCCAGAAACATTGTACAGATAAGAATAAAGAATAAATAGTACGAATAATCCAAATAATACTAAAAAAAAACACGCTGTATTGTATAAAAACATAATAAAATAGAATGTAAGGAATTATGTGCTGTAATATGTTTCAAGTTTTTTTTATAAATAATATTTTTTTTAGCGTAATACATTTGGAAACTTAAATTTTTGTAGTGAACTTATGTTCCTAACCGTATCTAGTCCCTCAAATTTTAACTCTCAACACAAAACAAAACAAAAAAAACAGTGGCAGCTAATAGAACAGACTGGGGTCTTTAACCTTGATTAGGCGACTGATTTAGAGGAAGGAAAACTCTAAATTCAAACCTGTTGAACTCCGCTTAAGAAATTGACCTCTTGTCACATCTTACTCGTGAGGAAGGGTTGGTGAATATGTATATACTCGAGTAATGAAAGATTGCGTATAATAAACGACTTCTCACTTTTCGCTATGCTAATCTACAAAAATATTTCTCCAATATCCAATGACATAAAGAGAAAACATTAAAACATTCATTTATACTTTCAAAACTACTGTAATACATAAAACAAATCCGAGCAATACCGTAAATAAACAATGCAGGGTGCCGTTACAGTATGTGGCCTACCTTTTTGATTCTGTTAAAGTATGTGGCCTACCCAGTTTGAATGTGTCTTACTTCAGTAAGAGTATATTTATAGATATAAGTAGTAGGCAATTTATTGAAACTAATTATTTTTCCCATATATTCAATTTCAAAAATGCAATTCAGTCATATGCTGTATATAAGTAATTAAGAATAATTAAAAAAAAAGAATTCATACATAATTTACATGAATCAGAGATCTATTTCATTCTAAAATATTCTAACATTCTGAAATAGGGTTAGGGTTAGCAATTATTATTATAACCTTATAATATGCTTTTCATTGCAGGCCACATACCATAAGAGAGACATGATTTCGTAGACCACATACTATAATGATACCCAATGCAGTTTAGTCTAGCCCAAAGTGTTTCTGTATAACCTAACTAATACCTAAACAGAGGATTAAAGAAGTTTCTTTTGTGTGTAACTTTGTTTATTTATAATATCTATATATATTAGATGCACAGGTGTTATAGATATATAGTTGGAGGCACTCGTATGTCAAGGTACCACTGTACTCGAAACTAAGTCAGAAATCAGGATCATTGTTTTCGTGCCATCAGTAAAACCTCGATTTTTCTAAAAATTTATGTCGTATAAAAATTATGTGCGTTAAAATAAATGGTAATTCCACGAGGAATGATCAAGAAGAATGCTGATATATACATTAATAGTCTCAGAGAATCCATCTTTGTCTGAGATACAAAAGATCGTATGCCGACTGCATCATCAACATTACTACTACTACAACGACTACTACGGCTACTACTACTATCTATCTATCTATATAGCTATCTATATACAATTATTATCATTTGATTCCATGATAGTTCTTCAGACCCACCTTAATTGGTGGTTCACTGGATAGTCTGTGACAACAAATCTCGTCAGGTCTCCAGGACACTTCTGGGTATTCTAGCCAATCTTAACAATGCAGTTGTTTGGATGGTCTCGATTGTTCCTCTTAATTGGGGATCGTTCCAAGGGCAGTAATTACAATTGGCATCATGTTCCAGAGTTTGTTTTTTTATGTTGTTTTTTGTTGTGTTTTTTTTTTTTTGTTTTTTTTTGGGGGGGGGTTCAGTTCTCTGGCAAGTTCCAAATATTTGTCTATCTTTTCGATTTCTTTGATTTTCACTTCGTCTTCCGCCGGAACAGCAAAATCCATGAGATGATAAGTTCTCTTCTCCTTGTTAATTAACACTATATTGTTTTCCTAGCCAGGATTAGGTGATCCATCTGTATCTCAAAGTCTACGAGAATTTTATGCGTCTCATTCTCTAGGAGTAATTTCGGTTTATGCATATACCATTTACTAGCATAGTGATTATTATTATTATTATTATTATTATTATTATTATTATTATTAATGTGCGTTTTCGTTTGTTGTGTGTCGATGTTAGCAAAATAATCTAGGGGGAGTCTCAGTGGCGTAGTGGTTAATGTGCTGGACTGTGACATCGTAGTAAGCGAGTTCGAACTCCAGTCGCGCTATTATTTAAATAACCCATGATGGTTAATATACCATTAAAATAAAGAAACTAAACCGAACCAAAATATTGTACATGTTATTATTTGTTATGTATCTTCGTATTAATATATTGTGGTTACCGAGCTAGAGTATGAAAAATTGAATTTAGTCTTCGATATTTGGGTAAGATTTCAAATTCCAATACATGGATAAATTCGCAAATTTTCAATATATTGGAAAAATAATTTCAAGTGCCAATATATGGGGAAAATACCGAATTTCGATATATTGGGAAACATTTTTGAGGGTGAGTTTGACAACTTTCAAGTTCGGATATTGTTTGAAATGATAAGACAGAAGACAAGAAAATTATTTAACAAATTTATGGTCGACAGGTCAGGGTTGCTAAAAAAAAATATGCTTCTTTAGCGATCCACTCCCGCCTTGGATCAGATAACTATGGAGTAACCTTCTAGAAACAGGTAACAGTCGTTTCTGTTGTATATGTTATAATAACACAGCTGAAAGGGGAGGGTAGCCTATACTCCAACTTCCGTAACGAGATTATAAGTTTTGTCTCTTCCCGGCCTCGTGTTTTCAGTATTTACATGCCGTCAGGGACTTCCTCGACCCAACCAGCCGGTCCCCGGTAAGTCACCAGTCCATTCCAAGAGAAGATAGAATTGAAAAAGAATGTTTAACAAATTTGTTGTAATTTACGTGGAAACTTATCTGAGAGTCCGGTTAACAAAGTTCTTTTAATGATGGTAGATGTGTCTTTGTGTTTCCTTTGAAATTTAGTTGTATATTTTGTGGTTTCGTTTAATTTCAGTTGATTTTCTTTGAAAGTTGGGGTTTGTTTTTTTTTTCATTTTCGATGTTGTAATTCGTTTCAGTTTTCTTTGAAGTTTGGTTTGGTTGTATTTTCTTGAATTTTGATTTAGATGTTTTTTTCTGTTGCTTTTCTGTTGTTTTCGTTGTAATTTCCCGGGTGTCTCCCTATTTCTTTATTTTTGTTTAACGGTTAAAGAGTGCCAATCTTTTGGCGAACTTTTTTTTCTGCTGTACAGGCTGTTCTCCGCTCGCGCACTAAAGTTTTCGAATTGCTATGTAGAAGGGGATGGCTAGCCATGACGTGGATTTGCGTTAAAACTTTGTTAATTTGCCACGTCATGGTCAGTCATCTTTGTTTTGCTTTTTACAAGAGAAGATAATCATTGTTACTAAGTTCGGTTCTTACTGTGTGATGAATGCTCCAGGTCGGGCCTATGTTACGGTCTCCTGTCCCCCACCAGAATCTATGATACAGCCCCCACCACCGAATCTATTATATGGGGTCTGCATTCTAAACATGTCAATTTCCATGAAGTAGTATTGATAGAAAATATAGGAAACCCAGTAGAGCATCCGCGTAGGAATCGCAAGGTTCCAGCTTATATACTGGTCTCCATCAACTCAGCGCATGAGTAGCACAGCTGGGTAACTTGTAAGGTGGTGAGAGAGCTGATGTTTGATGTGGTACTCCACTTCAGCAAAACTGATCTCTTTGGTCGAGCGCAAGTGAAAATTGGATCGACTCCTCGATGTACCACTGATACCGACGATAGGAAATCCATTAAGAAGAAAAATAACTGTCATTTTATACTTTATTTCCTATTTTAACAAAATAATTAAATTAGGAAAATTCGACTTTCCTTACTTTTTTTATGAAACCCACCCATCCAGGGCCCTCAAGAAGACTTGCTCCCCGGTCTGAGGGATTCCGGGGTAGTACGCATTGGCCTTGCCCCGGTCTCGTGCAAAACTAAGCTTAATATATTATCTATTTATATTGATATCGTGTCAATTTGCTGTGAGAGTGAAGGCACGTGTGTAATATTCATTTTTATTTTGTGATTTTTTTTCTTTTAAGATTTGAAGTAAAGGGATTAGAAAATTTTTGTTCGACTGTCAATTTACACATTTTTCACGCACCCGTAGACATTCACAGTAGCGTCGCATCGTGTTGGGTGGGTGCAATTTAGACTAACTGAAATTTTGAATCTCGTAGTCGAGTTCAAATTCATTTTTGGTTAGATTTTTTATTTTTCTCTCATTCTCTACTGTTGGCAATTTTTAAACCAGTAAAAATCTGTTTGTGCTCACTAAAGAGAAGTGGGCATCTACAAGGAACTGTGAAACTGCCACGAGGGTAGCGTAACCGTTTCGTAACAAAATATTGTTTAACATTGTAGCAGAGGAGTCAGCTCTGGCTGAGCTTTCCCATTGTTCTAGTTCCCAACAATGATCACCAAAAAATAGAGGGGTGAAATTGATAGAATGTGATTCTTGAAATGAAGGAGGAGAATTTTTTAACTTAACAATTACTGCTAATTAAAACGATGAAAAATTTTTTTAAATAATTCAATCCCAAAAGTAAGGAATATTTTAGTATTTATTTTAGTCATTAATCTAAACAGGAAAAAAGCCTTAGGGAAACAATCATTGTTTCCTAAGGCTTTTTCATGATTCGCTCAGCTTTAGTAATAATAGATATTTTATCACTATTTGAGAAGGGGATATGATTAATTCAAATCATTTATGCATCTTTTTCTGGTGCTTCATTCCCAACGTCCTTTAATTGTAAGTAAGTGCATTATATTTTTTTCAAAACTTTCTTTTAGTTATCAACATTAGTTAAATATATAGGCCATGCAATTTTAATCAAATTTCTATAACAAGCAAACGTGGAATCCACACTTCAATATATATATATATATATATATATATATATATATATATATATATATATATATATACCACTAATATCTACATGATAAATAGATACATCACCCAGTGGTCACCCACATCTAACTTGCAACGGACAACTCCCAAACCTAATTAAAAACTCATTAACCAGGTGTCCTCGCCACGAAGACATATATTCAGCTTTCAAAAATTTAACATGTTTGGAAGTGCCATCGTATATATATATAAAAACAATCCAAAAGAATTTAACTAGAAGAATGTTATCACTCAACAGATGGCCATGCCACTTCACAAGCCTATTTTCCGTCCTTACTTGAAAAAATAAATTTTTTACTATTATTTGAGTTTATTCGGACTATTGTCCTCATCTTTATTGTTGTCTGTGCAACGTTTCAGCCGATGTGCTTCTTCTTGTCGGATTCGTGAGACTTCTTGAACTCGGGAACCTTCTTGTCGTAATTGGGAGCCATCACGGAACTTTGAACCCAACCCTTTATTCAAGGGGTATTTGTTCTCATTTCGCTAACCATAGTTGGAGTACAGGTTTTAAGTTGTTTTCATTACTATTGACCAGGATTGAACCCGCAGCCTAGAGATAACTGTCACTTAGAACTGCCCTAACTCAACGCCTTTATCTGCTATGCTACGTGTCCAATTGGACACATAGCATAGTGGATAAAGGCGCTGTCCAACAAGAAATACCTGAAGAAGACCGGAGGGCACATCGACCGAAATGTTGTACAGATAACAATAAAGATGAGGACAATAATCCGAATAGTACTAATTATCAAGCCTCATCTCAAAAATTCAGAGATATTGAAGCCGAAACTAGTTGAAAATAATTCAAAAAAGAAATAACATAAAATAAATGTTCCTGTTTAGTATTATCCCTTTTTGTTCATCTTATATATTTACCAGCCACGGCACACGAATATAAAGTCAATTTCTTAAGCGGAAGTTTAACAGCTTGGAATTCAGTTTTCCTTCTCCTATATCGATTGCCTAACCAAGGATAAAAAGCCTAATGTGCCCTACTATTTACCCATAGTTTGGGGGAATATTTGGATTCATACCTTTCTTAAGGGTTTTACCGTTATGTGAAATGCAAACACCCTCGTCAAGAATTGGAACTCATCTTGCCGTGTCTATTTCCTGGGGTGGTAACCATTATACTACGCGCCCCCTTATCATCCATTTATCTCATCTCATCTTATATATATATATATATATATATATATATATATATATATAAACTGCGAGTTTTGTATCTTTATACAGTTTGATGTAGTATATTAATTGAATAGACAATTTTTGGGGAACATCTTTGGGGAGAGGGTACATTACCTTCTTACGGTAGCTACGGTATTGTTTTTCTTCTAGGGTTATTGCATCAGGTCTAAATTTAAAACAAAAAAAAATGTATCCGAAGTTGGCCTTGTCTAAAGCTGTAGAATACGCTGACTACACCTCTGAATACCTCCTGATGGGGCCACCTGTTGGTTATTGGTAGCGGTCTGTAATGTTTAAGTGACTGAGCAGACTTGCAAAACTCCACTTTGGTCCATACGATGACTACACCGACGAAAGAAAGTTGATATGCCGTAAAACAAAACAACGAACCAACTTTTTTATCATATGGTGGCTAGAAAGCGGTGACTGAGGGTCAAGCACCAGTTTATTGATTCTACTAATTTTTTAATACACATGAAGTGTAATGAAAATTATTTTCACCAGTTTATAAAACCCAATCCATATTTAGCTACAAACTATTCGCTTAAGAATCCTTGACTGATGAGTTTAATTCATTCCACTCGTGACTCAGTTTCCTTGTGTATCAAATCAATTTTCCCCAATGAAATAAACTGAAATGCCAATACATTCAGAATCCCACCAAGAAAAAAAACCTAATTTTTGTTAATTTTTTTTCTTTGATAAGAAAAAAATATCACTGCATTGTATAAAAATATAAAATAGAATGTAATGAATTATGTGCCGTAATATACAATTTAATGTTTATTTTTTCTATAAAAAATCATTGGCGTATTAAGTTTAGAAACTTAAATGTTTTTAATAAACTTATTAAGACAAGTGTATCTGAAGCTTGCTCATTACCTCAAATTCTAGTTCGCAACACAAAGCAAAAAATTCGACCAGGTGACTCGTATTTCGAAACACTCGTAAGTCAAATTTCACCAACATCATACAAATAACAATATTTGGTATTAAATAACCCACAAGTGTTGATATACCATTAAACAAAATAACCAACTAACCATCAAATTATCTGATGAAGCCCATACGGGGTGAAACGTTACAACTCTTTAAACACTTCAACAAATTGGTTTTCACGTCTCATTTTTTTTCATAAAGACCATAGACAAGAAATGTGCTTTTAATTTATATTATTATTTTGTTTTTACATAAGCGCTCTTTCTTCCCTGCAGTAATCATAAGTCAGTTGTGTATGTTTATGAATATGATGGAGTGCTTTCGGCAATTCATTTTGACATTTTCATGATCCAACACAATAATTGTTGCAGGCAAAACCTGTCATTATAAATATTACTAGCATAGTTCCCATCATAAATGACAGAAGTATTTACGTATGGAACGGCACTTAATTCCTCTCACCCTCTCTCTTTCTTACTCTCTTGATTCCCTTCTTACGACAATCTTCTCTGCGCTCTGTCGACAGGGCTGAGAATATGCCGACTTTATAGTGGTGATAAGACCCTACCACCAATAAACGGTGTGCTGGTTTGGTCTGGCTTCTTTGTTTAATGGCATATAAACCTTCGTGAGTTATTCAATGCCAAAGCCATCTTTATAGAAGAAAGTTAGACTTGAGTAGAACTGGTGAGATGAGGTGGTTCATACCATTCCAAAAAGGCATTAATCCAAGTAAGTAAAGTTGTCGGGGTGTCCAAAAGTCAGTATCAGCCAGACAACGAAGGAGTCTATCCCCTTTTTACTAGCGCTTTTATTTTGTTTTGGCGTCTGAGGCGAGCGACACGCTTGCCATCAGCTCCTCACTTTACTGCACAGATCCCTGTGCTACTCATGCACCGAGTTGGCGAGGGCCGGTATTGAACCCGGAACCTTGTGGTTCCTAGTCGAATGCTCTACCGTCTGAGCTAAACCGGCCTTTAGTGTGACTTGAGTTTGGACTCACTTATTATCTTCTTGTAGTCTAGCACTTTATCTACTATGCCACAAGAATTGAACTCTCTACACTCGTTAACGGCCTCAGTAACTTGTATTAATTTTTAACAAGCAATCTAATATGGTTATCACTTTATATATATATATATATATATATATATATATATATATATATATATGTATTTGAAATACGGATTTTCTTTCTGTTCTTAAATTGAAAAGAGGTACCATGGAATTTCCATAAAACATTCTTTCAAAGCAAACCCATTAGGAGACAACGTGTACATCAACTTTGTTGTCGTTATTATCCTCTAAGAGTCTAAGATGTCTGCTTTATAGTTTGCATTGTTGCCTCTCCTTTGATATTGATCTGAAGCGAATTAGAACACATTTAAATTAGCCAAACAATAAAACCATTAAGTTTGATTTCACAAGGTTCGTGTTTCTCACATGGAGCGTGAGATGTTCAGCAAATTAGACAACCAGTTGTCATTGAGTGCCTTTATTACTGAAAACTTCATAATGCTGTCTGGGTTGGTTTCATTATGTTTCTGTAAATATAAACTCACCATAAAAGAGACAAATGCTAACGTATGTTATTGCTCTCTCTCTCTCTCTCTCTCTCTCTCTCTCTCTCTCTCTCTCTCTCTCTCTCTCTCTCTCTCTCTCTCTCAATACCACAATAACATTATACCTGAAGAGTCTGTGAAATTTAGCTTAATTAGCGCGAAGAGTTCGATATTTTGCTACCTGACTGATGGAAAGTCAACAGATCTGGTTGTGGCAACATTCACTCAGGTTGAGCCGGTTTCATCCATTCAAAGATGTAGTGTGATTTTCCTGGCCATATTGCCTTGTGTCAAACTCTCAACACTTTTTATCATATATGTGCTAGAAGACAGTGGCTGGGGATCTTAGTGTCCTGAATATGACGTTAAACTGGTGAAGTTCCAATTTTGGAGTTCTGGTGAATGTGAAGTATCCCTTCATTGCCAATACTCCCATGTCCACTCTGACCCGGATTAAAGTCCCATTGATGGGTCAAATATATATGTTAGAAGTTATTCGTATTTGATCGGACCCGGTGCAACAAAAAAAAATTAAGAAAAACTACACACAAATATAAATATATACAGAAAATGAATGCGACTCCTTAAACACTAGACATAAAATAACCCTTGACTGGTTGACATACCATAAAAATCAATCAGGCCGTTAACGAGTGTTGAGAGTTTATTTCTCTTGTAAATCTGTATTAGTATGTATTTACTCAACCCGTTCATCACGGGTAGGATGTGACGCGAGGTCGCAAGTATAGAGTATTCACCGATGATCGAACTCTCCATTCAGTAGTAATGGATCTGTGAGACTAGCTTACTAATCATTGAACCCATGATGTGACGCCCTCTTATACCCAACCCGTTTGATATGGGTAAGGATGTGACACAAGTTTGTAAGTATGGGCTGTTCAGCTATGATCAAATTCACTATTCAGTAGTAATGTATCTGTGAGACTAGTTTACTAACCACGATGTCACGCCCTATTATAGCAAACCTGTTCGCCACGGGTAGGATATGATACAAGATCGCAAGTATGAGATAACCAGCGAGGTTCGAACTTTCTATTCAGTAGTAATGGATCGAGCAAGACGACCTTGCTAATCATTACACCACGATGTCGCGGCCTCTTATACTCAATCCGTTCGCCAGGGATAGGATGTGACATAAGGTCGCAAGTATGGGACATCCAGGATCTCCAGTATGCCCAGCAAGAATAGAACTAACTATTCAGTAATAATGGAAGTGTGAGACAAGCTTGCTAACCATTAGCCCACGATGCGACGCCCTCTTATACACACCCCATTCGCCACGGGTATGATATGACACAAGGTCGCAAGTATATGACATCCAACGAGGTTCGAACTTGCTATTCAGTAATAATGGTATTTACCTTGACCTCCCACCAGGTCAGAATGCCACACAAGGTATTTTTAAGTGGGAAACCACGCACATACCAAAGCTCATGGCTAGTCAAAAAATGCGTCGATTCCATCGGACCACGCTGTTAATTTGTCCAGCAGCCGTATAAGTAAACCCATAACACGCTATCACTATAATAAACTTTCAAACTATGTAAATAAAAAAACACAAGAAAACTAAAAAAGATCACAAAAAAACAACTGAGGTAGTCACTACTAGAATAGACTCAGTCCTAATTGGTGATCATCCTCCACACATTACTATAACAATCAACATTACGTTTTTTGTTTTGTGTGACATTGTTTATATTGTTTAATGTATGAAAATAAATCATTGTCTTCTTCTGGGCCGGCTAAGAACAGTGATTCAGTAGTAATGGATCGACTAACTTACTCACCATTACACCACGCTATGGCGCCTTTAGCACTGTGCTAGTATAGACTTAGCTTAGTAAATAATTACATTTAAATGAATTGATAATGAAAATGCACTTAGTTACTTCGTTACGGAGTAAGTTAATCTTTCTGTTAGCTAAAATGAGTTCAATCCTTGACCGAGTGTTGCATCCATAAAATTAAAATATAATTAGTTGCCTCGACATTGAGCAATGATAGACGAAGTAATCTAATCATAATAACATAAACGAATTATATCCTCACTTAATGCCCTACAAATTGCTAACATTGGTAAATTAGAAGAATTAAAATAGAATTGGTTAGTTCAACGCAGTACCCTTTCATGGCCATAACTCCCAGGTCCACTGTGACTCGGAGTAGTAATACCTGTTACGGTACCATCTATGGGTCAAATATATATGTTTGCAAGTAAATGTGAATTATGTCTACCAGTTTATCGATACACATGAAGTTAATATTAAATCTAAAAAAAATCATTTCTACTAACCTATTGATACATATGAATATAATGAAAATTATCTATACCAATATATACTGCGACATTCTAATAATTTCTAATAATTTAACATTCTAATAATTTCGAACTCTACTGGCGCTATTACGTTCAATTACTGAGTAATACCCTTGGAAAAGGTATGAAACCCTCATAAATAGTATTATTAGCTTAGTCGATAAAGAACCCACCACGGGAGAACAAGGTTCCGGGTTTGATACCAGCTCTCGCCAAATTAGCACATGAGTAGCACAGCTTAGATCTGTACAGTAAAGTAGAGAACTGGTGGTAGATGTAATGCTCACCTCAGATGCAAAAAAAATCTCACTTCTCTAGTGATAGTGAAAAGGATATAGACTCTCTTGCTGTCCGGCTGATACCAACAATAGGCAACTCCACCGACTTTACTTTTCTTTCTTTTTTTACTGTTTTTCTACAAGTGTACATTTGGCATTAAATAATCCACTGTCCAGGTTAGGCATATACATAAAGTTTTAATGGCATATCAACCTTTTTTTTATTGGTTATCAAATGCCAAAGCTATTCAAGTACAAGAGCACTAGTGGCACTATTTAACCCATAGCTGAGGCAAGGTAAGCTTTGGCGTTTTAATCGCATATCTGGATTAATGAACGAACGAACGAACGAATCGATCTATCAAACATTGTTTATTAAACGAGTATATACATGTTTACCACCCCACCCACCCCGCACGTGTTAGGTTGTGACATAAGGAGTTTAACAGATTTGAATTCGGTTTTCCTTCTCCTAGTCTGGTTGTCTAACCAAGGTTAGAGAACCCAGTGTGCCCTTCTATTTACCCAGAGCTGGAGAGAGAATAGTTGGATGCATATCTTTCCGAAGAGTATTAGCGCTCTGTGAAATACAAACAGCCTTGTCCAGAATTTGAACTCGTCTCGCCATTAGCAATTACACAACCTGTCTCCATACACGGACCAGTCTAGGGACCTCATAAAGGAGGTCTGAAGCTTTTATTTGCTAACAGTTGGCCTATTCGAAATACTGTACTTGAATCTTCTTTTTCAATACAATACTCTCTTAAGGTGCCTATTGATAATAAATGTCAGACTGTAACCAATTTAATAAACCAGCTATTCATCTTTATTGTTGCATCCCAACGTTTTCGGCTTATGTACCCCCAGGCTATCTTCAGGTATTTCTTGTCGAACTCTGGGGTCTTCAAGTTGTAATTAGGAGCGTTCATGGAACTTCGAACCGAACCCTTTATTCAATCCACCGGGTTAGACTGTTCCTGACCAGATACAAGTGTTAAGCTATGTTAAGTATTCTATATTATTATTGCATGTGGTCATGATTGAGCCTGTAACAGATGACTGTCAGAACTGTATTAACTCAACCCCAATATCCATTGTGCCCTTATGGAAGCGCGTGGTGTAATGATTATAGTAGTAGGAAATGGACTCGTTGACCTGAGGTCAAATTCGAGACTATATGGATAAATAGCAGGGCAGAATGGGCTCTTTAACATAGGCTAGGTAACCAGTTTAGGAGAAGGGAAACTCTGAATTCAAACCTGTTGAACTTCGCTTAAAAAAATTAACCTTATTGGTATATATATATATATATATATATATATATATATATATATATATATATATGTTGCGCCATGTGGACAATCCAGTGGGAATTTTTGGAACTTATAAACTTAATGTTCTTTTTACATAGGATATGTATCTTTACTTATATATGATTTTTACCTTGAATCTTATTGTGATTTTAAAAATCTAATCTAGCCTTTTTAAGTATTGGTTCCCATATTGTATCCATCTCTATACTTGGTCTACTTAAGGGGTTACTATAGCCTAACATATGCATATAGATTTTTCTTGTTTATCTTGAAGGAAACATTAAGGAATAATTCTCTTTCGAAATGTATTCTTTTTTTGGGGGGAGGGGGCTTTTTTCCCACATATTTTTATTACTTTCTTTTCTCTCCCTTTCCCCCTTGTCATTTTTTAAGTACATTCTGCGTCAATTTTCTTTTTAAATCTGGTTTCTATAAATTAGATTTATTTTGCCTTCTACCTATTCATTCTTTTCCTCTTCACTATTCGTCTTTCCCCTGTTTTCCCCTTACACCATTTTTCTACTGATTTTAAGTGATTTCAATTAAGGGCCCAATTGAAGAAAATCTACCCTAAATGCTTATTTCATAAACCCTCCTCTAAAAGCTTCATTGAAAAAGTTATCATTTAGGATATCACATTTAGAAATCTACCCTGGGATAAACAATGAAATAAACTTAATAGGAACATTTGGACAGAGAGATGTGTGTTGTTTTATTTGTCTTCTTCTTTCCTTTTTTTTTTCATCAATTTAAAAAAAAAATTGGAATCACTAAAAGTGAGAACACGTTTTGCTTCTTATTCAAAGAATTCAAAAACTCAGGATGTTGCGAAAATTGGAAACTGTTTGATAATGTTTTTTGCCTTGCCTTTTTATTCATTCATTTTCATTCTTCTTTTTTTTTTAAGATATTGATTCAATATTACAATTTATCTCTGACAAAAAAAGCTACTTAAAAACCGGTTAACAAATAATACATATATAAAATCAGTTTAAGAACACACACACACAAATATATGTATATGTATATATGTATATATATATGTTATATATATAAAATCAATTTAAGAAAATGGAGGCAAAGATGCATTCACCATCTTTCTTCTTGTGTACAGATGGCTTACACTCACTTAGAAAACAAATTACATAGTTCTTGCTATCCGAATCTATTATTTCGTATCCTCGTAAGTAGAAATATAATTCCCCCCTACCGCCATTTTATTCTCGGAGGCTTAACAATTTAATGTCAGACACTATTTCCTATTTCAATCATTTCTTCTAGTATTTTTTATATTATTTTCTAATCTTTTTCTGAAAGAAAATTATTCTTATTTTAACAAACTTTTTTTTTTCGTTCGTTCATTCATTTAAGTGTTACCACTTTTCTTTCATAACTTCTCCTCCATTCCTTTGTCTTGGTAAAAAGATTTTTAATTCCCCATGCAAATTTATGCAAATTTACACGTCTGGTCTTAAAGAACAAACGCTCTCTGGGAAATGCCACAATGAAAATAACCAATTCTTTCTTTTCTTTTTCACTCTCTGTTTCTCTCTGCTAAATCATGCAAACGCATTATCTTCAATTCTTCAGACATGATCTCATTAGTGACTCCATCTCATCTTCTATGCAGACCATCATTGAAAAATAAATTCCACCCAGTCAATGAATTAAAAAATAGATGTTTATATAAACAAAGCCAAAATCAAACCAGGGTTGATATGACAGAAGACTTGATTTAATTTTCACCGTTCATCAGCAGAAAAAATTATTCATTCGTTAATCAGGCGTCTTCTAATTACTTCTTGGGGATGTCCTTGCTTGATTCTTTGCAACGTTGAATTTGGCGATTCCTCTTCTTGTTTCTCTTGGGAGAAGCGGGGGCGGGGGCGGAGGAGACTGCTATAATTGTTGTACTTGTAAAATTCAAGAAATATTCTGCTGGGTGGTTTGAAAGTCTTATCACCCCTACAAATTGTTTTAACTTGCATTATTTTTGCTTCAATGATGAGTTAGCTCAGTCGGTAGAGCGTTCGGCTAGAAACCACAAGGTTCCTAGTTCGATACCGGTCCTCGCCAACTCAGCGTATGAGTAGCACAGGGATCTGTGCGGTAAAGTAAGGTGCTGATGGTAGGTGTGGCGCTCCACCTCAGACGCCAAAACAATCTCCTTGGTCTAGCGCTATTGAAAAGGGGATAGACTCCCTCGCTGACTGACTGATATCGACTTTAGGCCGCCCCGATGACTTTACTTTATATATATATATATAGGTAATCTGAACATTAGCTAAATAAATGAGAGTAACCTCCTCTTGTTTCTTTCACTTTGTGGAAGCCGTCTGTTTTGGTTGGCCATTTTCATTTCACCGTAAATCTACACTGAAAATACGAATATTTTTCGAATCAATACAACTGAATGTTTTAACACGAAAATATCATAAAATGTGTTCTTAATTGTGCTTGTGCATCATTTGAAATGAACTTATTTGTTATTAAGAACACATTTTATGATATTTTCGTGTAAAACATGCAGTTGTATTGATTACGGTTAAATGAAAACAGACGGCTTCCTCAAAATGAAAGAAACAAAGGGAGGTTACTCTAATTTGTAGCTAATGTTCAGATTACCTATATACATGTGTGTGTGTGGTTTCCTTGACAGGATTCAACCAAAATTGAGAACTCAATTGTACATATTAAGATGTGGGTATATATATTTTACAGGTACGAAGTATTATAAATAAATGAATAAGTGGAGACCATAGTTTAGATATATATTTATTGCGACATTTTTTGCCTCTTTCAGTCTGACATTTTTTGCCTCTTTCAGTCTTCATATATATATATATATATATATATATATATATATATATATATTATATATAATTTACCAACCCCTACACACGAGTAGGATGTGACCCAATGTCAATTTCTAAAGTGGAGTTTACAGATTTGAATACACAGTTTTCCTTTATCTAGTCTGGTTACCTAACCAAGTTTAAAGACCACATTCCGCTCTACTATTTACCCATACTGATGATAAGTGTGACTCTCCGTATCTGAAAAAAAAAAATCTCCCTGGTCTAGCGCTAATAAAAATGGGATAGACTCCCGTGCTGTTGAGCTGAGACTGCTAATAGGGCACTCTACTGACTTTATTTTTCTATGTAATTATTTTACCACTAAATAAGATCTTTAAAAATTAAAGATTTTATTGTATTATGAAATGATTTTACCTCTAAAAAGTGTAAGGGTGAAAAGACTTCTAGATCAACCTATGTATTAAAAAATGCTGAAATTTTCAATCGATTTATCGTACTCGTGCACATTCTTAATTTTGTTCTTTCTTAACTGTCTGTATATAATTCTTCCAGTTTATTCTTTTCTTCCACACTTCCATTTCATTCATGAAGTCTGAGCAGTAAAGCAGCATCGTGACTCTCCATATCTGAAAAAAACAAAACAATCTCCCTGGTCTATCGCTAGTAAAAATGGGATAGACTCCCTTGTTGTTGAGCAGAGACTGATAGTCCACTCTACTGACTTACTTTACTTTACTTTATATGTAATTATTTTACCACTTAATAAGATCTTTAAATTTCTTTTTTTTTAGATTTTCTTGTATTATGAAATAATTTTACCATTAAAAAGTGTAAGGATGACAAGACTTTTGGACCAACCTATATATTAAAAAATGCTGAAATTTTCAATCGATTTATCGTCCTCGTGCACATTCTTAATTTGGTTCTTTCTTAACTGCCTGTATATAATTCTTCCAATTTATTCTTTTCTTCCACACTTCCATTTCATTCATGATTTTCATATATATATATACATACATATATATATATATATATATATATGGGCCGGTTTAGCTCGGTCGGTAGAGTGTTCGACTAGGAACCAAAAGGTTTCTAGTTAGATACCGCCCTCGCTAACTCAGCGTATGAGTAGCATGGGGATCTGTGCGGTAAAGTAAGGAGCTGATGGTAAGTGTGGCCCTCCACCTCAGACATAAAAACAATATCCATGGTCTAGCGCTAGTGAAAAGGGGATAGACTCCCTCGCTGTATGGCTGATACCAACTTATATATATATATATATGTGTGTGTGTGTGTGTGTGTGTGTGTGTGTGTGAAGAGAAATGGAAGTGAATCCGACGGTATGTAGTATAGTGAGAAATTTGAAAAAAAAACAGTTTTAAATAAAAATGAGTGGTAAGTTTATTAGCCGACGCTGCAGTGTTTCGATCTGTTAAGTAGATCTTCTTCAGGGCTTTTGTTGATTATAGGAAGAGTAATATATATATATATATATATATATATATATATATATATATAAGTTGAAAAATATTACGATGGAAAATGGCTTCCACAAACAACTTGCAGAAGTGATTCCGAGTAATGTTTGAAATATCCGGCGAGACACGGGAAACATTAAGCAACTTAACAGACAAGTGAACAGGGTGATTAGTTCGTCAATTTTATGCCCGAACTTTTAGGTTGCACCTTCCTATATAAGTGTGTGCGTAATAGGAAAACGGGGGGGGTCTGCGCACGTGGCCGTGAAATCGAAATCTAGACAGGTACCTAATTGGGTGTGTATGTGTGTAAAAAGATACAAGCGGAGAAAATCATGTCCACCACCATCAACTCTTTCCCCCACACACACACACACACTCACACACATACGAACACTTTACACTTGGCTCTCCCGTCCATTTGCATCACACATCCCCATGCCCCAATCACCCTTATTCTTTCCCTACCGCCACAAAAGAACAACAACAACGATAATCACAAAAACTACCCAGTCTTATTTCACAGATGGTTTGGCAAGCAACTAGAAGGATCAGAGTTTATCGGAGGAGGCCAGACTATGTACATGCAACCACGTACCCAATTGTTAAGAGAGTGAATACCACATCTGAAGCCAGCTGTGAGAGCACTGATAATATTGTGTGAGGGTTACGTAGGGTTTATTTTTTTGTGAGGGTGGGAAGAGTCGAATGAAACGAAAGATATGATTTTACAGAAAGAAGGTAGGAGAGAAAGAGAGTGAGGTTATTACGCCACTGGTCGACTAATGACACCACCACTACCTGGACCACCCCCTCATCAACACCTCTACTATCACCAATACACCCTAAACTTGATATGCATTCTTGTAGGGTGCTGACTTTTAAGCTTCTTTTTACGGTCTGTTTCTTATCCCCCCGACATGGGTTGGCGGTTTAGTCAATTTTTTGAAAGATTGTACACATGCAGATATAAACTTACGTCTATCTATCTATTCCATTCTGTTGATGTCTCTCTATCCCCGCTTTAAAAAAAAAAGCTATCTACCTTTCTCGTTTTCATTTTTATCTCCCTATCTCAGTCTGCTCGTATCAATCTATTTATCCATGTCAATCTATTAATATATATCTATTTGTCAATCTATCTCAGTCTGTCCATATATATCCACCTCACATAGTATTTTCATATATATCTACCTCAGTCTGTTCATTGTTTATCAATGTATATCAATGTTTGAATCTATCTGTCTGTTTACGTATCTCTATCTCAGTATTTTCATAATTATAAATCATCCAGTCATCCACATCGTGTTTCGACGTTTCACGTCTCTTTAGTATGGCTAGACACAGCAACTACTTCCGAACAGGAGCGAAATCCGACTGACTTTTCGTCTACCCGATTTGTTAACCTCTCGGCTATTTGACAGCTGCGGTGTTTAAGCTATTAAATACATATATTTGTTTATATATTTTTACGATCGCCAGAGAGATCGAGTCTATAAACAACAGACGATCATTGCTTTATGCTTGCAATGAAAGTTAATTTAAATCGCCCCTAGTGAGCTCTACCGGGTTTTGGGAGCATAATATATATATATATGTCGCGGTCTTTTCATATCAATCTATCCTTTCTTGCCTTGTCGAGTACAGTATGCTGATTTTAGCCCCTAAAGACGGTTAAGACCACCTCTCCACACACAAAATGTGTTCTATAAATAAAAATGCATCTGATGCCGAGGCTCCAGATCTGGATATCAGTGGCGGGCGGAGCACCATTTCATTGCCATTACTCCCAGATCCACTCTGCCACGAAACGAAGACAGAATTGTAATCTTATAGGATTATAAGTCGACGGGGCGGCCTAAAGTCGGTATCAGCCAGTCAGCGAGGGAGTCTATCCCCTTTTCAATAGCGCTGGACCAAGGAGATTGTTTTAGCATCTGAGGTGGAGCGCCACACCTACCATCAGCTCCTTACTTTACCGCACAGATCCCTGTGCTACTCATACGCTGAGTTGGCGAGGACCGATATCGAACTAGGAACCTTCTAGAAAGGAAAAAATAGGATTATAGTTGTGACAAAATAACCCGAATCGGGTTGATATACCTTTAAAATAAATAAATAAATAAACCAACAATATGTAATTTATTAAAAATAAGATTT
This sequence comes from Doryteuthis pealeii, assembly GCA_023376005.1. Classification (NCBI taxonomy): domain Eukaryota; kingdom Metazoa; phylum Mollusca; class Cephalopoda; order Myopsida; family Loliginidae; genus Doryteuthis; species Doryteuthis pealeii. The sequence continues at coordinate 11,425,469 of CM042160.1, forward strand.
TTGGACCATATGACCTTAAGGCACCCATTTTTTATTTCGATTAAGAAAGGACATGTTTTTCATTTACACCGTCAATATCCGGTTGTTTTAACAGACGATTTTTAGATTTTTTAAAATGATAAAACTAACCCCTAACCCTAACCATAACTCTAACCCCTGACAAACAACCGGATATTAACGGGTAAATGAAAAACATGTCCTCTCTTAATCGAGATCAAAAAGGGGTGCCTTAAGGTCATATGGTCCAGATTAGTTAATGCTAAAACCAGTATCTAGCCACCAATGTTGCTTTTTTCTCTTTTTTTTTTTCATCGAATAAAAGATTATTAACTTTGAGCAGAAGAAGAGAACTGGCGTGTTTGGTGAAGTACTTGACAATTGAAAGATTCAATGGAGACATCTCGAGTGCCCTCTTTGATAAATAAATGTCAGCGAAATAATCCATCAGTTGGTATACGAAATACTGACCAGGCCAAAACCCTCAAGCTTCGTGTTTACACATTTTACGAATAAATGTCACAGCGTCTCAGATACTACAAGACTTGAATAAGAAACGGGTGTCAGTCTGTTATATACACTTGGCAGTCGAGATCAGAAACTAAAACATTTAGAGACATTTATTATAAACTGTAACGCAAAGATCTTTAGATTAGATACAGATGTATTCTGTAGATAAATGTATTATTTGATCAACGTTAGTTTAAATGTCTTTAATCTTTATTATTTAGCATTTATTTACCTGTAAGACATTCTCTGTTGGGTGTGATCAGAAGTCTCTGGCTATTTACCCTGCAGGGGTTAGACCCCACCAAAAAAGAAAAAAACCCAGATATCTTTGGCCTTATTTGTCTGAATTTCTTTTTAGATTAGGCTTGATGTGTATTATTATTAATATAGTAATGATATTTAATTAAAATATTTAATCATTTTTAATTTTTATAGACATTACCTGTAAGACATTCTCTGTTGGATGGGATCACAAGTCTCTGATTATTTACACTGCAGCAACAAAAAAAAAAACAGATATCTTTGGCCTTATTTGTCTGAATTTTTTTAGATTAGGCTTGATGTGTATTATTTTGATTTTTGAACAGTTGTCCTCATCTTTATTGTGGTATGTAAAAACACAAAGTTTTAATCGCTGTATCCTCCAACACTAACTCTGTCTATCCGAGCGTAGCAATTACCCAACCTGTGAAATCATTTTGAATAGTTTGACTGTTGATCAAACAAGGCATCGAAGAACTTTTGAAGATCTCATTCAAATGATGACATCATTGTTTTTGCACACCTATCATTCTGACATAGGAAATGAACATAATGACCTGAGTTCAAACCCTGGGCAAGGCTGTTTGCATATCCAAGCATAGCAATTACCCAACCTGTGAAATCATTTTTAATAGTTTGACTGTTGATCATACAAGGCGTTGAAGAAATTTTGAAGATCTCATTCAAATAATAATGTCATTGTTTTTTGGACGAGATGCGTCACAATCATTAAAAAATCTATTGGCGTTTCCTGCACAACTCTAAGCGTAAAAGACAATGGCATCAGTTATTCTCCGATATTTTTATTTTTGAAGTTATCATCATGTAACGCAATTAGCAGAGATATCCATGACAATCTCTCGCCAATCTTCTCCATCATTCATTGTACCCGGAGGTCCTCTGCGCAGCATCCATTATCCGCTCAGAGCTGGTCAATATAGGTCCTTGCTGGGCGGTCGACATTAGCATGTCCATGTGTTGGCTTCCACGGGAGAACGTCGCTTATGAGTTCGTCCTTGCTTCTCCAGTATTGTCCGGCATGTCTTGTCCGTCTCACTCGGATGGTTTGTGAGATAGGATGCAGGTGGTCGTACAGCTGCTTACTTAAAAAAACCATTTGTTCAAGCCTTTTTAACTATTGGACTATATATAGTGTTCATCTCTATACTTGTTCTACTCAAGAGGTCACTTGTGTCTCTATTTACCAACCTCTCTACACCAACAGGGTGTGACACAAGGTCATTTTTCAAACAGAGTTTAACAGAATTCAGATTTTCCTTCTCTTAGACCAGTTGCCATACTAACCAGCGGGCCCTATTATTTCACCCATTGCTGGAATGAGATAATCGGACTCATGCCATTGCCAAGATATTAACACTATGTGAAATGCAACCAAAATCGTCTTGGGTGTGTCACTAAACTGCATCTGATGGTGAGGCTCCATTTCTGGGGATCTGAGGAGTGTCGAGTACTCCATCATTGCCATTACTCTCAGGAGCACTCGGATCCGGAGGGTAGTACCTGTTATGGTCCCGTTTATGAGTCAACTAGGTCTGTTTGAAAATTATTAGTATTCCATAAGAATACTTGATACGATATAACTGTAAATTAGTTGTATTAAGCATACTTAAAGCAATAATTGTTTACTAAGGATTATTATCAGTTACTCGAAACTATATAACTGCGTGCAAACAAAGGACTATTATAAAATAGAAATAATTACTTGAAATCATATAGTTGTGCATGATTTATTCGTATTAGATAGGAATAGTTGAAACAATACAACTGTGTGCAAATTATTAGTATTAGATAGGAATACTTAATATCATTGTGT
>CM042160.1:11433070-11448070 GCA_023376005.1 Doryteuthis pealeii
CAAGGTAAGATTGCATGGAAAATCGGCAGTTGCCTATGTAGCAGGTCTCCCCTCTTCATAACATTGATGCCGTTATCGATGAAACAAGGTGATATTGAATGTGACACAAAATCAATTTTTAAGCGAACAGGTTTGAATTTAAAGTTTTCCATCTCCTAGATTGGTTGCCATTATCATCATCAGTTCGCATTGACAGCACAGATGTCCATAGCTCTCTCTCTCTCTCTCTCTCTCTCTCTCTCTCTCTCTCTCTCTCTCTCTCTCTCTCTCTCTCTCTCTCTCTCTCTCATCGTTTCTATTTGCCATCGCTCCTGGGAGGTTCTTCGCGCAACATCCACAATATGCACAGGGCTTTTTGCTAGTTGTCTGCACTGGTGTGTCCATGTGTAGGTGTCCACAGGAGAACGCCACGTATGAGCTCCTACACCAAGGTTAAAGAGCCAAGTCTGTCCTGCTATTTACCCATAGTTTGTGAGAGAATAGATGGATGAATACCTTTTTCATAGAGTATTAGCTCTAAGTGAAATGCAAGCAGTCTCACCCAGGATTTGAACTCGTGTTGCCGTGTCCATTTCCTACAACAATAATCATTACATCACGAGCGCTTCTGCAACTTAGTGTAGGACAGCCTTTGAGATTTTAACTCTTGGTTTTTAATCCAGTTTTTAGTTTATTTATGCTGTGTGTTTATGTGTCCAATTGGACACATGGTACAACGGATATAAGAGTTGAGTTAATACAGACTATTATCTGTAGGTTGCAGGTTCTATCCTGACTAGGAGTGAAAATCACATAGAATATCTAACACTTGTACCCAGTCATGGTTAACGGAATGTTGAATAATCTACCCCAATGGATTGAATAAAGGGTTCGATTCGAAGATCCGTGAAAGCTCCAAATTACATGAAGACTCCCGAGTTCGATAAAAAGGGTTCCGAGTTCGAGGAGAGACACCTGAAATAGGCGAGAGGGTACATCAGCCGAAACGTTGTGTATATAACAATAAAGATGAGGAAGAGAGTCTAAAAATTTAAATAATACAAATTATAAAGCCTCATCTGAAAAAAAAATCAGACAAATAATATATATATATATATATTTAAATAAATAACAAAAGACTTAGAGATCTTGCATTATAGACTATTTCAGGGAGCTTAGACAAAAATGTCTAATTCTCCCGACTCATCAGATGAGTCGGGAGAATTAGACATTTTTGTCTAAGCTCCCTGAAATAGTCTATAATGCAAGATCTCTAAGTCTTTTGTTATTTATTTAAATATAAATTTGCTCTGTGACTCTAACAATAAGAGCACACATTGAGCTCTCAAACTGCGACAAGTTGTTTTAAAAAAAAACCTATGTCGTAAGGAAGATTTCTTCTCTGGACTTTTGGATTATATATATATATATATATATATATATATATATATATATATATATTATATATATATATATATTGCAAGCACACGGAAATCTGAATTTCATCATTCATCTTTTCTGACTAGTAATAAAATATATTGCAACAGACCAATCAGTAGACAGACAAGTTTGACACGTTTCTGATTAGATCATTCACTAGAAATAGCTACTTTTACACCGAAGGTTTTAGCGTTCAGATAGCTGTCAGACACAGAACAACAAGGCCGCACCCTCAGGTCTGTGTCCGTGTCAGCAGACACTGAAACAAAGAAGCAAACAGTTTTGTTTTGTTTTGTTGTTGTTGCTGTTTTTTGTTGTTGTTGTTTTTTTTTTTCGACAGATTACTCAATTGTTTTATTCATAAACAGTGAAAGACAGTTCCAGGTGTATAGTGGTAGGAGGAAGATTTCTGTCGAGTTCGTTTTTAATAAATGAGTATTTTCTTGAAATACCAGACCGGAATCAACACAAGGTCAGTTTAATGTGACGAGCCACCTTAATTCTTGCGATGGCTAGTGCAAAAAAATGCGTGGTTCCCATCGGCATTCCCTTTTTGGGTCGCCTCAAGAATCGGGCAATAAACACAGCCTGGCCCTTCTAAATCAAGGTTGGCAGGTGCTGCCTGAACGACGAGGTTTAACATCAGTGGTCATGGTCGTGCAATGGCAGAGAGCATCAGGTCTTAGTCTCTAGAACAGGTACTACACTTTGAACCTCTCCGATCTATAGAAGAAATAAAACAATATTGAAGAGTTAAAGTTTGGAGGCGAGACTAGATGAATTGGAAATTAGGGGAAAAATCAAGGCCATCCAGACAACAGCATTGTTGAGATTAGCTAGAATACTCAGAAGAGTCCTTGGAGACCTGAGCAAACTTTCCGTCATTAATGCAGTAAACTCGCACAAAGAAAGTATAAGACTAGACATGACTGGTTGGGAAAAGTGATTTACTGGGAACTGTGCAAGAAATTTAATTTTCACCATTCAACTAAATGGTATATGCACAAACCTGAATCTCTCCTGGAGAATGAGACACAGCATTCTCTAGGACTTTGAGGCACAGACGGATCACCTAATCCCGATCAGATCTTGTTTTGATTGACAAGAAGAGGAAGACTTTTCATCTCGTGGACTTTGCCGTCCCGGCCGATCACAGACTAAAAATGAAAGAAAACGAAAAGATTGACAAATACCTTGCCAGAGAACTAAGAAAAATGTGGAACATGAGGGTTATGGTCGTGCCGATTGTGATTGGGGCCCTTGGAACAATCCCCAAGAGGTTGGAAAGGAGTCTGGATGAATTAAAAATCGGAGGAAGAATCGAGACCATCCAGACTACAGCATTATTGAGATCGACTGGAATACTCAGAAGAGTCCTGGAGACCTGAGGAGACTTGCTGTCACTCAGCCTCCAGTGAACCACCGGCTTCTGCAGGTGTGAAAAACTCGAATGGAGTGAAATAATAATAATAATAATAATGATAATAATAAATAGGAATACTTAGTTTGAAATCATATAACACTGTGGAAATTAGTAGCATTAAGAATAATTACGGAAAACTATAATTGTTTACAAATCATTAGGTAATTGAAACCATATAATTGTTTGCAATAAAAGCCCCACTGACTTCGGCATTAAATAATCCAACAACTGTTGATATGCCATAAAACCAACCAACCAGCATAATATTTGATGGAAAGGCGAGGGTAAAAAAATGAAGAGTATTTATTTTTACTTATATATATTTTAGAATAGTAAATCAGAAAAGATACTTTACGTCTATTTGCGATTGAAGAAAACGCATTGTATTGCGAACGGAAGAAACTGCAGATTTTTTTCTTCTTTCTTCATCTTTCTCCCCAACTTCTCCCATACTCTTTAGTTGATTTGAATGGATGCATCATTATATGAGATTGCGCGTATGCATGAACATCCCTGATATCATCATGAGTAAGCCTCGATTTCGAAAAGACAGTTTTTGTTTGGTCCAATATGTCTTTGTCACTGGTCCCAGAACTCTGCTATTGATGGTGACTTGTTTTGTAAGACCAACTGAATCATACCCAACGTTCAGATTGGGTAAGGTGATCGGCAAGCAGTGGGGAGTGAGTGGAGAGTTTGCCTCCTGCTCCTGCAGTTTTCGGATAAACCAAACTCCATGCATAACAAGACTAAATCATCATCTGCCTTGTATGATGACACCTTGGCCATCATATGATCCTGCAAATTGGGGTCGTAGTTTGGCATTACCAATTCTTTCAATGCCGAAATCTGATTTTAGGATGAGGGCTGGAAGGATGAGGACCCAGCCTCTTGTCACGATGCAACTGTCACTGGTCACCATTTTTTATTGCAGTCTGTGACCCTCTTTTTATCTTCTCTTGTTCACGCTAACCTTTCCCTCTCCTCTGGCTCTTTAGTTCAGACCTTTATTCTGCACTTTTCCCATTATTATTATTATTATTATTATTATTATTATTATTATTATTATTCTGTGTTTCATCCTTATCCTCTTGTTTCTCTTAATATATTTTCATTTTCTCTTCACTCTTTCTCTTTTTCTTAATAATTCCTCTATCTTTGTAAATGTATCCTCACTATTTCTGTCTGTTTTTTTTAAATAAATCTTCGCACTTTCTCAATATATGCACTCTGTTTCTCTCTTAATCCCCGTTCTTGGTCACTTTCTTCATATACCTCTCTCTCTCTCTCTCTCTCTCTCTCTCTCTCTCTCTCTCCTCTCTCTCTCTATATATCTCTCTCTATCTCTCTCTCTCTCTCTATATATATATATATATATATATATATATATATATGCCCCCTTTTCTCTTTCCTAATATATCCCCACTTCTTTTCTCTTTCATAATGCCTCTACTTTTCTTTACTTTATTATATCTCCCAATCTATCTATCTCTTTCTTAATATATACCTCCTCTATCTTTTTTAATATATACTAACTCATTCTTAATGTATACCCCTCTCTCTCTCTCTCTCTCTCTCTCTCTCTCTCTCTCTCTCTCTCTCTCTCTCTCTCTCTCTCTCTCTCTCTCTCTCTTCGCACTTTCTCAATATATCCACTTTCTCTCTTAATGCCCGTCCTTGCTCACTTTCTTCATATACCCTCTCTCTTTCTCTCTCGCTCTCTCTCCTCTCTCTCCTCTCTCTCTCTCTCTCTCTCTATCACTCTCTCTCTATATATATATATATATGCCCCTTTTTCTATTTCCTAATATATCCTCCTTCTCCTCTCTCTTCTTTCTCTCTCATAACTGATGCCCACCCCTTTTCTCTTTCATAATACCTCTACGTTTCCTTACTTTCTTAATATATCTCCCAATCTTTCTATCTCTTTCTTAATATATAACCCCTCTATCTTTTTAATATATACTAACTCATTCTTAATGTATACCCCTTTCTCTCTTTCTCTCTCTCTCTCTCTCTCTCTCTTCGCACTTTCTCAATATATCCACTTAATTTCTCTCTTAATCCCCGTCCTTGCTCACTTTCTTCATATACCCCCCCTCTCTTCTCTCTCTCTCTCTCTCTCTCTCCTCTCTCTCTCTCCTCTCCTCTCTCTATCTATATATATATATATATATATACTTTCTCTCTCTCTCCCTCTCTCTCTATCTATCTATCTATATATATATATATATATATACCTTCTCTCTCTCTCTCTCTCTCTCTCTCTCTATATATATATATATATATATATATATATATATATATATATATATATTTACCCACTGTTTTTCCCTTTTTTAATACATTTTCACTCTTTCCCTTTTGTTTTTCTTTATTTTTCGCCCCTTAATTTTTCACCTTTTCAGATTCTTTTATCCACATTCATCTATCCCTTTCCCTCGTATTTTTCCTTCTCTGGAGATTTAATACCCATCTTTACTCTTCTTTTTCTCTCTTCACCTTCTCTCTGCTCATCCTCACCATTCTATCCCGCTTTTCGCTCTTCTAATTTTCATTTCCCTTGTCTTTCTCATTTAACACTCTTCCTATCCTTATCTATATTTCTCCCTTATTCTTTCTCTCTCTTGTCTCTCTTACCCCTTCAGTGCCATTACTCCCAGGTCCACTCTGACTCGGAGTGGTAGTATCTGTTAGGGTTCCATCTACGGGTTAAATAGGAAAATGAGTTTGAGAAAAATGGAATTTTAAAAAATTGAATACCCATCAAGAATGAATAAAACAAAACGTCTTCTGCATAAAATAAGCCGACAAGAGTTGACATGTAAAATTCAACCAAGCAACCAACGTGTATTTCGTATTTTCTTTTCACTTGTCTTTCTTATTTTCATTTCTCCGTTTCTTCGCCCCACTGTTTATACCCCATCGTTACACTCCTTTTTCTCGTTTCTCATTCTCTTTGTTCATCCTCACTATTCTTTTTCGCTCTACTACTTTTATTTTTATTTTCCATTCACCTTTCAATCTTTACTCTCCTTTTTTCTCTTTTCTCGTTCTCTCTGCGCATCCTCATTATTCTTTCTCTCTTATGCATCTCTTATTTTTGTTTTCACTTTTCTTTCTTATTTCCAACTCTCCGTTTCTCCCTCCTCAATTTTCATTCCTATTCCTTCCTCTTTTTCTCTATCCATTCTCTTCCCTTACCTATTGTTAATTTCTTCATCTTTCTCAGTAATTTTTCCTTTCTCCTCTCATTACTCTTCTTTTTGTCTATTCTCATCCTCTCTGCGTATCCTCACTATTCTTTCTCATTCACCACTCACCTTCCTATCCTTACTCTTTTTCTTCCTTCTCATGCTCTCTGTCCATCCTCATTATTCTTTCTCTCTTCTGCCTCTCTTATTTTTCTTTTCACTTTTCTTTCTTATTTCTCACTCTCCTTTCCTCCCTCCTCACTCATCTTTCCTCTCCTTCACTCTTCTGTCTCTATATTTTATCTTCTCTTACCCGTTGTTAATTTCCTTCATCCTTCTTGTAAATCTTTTTTTTTTCTACCCCCACTACTCTTCTTTTTCTCTCATCTCGTTATCTCTACACATCCTCGATATCCCTTCCTTCTTTTGTCGCTCTTTTTTTTCTTTTCTCAATTCACACTCTGTTTCCTCATCTTCTTTCTTCTTTCCTTTCTATTCCCTTCCTCATTCTTAATTTCCTTCATCCTTCTTCACGGTCTGTTTTTCTCCCTTCACTTATTTCATTTTAATCCAAACTATTCATTCTTTCCTCCCACCTTTTCATTTTCATTCTTATTCTCTTTTCGTTGCATTTCTAATTAGATACAAACAGCTTTTACTATCTTCCTCATTCCCTTCGCCAATTGCATCACCACACAGGTGGTTCTCTTTGTCTGGCAACTGCAATTATTGGCCAGCCAAGATGACAGAGATATTTAAAACCAGAAGTGGGAGTGGGAGTAAGAGCAGGTTGTTCCTTGCTGTTGTTGTTCACTTTTTAACTTGGCATGGTCATCGTGGACAAAGAGATTAGAATTCTGGACAATACAAAAGAGAGAAAGAGAGCGAGTTGGCATTAAATTCTTAATAGTGTTAGCAGTAATGAAAGAGGCAACTTCGCTCACAACAGGAGACGGCAAACTACAGGCTGGGAGGTGGAAAGGAGGAAAAAACCAAACACCCCCATCCACCCTGTTTTCTTCCACGCCACTTCATACTCCCACCCTACGTCGCCGGTAACATTTATTTGCCGAAAATGCATCTCGAAAACATTGTTACAGAAACGAAGATGACAAATAACAGCAAGTGTGATGACGAAGAAAAGACAGATAAGGACACAGAGAACAAGAAAGGCAAAGATGAAATATTGTTGGCCTTATCAGTCGAGTAGCGATTTATTAGAAAATTTCAAGTTTTCATTGAAACATTCCTTTCGCTTGAAAACTAATTTTTCTCTGTCGATGAAAGGCAAACAGCGAAAGGCCAACTGGAAACAAGAGACAGACAGCGACAGTGATATCATTGCGAGTCATCTCCTGACGGGGCCAATTTTTAGCTGGAGCCATAAATTTAATATGAATTTTGAAAGCTGAGGGACAAGAGTCATGTGTTCTTTCCTGGCCCATTCCCATAAAATCTACAATATCTCGAAGCATCATTTCTCCTATTCGTTAATATCATTCTGATCCAACCAGTGCGTAACTATTAGCAAAATCGTGTGGTAATGGTAACAAGCTGATCTAGCACATTCTTACCAATGAGAATTGTATTTAATTTTAACTAGCCCTCCTATACGTGTATGTATCTACCTAGCCTCTCCGTCGCAGAGCTGTCAGTTCCTTTTATTTCATTTTTATCTATGTACAACTTTGATAGTTCCTGAACTAATTGTTTTCCTTTGTAATAGTAATCTAGTCCCTGAATGATACTGATGCTTCTATTTAGAAAGGAGTGAAAAATTCTAATTATCATTATATATATATATATACATACATACATATATATATATATATATATATATATATATATATATATATATATATCAAGGTTGTTTGATTTATGATTATTCATACCTGTCTGCATAAATATCTACATATATAAAGAAACGCACCTAAACACAACAATAATTGATTTGTCTATATATATATATATATATATATATATATATATATATATATATATATATATATATATATATATAGAGAGAGAGAGAGAGAGAGAGAGAGAGACATAATGATCAGTAAGCTTTTGTGTGAGTGTATGGCCGATTTCATATCCTATAATGACAACCGTTATACTAAGCACGTCCCGTACGTCTAGTAAGAAAGAATGTCTAGTATTATGTATTTTATCCAGAGGCATCTAGGATATTACATTTTAGTAAGAAAGAAACGTCTTGAATTATATATTTCAATAAGAAAAGACGTCTGGAATTATATATTTAACAAGAGGCGTCTAGAATTATATAATTTAGTAAGAAAAAGCCGTCTGGAATTATATATTTTATCAAGAGACACTTAGAATTGTATATTTTGATAAGTAAAGGACGTCTAGAATGATATATTTATTAAGCAAGAGGCGTCTAGAATTATGTATTTTATCAAGAGGCGGCTAGAAGTATGTATTTTATCAAGAGACGTCTAGAATTATATGTTTTAGTAAAGAAAAACGTCTAGAATTATATACTTTTGTAAGAATGAAACATATAGAATTATATATTTCAAAGAAAAATATCTAGAATAAAATATAGAAAAAAAAAACGAAATAAGTAGTAGAGCATGATTCAATATAAATTCTTAATTTTCTAAGTAAAAACACAAAACAAAATAAAATAGAATAAAAAGAAAAAGATTAGACACTTAGACAAAATACATAGAAATCCTTTCGAGATGTTTCATCTGATTATAGTTGACAAGTCGTTAATATTTTTAGAGGTCAAGTGGTCCTTCACTTTTTTGGCTTTCAGGCCAAAGTTTACGAAAGATAACATTAATGTACGCTTTCAATTTCTTTCTATATTTTCATTCTTCATAAAGAATTTCTCTTTTCTTTTTCTTTCGTTTTTTTTTTCTTTTTCTTCTAATCTTTAAATATTGAATTCATTTTATTGTTATTCTCAAGTGATATAAAGAACTAACAGGTTTAAGCAACTTAAGTAAAAATCTTTGAAATATGAAAAATATGGCTTTAGATTTGAACACTTCATTCCATATGTAATAAAAGTTGTCGACGAAATGAGTCAAGCATCATCTCGAGATACTTAGAACGTACTAAACTCAAGATACATGACATAAAAATCCTTGATACTTCTAAGTAGACTTTTACTTAGATAAACTCAATCGGAAACCCCACTACCACTACCACCACCATCATGGTCTTGTCAAAGATTTGTATATTAATAAGCTTCTTAGCACGGCAGGCAGTACCAAAAATATTATTAATTTATTTTTTATATATTCATTATTTAACTAATCATTATATCTGCAAATAATTATAACCCAACCAAGACAGCACATCACAGCGTGATATTTACTACAACAATACACTTAAAATGCTTTACATTAGAGAGCAAATTAAGTTCCAGTCCAATTTGCAAATGAATAGCAATTTCGTTTGTATATAAAAAAAACATACAAACACACGTGTATTTATCAACCCCTCCGCACCAGTAGGATGTGACATAAGGTAAATTTCTTAAGCGGGGTTTGATAGGATTGAATTAAGAGTGTTCATTCTACTAGACTGGTTGCCTAACCAAGGCGAAAGAACCCAATCTGTCCTACTATTATTTACCCGTAGCTGGAAGGAGAATAGTAGAATTTATACCTTTCCCCAGGGTATTAGTACTATGTGAAATGCAAACAGACTTGTCCAGAATTGGACACAGTCCAACTCGTACGACGAATACCATTACACCACGCTTCTCTGTAATTTTTAATTGTATTGGCGTGTAGTGAAGACAGCACGTCACAGCGAGATTTTTATAAGAGCAATACACTAAAAATGGTTTACATTAGAGAATTAAGTAATTTCCTGTCCAGTTTATATATTATATATTATATATATATATATATATATATATACTCAATGCTAATGTGGGGGGCACATTTTTTCAACTTTACTCCTATAGGTCATAACCCAACATATCATACCATTTTTAAATCAGCGTCACTCCTGGGAATTCTTATTCTTTGTTTACCCTGCCAAAATCTTATTCGCCCCGGGGGTATATATGGACCACTTTGAGAAGAATTAATATAAAATAATGAACTTCAAATGTGTTTCGATTAATAGAAAACTCTCTGGAATAAGTGTGTTGACTTTTCCAGGTGGCGAAAATTCACGTGTCGTTCATTATTCGTTTCTGTGTTGGTGAATAGAGTTTCATTCTCAATAGTTTTTGAATACAGATAATTTTTAAAGAAAATTGTCCATTTCTTTCTTGGTAAATACAGCTTTAGTCTTGACCCTTTTTTTAACCTATCTGTATTTTAGAGAAAATTTATGTTTCATTCATCGTTCATTTCTGTCTCGTTAAATACGGCTTAAATCTCGACATTTTTTTAACACATCCAGTGGTGTGTCAACGTCGTGATCCAACGGGCGGGGGTAAGAGCTCTAGACGGCGTCCCCTCCAATGACCAATAGATACTGAATCAGATTTTTCAAAGCTTCACCTACCCGCCCACTTTCAGTTTCTATGCATTCATAGTTCAGGAGTCTAGTGTCAAAAGTTAGGCAATATATTTCAATGTTATAGCAACATTAAAGGCTTTTGGGTTAGGGCGATTTAGCGACCCCACCCCCTGAAGCTATACCCCAGGCACCTGTCCCTCTGGGAACCCCTTTTTTTCGCCACTGAACATACCTCGCATTTTTTTTAAATTAATATATCCTCCATGGTTCGTTTCTGTATGGTGGATACAGCTTCAGTCTCAATAGTTTTTTTAACATAGTTCGTATTCTAAAGAAAATGAACGTTTCATTCATTAATCATTTCTGTCTTGGAAAATAGAGCTTTAGTCTCGATACGTTTTGATGACAGCTCGGATTTTGAAGAAATGAACGTTTCATTCATGAATCATTTCTGTCTTAGAAAATAAAGCTTCAGTCTCGATACGTTTTGACGACAGCTCGGATTTTGAAGAAAATGAACGTTTCATTCAGTGTTCGTTTCTGTTTTAGTAAATACAAGTTAAGTCATTTGAACACACCTCGTACGTACAGAGCTAGAAGAAGCAATGTATATCTTCTCATCTCATTACCTCGAGCTCTGTGGCTTATTATCTTATATTTAAAGTGTACATTTTTACACCTTGAAATAACTTATGATATCGCCAGGACAACATTACTATAGCTGGTGAGCCAAAACAAATCATTGCCATATGGAATACCTTACAATAACACCCTTTGGCTGCATCTGTTTTTTGTTGTTTTTTTCCTCTTCACTTTCTCCAATTTTTATTTTTATTTCATCTCTTGGTGTCGTTTTCTTCGGTCTTTCTTTTTTTTTTTAAATCTTACTGCCATTTCAAATGAAAGAATGAAGAAAGCCACAGTGAAAAATAAAAATAATAAAAAGAGAAATATATCCTCCAAAATTTCAGTTTTTGTTGCTTCCCTTTAAGATCTGGAAGAAGAAGAAAAAACATCTTTGGCCTGAAGGGACTTGTCTGAAGTTTGTATTGCTTGCTTTTTAGATGTAAATGTATTTTGAGCAGCTTTTAGCTAAAGGATGAGGACTCTAAAGTTATTCTACTTGCACAGTGTAGGTGTCTATTTTGATTTATTCATATCTATCTATCTATCTATCTATCTATCTATCTATCTCCATCCATCTATCTATCTATCTCAGTCTGTTTCCATCCATCTATCTATCTATCCATCTAAGTCTGTTTCCATCTATCTATCTATCTATCTATCTATCTCGGCATGTTTCCATCTAAATATCTATCTCAGTCTGTTTCCATCTATCTATCTATCTATCTATCTATCTATGTCAGTCAGTTTCCATCCATCTATCTATCTATCTCAGTCTGTTTGTGTCTCTATCGACTACTGTCTCCTTATACCTATCCTAATTTGTTTCTATCGAGTTATCTCAAGCTATTCCTATCTACAAAGGTAATCCCAAGGATAAGGTCTCCAGAATATTTAGAAATCACAGAAACGTTTATTGTTTATTGTCAATGATATTTACATCATTTTAAACTTTAAGCATGTATCTATTTTTCAACATAATCGCCATTTCTGTCGATACATTTAATATAGGCACTATAGCAGTTTTTATCTGCTCATGCCATACCAGCTTACTGCTATGTCGTTGAGGAACCGTTGATCCTCGTCGTCGTTGCGAATTCCCTACATAATTGCAGGACTGCATCCATGCACGACTCACCACACACTTTCATTAATTGGCTATAGATTTCAATCGGTTTAATGCCTTTTGCGTTCAAAAACTGAATAACTACGCGAATTTCACACTTGACGGTAGAGAATATCTGGAACGCCATCAGAAACGACTACTAAGCCAAAACTGAGTTTGGTAGTGAGGCGTCTGCTAGAGCAAAAATATAAGTGTTTCCCTGCGTCCCAAGCGCTTTGGAAATCTTACTTTTGGTATGACCCACGTATCTATGTGTATCAACTACAGTATATCCTGATGTATTAACATATATATTTATATATATGTATTTAACATATATATATATCGCAGTTACCATTAAATCCACCAAGCAAATAAGTATAAAATCCTATTTACTTCTGGATTTTTACCTAAAACTGATTTAAAAGTGATCAATATAAAGCCCCTGATATACGTTTAAAATCGAATGGTTTAAAAACTACCGACTTAAGTTTCTTCCAGTAGCACGAATTTTCTGAAGATTCGGCTACTGCGCGAAACTTAAGTCGGTAGTTTTTTAACCATTCGATTTTAAACGTCTATATATATATATATTCATTTCTCAGGCGCCCAGAACCGAGACACACACACACAAACACATATGTATGTGCATACATATATGTATATATATATATATGTATCATATACTAATCCTATTAGCAAATTTGTTTCTATTAACGTATCTCATCTCTCTGATATGATGAAGCGTGAATTCTTCCAAGCTGTAGCCGTGTCAGTACTACTGTATGGCTGTACTACTGGGACTTTTGAAAACGCTTACAAAAAAAGCTACATGGAAACTGTACAAGGATTCTGTGTGCATGTTTGTATATGTGAGTATAATATGAGAACACACAAACATACATATATTTTTGTGTGTATATCTTCGTTTACTGAGCTTGGGTTAGTTTGATACAAGACCAGAAGTATGCACTTTTCTGTAAAAATTGAGCTCACTGACAATGATATGATGGCTTAACTCGTTAACCATTACAGTATGCAACGCGCCTAGATATTCTGAAAAGTGTGTGGAATACAACAGAATGGTTAACCTAGTTCGCTAACCATTATGCCACTTTAAAAAGGCTTGAATTCATATCTCCTTCTCACAGCTATGGGTCAAGAATTACCCCTTATATGACTGTCCTGATCCTATTGCCGTTATGGCAAATCTCCAAACCTTTATATCCTATATGTGCTAGAAGGCGATGGCTGAGAGTCTTAGTGTCCTGGGTAGGACGCTAAACTACATTTTGTGGTAGGGTTGCAATTTTGGAGCTCTAGGGTGTGGGGAGTACCCCTTCGTTGTCATTACTCACAGATCCACTCTGACCCTGAGCGATAGTACCTGTTAGGGCCCCTTTTATTAGTTAAATAGATGAAAAAATGAGTTTAAAAAATTTAAATACCCAACAAGAATGAATAAAACAAGAACTTCCTTGTTAAAATAACACAAGGGCTAACATGCCTTAATGAAATTCAACCAACCAACTATGGGTAGATAAAAGGCCAAATAAAGTTCTCCAGCCTTGGTACAGCAGTCAGTCTTGGAGAAGAAAAACTCTTAATTAACAACAAGCTTATCCCACTTTATAATTGATGATGTGTTATATCCTGTTTGTAGCGGAGGGGTTGGGTAAATATATAAATTGACATGTTGTTTTTCTTTTATATATCTTTCTGTATTTGTTAAGTTTATAATTAAGTTGATAGATAATGCAATGGATTGAATTATGTCATCTTGAATGCTGTTGGTGTTTATTTTTTTAGACTTTAAAATTATCTTAATGTGTATCTTTACATATCAGTAAGTTAGAGTGTTTGACAATAAGCATTTATTTTCCAACTTAGTTTCCCCCTTCGTTGATGCGCTGAACCAAGCAACATGTACTTTTAACATTTATGCAATAAAGACTCTTAGATGAAAATTCTGCTTATAATACTTTAAAGCTGTGGACACGTCCACTCTCTTATTTATATAAGTGTGTATGTGTAAATAGATAGAATGTGGTCCGAAATGTCCGTTTGCATAGTCCAAGAACGGTTACTTTCGACCATCTTTGGTCATTTCTGAGGACGTAGGGTATTCTACGTTGGTAAATGTTCAGTTGATTCTGTGTCCAATTAATTTTTAGATTGGTGTGACGTCATGTTTGGATGTGCAGGTCATTGATCAGCTCTATAATTTACCCATAACATATGAGTATATCTACGTACACAAATATATTTTCTCTATTTCGTCAATAACTTTTAAATCCATATCATGTTTATATGTTTGCCTCTGTAAGTACAATATGAACATACACGTAAGTTGTTTAGATTCATATTATGTCATGTGTGCATATGTAAATGTAATATGGACACACACATACATACATACATACACACACACACACACACACACACATATATATATATATTATATATATATATATGTATATAGATTGAAAAACCACAAGGTGTTCAGATAGATGATGTTTATCTGAATATGCTGTTGTGTTTTGTTTGGGGGTTTTTTTTTTCAATTTTTTATATTCTTACATACTGTCAGATTCATTTCCATTTGTCCTATGTATATAAGTTGGAAACTGCCATTTTGCCTATGCAATCTTCAGAGCATATCCTAACGTACATATATATGCTCAATTACTGATATTGAGCTCATTATTATTATTATTATTATTATTATTATTATTGTTATTATTTTGAAATTGTTATTATTATTATTATTACTATTACTA
>CM042160.1:11450570-11488070 GCA_023376005.1 Doryteuthis pealeii
GCCCTCACCCCTGGAAGGTCTTCTGCCTGACATCCAGTATCCATACAGAGCTGATCTATGTAGGGTTTTCCTGGCTGATCCACGCTAGTGTGTTCACATATAGGTGCCCATAAGAGAATGTCCCTTATCAGCACTTCCTTACTTCAGTTTTGTTCATTTTACTCAGATGATTTTTACTTGTTTACTAACGATTATTATTAGTTACTTAAAAACAAATGACTAATAACAAATTGAAATAATTACTTGAAGCCACAGAATTATTAGTATTTGATAGGAATACTTAGGGCCAGGTTAGCTCAGTCGGTAGAGCGTTCGGCTAGAAACCACAAGGTTCCTAGTTCGATACCGGCCCTCGCCAACTCAGCGTATGAGTAGCACAGGGATCTGTGCGGTAAAGTAAGGAGCTGACAGTAGGTGTAGCGCTCCACCTAAGACGCTAAAATAATCTCCTTGGTCTAGCACAAATGAAAAAGGGATAGACTCCCTCGCTGATTGGCCGATACCGACTTTAGGCTGCCCCGACGACTTTACTTACTTACTTGAAACTGTACAAATTATAATTGATATATAACTGTAAAACATTTCTTAAGAAACTAGACAAAAAATGGTGGTGAGAATGATTCCAAGAAGGACTTTTTTAATATAAAAATTGTAAAAATTCTTATAATTCATGTAGAGAACTCAATAATGATTGAAGAATTATATACATAGCAATACAATTAATAAAAAAAAGCTCAGATATCAGTCATATCAGCAGTTATGAAAAATTGATATTTTGTTGAGTCAAAAATAACGGCCTCATCAGATTGTTTACATTTTGTGAAAAGGAAAAAAATTGCCAAACTGGAATTCATTAGTAGATAATTGAAAAAGATATTTAAACTCTGATTTGACCTTAAGAAAATTATTAGATTGAAGAAATTGAAGAGGATCTTTATATTTGGGTAATAAAAATAGTTAGGAGAAAAGTGTGGTAGAAAGTTGTTAAAATAGATGAGACTTTTTAGCAAATACATTGTAAGGTTCATGGTTAATATATGAACATACAACTCCAACACGCTTGTGGGACAAAACATTGTATATATCAAAACAGCACAGAAATAAGACAAGATACATAAAATAGGAATACAAGATAATACAAATGAGATACAATAAGGACACATTCAAGTGTTACGTACATGTACATATAAAAAGAGTTACAGATAGTCCATATAATGGAAGTCACTTACTGACTTAATCCATACGTGGGGACCAGAGTTCCCACGAGGGTGGGGTGTAGTTACAAAATGTCTAACCCATGTGGTTCAGCCAAGAAGAAGGCTAAAAGAGGAAGAAGTGTTTGAATCAGGTGCTTAAATACAATAGCCCCTGGTGAGAACAAGAGACAACCCAGTGGGAAGATAACCCCAACACATATTTACAAATAAGTATACACTTAAATTTGACTGGGAATTTATACTTTATATATTGAAGTAATTTATTTATTTTAAGAGTTACTTGAAGCTATAATTGTTTACAAATGATTCATTATTAGAAACCATGTAATTTCTAGAAGAAAACTCTGACTTTAGGAATACTTGAAACTATATAACTGCATGCAAATTATTTGTATTAGATGGGAATACTTCATATATAACATATATGGATTATTTTTAATAAGAATGATAAGTTGAAGCTAAAATTGTTATAAATGATTATTGTCAGTAGTTAGTATTGTTGGGATTATCTTCCCATTGGCCTGGAAGAGTTATCTTCCTGCTTGGTTGTCGCTTGTTCTCACCTGGTTCAAACACCCTGCCTCTTTGCTGCCTCTTCTCGTAGGTATCCACATGGGTTAGACACATTGTAACACCCTTCTCAGTGGGGGCTTCTGCCCCCAATGCTATGCAACTCTCCTGGGGGCTTCGGCCCCTCATCACTAGTAAATGATTTTTAATGCAAGGACTCTCCAGTCCTTTTTATCTCTACTCTTGTATGTTTATGTACATGTATTTTATTGTTATTGTATCTTGTCTTATAAATGTGCTGTTTATTATATAAAATGTTTTGTCCTACAAGTGTGTCGGAGTTGTATGTTCATATATTAACCTTAATTCTTACAGTATAAAGTAAGTAAAAAGTAAAGTCATTAGGGTGGCCTAAAGTTGGTATCAGCCAATCAGTGAGGGAGTCTATCTGAGGTGGAGTGCCACACCTACCATTAGCTCCTTACTTTACCACACAGATCCCTGTGCTACTCATATGTTGAGTTGGTGAGTTAGTATAAACCACATAATTATTAGAAAAAGGAGGCCCACATGGTTTTATTGTTACCATTGTTGGAAATGGACACAGCTATACGAGTTCAAATCCCGGATGAGGCAGTTTGCATCTCACATAGTCTAATACCCTTAAGAAAGGTATGAATCTGACTATTCTCCCTCTAGCTATGGATGAATAGTAGGGCAGATTGGGTTCTTTAACCTTGGTTAGGCACCCAGTCTAGAAGGAAAACTGAGTTCAAACCTGTTAAAATCAACTTAAGAAATTGATTGTGTGTCACATCCTACTCATACAGAGGGCTTGGAAGATATGTATAAATTATAGAAGAAAAGACTAACTTTAGGAAAACTTGGAACTATATATCTGTGTGCAAATAGACGGGGATACTTTTTATATAACAGTGAATTTGTTGTATTTAGAATCTTTACTTGAAGCTCTAATTATTCACAAATGACTCTAATCATTTGTTATTTGAAACTACATATTTGCTAGAAAAAAGACTGTCTTTAAATTCAAATAATCCAATGAGAATTGAGATTTTCTGAAACAAACCAACGAACCAAATCAGCATTTAATTGCATTAGTATAAAAATAATAAACCCTTATGTTACAGACACAAATAGCAGTTTATAAAATTTTATCACTAAATGCATCCTGTGTGAAATTTAATTAAAAAAGATTAATGTGACTATTTTTTTTATCTAATTCTCATTTTATTCTTTAGTCTTTCTTTTTAGTTTATTTCTTTTTATATATATTTTCTTTTTCATTTTAAATTTTATTTCATGTTTTCTTTTTTTTAATTTATTCTATGTCTTTTTAGAAATCCATTTTTTTTTTAAATATTTTAGTTGCTGATTTTAGTTTCAATTTTCACATTAAGGATTTGTAAATAAAACATGTTAAGAAAGAAAAATAAATAAAAAATATTTGAAAGTGAAAAAAGGAAAATTTTAAATTACAGATTTTTTTAAAAATCTTTTTTTCCATTTAGGATTTTCTGAATCTTTTTATTTATTATTCCTGATAGATAGATAGATAGATAGATAGATATGTAAATAGATAGATATGAACAGACTAAGATATACAGTTATATACAGGTAGATAGATATGAACAGACTGAGATAGATAGATAAGATAGGTAGATAGATAGATAAATATATAAATAGATAGATATGAACAGACTAAGATATATAGTTATATACAGGTAGATAGATATGAACAGACTGAGATAGATAGATAGATAGATAGATATATAAATAGATAGATATGAATAGACTAAGATATATAGTTATTTACAGGTAGATAGATATGAACAGACTGAGATAGATAGATAGATAGATAGATAGATAGATATGAACAGACTGAGATAGATAGATAGATAGATATGAACAGACTAAGATAGATAGATAGATAGATAGATATGAACAGACTGAGATATATAGTTATATACAGGTAGATAGATATGAACAAACTGAGATAGATAGATAGATAGATAGATATGAACAGACTGAGATAGATAGATAGATAGATAGATAGATATGAACAGACTAAGATAGATAGATAGATAGATAGATAGATATGAACAGACTGAGATAGATAGATAGATAGATATGAACAGACTAAGATATATAGTTATATACAGGTAGATAGATATGAACAGACTGAGATAGATAAGATAGATAGATAGATAGAAAGCATAACATTTTCAACAAACAAAAAAGAGGAAAAACGGGTGATACAAGAAAGAGAGTAGTGGAAAAATAGCTATAACTCTAATCTGTCAGTTAACCAGAGGCGCTCTGTGTGTAGAGGGTATCATCATAAGAAATAGATTCTGTGACCCGAGTTCAAATCCTGGACAAGGCTGTTTGCATTTCACATAACGCTAATATCCTTGGAAAAAGGTATGCATCTAACTATTCTCCCTCCACCTGAGGGTAAAATTGTAGGACAGACTGGGCTCTGTAACCTTGGTTTGGCAACCAGACTTAGAGAAGGAAAACTGAATTCAGATCCATTAAACTACGCTTAAGAAATTGACCTTATATCACATTCTGCTCATGCAGAAGGGTTGGTAAATCTTATTATAATGGAGATTGTGTGTCTGCCTATCTGTAACCAAAACTATATCACTACTCAAGTCACAATTCCTTTTGTTATTTATGTTATATTCTCCATGATTTTATTTTTATTTAGATCTCAATTATTAATAAAATTGTTTTGCATTATTAATACTGTTGACCATAGCTACATATTAATAACATGCAATTGTATTTATATATACAACAAAATAATGGTACACTGTGAATAACGGGAAGGCTAATTTGCATATTGATATTAAAAATTTGATTTTAATATATATGTACTTAGTATTATTGATTTCTAATTGTTTGGTTTTATTTAAATAAATCTTAAAAGAAATCCATTAACAAGAAGAAATAACTGTAATTCTATTATTTACTTCCTAATTTAACTAAATAGTTAAATTAGGAAAATTTAGCAATGAAAGACAGGAGTGATTGAAGAATACGTTTCAGTTGTTCTATTTTTTTTATTGTACCCACCTCTGTTTCAAATCTTTTTATCTGCATTCTTATTTAGTTTCATTAGCCTTTCTAATTTAATATAATATTTTATTACATTAAAAGTTAAATACTTGCACCCACCATTTGCTAGTATATATGATTATCTGTCTGCAAAAGTAAATGTTATTCATGAGATGACATAATGACCATAAAAAATGGAACCAAATAAAAAGTAATGTTTGTTTGTTTGATAATTCATTAGATTTAATTTACTGTATGGTATATATATATATATATATATATATATAGTCGTAGAAGAAATTATTTCTCAACCGCGGTTTCGGTGTTACTCTAACACCTTCATCAGGGGACTGTCCCCCTGATGAAGGTGTTAGAGTAACACCGAAACCGCAGTCAGGAAATAACTTCTACGACTATTAATGCTCTATATTCACAATATATTGAGCCCTATAGGATTAACTACTTACGCTATGTTCACATAGTAGTACCCATCAATGAATATATATATATATATAAATAGGTATTGTATATATCATAGGTCTCCTGTCATACATGAAATGTTTGTCCAACAGTTCTGTTAAAGATGTGAAATGGTAGATTACTAACAAAGCTATATTTGCAGAAGAATGTTAGTGGTACTATTTAACATAACTGGGGAGATGAGGCAGTTCATACCTTTCCCAAGGGTATTAGTCCAAAAGTGAATGTAATAGCACAAATGGAGTTCAAACTCACTTACTACACTGTCACCGTCTAACAGGATGGGTTCTCGGCTATGGAGAATCCCCCCAGTTGATTTGTTTAAAGTGGCAAAATCTTGTGTAGAACCATCCACACACTTTGGATAAACTCATAACAATTTTAGTGCACTAATATACCACAGATTTTCCTGACAGCATTCCTCAGGTCTTGAATTTAATATTTTCCTTCTCCTAGACTGGTTACATTAACAAGGTAGCCCTACTATTTACCCATAGTTGGGGGAGAAAAGAAGGATTCCTTCCTTTTCCAAGAGCATTAGCCTCATCCAGAATTTAAGCTTATCAAATCCATTTCCTTATGGCACTAACCTTATGCTTAGTGCACAATACATATATGTAGCTCATACAATATATTTCTAAATACATATATAAGAGAAATATATGTATGACAAAATAAAATAAATATATATATATATATATATATATATATAAAAACAAAAAATTGAATATAAATGTGTTTTTTGTTAAAAAGGATAAAGTTCTTTTTGTTTTAATACATCAAGAGACGTATTTTCGAAATGGAACCCTATTAACGATAATAGAATGCTAAGAATTTTTAAATTTTATAATTTTAAAATATTTTTGGATGAAACATCTGCTATTAATCGCCCTGATGATGGTTAAACCAACCAAAAAATGAAACGCTAGCATATCATCTTATATCAAAATTACATCCTCTATTTTGTATTTTTATATTTTTACATTAACATACCATCAGATTTATTTCTATTTTTCCCTCATATATATATATATATATATATATATATATATATAGAGAGAGAGAGAGAGAGAGAGAGAGATACTAAATAAAGCAATAAAAATGTCATATTAATCTTTAATCCTTAGTAGTCGTTTCTAATTAAACCATGAAATTTCTATGGATTAAGCTCAATTTCATTCATGTGAATATTGCGGTAAAAATGTCTTGAAATGAGAGAATTTGATCCCAAAGAATTAAAAATTAGGTCTTAATGAACTGACTGGATGTAGAGATAGCTACATATTTTAAATACTGGTTAACCAGGGCCAATTTAACAGCTACTATGCAATCCAGTCATTTTTTTATGCAATTAAGCAGAGTCCTTTCTAGAATAGTAGTCAAATTCATGTAGTTTCTTGTTTAGCATTTCTATAGATAAGCAGTACTTCCCCTTAATCCTCAGTTACATTTACTCATGATCAATCTAAAAAATAAAACAATGTTCTCTTATATAATAAGGCTACTAAAGAGCAACTTATATGTGTGATTAAAAATTAAGGAAAAATGGATAAAGTACAAACAACTTCATTCAATAGATATTTTGCCTCACTATGTTAATGAAGCTTTGTCAGAAGATTTATTTGAATAAATGTTCTGACAAAGCTTCATAACATACTGAGGCAAAATATCTATTGAATGAAGTTGCTTGTAGTTTTTCCCAATTTTTAATCAAATTTTGTTGGATTTTACCCAATCTGTTACCCCTGATATATATATATATATATATATATATATATATATACACATGATGTGTAGAAGAATAATAAGTGAGAGTGAAAAATAGTAAGTGTGAGGGTAATCTTATTGATATTTGAAAAAAAATATATTTGTCGACACTTAATGTTTTGATTGATAAATTACAACATCAAAAATATACTTAAATAAATATGTATTAGACATGTATTTATTTCAAATATATATTTGATACTGTAAATTACTAATTGAGACATTAAGTTGTGACAAATATCAATAAAATCATTGTCACACTTGTTACTTTTAACTATCACTTATTATTCTTGAATATACTGTCAGATTTATTTCAATTTTTCTCACCTACACACATATATATATATCTATATATATTTATTTATTTAGTTTTTACAGGTATGGAAAAAACCTAGATAATTCAGTTTTTCAAAATAAAATAACTTTTTCAAACTGACATCTAGGGGGAAATATTTTGAAAAAAAAAAGAAAGACCAGCACATTGTCTGGTTATTACAGGAAATTAAAATGCCGTATTGTTAAATGTCTGTATTGAAAGATATGCTGGACAAAGGGCAGGGAACCTTTTTTATTCAAAGTTTACAATTAACTTTATTGTTTATCATTATTATTATTATTATTATTATTATTATTATTATTATTATATTATTATCAATATGCATAAGCAGGCTATGACGAATTGTCACTTTTTAAGTGGAATTTAACAGGTTTAGATTAAGAATTTTCCTTCTCTTAGACTGGTTGCCAACTGTACTGATTAGATGGACATTTATTCCATGGAAAATGATTCTCCAAGTTCGTTTGTCAGTTGCACTTTGCAATGCTTGAATATCAATTCTTTTTAAACAAAAATCTGCAACAAATTGGTCTCTGGTAAAAACAAAACAACAAAAATGAAACCCATATAATCAAATTAAGAAAACCTTTTTTAATCTGTTTTTACACAATATTTATTCACCCAACCCCTCTGGCCTGAACAGGATAAGACTTTTTTGACTGTAAGAATTTTTTGATAGAATTTTGGATTCCTTAAACAAAAATGCTTTTAAAAACCAATTTTTAGTAGCAGCGAAAGCTCTTAGAACTCATTTTACAGACAAAAATAGATTACAAAAAGTTGCCATTTTTCGTGAACCCCACCAAATTTGGATAGATAAAAATCGACATAACTCCACCAAATTTTTGGAATGGGAAGCTTAAATTTTGGGGATTGTCTAACATTAACATCATTGTCTAACGTTAACATAAAAAATTCAGAAAAATTGAAGGGGTGGGTGACAATTGTAATTTTTTCTGGATGATTTAACATGGAATTACCCCGTAGCTGGAAGGAGATAGTCGGATTCATACCTTTCTCAAGCATATAAGCTAATCCAGGATTTGAACTCAGACCGATGTGTCCATTTCCATTCTAATTTGCATGTATGGGGTTTGCTGCAAAGATTGAACTTTCTATTCAGTAGTAATGGATCTTCAAGACAAATGTGATAACTATTACACTACAATGGAATGCCCATGGGAACTGATAGTATATTTATATATATGAAGTTACACTGTATTCTATACATGAGTAGGAGTACATATGCTTGAGCAGCCTGAATTCTGTTTGGAAAATACCCATTTCTACATCGCTATTGCCCATAAAATGTAATCTGTTAAAAACTCTATGGGCTCTCAATAGATTGCATTTTAATTTTCAGCTTTTCAGCCAATAGACCATAAATCCCCAATGCAACCTAGCACTAGGGGGCAAGTGCTGAGGCTTCTGAGGAGACTTGTCTCTCGTGAAGTGTTTCAATACTAACTGAGACAGCACCGTGCAGCAATCCAGTCATCTCAAACTTTCACTTTCCACTGAACCAACTGATGGACTGCCAAGAGAGTGGACTGAGTTCTGTGCATCCTCAGATCTTTAGTCTTAGTCTTTGAGTGTTGACACATCACTTTGCCCCAAAGACAATTAAGGTACCGCAGATTCTCCAAATAGCATTCCTCAGGTTTTAAATTGAATCTTTTCCTTTTCCTGGACTGGTTGTATAACCAAAACTAAAATAACAATGTTACAGATTGAACCATGTACCTTATGATATTTATCCTTAGTCTTTGACCACTGACACATCACCTTGACCCAAAGACAATTAAGGTACCGAAGATTCTCTGAATAGCATTCCTCAGGTTTCAAATTTAATCTTTTCCTTCTCCCAGACTGGTTGTATTAAAAAAACTAAAGATACATTGTTAGAGATTGAACCATGTATCTTATGATGTTTAGCCTTAATTTTTGAACTCTGACCCTTCACTTTGCCCCAAAGAGCATTCGGGTAACTTCTGAATGATTCACTATTCATATTTCCAGATGTCTGGGAAATTTCCATTCTTTTATTTTTGTTTTCTTTTTACTTATTCAGGTATGGATTTTTTTTTCATCTACTACACATATATATATATATATATATATATATATATATATATATATATATATATATATATATATTATGTGTTCTATAAGGGTTATGTCACTCATCCAACAGAGCCACTGTAATATGCAAATGGTCTACATTTTCACTCTCTGCATTTGCTTCTTTTTTTTTTTTCATATGAATATGCTGGGAGTTTTTATAAAAGCAGGATTCATTTTGTATGAGTTCCGGCAAAAGTTTTACAAGGCCTGAGGTCAGAAACAGAATTTGTTTCCAGTTTGTTCTGAATACAAAGTGTAGACTCCTTTGTTGATATCATTATGAATTATATATATATACACACACTTTTTGGTCATTAGACTATATATATATATATATATATATATATATATATATATATGAGGCACCTGCGGTCTAATAGTTATCATCATAGGAAATGGAGTGGATAAGGCTGTTTGAATTTCTCATAGCACTAGTGAAAAGGGGATAGACTCCCTTGCTGTCTCACTGATACCGACAATTCACCTAGTCTAGGGGAAGGAAAACTCTGAATTCAAACCTGTTAAACTCTGCCTAAAAAATTGACCTTGTGTCACATTCTGCTCATGCAGAGGAGTTGGTAAATATGTACTAGCACAACAAGGTTACCTTGAGAATTTTCACAAAGGTCAAGGTTGATGACAAAACCGTTTTAGCTGAAAATAATTACAGAAGCTATCAACAAAACAATCGATTATTCAAAAGAAATAACAAAAGAGATTATTAAAAAAAAATTATGATTGAAAGTGAATAATAAAACTACTATTTGTTTTTCAACCTTTTTAATTTTTATAATCGATTTTTTAAGAAAAATATGCAGATCTAGTTAACCCCATTAGAAAAAAAACACAACCTTCATCAGGTTATATAATAGGCTAATCAGAAACTTGAAATGAGAGAAAGCAATTGTTTTTGCTGACGCAGTTCATATAGAACCCAGATCCAGACAAACATTCATTGGCACTACTGCATTACTGCTATGTCCACTAAAGTAGTAGTATCTGTGGATTATGAGTTATCTCCATTGGACTGTTTCAATAGAAGGAACTCTTTGGCAAAAGAGGAAGATTGGCAACAGACTATATATACGATGATCGTCCACCATTATAGTGACTGCCATTCAACTGTCTTTTTGACAACTGGTAGCAGAACGAGACCCAGTTGTGGGATAATATATATTGTTTTGTGTTTTACACATTGCCACCTTTGCTGTGTCTCAAGCTGACAAATCAGTAGGCTTTAAAATCACAACCAATTTTGGAAAACGAGGATAACTATGGAAAGTGGAAGCTCGACTTGATAGTATGGCAAATGTATACAGACTTGCCTACAACTAAACAGGGCCCAGCAGTTTTTCTCACTTTAACTGGATGAGCAAGAGATTGTGTTAGAGACGTAGATCCTGAGGAAATAGGCTAATCAGAAACTTGAAATGAGAGAAAGCAGTTGTTTTTGCTGACGCAGTTCATATAGAATTCAAATCCAGACAAACATTCTTTGGCATTACTGCATTACTTCTACATCCACTAAAGTGGTAGTACCTGTTATGAGGTCCATTTTAGAGTTAGTACAAATAGTTTGATTATTTTATATGGAAATAATACTGACAATATGTTAGCCTTTGTATCATAATCAGGTCACACTGGCAGCAGGGATATCCATGATTCTCTTACTCTCTCCAACCGTCCGTATCGGTTGTTGCACTTGCGAGGTCCTCTGGACAGCATCCAAAATCTGCGCAGAGCTAATTGATATAGGTTTTTGTTGGTAGGGAAATAGATTATACATATCTAGGTAATTATGAACTTTAGTTGGCCAAATTCCTACCATAGAATTGTGCATGCACATTATCTGAAATGAACTTAATTATTATTAAGAACACATTTTATGATATTTTTGTGTTAAAGCATGCAGTTGTATTGTTTTCGAACAAGTTTCTATTTTTTGTTTATTTCGTACAAAAATATCATAAAATGTGTTCTTAATAACAATTAAGTTCATTTCAGATACTGCACTAGTAGGATGGGACACATGGTTAATTTCTTAAGTGGAGTTGAACAAGTTTGAATTCAGTTGTATTTCTCCTAGACTGGTTGCCTATCCAAGATCATAGTCTGCTTTACGGGCTGGAGAGGGAGTAGTTGAATTCATACCTTTAGGTAAACAAGGTGATCACCATCTGAAATTGTGACATTTGTGTGCTAATATATAATTAATCTAGAATTTTTTATTTTTAGCTCAGTCAGGTGGGCATCGGCCTCAGAACTACAAGTGTCCTGCACATGACATTAAACTCTATCTGATAGCAAAGTTCCAATTTTGAAGCTCTGAGGAGTGTGTAGTAACCATTCATTGCTATTACTCCCAGGTTCACTCTAACCTGGAGTGGTAGTACCTGTTAGTCCCATTCATTCTTGATGGGTATTCAAAATCTTTTCTAACTCAAGTTTTTTAACACATTTTTTAAAAACATTCTTTATATCTAACCCATAAATGAGATACGTTATAAGTTAGTAAGGTTTAATAAAACCAGTTTTTTTATATATAAATCTATTCGCTTATTCAAAATGTTGATCATCCCATGCTAATGTTACCAATTCCTAGAATTGAAATGTGGATCTTGTTAGCATCAAGCCAATAACATTTCCTGACGCTAAGTGTGGGCTTATCAAGAGAACACTGATTCAGTTAAAGTTAGAAACAACTGCTTTAAGCCAAAAGTTTAGCTGTGTAGATGCGAATTTTGAAACAAAAAGTGGAGTGGGGGGGGGGATAAAATTAAGAAATTTCTTTTTCTTTTGATTGTATTTCCTTCAATTCTTTCTTTTTTTTGGTTTACCTCAAGTAAAAAAGGAAAAAAAAAGAAATTTTTTGTGTTTCTGGCAAAGCATTTTGATGCAAATATTTTGTTAACTAGCCAATCAGAAGTATTTAATATTGGTTGGGAAAGAGCCTTAAGAATAAGAAGAAAAATGGGGGTGGGGGGCGGTTAGAGCTAAGAAAATGAGGAAAGACATTTCCCCACTCCCCAATGATAATGGAATTGTAGGGTGGGGATGGTAGGATGTAAAATGAAAGAAATTTGCTTGAAATAAGAAATAAAAAATTGGAATGAATTTAGTTTTGTGCAGCTTTATTTTGCTGTGTAAATATAGAAATTCTTTTAGGAAAAAAGAAAGACCCTAAAAAGAAAAGATGAAGAAAAAAGATGATGATGTGAGAGAAGAAAAAGATGAATGAAAAAGAAGAAAGAAACAGTGACAGAAAAGTTTGAGAAAATACTTTGGATAGATGACAAAAAGGAAAATTAAAAGACCATAAAAGAAAAAACCTTAAAAAGAGAAAAGGAAAAGACACTAAGATAAAAAAAGATCTTTAAAAAGATGGCCCTAAAAAGAGAAAAGATGCTAAAAAGAAAAACCCTAGAGGGAAAGAGAAAGACCCTAAAAAGAACACCCTAAAAAGAGAAAGGGAAAAAAGAAACATTAAAAGAGATGTCCCTAAAAATAGAAAGGGAAAAGACTATTAAAGAGATGGCCCTAAAAAGAGAAAGGGTAAATACCCTATAAAAGAGATGGCCCTAAAAAGAGAAAGGAAAAAGACCCTATAAAAGAGATGGCCCTAAAAATAGAAAGGAAAAGACCCTATAAAAGAGATGGCCCTAAAAAGAGAAAACCCAAAGACCCAAAAAACCAACACTCTGAAAAGAGAAAGGGAAAAGACCCTATAAAGAGATGGCCCTAAAAAGAGAAAGGGAAAAGACTCTATTAAAGAGATGGCCCTAAAAAGAGAAAGGGAAAATACCCTATAAAAGAGGTTGCCCTAAAAAGAGAAAGGGAAAAGACTCTATTAAAGAGATGGACCTAAGAAGAGAAAGGGAAAAGACTCTATTAAAAAGATGGCCCTAAAAAGAGAAAGGAAAAAGACCCTATAAAAGAGATGGCCCTGAAAAGAGAAAACCCAAAGACCCCAAAACCAACACTCTAAAAAGAGAAAGTGAAAAAACCCTATAAAAGAGATGGCCCTAAAAAGAGAAAGGAAAAAAGACCCTATAAAAAGAGATGGCCCTGAAAAAGAGAAAACCCAAAGACCCCAAAACCAACACTCTAAAAAGAGAAAGTGAAAAAACCCTATAAAAGAGATGGCCCTAAAAAGAGAAAGGGAAAAGACCCTATAAAAGAGATGGCCTTAAAAAGAGAAACGGAAAGACCCTATAAAAAAGGCCCTAAAAAGAGAAAGGAAAAAGACTATTAAAGAGATGGCCCTAAAAAAGAGAAAGAGTAAAGACCCTATAAAAGAGATGGCTCTAAAAAGAGAAAACCCCAAAGACCCAAAACCAACACTCTAAAAAGAGAAAGGGAAAAGACCCTATAAAAGAGATGGCCCTAAAAGAGAAAGGAAAATATAAAAGATGGCCCTAAAAAGAGAAAGGGAAAAGACTCTATTAAAAGATGGCCCTAAAAAGAGAAAGGGAAAAGACTCTATTAAAGAGATGGCCCTAAAAAGAGAAAGGGAAAATATCCTATAAAAGAGGTGTCCTAAAAAAAAAGGGAAAAGACCCTATAAAAGAGATGGCCCTAAAAGAGAAAGGGAAAAGACTCTATTAAAGAGAGGGCGCTAAAAAGAGAAAGGAAAAGACCCTATAAAAGAGATGGCCCTAAAAATAGAAAGGAAAAAGACCCTATAAAAGAGATGGCCCTAAAAAGAGAAAACCCAAAGACCCAAAAAAAGAATACTCTAAAAAGAGAAAGGATAAAGAATCTGAAAAGAAAAGACTCAAGAAAGGGAAAGAGAAAATAATTTGGAGAGAAAAATGAAAAAGAAGCAAAAGGAAAAAGAGAGAGTGAATAAAAATATGAAGATAAAAGAAAGGGAGTAAAAAGAGATAATGAAGAATTTTTTTTTAAATGAGAAAAATGTAAGAGAAAAGAATGGAAGCCAGAAAGAGACAATAAAAAGAGAGTGAATAGACTATGACAGAGAGAAAGGAAAAGAAGAAGACAACAGTGGGAGAGAAAAGAGAAAATAAAAAAGCAGAGAAAGAGAAAAAAGAAACAAAGGGAGGGGGAGAGAAAATACAACAAAGTGAGAAAAGATGACACAATAGAGAAAGAAAACAGAGAGAGAAAGAGAAAAGATTAGAGAGAGAGAGAGAGAGAGAGAGAGAAAAAATGTGATGATAGTGAGAAAAAAAGAAAAGGTTATAGCAGAGAGGAAATGAGAAAAAAAAAAGAGTAGACAACAGAGAAAGGGGGATAAATATTATTTTTCACTTTATCTCTATCTTTCTCAATTCTTTTCCTTTTTCCTCTCCCTTCATCTTCTTCTTTTTCTGTTTATCTTTCTCTCTCTTTCTTTTTTCTATCTCTACTATTTATTTTTCAAGTATTTTCTTTTTCTTCTTTCCCTCTTTTTCTTTATCATTTTCATTTCTTCTTCTTCTTCTTCTTCTTCTTCTTCTTCTTCTTCTTCTTCTTCTTCTTCTTTTTTTTTTACTTCTGTTACCTTACTCATTTTCCTCTTTTTTTCATCCTTCCCTTTCTTTATCATTCTCCTTTCTTTCTCTCCCATTTCGCTCTTTTCTCATTCTCTTTCTCTACTCTTCCTCATCATTTTCTGTCATCTTTCTTTTTCTATCTCCCAATCATTTACTATTTTTAATTTTTTCTCTCTTTTCTTTTCTCACTATTTTTTTCCTGTTGTTTTCTATCTTTTTTCTTTCCTTCTACTTCTTTTACCTTTCTAACCTCCTTTCTTTCTTCTTCCTTTTCTTTCTTCATCTTCCACCTTTATTTTTCTCTTCCTTTACATCTCACTCTCATTTACTTTTCTCTTCCTCTTTCTGTCCTTCTTCTTTTACCATACTCATCCCTCCTTTTTTCTTCTTTCATCTTTCTCTGTTTTTTCTCTCTTCCTATTTACCTTGCTCATTTACTTTTCTCTTTCTCTCTTTTTCTTTCCTTCTACTTTTTTTTAACATAATCATTACCCCACACACTTTCTCTTCTGTTTTCTTTTCTTTCTTCTTTTTCCTCTGTATTTTTGCCCAACTGCTGCGTTCTAATAAATACAAAATTAAAAACAAAATGAAGATTTTCAAAAAGAAATTAACAAAAAGTTTTTAAAAAAAAGGAACTTGAGACAGGTGATAAAAAAGGGTGTAGAAAAACTACAAAATTGTTAAGGAACACTTAGAAATGAAGAAGGGGGTCAGTCAAAGAAGAAAAAAAAGGGAAAAAGACTGATTGTCAAAGCAAAAGGGGTATAAAAGAAAAACAATGAAAAAAAAAAGAACTGGATAACAACAAGGAACGGCAAGACGGAACGGGAACAAGAATCGAAAAATGTTCGGATACCAAGTCTAAAGCAAACAATCAAAAAGCAAGTAAATTACAACTCTAGGCAACATGGAATAAATTGAAGATTTCTGTTAAAAAAGTCAATTATGAAATTTCAGTTTGGAAGTGGTAGGGTTGGCGGTTGGAGTTTGGGTGATGGTGAGGGTAGGGAAATATGGTCTCCACTAGGATGAGCAGACACGCAGCATGAAATGAAGACAGGAAGGAAGGAATTAGCCTGAATCTTTAATATCTGTAATAAACCAGAACATGACACAAACCGGAATTTTCACAGGCGGTACCACCTCTGGCTTGACCATTCTTCTGGTTCTTCTATAATAGATTTCTATCATGAACATCCCATAAACACAGGGCCTGTTGAAAGATCAGTGCAACATAATCTTTCAACCTTATTTCATATATATATATATATATATGTCTCTCAATGATATTGAGCACTCTTCTTCTATAATAGATTTCTATCAAGAACATCCCATAAACACAGGCCTGATGGACGATTGGTGCAACATAATCTTTCAATCTTATTTCATATATATATATATATATATTATATATATATCATTAATAGACCATGTATATATATATATATATATACATATATATATATATATATATATGCTCTCTCAATGATATTGAACACTCTTTACTTGTAATTATAGGAAACTATCATCAACGTTCACACACATATTATATATATATATATATATATCCTATAGACTAGATGAGTTGTGGATATTTTTATTTTCTTAATCTTACATATATCCACAATGCATACTCATACCTACACATAAACATACGTATATAAACACACTTATTATACTCATGTATTTATATATATATATATATATATATATATATATATATATATAAACACATATAGATGCATACACATAGATACTTATGAAGATTTTTTCAAGTTCTCAGGATAGCTCAATGTATGAAAAGGATATAATTTCATACAGAGCAATATTTATGCTTCCATTTTAGTGAAAAATTCAATTTCACTTATATATATATATATATATATATATATATATATATATGTGTGTGTGTGTGTGTGTGTGTGTGTGTTAGAATAGCATAGACACATGGACCATTGCTCCAGAACGATATATGTATCAGGACAACATGCAGTAGTAGTCACTGTTAGTAGTAGTAATAGTCGTTAGTTCAGAAATAACACACTCAGGTTGTATAGTCACAGAGGATGTTTATTTCTTTGATGCACGTGGGTTCTTTTTCAAAGAGAAGGAAATATAGAGAGAAAGAGAGAGTGGGTACAATCAAATTACACTGTCATGAATCATGTTTGCTACTACTATATAGAACCTATAGGGGGAACCGTGAAATGTCCCACCAGCTTCCCACGAGGTCTGGCTAAAAAGAGATCGATTTTCTTATTCCATTTCTCATCCTGGGAGTGGGAGAGCCACATCCGTTTTCGGTCAAAACCCGGAACTTCCATTTTTATTTTTAAATCTATTTCTGGGGTCACCTGTTGGTTACATTACTGGCACCCTGCTTAGTGTTTACTCTTTCAAATTTTAACCTTTGTTTGCTCTTATTTCTTTTTCTTCTTTTTCTCCTTTCAATCCCCATAGACCACAATAATTACACTACACACAGTCAAAGGTGTTTGACTCAGTGCCTATTCTGTTCAAACTTATCTACATATGCTCTATAATCAGCATTGAGTGCTCTTTATTTAAAACTATATAAAACCACAGAAAAAAAACAGCAAAAAATAGACTCACAAGCCTTAGAAAACAAGCATCATTTATTTTAGTCAAAATTTGAGACAAACCTATTTTATTTGTCGATATCAGCCAGAGAGTGAGGGAATCTATCCCCTTTTTGCTAGCACTAGACAAGGGAGATTTTTTTTGCTAAGTTGAGTAGCAGATCTTCCGTCAGCTCCCCACTTCACCGCACAGATCAGATTACACAATCTGTGCTATTCATACGGAGACTGTTATCGAGCCAGGTAACTTACGATTCCAAGGCAGGTGCTCTACCGAATGAACTAAACCGGCCCAATAGTGTTGCATAGCTATTTCTTATTATTCTGTTTATACCTATCTTCTATCAAGAACATTCTATAAACACAGGACCTGTTGGAAGATTGGCACAACAGAATCTTCCAACCCTATTCCCCCTTTGTAGTGTTGCATACCTCTTTCTTCTTATTATTATTATACCTAACTTCCTATCTCTGTTTCTTCAATTTTTATCATAGCCTGGTATTAATTTGATATATATATTGTATTATCACATCACTACTTCAACATATGTAGTATGGTAATCTTTGTGAGCATGGTATTAATTTGAAGATTCTGCTGTTCCTCTGGGTCGAATCCTCTCCATCCTCTGCGGTTTCTAGTACTGCTTGCATTTCACTTCTCATAACCAACCAGCAAAAAAATTACATCAATCAACTCAGCTTGGAAATAACTAATCAAATATAGTTTAAATCCTCCCTAGGGATAAGTAAAGTGGTTGGGGTGGCATAAAGTCGGTATCCGCCAGACAGCAAGGGAGTCTATCCCCTTTTCACTAGCGCTAGACCAAGGAGAATATTTTTTGCATTTGAGCTGGAGCACCACATCTACCAGCAGCTCATTACTTTACCACTCAGATCCCAGGGCTACTCATACACTGAGTTGACGAGGACCAGCACCAAACCAGGAACCTTGTCATTCCTAGTTGGACACTCTACTGACTGGGCTAAACTGGCCCTTGGGATAGTCCAAATAATTTCCAAAAGTTTGGTTGAAATCATACCAATGAAGGCAGAACCTTTTGACAGGAGGACATTTGTGGGTTATTATATGATTATGTCATATTCTGTCCATGTGAGCTTCACCACAAAATGTATTGTTTCAGGAAATACTTGTAGGTTGTAGGAATCAAGAGACAAAAAAATAATAAGGGTTGGTTGGTTGGTTGGTTGGTTGAATTTTATGACATGTCAATGTTTGGGTTATTTTATGTCAAAGGAGTTTCTTTTTTATTCATTCTTGTTGGGTATTCAATTTGTTTTTAAACACATTTATCAATTAACCCTTTATTCGCAAATGACAGAGGCGAAATATCAATTGAATTTAGTTGTGGTGTTGTTTTATCCACATTTTTCCACTATTTTCAAGCACATTTTATCGGATTTATCCAATCCTTTCCACCTCATATACATATATATATTTATAATGTCTGCATGTTCTTAGGCAACATTCCTTCATTTGTACATGTTTGGTTGAACAATATAGATGTGTTTTTTCAACATATTTTGATTGTAATCCTTTTTCAAGTTTTCAAATAGATGTTATAATGTCAGGCTGAAATTGCCTAATAGATTCGCCAGACTTCTATCTTCCCTGATATTTTGGTCCTATCTTGGACCATCTTTGGGGGATATATATGTATATATATATACTTTATTGGGGTACCAAGTTTCTTGGTACAAGGTGATTCTAGGCTGGTCCTATTCTCTAACAGTAGTTTGTTGTAGAGTTCAGGTTCTGTATGAGAACCCAATGGTTAGTTCTTATAAAACAGAGCAAATTTATTTGTGAATAAAAAGGCCTTAAATACCATGGGTATCGTGATTATGGACCATTTCCACTCGTGGGTATAACAAAATTTAAATTTCCACCAATCAAAAAGATGCTTGAAAGAAAAAAATCCACATATATACCCCTGGGGGTAGGGAGAAATGTATAAATGTAAAGTGAGTTTGGCCATTTGCCTATTTAAATAAAATGTAAACGTGGTCTGACGAAGCTCTGTGGGCCCCAAATACCCATGGGTGGAAATGGTCCATAATCACGATACCCATGGTATTTAAGGCCTTTTTATTCACAAATATATATATATATGTGTGTGTGTGTGTGTGTGTGTGTGTACATACATACATACATACAGGCATAAAGAAATATATGCTTAAGCATTAATGTGCGGTATGCACATTAATGCTTAAGCATATATTCTTTACATATACAATTAATAAATTTGGGTAGTTGCATGAAAATGCACACTGTGCATGATGCAGGATGAGTTGTAACTTCCCTTTTCTTCCACCTCTTCCTCCTCCTCCTCCTCCTCGCTCTACGATTTTGCTCCCATCTTCCCCCTTCCCCCACTCAGTTGCAATCATTTGGTTTTTGTTGTCAACCTTTAGGGGCAAAGTTAACTAACAATGAAAAAGCTGTGTGTCATCCTCGCAGTGAAGGGGGCCCAAGAAAGAATGGGAGGTGAATGTGAGACTGAATTGGAGGCAGAAGGATAGGGGGGAGAAGAGGTGATCGAAGCCGTGTAGGGTGGGAGCTGGGGTGTTTAGTGGAATCTGCATAATGGTAAGAGTGAAAGGGTTATTTGGGTGGTGATGGAAGCAGGGCTGTGAGATGACGGGATGTGGGTGTGGGTGTGGGGGGGTGAAACGTTTGGGTTGGGCAGGGCGTGGTTGGAGCACAGAGCAAGGGTAAATTAAGAGGAAGGATGAAGTGAAATGTTGACTTTATTTTCTTGATTTTTATCTTTATTTATTTATTTTTACTTTTATCTATTTATTTCATTTTTTTTTTTTTTTTTGCTTTTTTGGTAACCAGGTGCATTTGTGATGTCAGGGCAAAAGAATTTTCATGGATAGTTGTCCTTCACCCTCTTTTGCAGCCAATCTAATCTATTCCTTTCTACCTGGCTACCTCCACCCCCACCCCCACTTTGACCTGACCCCCAAACCCAACTTTTTTAGGAGAAAAATCCAATGTCAGATTTAGGTCGAAAAATTTTGAACTATTAGGGTGATTCAAATGTTTTTAAATAGTTTTGGTTTGTTTTACGGCATATCAAACTCAATGGGTCATTTAATGCCAACAAAGTTTTGAAATAAATTCATTCTTAATGGATACTCAACTTTTTTTATAAACTCATGTTTTTCTATTCAACCCATAGATGGGACCCTAACAGGTAATAGCACTCTGAGTCAATGTGGACCTAGGAGCAATGGTAATGAAGATGTGCTCCACAATCCCCAGACCTGCAAAACTGGAACCTCACCATCAGTTAGAGTTTAACATCATACCCAGAACATGTAGACCCTCAGCCACTGCCTTCAAGCATGCATATGATAAAAAGGGTTAGGCATTGCATAAAGGAAATAGGGTTGGAAAAAACATATATATATTTACCAACCCCTCCGCACGAGCAGGATACGACACAAGGTCAATTTCTTAAGCGGAGTTTAACAGGTTTGAATTCAGAGTTTTCCTTCTCCTAGACTGGTTACCTAGCCATGGTTAAAGAGCCCAGTCTGCCCTACTATTTACCCATAGCTGGTGGGAGAGTAGGATTCATACCTTTCCCAATGGTATTAGCGCTAAGGGAAATGCAATTACCACGTCCAGGATTTGAACTTGGGGCAACGAGTCCATTTCCCATGACTTTAACCACTACAACACTCACTTCCTTTGGAAAAATCATATAGGTGCTAGGTCTTGACATGACCAGCTGATTGATCAGAGGGGCCCTCTCTGACCACTTGTCTAGCCTAAGTAAGAGCCAAAGTGGAATGTTTCAGCTACCAAGATCCCATCCTCAGGCATCCCAGGTTGCCACCCATCGCCAAAATAGTTTTAGTACATGCTAGTTTGTGGTGCATACATCAAGTGACCAGAGTAGTTCAAACTGTAGAAAAGGTATCCATTGTATTTGGTAGTACTGTGGTAGTTGGTACACTGACATGTTGTGCATTGCTCTGTGTGTTTAGTTGAAAGCCTCACAGAGGAATTCACAATGTAGCTTAATTTGATAACTTATGTTTTACTAATTCAAACTGCTGCGGAAGAAACCAAAACCACTTGATTATTATCATTAATTACTTCAGACCATATAACTGTGTGTAAATTGTTTGTATTAAGAATAGTAACTTAAAGCTATAATTGTTTACAAATGTTTATTTTTAATTACTAAAAACTGTATACGTATTTGTTAGTCCTTTCGCACGAGCATGATGTAACACAAGGTCATTTTTTTGAGTGGAGTTTTGAATTCAGAGTTTTCATTTTCCTAGACTAGTTGCCTAACCAATGTCAAAGCCCAGCTTTCCCTACTATTTATTAATTTATTTTATAACTGGAGTGCTTATGTGAAATGCAAACAGCCTAATCCAGGATTTGAACTGCAATTGCCATGTCCATTTCCTATGACAATAACCATTACATTAAACTGCATCTACTGGTGAATTTCTAATTTGGGAGCTCTGCTAACCCTTCCTCACCATTACCTCCAGGTCCACTCTAACCCAGAATGGTAGTACCTGTAAGGTATCCCATCCATGTCTTAAATAGATTAAAAAATGAGTTTGAAAAAGGGTTTTAAAAAATGAGTTTAAAAAAAAGTTGTATACCCAACAAGAATGAATAAAAGAGAAACGTCTTTGGCATAAAATAACCCAAAAATGTTGACATACCATAAAATCCAACTAACCAACATATTAACCCTTAAAAATCATCAGGATAACAATTAATGAAATAGATCACTAATTAGGACTGAGCCTATTCTAGTAGGGACCACACTAAGCAGAGTTTTTTTTTAACAGGTTTGAATTCAGTTTTTCTTCTCCTAGACTGGTTACCTAACCAAGGTTAAAGAGCCCAGTTTGCCCTACTATTTACCTATAGCTGGAGGAAGAGTAGCTAGATTCACACCTTTCCTAAGGATATTAGCGCTATGTGAACTATAGCTTCATCCAGGATTTGAAGTCGGGTTGACGAGTCCATTTCCTATGACTCTAACCATTTGACCCCACGCCTCCAACCTAAATAGATAGATGGATACTAATGTCAGGCAAAAACTTTTCCCCTGAAATTCTTAATTTAAACCCATTCATTTACTTTAAATGCTGGCCCAAATCAAAGTTCATTTTTATAAGCCATCAAATATGGGACATAAGCATTGAATAACCCAATAAGAATTGACATGCCATAAAAACAACCAATCTAAAATTAATATGCAATAATATCCATTTACCTAACATGAGCATATGACAACACAATGTCAATTTTTAAGCAAAGTCTTGTGCAATAGATATAAGGGTTGTGAATTCAGTTTTCCTTCTCCTAGACTGGTTGACATACTCAGCTTATCCCATTCACAGCAATATGTGCCATATATGGTATATGAACAACTATCCAAAACCACAATGTGTGCCATATATACACCTATAGAATATATATATTCTTAAAATGGCTATAAATCAGTTTTAATTATCAAATTTCAAAATACAAAACATTAATACTGTTAATGAATGTTCAAAGTATGGTTACTGGAATATGTATAGTGTCCCTTGGGCCTGGCCAGCCCCCTTACTTACATATTTACCCAACCCTCTAGCACAGGCAGGATGTGTGACACAAGATCAATTTTAAGTAGAGTAAAGCTAGAAGAAATATGCTTAGTGCACACATCCAATATTTGTATTTGTTGACAAATTTTTTTTTTATGTAAATTGTAATCATAGATACAATGTATTATTTAGATTTTTCAGACTGTTGTCCTCATCTTCAATTTTATGTACACTAGGTTTTGGCCGATGTGCTCTCCTACCTTCTTCAGGAATTTCTTAGTGAACCCAGGTACCTTCTCATTAAACTTGAGAACCTTCTTGTAATACTCAAGAGTCTTCATATCCTAATCAGGAGCCTTCACAAGAAGCACCTGAAGGCCAGATTGCACATGAGATGAAACGTTGTGTACATTATAAAGATGAGGACAACAGTCTGAAAAATCTAAATAATATAAATCATCAAGTCTCATCATTAAAATTCAGACAGTAATCAATTTATCTAGAATCAACAAAAATATTGAATGTATGTATTTACCCAACCCCTTCGCCATGAGCAGGTGAAATTTTAAGTAAAGTATTAGCCTACCCTAAAGTATGCACTGATTGTATCAGAAATTAAAATAAAATAGGTGCTGAGGTCAGCCAGTATAATGTTAAGCACAACTAAACTAGTGCCAAAAACTTATGGAACTCAAGAATAGTCCATTCATATATTTGGGTGATTCCATTCCTTGAGTCCTGATTGGCTGCTTGGTTTCTATAAAATCATAAATGAAATAATATAGTGTTAATTTTCTGTACCTATAGTTTCATGAGTATTATACAATCTTCAGACAGTTGAATATTGAAATATTGAAAAGTCACTTGTTCTGGAGATTTCATGAAACTATAGTTATGGAAAATTAACTGCTCTGCTATTTTAGCATTGAACACCTTTATATGCTAAAACTTTTCATTTCATTCTCCATTATATTATATATATATATATATATATATATATATATATATATATAATATAATATAATGGAGAATGAAATGAAAAGTTTTAGCATATAAAGGTGTAATATAATTCAATTATCAATATAAATGATATGTTTCCTCTATCTATGAAATTTTATATATATATATATATATATATATGTATATATATATATATATATAGCATAAATCTATCGCAGTATGTATCAGTTAAATGTTTACCTCTTACTGACAGTTACCAACGGCTGAGACGGAACGGAGCCAGACTGATGAAAATTTAGTCGGGTGTTGCTCCCAGCTAGAAGTAGCAGTTAAGTCTAGTCATACTGATGAGATGTAAACGACGAAACACTGTGTCTATTGATAACTATGTGTGTGTATATATATATATATATATATATATATATTGCATACCGCTATATATATATAAGTGTGTATATGTATGTATTTAATTCATGATCATAAATGATTGTATCTAAAAAAAAAAGAAGAAATTAAATCATTAGCTGGATGGAGCTTAAGTTCAATTGCACTATACAATATATATATTGGTGGTAGGTGTTTGCATACCCTTATATATATGTGTATGTGTTCTGGTCCAAGGCATGATTGTAACAGATCTATAAAAAAAAGTTAGATAGATGGAGCTACCATTACCACTTGCTTAAGTTCAACTGCACTGGACAGGAAGTAGTATTACTGCTTCACTAATATATATATATATATGTGTGTGTGTGTGTGTGTGTGTGTACATACCTCTATATTTATATACGTGCATACCTCTCTCTATATATGTACATGCATACCTCCCTTTCTCTCACTCTCTCTCTCTCTATATATATATAGATATGTATGTATGTGCATACCCCTATATGTATGTGCATACCCCTATGTATATATATGCATGTGCATACCCCACTATATATAATATATATATATATATATATGTAAATATATGTGTATGTATGGGCATACCCCTATATGTATGTATGTGCATACCTGTGTATGTATATATATATATATATATATATATGTGTGTGTGTGTGTGTGTGTGTGCATATCCGTATGTATGGATGTATATTTGTCTAAAGCAATTATGTAAATGTCTAAAAGTGTATACAATTTCCTGAAGTTGGATCTAATGCAGCATTTCTGCGCTTACCCCCTAAAGAAGTAATTTCTCACAAATTATCCATTGTATTTACATGCTAACAACCTGGGCGCACATTCTTGTGTCTTGGCCTGTGGCATCCTTTGTCACATCATGATTAGCCAGTCAGTACTGGGGACCCAACTGAAATTGCGATTTGCCTTCCCCCACCCAAACCCAAAGTCTCTGCTAAATGGCCAAAATTTGTTTCACTTGGCTGTGTTAGAGGTCAGGAACACACGGTCTTATTCTATCAAGCTTAAGCAATATCTTATATATATATATATATATATTATATATATATATAAAAATGTAAGGTAATCCAAATGACTGGTAAGTAAGGGATGATTCTATTTGGGATCTTCTAAATCTCACTGTACAACCATACTGCATATATTGATTGATTGATTGTTCAGTAGATAATTTGATAGATAAATAAATAAAGACCAAAGATTCAAGTTCAAAATAATACAAAAGTGAGTAAAACAATATTTTTATTCATTGAAAGTATGTACACACACACACATATATATATGTGTATGTGTGTCTGTATGTATGTATGTGTGTATGTGAGTGTCTATGTGTATATATAAGGTGTGTCATATTTTTGTACTTTTTGACATGCCTTGTATTCTGAAAAAATTAACGTTCCCTTCATTGTTCATTTCGATCCTGGTAAATACAGCTTCAAACTCAAGACTTTTATCACACATCTTGTTTTCTGAAAAAAATTAACATTTC
Source organism: Doryteuthis pealeii (assembly GCA_023376005.1). Classification (NCBI taxonomy): domain Eukaryota; kingdom Metazoa; phylum Mollusca; class Cephalopoda; order Myopsida; family Loliginidae; genus Doryteuthis; species Doryteuthis pealeii. The sequence continues at coordinate 11,476,655 of CM042160.1, forward strand.
ATTCATTGTTCATTTCTATCTTGGTAAATACAGCTTCAATCTTGATATTTTATGACACACTGTGTATGTATGTATGTGTGTATGTATATATTTATGTGTGTAATTATATAGATAAAAGGATATAAAAACACACTATGCTGTTAAAAAGAAAATGTTTTATATCATATTGATAGCTAATATTGAACAATATCTTGATTTATAAAAATCATCTTCAGAGCTTGTTATTTATTCCGGACTCATCAAGAGTGAAGCAGAAAATAATTTGAATTCAAAACAAAAACGTGTGTGTATGCATGCATATATAAATATATTATATATGTATATATGGATATTCAGAAAAATTGACGTCATTTTGTAATTTATTAACTTGAACAATTTTCGTTCAAATGATCTCAAATTTTAACAGCATGTGTTGAAATAACTCAACATTCTATGTTTGATATTATTTCTTTTAAGTTATAGAAATGCCATTCACTGGAAAAGAGAAGGCCCATCTAGATTTTTCTTAAAGCATTTTGTCAAAGTCTAAGTGGTGCAACCATACACTAGCTCTGATAGTACAGATTATTTTATGCCTAGAGATTAGAAAATTATGTACATTGTACGTTTATATGTATATTTTTTGTGAAATTTATTGTCTTTTTGACCTATAGTTATATGATATCAAGTATTTTTTATCTAATAACAATAATTTGTATACAGGAGCATAGATTCAAGTATTCCTATCTTATACTAATGATTTATATATAATTATATGGTTTTAAGTAATTATTTCTATTTAATAATAATCATTTGTTTGCAAACAATTATGTTTTTAAGTACGTAATAATAATCCTTTGTAGACAAGTATATGTTTTCAAGTAACTAATAATAATCCTTTGTAAACAATTATAGCTTCAAGTAACTATTCTTAATGCAAATAATTTACCCAGTATTTTTTATTCCTATCGAATTCAAATAATTTCTAAACAAATCTATTTGGTAATTTACTAAGATTTTTCATAGTTGTGGCACAAGGTCAGATCTACTGAGTTCTCAGTAATACTGAAACCACTATTAATGGTTTGCCATTACACTATACAAAGTGCTTAAACAAATCTATTTTATTGTAAATAGAATGCTAAATGTACTATCACTCTGGGATAAGAGTGGATCTGAGAGTAATATCAATGAAGAGGTGCTCCAGACTCAAATCCCAGATCTCCAGAACTGGAGCCTCACCACCAGATGTTGATTAGTGTCATACCCAGGGCACCACATGTTATGAGAGTCTTATCCTTCTGTAGGATATACAGCTTATTTAAAGCCCTGCCAACTGGGTACCGATAGATCTGTAAGAAATGATGAAATAATTAAGCTCATTAAGTTATTCTATGTCTAGAGGTTACGGAATCGCAGTTATTGTACATTTATATATATACATTTTTGTCTAGTGGTTTCTTAAGAGGGTTTTTTTTTGCACATTGTTATGTGATATTCAAGTATTCCTATCTAATACAAATAATTTTCACACAGTTGTAAGGTTTCAGGTAACTAATTATAATGATCCTTTGTAAACAATTGTAGCTTCAAGTAACTATTCTTTATACAAATAATATGCACTTATAAGGTATTAAGTATTCTATCTGATACAAATAATTTGCACACAGTTGTAAGGTTTCATGTAACGAATTATAATGATCCTTTGTAAACAATTGTAGTTTTCTATTCTTTATACAAATAATATGCACTTATCAGGTATTAAGTATTCTATCTAATACAAATAATTTGCACACAGTTGTAAGGTTTCAGTCAACTACTTATAATGATCCTTTGTAAACGATTGTAGCTTCAAGTAACTATTCTTTATACAAATAATATGCACTTATAAGGTATTAAGTATTCTATCTGATACAAATAATTTGCACACAGTTGTAAGGTTTTAGGTAACAAATTAAAATGATCCTTTGTAAACATTGTAGCTTCAAGTAACTATTCTTTATACAAATAATATGCACTTATCAGGTATTAAGTATTCTATCTGATACAAATAATTTGCACACAGTTGTAAGGTTTTAGGTAACAAATTAAAATGATCCTTTGTATTTTCAATTTTCAAACAGTTTTATTTAACCCATAGAAGGGACCCTAACAGGTACCAACACTTTAGATGAGACTTGATATGTAAGTAATGGCAATGAAGAAGTATTCAACACACCTTAGATCTTCAGAACTGGAGCCTCACCATCAGATGCATTTTAGTATCATGCCCAGGCTACCACTTTTGTGTAGGGGGGGTATCCCTCTGCGACAGGGTATTCAGTTGGCATATTCTAAATCCCATTGACAGGGCGCATTAATATCTGCGAGTCACCCAAGCAAAAGGTATTACCACTCCGGTTCAGAGTTAACCTGAGTGTAATGGCAATAAAGATGAATTCCATACTCTCTAGATCTCCAGAACTGAGCCTCACCACCATACCCAGCATACTTCATCCTAGTGAGCCTCAAGTGTCATACCCAGCATACTTCATTTAGTGAGTGTTAAACTTATGATACTCCATACTCCTCAGATCTTCAGAACTGAGCCTCACCATCAGATGCAGTTTAGTTTCATACCCAGACACCAATTTTGTGTGTGTAGAGGGGTTCTTATCCCTCTGCAGGGGACACAGTCAGCTTATTCTAAGCCTCACCAACGGGGCACGTAGAGATCTGTGTGAGATAATGGAATAATTAAGCTCATTTTTTTATGTATTCTAAAAAAAAAATAAAAACTAACATCAACATCCTAATGAAACAAATAAAAATAAATCTATTTTGCCACAATCTCTTTCGATAAGCAAAGACAATGAGAAATTGCTCTTTTTTTAATTTGATTTTTTTCTTTTTGTAATGTTTTCAAAGAACCGTTAAATAAAATAACCCAGAAAACCTGAATTAAAAATATCACCTCGTGGTATGATCAAGTTTAAATAAATCGACTTCCTGTACAGCCCCTATGAAAAACTTTAAGTAATCATAAAATGTTATACAGGACACTTAACATGAAATAAGACAATGTTGTACGAGGCTATTTTATTTTATATATATACATAACAAAACAAAATAGAAAAGCCTACAGAATGGTAAGAATTTTAAATGAGTTTTTGTGTTTATTTGTCTAGCAGGGCAGTAATAATTTTTTCTTGTTTTTTCTTTTTTTTTTTCTTTTAATTTTTATTTAAAATTTACTATAGGCAAAGGGTTAATGAAAATACTTAAGGAAGCGATAAAAAAATATAAGTGTAAAAAAAAAAAAAAAAGAAAAAGTAAAGATAGCCTTCTGGTCGAGAGCACCACTGAAACAAGCAGTCAGTTCTAGTCATGAATTTTTTCTTGCGGACATCTTTACAAGACCTTAATTAGCGATTTCCGCACTTTTTCATCTCGGCTTTAAACTCAACACCAAATGGAATGTCCGATGATTGCAAGGGAATATACTCTCCTTCTTTCTGCTTCTCTTATTCTCATGGCTCAACTGTGAGCTTTAGGCCCCAGCCAAAAATCTTTCTAGCAGGTGGGGCACAGATTATTCCTTTTGGCTGTAGATGTAGCGTTTCTCCACATTGTTTCTTAATTTTTTTCTGAATTGCCCGGATGCCAAGTGGATCCATTTTGGATGTTTGTGAGAAGCATGTCTTTAATCCTTTATATTTATCACACATATATTCTTTTTTTTTCTTGCTTTTTTTTTTTTTTTTTTTTTGGACAGTTTTAAGAAATAACTCTCTAATCGGAGTTCATTGTCTGTCTGAAAATTAAACTTTTCATTATTCTCTCTCCCTCTCTCTTTTCCTCTGTTTATTATCTAATCTCTCTCTTATTGCTTTTCTGACACCAAATATATATATATATATATATACACAGACGCAAGTATACGTGTACATATATATAAGAGGAAGTGTACCTACGTATGTGCTCTATTCCTCTGTTTATCATCCAATCTCTCTCTTTATTGTCTTTCTGACAACATACATACATATATACATATATATATATATATATATATATACATAGATACACGCATGTATACATGTACATATATATGAGAGGAAGTGTACCTATGTGTGTACTTGGACACATGTATATATGCATGCAAGCGCTATCATACATACACATATTTACAAATGAACCAACTCTTAGGCTTATGCAGACTGATATATAAATCAACATCCCAAAGTAAAAAAATTTTGAACATATCATTCAAAGGCTAATTTGCATAGTGATAATAAACATTTGATTTTAATAAATATGTGCTTAATATTCTTGATTTCTAATTGTTTGGTGTTATCTTTTTGAATATGAGCAAAAATATCTTCAATAAATCTTAAAAGAAATCCATTAACAAGAAGAAATAACTGTAATTTTATTCTCTACTTCCTATTTTAACTAAATTAGGAAAATTTACCAAAGAAAGACGGGAGTAATGGAAAATGATGGAAGAGTTAGTGTCAAAGTTATTCTATTTTTCAATCATACCCCCTCTGTTCCAAATCTTTTTATCTGAATTTTTATTCAGTTTCATTAGCCTTTCTAATTTAATATGATATTTTATTATATTAAAACTTAAATACTTGCACACAGAGGGTGCATATATTTGCTAGTCCAACTAAGGTCTTCATTTATTTTATTCATTTCTTGCTTGCTTCTAATAATAACAAAAAAATTATTTTCCCATCAATATATAATATAGATATATATCTAACACACACATATATAGAGATATAATATAAAGTAGTTAGTAAAGTCGTTGGGGCAACCTAATGTCAGTATCAGGCAGATAGCGAGGGAGTCTATCCCCTTTTCACTAGTGCTAGACCAAGGAGATTTCACTAGTGCTAGACCAAGAAGATTTCTATACCTTTGAATGTCTCTTATAGATTTCTCTCTCTCTCTCTCTCTCTCTCTCTCTCTCTCTCTCTCTCTCTCTCTCTCTCTCTCGCTACATATGTTTTCTCTACCTCTGAATGTCTCTCTCTGTTAGCTTTGGTATTTCTTTTTATCTCTCTCTCTCTCTCTCTCTCTCTCTCTCTCTCTGTCATATATATATATATATATATATATATATATATATATATATATATATATATATATATATACTTTTCTCTCTCTAAATATCTATCATTTTAATAACAATAAAGAAATCTATTTTTGTCTCACTCTTTTCTGTGTTTCTGTCCCACTCTGTCGATATCTTTTTTAATTCTAAGTCTCCCTTTCAGCTTTACTTTTCTTTGTTTTCATTTTTCTCTCATTTCCCCATATATATATATATATATATATATATATATATATATATATATATATACATATTCTTCTCTCAGATATCTCTTTATCACTTTTTGCCTTTTTTTTTTTTTCACTCTCTCCTGCTATATATGTTTTCTTTACCTGTGAAAGTCTCTTTCTCTCTCTCTCTCTCTCTCTCTCTCTCCTCTCTCTCTCTCTCTCTCTCTCTCTTCATGGTTTTGTTTATTGCTTCAATAAAACGTGGGATGGAATACTTGAGGATCAGTTTATGTAACCTAAAATCATACACAGGGAGTGGGTTTTCAACTAGTTGAATAATACATCAAAATATTAACAAAACGAACCACTGTTCTGTTTTGTTTATATATATATATATATATATATATATATATATATATATATATATATATATACTTTTTTTTTCAAAACTTATCAATACAAGTTGTCAGTGTCAAAATTTAGGTAAACCACACTTTCATAACAGTTTTATTTTCAAATAATTTTCTTTTTAATTCATCAAGGCAAATTCTCCAAAGTTATCCGGTGCCAACTCGCTAGAATTTTGGCTGTATCTGTTTACTTTTAAAACTGTTCTGTCTCATGATGATGAAAAGCTTGAACATTTTGAGAGAACAGTGCCAGCCTGTCAAGAAATAGACAGAGTGCATAGATCATTGAGAAAAATTACACAAGTTATCTTTGTATTCTTTGTAAATAAATGAAAATCTTTGAGAAAATGGGCCAAACTGTTTGAAGGTCTCTGTTTTGAGAGTAAATGTTGGTATTTGCCAAATACAACCACACCTTCACCAATCTGTGAAATTCATATTTTATGACCCCTTGGTTTGCATACAGATTCCTTCCTCTCTCTCTCTCTCTCTCTCTCTCTCTCTCTCTCTCTCTCTCTCTCTCTCTCTCTCTCTCTATTTATATATATATATAGATATAGATATATAATGTGTGCATGTATGTATGTATATATGTGTATGTATCTATATATATGTGTGTGTATGTGTGAGTGTATGTATGTATATATATATGTGTGTATGTGCAAGTGTATGTATGTATATATATATATGTGTGTATGTGCGAGTGCATGTATCTATATATATATGTGTGTATGTATGAGTGCATGTATCTATATATATGTGCATATGTGTGTGTATAATCTATATATATGTAGTATGTGTGAGTGTATGTATCTATATATGTATATATGTGTGAGTGTATGTATGTATATATATGTGTGTATGTGTGAGTGTATGTATCAATGTATATGTGTGTATGTGTGAGTGTATGCATATATATATATATATGTGTGTATGTGTGAGTGTATGTATATATATATGTGTGTGAGTGTATGTATATATATATATGTGTGTATGTTTGAGTGTATGTATATATGTATATATATATATATATATATATGTGTGTGTATTTATGCATGTATCTATCTATATATATGTGTGTATTTATGCTTGTATCTATCTATATATATGTGTGTTTATTTATACTTGTATATATCTGTGTATATATATTGTGAGGGACGGCAATGATCTGTAAAGATTATGCTATTGCCATATATATATATGTGTGTATTTATGCATGTATCTATCTATAAATATATATATATATATGTATTTATATATATATATAATGTTATTAGAAAGGTGCATATGGATATATATATATATATATATATATATTATATCCATATGCACCTTTCTAATATATGTGTTTGTGCAAGTGTGCATTAGAAGAAATATATATACACTTACACAAACATGCACACATGCACATATATATTTTTTCTCTCCAGTTGACTGCTCTTTCATCTTTTAGTATTTTCCTCTTACTATTATGACTTTTCAATTGTTTATTTAACGATGATCCCTTTTAAAAAGAAGTCAGTTAAAAGAATCATTTTAACTTTTTATATTAAGATATGATTCCCCTTTTAAAAATTGTTATATACACTAGCAAAAGTATGCACTCGCTGGGTGCAAATATTTAAATTAAATTAGAAAGATTAACAAAACTAAATTATAATGAATATAAAAATATTACACTTATTTTAATGTTATTTTTATTGATTTTTGTATGAAATTATATATAGGATTGCTCTTAATATGCTTGAGAATAATATGATAGTATAAGAAACCAGTAACAGCGAATAATTACTTATTAAACCCAGTTTTGTTGAAATCATTATGCAAATTATTCCCACTATATACACTGTAAATCTTTATTTTTTAGGCATATATAACACATATTTCAGGATTTTAGATGCTTTAATAATATAGAGAGTTTTGTGGCAAATCTAACTCGGGTTGCCTTTAATAAAGACATCATTAATATGTAGATGCTAATTAACATTAGATAAGGATTATTTCACAATCATTAAGAATATAACTTAAATAACTAAGGAAATTTTGTGTTCAGTATATATGGATACAAATATACACACTAAACCGACCAGCCAATCAACATGCTGGAAATAGACTTGCCCATTCCACAAAGGTTGCTATTTAAAATAAGTTTGAATTCTGAGAAACTGATCCAACTTGCAACAGTTGAATACTGATCAGTTTACACGAATCTCGACAAAGACCTACCTAGAAAGTACCTAGTCATTTGAATATCATAATTATTGTTTGATTTAGTTTTCTTTGGATTCTTTGTTTAATGGCAGATCAATCTTTTGAGGTCAGTTAGCCTACTGTTGGTTTGAATAACAGCAGCTAAGTACCACCCAGCAATGTCCAAGACAGTTGCTATAAATAGGACTCAAGAATGATCCATCCATGAATCTGAGTGATTTGGGTGATTCCATTCCTTGAGTTCTGATTGGCTGCTTGACTGCTTGATTTGAATGACATTGTGGAGTCTTATATATACTCTGTCATTTTGCAGTGGACTTTGTGGCTTTGGGATTGTATTGAGTTACAACCGTTTGCTGCCTTATCTTCCCAGTTCGACGGTAATTGGACTTTAATTATTCTTCACTATTGTCATCAAATAAAAACAGCCAAAATTTTGACACTCAAATCACTCATTGACATACCAATTCCCACTAGATCACCAAAGTCAAGTAGCAATGAGCCTGTTCAATACTTAGATGGTGACCATTTAAGGTTGGGTGGTGAGATTTTATGGTATGTCAACCCTTGCTGGGTTATTGTATGCCAAAGACATTGTTTTATTCCTATTTGATGGTTACTAAATTTTTTTTTAAACTCAAATTTTTAGCACATTTTTTCCTAACTCATTTCTTCTATTAACCCATAGATGGAACCCTAATGGTATTACTACTCCGGGTCAGAGTTGATCTGGGAATGATAGCAATGAAGGGGTACTCCACACTCCCTTTATCTCCACGAAATGCAGTTTAACATTTCAATAATCTTTTAAAAATTAATTCCTGGTTCCCATTTGCAATTTATAAACCTAATTTTTTTATATGTCAATACTGGTGTTCCTAAAAAATATGATTGTTATTATCTTACAACACCCTCTGGTTAAAGATGAACTCATCCAAATCGTTCAAAATGAAATACAAAAATGTAAATCCTGATTATTTGATGTTGCCTATACACCAAATTCTTATTTCACCCATTTTAAAATGAACCTCTCCAAATTCCAAGATTTTTTTGGATATTGTATGATTGAAATTTAATGGTATACATATTTTTACTATATTCTATCTTTATTAGATGTGGTACTATTGCAATTTATTTAACAGCATATTTACCCTACATTTTAAAATCTCCATTGGTTGTGTTATTAATATTTAAAGAATTAATTTTTTTTTTTTCAAAACTTCATTAATTTTGATTGAAAGATAAAAATTTGCTTGCTACATTTAAAATCTTTATTGGATGTCGTATGTTTACAATTTATGAAAAAATATTTTTCCTAAATTTGGAAATCTTCATTGAATGTTTTTTTACTACATAATAATATTTTTAATGGATGTTTTGTCAGTAAAAATGAAAGAAAAAGTAATTTTTCTTACATTTCAAAATCATCATATTTCTAAATCATCATATTTTTTTACCTTTATTTTTAAAAATCTAGCTCAGCTAGGTTGAAATGGTTAGCACTTGAATCCTGGTCATATCAGAGAAGAATACAGAAAATACTGTCTTCAAAACAAGAGAAACAGAAATCAGGAGAGCTGAAATACTGTTTGGGAGATATTCTTAATATTGGCAATACCATGTAATTTACACAGGTCAAGTTAGTGTCTTATCATAATGGAGGTTGTATGTTTTTCTGTCTGTAACTGAAACTATATTACAACTCAGGTTTCAATTCCCTTAGTTATTTATGTCCATTCTCCATGATTTCATTTTTATTTAATTCTCAATTATTAAAATTATTTTAAATTATTAATTCTGTTGACCATATCTACATACCAATAACATGTAATTGTATTTATCTATACAACAAAATAGCAGTTAACAGTGTGAATGGGAAGGCTAATTTGCATATTTATATTAAAAATTTGATTTTAATAAATATGTGCTTAGTATTATTGATTTTTAATTGGTTGGTTTTGTCTTATTGAATAAGAGGAATAATTTTCTGGAATAAATCCTACAAGAAATCCATTAACAAGAAGAAATAATTAAAATTTTACTTAAGTTTCAGCAGTTCAATTTTTTTCATTATCCACCCCTCTGTTTCAAATCTTTTTATCATCATTCTTATTTAGTTTCATTAGCCTTTCTAATTTAATATAATATTTTATTACATTAATATTAAATACTTGCACCAAGACGGTGCATATATTTGCTATTTTTAATAATGCAGAAAAATTAGTCACAGATTTAAAATAGTGTAAAATTATACGGTTTTCAGGATATTTGTTTCTTGTTCTCAAGAAAACCCCAAAAGTTAGGGTTTGTTGATTTTATACGAAAGATATTGACAAACTTTTTTCTTTTTTGGAATTTCACTTAAAGCCAGCTTTCGTGTTAGCAGGGAAGACTTTGACCATCATTTCTCTAGAGGAGGGATCCCATTTAAGTCTACCTAATTACTATCATTTCTTGGATTTCACTCGGGGTAGGAATTATCCTCTTGCAAGCAGAAAACACATCCACTCACTTTGAGTGCTGAGGCTAACGTGCAATCAGAGGCTCTGAGAGAAAGAGACTTTTCCTTTTCTCCCTTCATGGGACACCTATCAACCTTTAAGCACACCCTGGCTCGCTATTCAAGAGCAAGGGGAGTCCTCTCACTAACTGCATTTTTCCTCCATATGAACAAATGCCCCCTAACAATAAACCATATACTCATTTTAAGTATGTGATACATGTTTGACCTCTTCTTGACCCAAAGTCATACATCTATTGTAGACATCTGCATTAATAAGCCTATTACATAACAATAACTTCAATTTACATAATGGGCATATATATATATATAAATATATATATATATATATATATACATGTAGAATTAAACAAAAGACACATCTCCAGTTTAACAATTTTATTTTTGATCTTTTCGAGTTTTCTGGCCAACTTTTTAATATTTGGGTGGAATTCGTGGATAAGTCCACCAAAGTTCAGGGGTGATGTGTTCCTCATACATTAATATAATTTAAAAAAAAACGGGAATACAATACCCCTAATGATGGCAATTCGAAGTGCCGAAAGTACTTGGAACCTGAACTTTGGTGGACTTATCAACGAATTCCACCCAAATATTAAAAAGTTGGCCAGAAAACTCGAAAAGATCAAAAATAAAATTGTTAAACAGGATATGTGTCTTTTGTTTAATTCTACATGTATATATATATATTTAAATATATATATATATATATATATATATATATAATAAAAGGTAAAAATATCCAACAGACTGGTATGTAGGGGATAATTCTATTTGGCATCATCAATATCTACTGGACATCCACAAATTTGCATACACTTTAATATGTTTATAATAAGGCAAAGGTTAAATTTAGTTTCGGATTTTTTCTCATTAAATTATCAATTTGTGGAACTCTTCAAAGTTCTTAATAAATAAGTACAAAAAGCATGTGAAAACAAATATAGTTTTTAACACTTTAACTCAGCAAGCAATTAAGAACTGAATTCAGATTTTTGTCGTATGTACCAGAGAAAGTTTTTGA
>CM042160.1:11493070-11518070 GCA_023376005.1 Doryteuthis pealeii
AACGGGGACAAAGATTGATATGATCGGATGCTTACAAAATGCGGAGAGGAGAATTGACAAAGATTTTCTTTTTCTTTCTTTTTACTGTTTTCTTCATTGTCTCCGTACTGTCACCCAGATTCTTCTGGGGCAGGTGATCATGGTTCGGTGAAGCTTTTCCGGACCCCATCTATTTTCATCTTAGATCCTACTCCTGACTTATTGCAATCATTTTGAGTTATGTGCTCTGACTCAGTGCTGCGGTCTCAGAGCGAAATTCAAGATGAATTAACTTGTCTTCTGTACCCTGTGGCCAAAATCTGCACAGCTGTCAGCCCACCTATCCATCCAAATTCCTTCCTGTTCACCTCTTTTCTTATGCATGTCTACCCACATACCCTTGAGGTAGATGTGATTTCTTTGCCGTCATGTATGTATTTATGAAATTACACATCCGTCGCTGTGTTTCCTTTTTGTACTACATGTATTGGTCATTTTTTTTTTTTTTTTTACTAAATCAAAACATAATTTAAAGAGAACTAATTTTTACTTCATATTTTATTTTTTCTCAGGTTCTTTCTCTTTCAATTTGCTTTTGAAAGAAAAATGTAATTTGGTATCATGAAAATAGACTCTGATTTTTATCATGCTGAACTTTTATTCCTCTTTCTATAATTTTTAATTTTATTTCATGTAATTATCGTTGATTAATTAGGAGTTATATTTATTAAAGAGTGACAACTTTTGCAACACCCTGTATAATCTTCCAGTAGATATGATAAAATCCTGGTATCTTTGGCTTAGAACAAAACTTACTAGTGGCAAAAAAAGTTGATTGTACTTATTCATGGGTGATACTGATGTACTTGATGATATGTATTTTGATTGTATAATGTTTCAGTAGAAATAATAAAATATATCTTTGGTTTAGAAAAAAAAAAACTTTTCACAAAAACAAATTTTAGGGGTGTACTTATCTATGGGTAATACTGTAAATAATACCTTACAATATCTGTTTTTATTGTATAATATTCCACTCAAACTAATAAAATCCTAGTAGTTTTAGCTTAGAAAAAAATTAACTTTTGGTAAAAAAAAAAATTGTAAGGGGTATACTTATTTATAGATATCATTGTAAAAACTTTTTTTAACAGAGCTGATTAAAAAAATACTTAAAAACATAAAAAAACAACACTTGTCTGTGTAAGCATGTGTTCTTGTCTTGTATTTTCCTTACGCTCTTTAATTGCCATCTCTTATCACAAATAAGCAGCACCCAACAAGGTAGCAATTGTATGGCCACTTACCTCCTATCACACAAACCATTTAAGTTAGATGAACAAGATATGTTGGATAAGCAAGAGCAAGCTCATAAATGATGCTATCCTATGAAGCCATGCACATAGACACAGCAGTGTGGGTCAGCCAGCAAACCTACATTGATCAGCTATGCATGGACATTGGATGCTGTGCAGAGCACCTCCCAGGAGTGAGGATTGATAGGCCTGAATTTTTATTTCATCTTTTTTCATTTCTTGTCTTATCTTTTTCTTTGTCTTTTTAATTGCTATCTCTTATTACAATGAAGCAGCACCCCACAAGGGAGCACCCCACAAGGGAGCAACTGTATGGCCACTTACCTCCAACAACACAAAAAAATTGGGGTGGACAAACAAGAAATACTGGACACATAAGTGATGTTATTCTATGTCTTTAAATAACCTCAAAGGTTGATATGCCTTTCAACCAAAGAAACCAAGCCTAAATACCCAACTAATGTTGAAAGTCTACCTGATAATTAATTTATGTTGTATTAGGAGATGCATTTTGACTTTTGATAAACCCTAATGATGTCAATGACTGATAGGGACGAGTGGTGAGAGAGTGTCATGAGAATCCATTCTGTCAGCATGAAATGATAATGATGATGGAAGAAATGAATTACAAACAATTTACAATAAAAATTGTAAATAATTTTATTGTAGAAATGCATTTCAGCTCATTTTGTTCAGGAAATACTTTGTAATGGTTTTACTATAGAAATGCATTTATTCTGTTTATTCTAGGTTTATTTTTTAAATACCTTTCTTGTGTTAAAAGTCTATGGGATAATTAGGCTTATTTCTTAAATACCTGACTTGTGTTAAAAGTCTATGGGATAATTAGCCTTATTTCTTAAATACCTGACTTGTGTTAAAAGTCTATGGGATAATTAGCCTTATTTCTTAAATACCTGACTTGTGTTAAAAGTCTATGGGATAATTAGGCTTATTTCTTAAAATACCTGACTTGTGTTAAAAGTCTATGGGATAATTAATTTTCCCTGTATCATGAGACATATTTTTACTTTTGATAAACCCTTAATGATATAGATGTTCATTCTAACACACTCACATGCAGTAGCAGCTGCCGAAGATTAAACTTGCTCGGAAATTGAAAGGGTGGTGCACCAGTTATATGACAGAGTTGATCTTTTCTTGTAATGTCATTTGGAAGTTGATCTTAATAATATCAAAGAAATATGCTTTATGTAAAAATCAGATATTGTCGGAAAAATGAAGTCAGTATTATCATCATAAAAACAGTGCTCAAAAAAATAGCAAAAAATAACAAAAAAAGGAAACCCACATCAAAGAATGAAATCAAATAGTTATAAAAATGATAAGTTTTTATTTACTTAGCTATGTAAGAAAAAAAAGTTTCTGATGTTGGGGAAAAACACGCTCGAGAAATCACAGTGTTAAAGGGATGAACACGGTTAATGCTGCGTGACAAAAAGGAAAAAAAAAAGCTCGATTTTACTTCATCAAAAGTTTTCATTCAACTGAGAGACAGACATGAAGGGGAAATATATATAAATATATATATATATATATAATATCTGCTTTACGTCTAACATAATCCTATATAAACAGACTCAAGTCTTATTTCATTTCAGTGAAAACAGAATCTTTTCGCAGTTTTCCAATTAATTAATATTTTTCTGCAGTCAGTCTTTTCTTTTTCTTTTTTTTAATTTTTTTTCAATTTTTTATTCATTTATTTTTTTTTTTGTGGGTTGGTTAATTTTGTCTGGGCTTGTTTACATCGTACTGGAAGCGACCACCCAGCAGGTTTCCTAAGATAGTCAAAGACAGTAAAAGCACCAGAGAGATATATAACCTATTTTTGTCTGAATTAACTGAGATGAGATGATGTTACTATTATACATTGATTCCTTCCGACCAGTTTCCTTATCTTTGCGGATGTTATCATATTCAACCTGCTGTTTGCCTATAGCCATCTTCATATATAATTCCTCTATATACAAGGATAATCCCAAAAGTAAGGTCTCCAAAGCACTGAGGACACAGGGATTTGTTCGTGCGGCTATTGGCAACAATGTTATGTTTGTTGTGCATGAACCTTGCCTCCTTGCTCAGTCTTGGCTTGACAGTCATTTCTGATAGAACTCCAATTGATGCTACATCCAAATATGGGGTTTACACTAATTTGGTTTTTGAACACAAAAGGTATCAAACCAATTGAAATTCATTGCCAATTAATGGAAGTGTATGGTGAGTTGTACATGGATGTCAAAAACGTCCATAAGTAGTGTAGGGAGTTTGTAATGATGAGAAGGTTTAATGCTTCCTCAACAACATGATAGTGAGCTGGTGTGACATGGTTGTACAAAAACAGTCACCTTCCATACAAAAATCTATCGACCAAAATGGCAATAGAAATAGACATATGTTCAAACATAGAAAATAATGTATACATCATTGACAATAAACAAGTAGTTTCTAAATATTTTGGAAACCTTACCTTTGGGATTACCCTTGTATTTATATATTGTGCTGATACCATTGGGAAAGGTATGCATCTAAGTATTCTCCCTCCAGCTATGGAGTGAGAATACTAGTAGGGTGGACTGTGCTCTTTAATGTTGGTTAGGTAACCAGTTTAGGAAAAGGAAACCTGAGAATTCAAACCTGTGAAACTTCACTTAAGAAATTGACTGTGTATTATGTCCTGCTATATAAACATCTTCCTAATGAAATTTCTGAGATGATGGTTGGATGGATTCTATGGCATGTCAACCCTCATTGGGTTATTTTATACCAAATATATGTTATTCTATTCATTCTTGTTGGGTATTCAAATTTTTTTTTCAAACACATTTTTTAATACTCACCATTTTATCTATTTAACATACTAACAGGTACTACTATTCTGGACCAGGGTGGACCTGGGAGTAATGGGAATCAAAACAGTACTATAGACTCCCAGGAGATCAAGAATTGGAATTTCACCACTAGATGCAGTTTAACATCATACCCAGGACACAAAGACCCTTAGCCACCATCTTTTATATGATAAAAATAGTAGGAGGTTTGCCATAAAGGCAATGGGGTTGGGACAATCATATAGCTTCTACAGCTTGACATGTCCGTCAGATTGATTGGAGGGGGCCTCTCCAACCACCTGTCTAGTCTAAGTAAGGGTCAAAATTGGCTGTTACAAGTCATGGACTGCTCAACCACCTAGTTTCTGTCCTTAGACATTGTGGGTTGCTACCCACATCCAAAAGATGACCTAATTGGGGGATTTTACCCCTTGCAGATATACAGTCAGGCCTATTAGGCCTCATCAGCAGAGCTATAGATAGGAAGACCACCCTGCTGATGAGGCCTAATAGGCTGAAATGTACATACAGAGATTGATTTTTCTCGATTTGTTTAGCCATACATTTAAATAGGCATTCCCGCCTAATTGATTAATTATTAATTAATTAATTTTCAAAATTAGGTACGACTCCAATTAAGCACATATTCTCCCAAAAATTGTCGGCAAAAAAGCCATATCCAAACACATCGTGTTTACATACTTATCATATATATATATATATATATATATATATATATATATATATATATACAGTCAATATTTGCAATGTAAAATAAATAACTAAAAAATAAATACAAGTTATCTTATCTTTACCACAGTTTTTAATATCTGGGCAAAAGCCATTTCAGAGTTTATATCAAGTCTGTGGATAAAATCATGAAATGCAAAGAATTTCTGCTGACTAGCCTGTTTTAGACATTTTTAATGACTCTTATATATGTATATAATATATATATATATATATATATATATATATATATATATAATATTATTTGTATAAACATGGAACTTTTATAGATTCAGCTACTGGTCATTATTGCTTTATTTGTGGATATATTTAGAAAAATAAATTGAGTAATATTTATATAGATAGATTTTTTTTTTAAATTTTCAAATTATAATCTAGTCATTCAAAACTTTATTTTCTTCTTTCTATTTTTCCCATTCCCATCTCTCTTCTCCCCACACCATGTCTGTGCTAAACTTGACTTGAAATTACAAACATTTAAAAATCTAATCGCCATCCTTCATCTTTTTTTTCTTACTTTTTTTAAAACCCTATATGTATAAATTTACTATATTTTTTACTCTATTTTTTAAAAATGTTACTTACTTGGTTTAATTTTATTTAACTTTAAGCCACCTGAAAACTAATCTCTCCAAACACTAATAAAAAAATGGGTAATTTTAACGTTTTGTCATCCTGGACTCCTGCCCTAATTTACGCTATGTTTTACTGAGCAGGTGTCAGGTGTATTTCCGGCCCAACCTAGATATTTTCTGAGTCATGTTTTATCGCTTTTTATCAGAAAATTAATGTAGATATTCTAAAATTCACCCCATAGCATATTATCCTTTGTTTCGATCCTGGCTGAAGGTAGCCTGCTAAGTCTAGCTATACTGAGGAGACATGACACATTGAAACAGGACTTTCTGTGGAGGACTAACTATATATATATATATATATATATAGTTATATCAATATTAATAAATGTAATAGTTACCATCATACAATATGGACATGATGAAATGAGTTCAAATCCTAGATGAGGTTGTTTGTATTTCACATAGCACTAATGCTCTTGGTAAATTTATGAATCCAACTATTGTTCCTCCAGCTAAGGGTAAATAGTAGGGCAGAATTGGCTCTTTAACCTTGGTCAGGCAATCAGTCTAGAAAAAGTAAAACTTTGAATTCAAACCTGTTAAACTCCACTTAAGAAATTGACCTTGTGTCACATCATACTCATGTGGAGGGTTTGGTAAATATATATATATATATATATATGTCTCTCCGTGTGTGTATGACCATGATCTTGTTTACAAATATGAATATTCACAAATGTGCAGTACTAACTCATCTTTATGAACTTAATGTAGTGTTTTTGCAAGGTCTATGTGCTTATATTTGAAACTACTGCATAACTTTTTTTGCAACATCAATGTTTTCGTTTTGAATTCATATTATTTTTGTCTCCGCTCTTCTTAAGTCCGGAGTAAAACAAGCTCTGAAGATGATTTTTATAAATCGAAATATTGTTCAATATTAGCTATGAATATGATATAAAAGATTTTCACTTTAAGAGCATATTGTGTGTTTTCATATCCTTTTATCTATACTCATAATTTGAAGTGAAACGATGCCTGTCTTTGATAAAGAAATGGTGCACACACGTGTATTGCCTAATGAGGCCATCTGATTTCTCTACCATTTGCAAGACGTACTAACCTGGCCAATTCATAACACAGGAAATTCAGAATTATTTTCAGATATAAATTTTCAGCACAAGAAAAGAAAAAAGAAAAAAAATGGATAATAAAAAAAAATTGATATAATTTTAACAATGATAATGACTTCCATATAAATCATTGGCCATCACTGGGATATCATCAACCTTGTTCTGTTTTTGTTATTATTTTTTCTTTCTCTATTTCTTTTTTTGTCTTTCTTTCTCTCTTCCTCTTTTCTTTTTCTTCTCTCTCTTCCTCTTTTCTTTTTTTCTTCTTTTCTTCCTCTTTTTCTTTTTCTTGTCTTCTACTTTAGTTTCTTTCTTTCTTTATCTTGTCTTTAATTTTCCTCCTTTTTCTTTTTTTTTTCTTTCTTTCCTTCTGATTTGAATTTCTTTTTCTTTCTCTAGTTCTTCTATTCTTCTCTCCCTTGTTCTATTCTTTGTTTTTCTGTCTTTCTCTTTTTCTTTCGTTATTTTTTTCTTTCTCTTGTTTTTCTTTTTCTCTTGTTTTTCTTGTCTTCCTCTTTTTTTCCATCTTCATATCTTTTTTTATTTACTTTAATTTTCTTTCTCATTTTTTCTCTTCCTTTTGTCTTTCTCTATTGTTTTTTCATTCTTTCTTTCTCTTGTTTTTCTCTTTTTCCCTTGTTTTACTCTCTTTCTTTCCTTTATCTTTCCTTCTTTCTTTCCCTTTAACTTTCCTTCTTTCTTTCCCTTTATCTTTCCTTCTTTCTTTCCCTTTTTACTCTCTCTTTCTTTCTCTTATTTCTCCCTCTCTCTCTCCCTCTCTCCTCTCTCTCTCTCCTCTCTCTCTCTCTTTCCCTTGTTTTTCTCTTTCTCTTGTTTTCTCTCTTTCCCTTGTTTCTCTCACTCTCTCTCCTATCTCTATCTCTCATTCTCTCTCTCGTTATTTCCCTTGTTTCTCTTTTGTTCTTTCTCTTGTTTTTCTCACTTTCTCTCGTTTCTCTCTCCTTTTCTCTTGTTTATTTCTCTTCCTTTACCTTGTTTTTCTCTCTTTCTTTCTTTCCCTCTTTCTTCCCCTTGTTTCTCTCTCTTTCTTCCCCTTGTTTTTTTCTCTCATTCTTTTCCTCCCCCCTCTCTCTCTCTATCTCTCTCTCTCTCTCTCTCTCTCTCTCTCTCTCTCTCTCTCTCTCTTGTTTTTATTTCCTCCTCTTTTTCTTTATTTCTTAACAACTTATTAAAACTCTTTTGATAGAAACACGAGCCTTAATAAGTAGTAGAGCTTGAAATGAGATTTATTTTTAGTTAAAAAATATTCATTTCTTTTTGGAAAGCATTCATCAATGTCTTTTTTTAGTTGTTGCACTCACTTTATAAAGCCGGACTTCTAATCAGTTTTAACTTAACTCTTTTATTTTATTTTTACTCTTTATCCAAAAGATTAATTTCCCATCTAGACATTTTGAGGATGTTTAATGACACAAAAAATTGTTTTGTATCACCATCAAAATATTCTATTAAATTAGCAGTTTTTTTTTCTGTCTGGATTTTCGAGAAGAGCTGTTGTTTTTAATATATCTTTAAAGCTTAGCTCAGTAAGGTACAAGGCCAATAGAAGGAGAAAGACGTTTAGGATACTAATTTGTTTTATGACATGTCAACTCTTGTTGGGTTATTTCATGCCGATATCATTTTTATTTTATTTTTTTAAATCATATATATTTACCAATCTCTCTGCACAAGTAGGATGTGATTCATAGTCTATTTCTTAAGTATAGTTTAACAGGTTTGAATTCAAAGTTGTCTTTCTCTTCGCAATGATATATGTGTGTTGGGGGTAGTTCCCGCGTCATAATTGATACCGATTTGGACTACAACATTGCAGCGAGCAAATTAAAATTCCAGTCGTGTTATTATTTCTACTTTCAGAATAATACCCTTTAGAAAGGTATTAACCTACCAGCTATGGGTTATATAGTATCACTACTATTCTTCTACAAGGATGGCTTTGGCATTAAATAACGGTTGGTATGTCAGTAAACAAATAAACCATGCCAACTTGAATCCCATATTTTTAGGAACCAATCTGATATGGTAAGTACCTTATCAATTTTGCCACGGATTTAGGAATTAAGTTTAAACCTTATCAGAAGTTTTTTTTTAATAATTTATTTATTGCTGATCCTGGCTGTTGTAGAAAATAAAACAATCAGAGGATTATGATAAAAAAAGAAGCAAAAATTTGATAAAATATAAATAAATGAATAAAATGGGGAAAACACACACATATCAAAACATTACTATTGATTTCTACACTGAATTGGTAAATTTCTCCTGACTCTGAACTTTGGCTTCGAGAAAAAATCTGCAAATACGAATGACTAAGAATTTGAGGTTGATAATAAATAAATTAAAAAAGACTATGGAAATGCAGGAGCAAACGCATATATTTAAATAGTAAGGTCAGTCAAAGGTTATACAATATTACTCGCTGATATACATGTCTGCGCAATACATATGTAGATTCAGTGAAACTAACAGCTAAATGTTGAAATCATTTCTACATATTTCGATTTTCTGAGCAATTCAACAATCTTTGTGGCTCATCTTTTCTAAGCAATTAAACAAACTTCGTACTCCATCTTTTAACAATCCTTGAGGACCACATTTTCTGAGCAATTTACCAATTTTTGTGGTTCATATTTTCTTAGCAATTCAACAATCTTTGTGGTCCATCTTTTCTGAATAATACAACAATCTTTGAGGCCCATCTTTTCTGAACAATGCAACAATATTTGAGGCTCATCTTTTCTGAACAATGCAACAATATTTGAGGCCCGTCTTTTCTCAACAATTCAACAATATTTGAGGCCCATCTTTTCTGAACAATGCAACAGTATTTGAGGCCCATCTTTTCTGAACAATGCAACAATATTTGAGGCCCATCTTTTCTGAACAATGCAACAATATTTGAGGCCCATCTTTTCTGAACAAGGCAACAATATTTGAGGCCCATCTTTTCTGAACAATTCAACAATCTTCGTATTAAATCTTTTTTAATCAATTCAACAGTCTTTGTGGCCGATCTGGCCCATATTTTCTAAGCAATTTAATAATCTCTTTTTCTCCAATATTTTCTAAGCAATTCCGTTTTTACATGGGCTGTTGAAGGAACCTTTACTAGTCAAACTAAGAAAATATCTATTGATATTTTCATTTTTATTACATTCACTTTTATTGATATTTATTGATATATATATATTGAGAGATAGAACGTAGTTTGATTTGTTTGTTTAAAAGCATATTAACCTTGTTAGGATATTCAATGCCAATGCTACTCTTGTCAAAGAACCGTAATGTTACTATTTAACCCATAGCTGGGGGATAAGAAGGTTTATACCTTTCCCCAGGGTATTAGTCCGACTGGAGTTCGAACTGGCTTACTATGATGTCACAGTCCAGCATCTTAACCCCTACACCAAGAGGTCTCCTCTTAGGGGGACTGACATACTTTTTTTCCAATTACTTATATAGAGTTATTAATATATTACTTTTTAACATATATGTTAATGTTTTTATGATACTAGTAGGACAAATTGTGTTCTTTAACTTTGGTTAGGTAACCAGTCGAGGAGAAGAAATTCTGAATTCAAACCAGCTGCACTCCGCAGAAAAATTGACTTTGTCAAATCCTATCCGGAGTGAAGCGGTTGTATAGACACATATATCAAAACTTTTAATCGTCTAGAGCAGGGGTACCAAACTACGGATAGCGGGCCGGATCCAGCCCGCGAAATCATTTTATCAGCCCCCCCCCCCTACACGGTACTTGAATTTGCAATGTTTTTAATAATGTTTTGAATATAAATATGTTGGTTAAATTTGTCTTTGTGCATCTTACGCTTCTCGTCCATAAATATAACACGGAAAGATAAATTTTGTTTTACATATTTTTCTCAGCAAGCATTGAACACAATAATAATGTGGCCCATGTTCCTTATTTTTTCAACTATCCGGCCCACCGTGAAAAAAGTAATAGTCCAACTGGAGATCGAACTTGCTTACTACGATATCGCAGTCCAGCGTCTAAACCCCTGTGCTATGGGGACTTCCTCTAGAGAGGACTGACAAACATACTTTTCTTCAATAATTTATATAGATTTATTAATATATTTTTAACATATGTTAATGTTTTTATGCCTTTAAATCACCACTTGCATAAACCTTCTATGAGTGTATATACAATTTAAAACTATAGAATAAAAAGAAAACTACTTGCATATCTGTATGTGATAGTCTGTGTGTATTATAGTCTTTATAAAGATACAAACACATTTTTATAATGCATTTGTATGTATGCATTGATTTGGGAAATAAACCGTACTGAAACACTTTTACAAATCACTTCAATTTTGATTCCTTTGAGATAAGATTTTTTTTATTCTGTTTCCCAACCAAACCAGAGAGTTTAATCGAGATCAAAAGAATCGCAGCAATAACCGCTTCTATTTCATTCATTCTTTTTTTCAATGTAGATAAATATATGTTTATATTTTCCCAAATATTTGTTTATGTATATATATTTTTTAATAGTTTGCAGGAAAAACAAAGTTACGTTTTTATTTATGGTTCTCTGTAAACTTGAAGGTTTTATTTACCAGAATATTAATGTAAAGAAACTGATAGCAAATTGAGAGAAATATCTTTCTGGGTACATATTTTTAAAATTAATCTGCATTTGTGATAATCTAATGATTCCTAACGTTAGACGCGCACCCTCGTAGGGTGCAGTTTGAATTTGGTGAATTTCAGCCCCTGACACTCCTTCTGGTCAGAGAAATCGGGTCACTTCCTCTGTGCATACTGTGGAGCGGCCATGTGTACATTATAAAGACAGCAAGCAGAATGGAGGGATCAGGCTCAGACCTCGATCACGTGACCACAACAAGCCCTGTCGGCTGAGGGTTTAGAATACACTGATTGTATCACTGCAGAGGGGTAAGACTCCCATAATGGGGCCACCTATAGGTTGGTGACCCGTGATGCTTAAGGGCGGAATTCTGATAAATGAGCAGTCTATGACATGAAATACTCCTGTTAGGCCCTTACTTAGGCTAGATGGACGGTCCGAGAGGCCCCCTCCGATCAATCGGTTGCTCATGTCAAGCCCTGGTTTTGACTTTGTCGCTTCTCTTTTTATAATACTTCTGGGTTCGCCACCTAGAGGTTATTAGCAGACACGGAATGTAATTACCTTTCCTGTCCCCTAGCGTCTTATAGGAGAACCGTGGTAAGTAAAGAATGCAATCCCTACATGGGATTAAGTGATTACGGTTTTAGATCTTCAGTTGTATTCCGATATTGTTTTCTTAATTCACATCATCTATTTCTCTATTAGATGTGCACTAATCATTACTATTATGTTAATAAGGGTTTTTTTTTAGTTTGCTTGAAGCATTGTACGTATGTGTTTAAAATAGAAATTAGAAGGCAATTGACAATGCAATGAAATAGATGTTGAAAATGATGTTTATCTACCTGTTTCCTAAATATTTTCGGGATAAATCCCATCTTCAGAGGTTTTAGAAGTACTTGTGTTTTTTTTTTTTTTTGTTTAGCACTTATCTTACGGTGCTGGCGTAGGCGTCAGCCTCGCTCAAACGTTTGTTAATGTTCTTGTTAAATGTGTATAAAATGTATATATTGCTATTGTAGGGACGCAATAATTTTCTCCATAAGAGAATGGGTGTGTCCGTTGGGTGCCTCATGTTAGTTTCAGAAACGGGTTCTTAACCTTTTACTCGCTGTTCTTTGAACAAGATAAATGGGTCAAATAGATCTGTTTAAAGATTATTAGTACTAGTACAAAATAAAAACACCCTCCGAGCGTTGTAAAAATAATTTTTTGAAAGATATTGCTTGAAGAGGTGGAAGTTAAAAATTAAATGTCGGAGAGTTTGAACCATAAATCATGAAATCATCAAATTTATTAAAGGAGTAAAAAAGAATAAAACAATTTGAAATCGAAACTAAGTTCTATCAACTTTGAATATCAATTAAAATAAAACAAACTATATATAAATATATGATACTGGGGATGTATCTATTAAAACTTGTTTTAGAAAACAATGAGGACTGTCTAATGTTGCATGCTCAAATTTTGAGTGTATTCTATTTATGACGATTTTAGGCAGTGTGACGTAAGCAGTGACGTAGTTTTTTTTACAGACAAAACCGGAAGCGAATCTCAATTATTAATTTAGTATTTAATAGGAATACATGAATCTGTGTCCAGACAAATAATTAAAACAGAGACATACAGTGATACCTTGACTTATAAGTTTAATTCGTTCAATTTTCCCCACTAGAATGCTATTTATCCATTCCAGCTGCCCCACAAAAAAAAAAAAAATTCCTTAATTTTTGTTACGTCTTTTAAATAAGAAAAATTGCACTGTGTTGTATAAAAACATAAGATAGAATGTAATGAATGATGTGTGTTAATATGATTGTTATAAGTGATTGAGAGTTACCTCCTTTACTTTATGATTACCTCCCCTTTAGAGAACTCTCTAGAGAAAACTAGACTATATAAACTCTTAATAAGTTTTCCAATTATTCTAAGTAGAATAAAGCTTTCCAAAGTCTATCGGTGCTATCGTTTGTCATTACAATGATTTTATGTTTTTTTTTTTTAATAAACAATTATTTTCTTTGGCGTAATAAATTTGAAAACTTAAATGATTTTGATGAATTTATTAACATGAGCGTATCATATATTTTATTATAAGATAATTGCAGAGTACTCAACAAGGTGTTCTAGAACTTTTGGTCACTTCGTTTAATGGCATATCAACCTTCGTGTGTTATCTAATGCCAAAGACATCAGTGTAGAAGTACAGTAGTCGTACTATTTAACCTATACCTGCGTGGAGTGAGTGAGTTTATACCTTTTAAAAAGCGAACGCAATAGCTCGAGTAGAGTTCGAACACGCTTAGTACGATGTCACAGTCTAGCACGTTAACCACTCCGCCACGGGGACTTTCCCGAGAACTTTTTAGCATCTCTTTTTTTTTTTTACCTATGTATGCAATGTCGAGTCAGAGAGGGTCACAGCTTCATATAAATTTCCTAACCCAAACGCTTTTGTGTTGCTATATATATATATATTTACCAACCCCCTCCGCACGAGCAGGGTGCGATACAAGGTCAATTTTTTAAGCGGGGTTTAACAGGTTTGAATTCAGAGTTTTCTTTCTCCTAGACTGGTTACCTTGCCATGGTTAAAGAGTCCAGTCTACCCTGCTATTTACCCATAGCTGGAAGGAGAGTTGGATTCATACCTTTCCCAAGGGTATTAGTGACATGTGAAATTCAAACAGCTTTATCCGGGAATTGAACTTGGATCGACGAGTCCATTTCCCACGACTCTAACCATTATACCACGCGTCTTTGGGTTGCTATATCATTGAAATATATTGCCGAAATTTGCTACTATACTCCTGAACTATGAATGCGTAGAATTTGAAAGTAAGACGGGTCGGTGAATCTTTGAAAAATCTGAATCAGTATGTACTGATCACTGGAGAAGGGCGTTGGGCTGAGCTCTTGCCTCCCACCCCGATCGTGACGCTGGCATGCCACCGTGAGTCTGTATGTGTATGTGTGTGTGTATGTGTGCGTGTGCAGTGACAAAGAGGAGTCTAACACAGTCGGTTTGCAAAATGATAGCTACACCTGATAAACAATCCATAACACCGACGAATCAGTGAGGATGACCTTAATTGATGGTAAATGGTTCCAGATATAACTAGTAGTTAACAACAGTATATGAAGAGTAATGGCATTGCAACTACCTTATCACGTTCCGGCACGTGGTAAGGTCTAATTGAATATCGAAAACATAAGGTACATTTTACTGGCTTGTGCAGAAAAGAGAGAGAGAGAGAGGTTTATTATCGGAGACAACGTCATCCATATTCTGCTTTGCTTCTTTTTTTTTTTTTTTTTTTTTTGCTTCTTTTTTTGTTATTGTCATTCTTTTTAAGATGAAGCCCTAAATGTTGCCTTGTGTTTTTATTTCTATCTTTTTTACCACGTCTTTTTTTAATGTTCTTCTCCTTGGCTCACCAACACCACCACCACCGCCAATAGACTTTGCTAAATGATAAATCTTCAATGAGTAACTGTCTCGACTGTGTTTATTTTATTGTCAATGCTGGATTCCGGGGGATCGTGGTGGTATTTAGGGTGGGAGCAGGGATTACCTTAGGGTTTCAGAGTTTGCTGGTCGCAGACAAACATTTGAGCACTGACAGAAGATGAGGCTGTCTTTATTTACTTCATCTTTGTTCTTCATCAGCAACTTCATTCACCATCAATCTTTCTTGAAGTTTGCTCTTACCACTTATAGATGCTATGATGTTCTCCGTCCGTCCAATTTCAATGGCGGGACCGGTGGGGATAATGGAGGATGGGGAGAGGAGACACGGTGAGAATATGGGTGAGTATGAATGTCCATCCACCCACTCACCTAGCTAACGACGGGGTCGGTCTTCCGGGATAGGTGGGCAGATGAGATGAATAGTTGACATTAAATATCACCCAGGTGTGGTTTATAGCACAGAAAACAACGGTTCCGGGGTTTTTCAAGTTCTCCATAAAATAGGAGAATGGAAGTTACAGGAGTGGTTAAAGAAGATTTAAAAGCAAAGATATATATATATATATATATATATATATATATATATATATATATGTGTATGTATGTATGTATGTGTGTGTGTGTGTGTGTGTGTGTGTGTGTGTGTGTGTGTGTGAGAGAGAGAGGAGGTGTTTTGTTTTCTTTCTGGGCTCTGTCTGTCATCTGACACAATAAAGTAAGATAAACAAAAATAGAAAAACAAAAAAACGTATGGAATCTTCGGATAAAAAAGAAAAAGAAGTTCCCACAGAATAATTCAATACGAGAAAATGTAAAGAACATCTAAGTCTTTGAGAAATGAATAAAGGGTGTGTTATATTTATTTCAGACAACCATTTTGATTGAACGTTTATAACTGAGTATTTCATGGTGAGAAAATACGTTGGAAATACGAATCCATCGAGAATGTATGAATTCTTTTAATACTGTGGTGACTTGACTTACGAGTGCCCCAAGTTACGAGTGTCACTTTATCGATATTTTGCTTTGTGTTGTCAGCTAAGATTTGAGGTACGAGCGAGGGGCAAGAGTACCACCAAAAAAGGTAGTTAGGTTCTAGTTCTGAAGCGTTTGGGAGTGTGCAGTACCCACCTGTGTTACCATTTGTCCCAAGTTTCCTCTGACTGTGCTTGTTAGGGTCCCATCTATGAATTGAATAGATCTGTTTGAAAGATATAGTATTTTATATGAATACTTGAAGTTATTTAATTGTGTGCAATTTATTTGTATCAAGTTTTGGTATTAAATCTTTCTTGTCGGTGATTAGAATAGCCTGTCTGCCTTGAAGATCAGTATAAATTAAATGGAATAAAATGTAAATAAATTTTGCTACACTTAATTATTGGGAGCAAAATTAGGAATAATGAAGTCTGTAAAAATTAAATTTGGAAAGTCTTGTTATGACTTTAGGTACAAAGAAAAAATATATTTACATGTTTTGCTTCAAAGTCGGCAGAACCTGCCTGCTTTGAAGATCGGCATTTGAAATCCTTTAATCATTTATTTTTGTAAACAAGACGTGGAATCAATACCCCACGAAAAAACAGCTGTGCAGCCACCTGCCACATATCACACATACCATCCGTGTGAGACGAACAAGACACGCTGGGCACTGCTGGCGAAGCAAGGATGAACTCATTAGTGACGTTCTTATGTGGACGCCATCACATTGGCACGCCAGAGTAGGCCGTCTACAAAGATTACATGGACAAGCTCTGCGCGGATACTGGATGATGCACAGAGGACCTCCCAGAAGCAATGAATGATAGGGACTGTGGCAGGAGATTGTCATGGATATCTGTGCTGCTAGCGAGACATAATGATGATGAAGTATTTACCACGTACCCCACGTGTACATTTAGCACAATACCTATTAACGTGGAACCACCACAAACCGAAACTCATGGGTGGTGGTTGAAAAATTGTGTTGATCCCTTCGGCATCCCCCCTCAAGAGGGGCGCCTCGGGCACTGGGCAATAAACACAGCCCCACCCCTTTAAATCGATGGCCCCTTCGGTCAACGCTGTTAACTACTTCACCGATCCAGCGGCCGAAGCTCACTGGACCCCCGGCTGGGCCGGCATTTATTTTTAGACTTAGTTAAAACATTAAGTCTGGCATTCTAAGGAGAATACTTAACCCTCTAATCTGCCGTATTCATACTGAAATGAACCATACATCTCACCAATATTGGTCAGGTGTTTTTTAAGATCATCGGGCAATGAAGAATTGAGATTAAATAGGAATGGATAAAGACACTTAAGCGCTTCCAAGATTTATACGTGGGCGTCTGGATTGTATTTGTGAAAACAGATTGTTTTTTCTTTTCTTTGTTTTTTTCTTTTCTTTTTTTTTCTTTTCTTTCTAATGTTTTCCTGTGAGCAATGGAATGGAGAGGGATGTTTATTTTTTATGGTTTTTTGTTTATTTTATTTTTATTTTGGAATCATTTTACCTTATTTGACGTTTGATTATGTTGCCATCTGAAGTCGAATATGTGCATCTGTGGACACACAGTGTCTCGGCATCAGGATGGAATTCCTTATTCCAAGAACCTTACCCTCTCCTTTCACCTTGGCATAATTTAGATTTATCAAGATTTCTGTTTTTTGTCCAAGACTTCTGTCTTCCCTCGATATGCGCTGTCAGGTTTGTAAATTACACTGCAAACACCTTCTTGTTATTAACCATGTCAAAATACTTCTTATAATCTTTGTGGGACAATTTTAACTTAGCAGAAACATATAAATATCCAGTATTTTTGTCCCGGATGTAAAATACACGACATTCCTGTTCTATAAAAAAACGGTCAAATCACAATGAAATCAACTTTTTGCGCTAAAACAGTAAAGTTAAGCTATGATGATCCAGTTTAATACTTAATTGGGTGAGTAAGTAAAGTCGACGGGCAGCCTAAAGTCGGTATCAGCCAGTTAGCGAGGGAGTTTATCCCCTTTTCAATAGCACTAGACCAAGGAGATTGTTTTAGCATCTGAGGTGGAGCGCCACACCTACCATCAGCTCCTTACTTTACCGCACAGATCCCTGTGCTACTCAACGCTAAGTTGGCGAGGACCGGTATCGAACTAGGAACCTTCTGGTTTCTAGCTGAATGCTCTACCGACTGAGCTAACCCGGCCCATTAAGTAATAGCAGGTAATAGCAGTAACCGAAGTTCTTTGTCAAAATGAATTGATTCGGCATTGAATGAACCTGAAAGGGTTGATATGCCGTAAAACAAAGCAACCAAACCAAGCATGTTATATTCCAGCAAGTAATGTCATCTTAACTTGCTGCTGAAGTAATGTCATTAACCATGTCAAAATACTTCTTATAATCATGGGACAATTTAACTTAGCAAGAACAATTTTTAACATTTGGAACTCCCTGTTCTAGTTAAATATTGTGGCATAACAAATATTAAAAACATTAAACTAGTGAGTTTGATTCTCACTGGATGCTCCATACTTGAAATCTTGTCAGATCTTACTCAATGCGGATGGGTTGGGTAAATACCAATAATGTTTCAGTTCAATGTGACACAAGACCAGAACTATGAAACGGCCAGTGAAAATCAAACTCACTAGTTTAATAAATGTGAAATATGTATTAATTTTTAGGTTAGTTGGATTTTACAGCATGTCAACCCTTGTTGGGTTATTTTATGCCAAATAAATTTTGTTTCATTCATTCTTGTTGGGAACTCAATTTTTAAAACTCTTTTTTGATACTCATTTCTTATCTATTTAGCCCATAGATGAGACCCTAACAGGTACTACCACTCAAGGTCAGGGTGCACCTGGGAGTAATGGTGATAAAAGGGTACTTCACATTTGTCAGAGTTCCAGAATTGGAAGTTCACCACTAGATGCAGTTTAGTCATACCCAAGACACCATAAAGGCTATAAGGTTGGGACAATCATATAGGTGCTAGAGCTTGACAAGACCAGCCGATTGATCGGCGGGGCCTCTCTGGCTGTCTGTCTAACCTAAGGACTAAAGTGGAATGTTGCATGTCATGGACTGTATATCCACCAGGATTCCGTCCTTAAGCATCACAGGTCGCCACCAACAGTTGACCCAATTGGGGGGTTACCCCTCTGCATAGGTGCAGTCGGTGTATTCTACAGCCCTAGCTGACTGGACGTTTATTAATTTTTAGTGTTTTTTAGTGTATCTGAAGTCTCCATAACGAAGGCAGTAATCCATATTAAATAAATAAAAACAAATCCTTTAATTTTGGTTGTTTTGTTAAGAGCATATCAACCCTTTTCAAGTTATTTAAAATCACTTCATTTTGATAAACAAAGGTCTCAAGTTACTTGCAGTACCTGCTCTTGCTTAAATGGTCACCCAATTAAGTATTGAACAGGCTCATTGCTGCTTAACTTTAGTGATAACTATCCTTTATATACTTATCCTAAACTTCATCCTTTATGGAATTGGTGACTCATGTTCAAATCCTCTTGATGAAGTCGTTAGCATTTTTCTTTGTGCTAATGCCCTCCAGCTATGGGTGAATTTTAGGGGAGACTGCATTCATTCACTTCGATTCATTAGCCTTGTTGGGTAAATATATACATCCTTTTTATTTTTTAATAATCTTGCAACTCAAATATAATATGGAAATGGGTCAGTAAAGCATCTGCCTAGGAACCGTTAGAGCATATAGAGTAGCACAGCTTGATCTGTGTGGTAAAGGGAGAGCTGATGGCACTCCACCCGGATGCATATAATAATCTCCCTAGTCTAGCACTAGTGAAAAGGGGATAGACTCCCTCGCTGTCTGGCTAATACTGACAAAAGGGCAACCTGACGAAATTACTTTTTCTTTTACTGCTGGTTTGAACCTGAGTTCAGATTCTAAACATGGCTGTTAGCATTTCACATAGCACTAATACCTGAGGGAAAGGGTTCTTTATGTATTTACCAACCCCTCCACACGAATAGGATGTAACACAAGATTTAATTCTTAAGGGCAGTTTAATAGGTTTGAATACAGACCGACCAGTTGTTATACCAGGGTGAAAAATCCAGTCTGCCATACTGTTTATCCATAGCTGGAGTGAAGATAGGAAAATGCATACCTTTCCCAAGGTTATTAGCACTATGTGAAATGCTACCAGCCTCATCCAGGATTTGAATTTGTGTCCCTGAGTATTTCCTATGATGATAACAATTATACCACTGGCGCCTCTAAACTGGTTTCTTTAGACTTAATAAGGAAACTAGTCTAGGAGAAGGAAAATTCTGAATTTAAACCTATTGTAAACTGGACACAGTGACCAGAATTCAAATCCTGAACAAGGCTGGTTGCATTTAACATAGTGTTAATATCTTTGGTAAAGGTATTAATCTTGCTGTTATTCTATCAGCTATGGGTAAATAGTGGGATAGATAGGACTTTTTAATCTTGGTATGGTCTAGGAGAAGGCAAACTGTGAAGTCAAACTTGTTGAACTAATACATTGACCTTGTGTCACATTCTACTCATGGCAGAGGGGTTGGGTAAATACATATATCCTTTACTTATAATAATCCTACAACAGAAGTAAAGTAAATTTGGCAGAGTGACCTATTGACATTATCAGACAGACAACAAGGAAGTCTATCCCCTTTTTGCTAGCAATATACCAGGGAGAGTTCTTGCTGGGGTAGAGTGCCACACCTCCGTCAGTCCCCCTCCTCACACACTTTACTGCACAGATCAGATTACCCAAGTTGTGTACTCATGTGCTGAGTTGGAGAGGATCGGTATTAAACCAGGAACCTTGTGATTCCTAGGCAGATGCTCTATCAACAAAACTAAATTGGCCCATACAACAGAGTTAGTAACTGCTTATTTGTAAAATTTCTTGAAAAATGGAAAAGTTTCTGAGTTATTATAGATATGATAGAAATAATAAAAAATTGACAACTCCCAGAAAAATGGTTTTGGAACCCATTTCAGCAAAAATTATAATCAAAGAAATTTTTCATGTTCATCCCTTGAAGACTAATTCTTGGTTTTAAAGTTGAACAATTAATGTAGTTATGTTTTAAAAATGCTTAATTCTTTGGAAAGTTTCTTAGTTTTCTCTGTGCAATGGCCACGTTTTCTGTTGTTTGATTTGAGAGAGAACGTTCAAGAAAAAAAGATGATATTGTAAACAAGATAAAAAAAAAAAAACAAGATAAAAAAAACAATTTAATCTAAACAACGGTAGCATCGGTAGTTGAGGGAAAAAATAAAGAAAAGAAAAGAAAACAGAAATGACAAAAATAACATAGAGGAATAACACTGATATATATATATATATATATATATATATATATATATATATATATATATATATATATATATATATATATATGAAATAAGGTAGAAAAGGCTGTTAGAAAACAAAATAATCTTTTACAAAATAAAAAAAGAAATTGTTTCTGGCAAAACTTGAAACTGGAATGGATAATTATACGGTATAACAGCAATAATGATTGTTATTGATTACGGAAAAAAAAAAATTTTTTTTTTATAAGCGGGGGGAATAAAATTGAGGAAATACAAAATAAAACAAGGAGTAAGTCCAATTCTCTTGCACTATCAATTTACACATTTTCTGACTTTCTTCCAATTTTGTATTTGGTTTCGTTGAGCAAATAAAGTCGAAAAAATATCCTAAAAAGGAGGAGGAGGAGGTGGAGGAGGCAGACAAGCAGCTGTATTAAAAGAACAAGAAATAACAAGAGCAAAATTTTGTAATGCTATCATATTTGTCTGCTTCTCTTGGGAAAATATTTTGCCACTATATACACCCATTCATATAAGTAATTTAAATAAGTAAATGTATAAGGGTAGATCAATAAGTCTGCAGCCTAACCATTATTCATTAAGTGAGTGTTAATTATATAATGTTCAATCTTTTCTACAAGTCTTGGCTGGCTGGTTGGTTGCATTTTATGGCTGTTACATAATTGTGCTAGTTTACCTCAGTTGGTAGAGCGTCTGACTAGGAACTGCGAGGTTCCAGGTTCAATACCAGCCTTGGCCAACTCAGCATATGAGTAGCACAGGGATCTGTGTGATAAAGTAAGGAGCTGATGGTAGGTGTGATCATAGCTGATGGTAGTGTGCTACTCCTACGCTGAGTTGGCCAGGGATCTGTGTGTAAAGTACGGAGCTAATGGTAGGTGTGGCACTCTGCCTCAGACACCAAAGCAATCACCTTGGTCTAGCGTTAGTGAAAAGGGAATAGATTCCCTTGGTGTCTGGCTGATACCAAATTTAGGCCACCCTGACAACCTACATAATTGGGTACAAATGCAGAATGGTGCGCAAGAGATAACGTTAGAATCCCATTTTATGTATAAATATCATTAGATTACAGAAACTCCTGGAGTAGCCTAACATCTCAAAGGTTTGGGGTATTTTCATATAATGAAATGTTATGCTTTTTATTATCTCTTGCACACTATTCTGCAATAATCTCATAATTGCTAGGTACCCTATGAATTCTGTACTGTAGTGTAAAAATAAAAAAAATAATGTTAATTTCTGAATCATGGATAAATACAGATGAATGATTGACAGAACTTAAATTTTTGTTGACCTGTCCTCTTATTGGCCAGAGTCAAGTGTGGAACAGAAGTTAGTTTAGAAAGTCAGTTTTGGCTGGGTGACTGGACAGAACAGACGGAAAATTATGTTTTCGGTGTTTGTGTTAACTTGGGATGAATAAAATAAAGAGCTCTAAGAAAAAGATTATCTTGTGTTTGTTACTAAAAACAAGACAAGAAGAAATCCCAAGATGAAAGACTGGAGAACATAGAGAATCCAGACCAAATCCAGATGCAGATACAGAGAGAGAGAGAGAGAGAGAGAGAGAGAGAGAGAGAGAGAGACAAGCAATTCAGCTTAGAACCAATTTAATGGTAGATACTCACAAGAAAAAACTTAGAAGAAAAGGGCTATGCAACAATAGCATGCCAACCCTTGTTGGGTTATTTTATGCCAAAGATGTTTGTTTTATTTATTCTTATTAGGTGTTCAAATTGTTTTGGTACAAATGCAGGATAGCGCGCAAGAGATAATATCATTAAAATTATATTTCACACATAAATAGCATTAGATTACGGAAACTCCTGAAGTACCCTAACACTAACACTAACACTTTCCCTAACCCTATCCCCACAAAGGTTTCCGGTAGTTCAGTAAAATGTAATACTTTTATATAATTTAAAGATATTATCTCTATTCTGCATTAGTACCATTTTTAAACTCATACTTTTAAACACTTTTTATCTATTTAGTATTTAGTATGGTTTTGTTTTACAGCATATCAACCTCAGTGGTCATCTAATGCCAATACAGTTTTGAAATAAATCAATTCTTAATGGATAATACAATTTTTTTATAAATACATTTTTCTATTTAACACATAGATGGGACCCTAACAGGTACTACCATTCTGAGTCAGTGTGAACTTGGGAGTAATAGCAATGAAGGGGTACGCCACACTCCCCAGAGATCCACAATTGGAACCTCCCTACTAGATGCATTTTAATGTCATATCCAAGATACTAAGACCCTTAGCCATTGCCTTCTAGCACATTTGATAAAAAGGGTTGGCTTTCCATAAGAGCAATATGGTCGGGACAATCATATAGATGCTTGGGCTTGATGTAACCAGCTGATTGATTGAAGTGTTTAAAAAATCCTATTTACCAGAGGAGCTAACATCCAAGTAAGAGAGCAACCATGTGTAGAAGTTATCCTCCAGATATAGAAACAATATGATACTGACCATCGCAGTGGGGTTCTAACTACTGTCGAGTTAGTAGACGAGAACAACAGGCAAGCTGTAACTTAATACAGTCCTTGCATGCTGCTGGCATAATGCAAAATGGTGGCTGAAAAGTGGGTACTTATCCCTGTTCTTACTAACCCTGAAATCCAACAGCCAATCAGAACTCAGGAAATGAACTTGCCTGAGTTCATAATGGAACAATCCAAAGCTCCATATAAGCCACTGACCAAACTCTAGTTTTAGTCTTGCATTCATCTTGTAACAGAGTTGAATACTTTTCACAAAATCCAACACCATGGTTATCATTTTGATCTCCCAAGTCATTCATAGTCGGATCATAAGAAAGCAATTCCAAAATTTGTTCTTATGCTAGACTTGGCTTCATTTCAGTAAAATAAAATAGAAATCTTGTTAAATTGACACATTCGATGATCACACTAGTCTTTTGTCAGCCATTTTTCTGAAACCCAGTGGGGAAATGAATCTTATCACATTTAAAACCTCTTTGCTTTAAATGCTAATCAGTTCCTATGAGCTTAATCTCTGCTTGCTCTACCACTCTCCACCTCAACCATCACCACTACCACCACCACCGCCCGTCCCATTTTTACACTGGCTTTCACTCACCCTGCCATTAAGGTCACTTTTCGACATGGTCATTACAAGTTCCATCAGCTCCTTATCTTTTTGCTGACAAAGACACTGTTCAATTGTCCTCTTGTTCGGGGTCTTTGTTAAAATGCACCTCCGACCACAAAAGATTTCCTTTTTCTCTTATTTGACTTTTTCTGATTACTATCAGCATGTGACAAGCTGTGATGAATGCTTCTTGTCTTTGAATTGAGATGCTGAAGGAGTCCACAAGATGCCCCTCTCACCCTCATACCGCCACCGCAGTTGCTGCCCCTCACCCTCTGCCCCGAATTAAGACTGTGCTCATTTGTTTTTGATTTTAAAAAGAAAAACAACATCTTATCAGTAATGAGGAAGCCTGATTTTCGGGGATAATGTTCTAGAACATGTAAAACAAAATGAGTCATTTTAGGAAAACTTTTTTTCAAAAGTGTGCTTATTCAAATGAATATATATATATATATATATATATATATATATATATATATATATATATATGGGAATAGGGGGAGGAAATTAATCCGACAATATAAGAAGAAAATATTTTAAAAATATAACAAGCACAGGATGTTATGAGGGGAAACAATTTTATGTGTCAATACTTTAGCATTTCGGTATATTGTACCATCTTCAGGACACTGTTAAGTAATGTTTATGTGAGAGACAAAATTTAATATTCCATATTAAATGTGTCATATCATTGTTAACTTTTCGTTCTCTGCCTATTCACGTTCATGCATGCATCATCCTATGATCTTTACCTTCCATTTTTGCACATGCAATGATCACGTCAATGGCTTTCATAAACAAACGCACATA
>CM042160.1:11523070-11570570 GCA_023376005.1 Doryteuthis pealeii
AATCATTGTCAATGTTAGTCTTGGGGGCTGTCTTTCCGAGCAAGTCTAGCTCGTATCATATTACTATTCACGCATTCTTGTATTTCTTATCAAAATAAACCTTTTTCATTGTAAGTTATGATTCAAGTTATTATTTACTATATATATTTACCAACCCCTCCACACGAGCAGGATGTGACACAAGGTCAATTTCTTAAGCGGAGTTCAACAGGTTTGAATTCAGAGTTTTCATTCTTCTAGACCGGTTGCCTAACCAAGGTTAAAGAGCCCTGTCTGTCCTACTATTTATCCATTGCTGGAGGGAGAGTAGGATTCATACCTTTCCCAAGGACATTAGTGCTAAGTGAAATGTAATTACCACATCCAGGATTTGAACTCAGGGCGACAAGTCCATTTCCCATGACATTAACCATTACACCACGTGCTTGCATTATTATTTAATATAACCAACTCCAGTAACATTACAATCATTGATGGTATAAGTCTCAAGGGCCATCTTTCCTAATGCGACTAGCTAGTATCATACTACTGTTCCCCATACTTGCACCTCTTATCAAAATAAACCTTTTTTTCATTGTAAGATACAATTTGAGTCATTATCTAATATAACCAACTCCAGTAACATTACAATAGTATGGCAACCAATCTAGGAGAAGGAAAACGTCTGAATTCAAACCTGTTAAACTCCGTGAAAGAAATTGAACTTGTGCTCATGTGGAGGGGTTGGTATATATATATATATATATATATTATATATTAATATTTACATTTTTGCTTGATGGCAATTATAATGCACATATTGCATAAAATTTGATAATTATAGAAGATAATAATGACAAGTGAATTTCGCAAAGAATTATTCGGTGTGTAGAACATCGTACCGACTGTTTCAACTTTATTAAGTCTCATCAGTGAATTATCAAATTTTATGCGATATGCCTTCAAGGAAAAATTTTATGCGATATGCCTTCAAGGAAAAATTTCAAGGAAAATTTTATGCGATATTGCCTTCAAGGAAAAATATTTCTGTCAGAGGGAAATCATTAGTATGCATCGCTGATGAGACTTAATAAAGTTGAAACAGTCTGTACGATGTTCAACACACCAAATAATTCTTTGCGAAATTCACTTGTCATTATTATCTTCTATGATTATCAAATTTTATGCGATATGCGCATTGTAATTGCCTTCAAGCAAAAATATAAATATTAATATATACTTTATTCAACAATGCCTCTAAAATAAACAAACATCCAAAAATCTTATGTATATATATATATATATATATATATATATATATATATATATATATATATATATATATAATGCAGGGAAAATGAGACAGTTACTTATTTATAATCAGTAATTAAGGAAAGTATTATTGAAAGATATAGAAATGTAGAAGTTATAATAGTTCATCATCAATTAAGGTGTGCCAATAAATCCAATAGTTGGATTCATAACTTTCCCAAGGGTATTAGCACTATGTGAAATGCAAACAGCTTTGTCCAGGATTTGAACTCATCTCGCTGTGTCCATTTCCTACAATGGTAACCATTACACCATGCACCTCCACTATGAGAGACAATGAGAAAAAGATTGTATGGCAAGTAGGGAGAAAACAGGAGGGGGGAATTTGCGATACTTTCTTTATGTAGAGATAGATCAAAAGAAAGATAAAAAAAAAGAGGGGTTGCTGTCAAAAATATTAGGGCATTTCTTGTTTCCTTTTTCACATATGAAACTAATCCCTGTTTGTATAATATTCAGATAACAACAGAGACAGGCAACAAAGATTTGAAAGGATAAGGGTAAGAAGAAGAAGATCCAGGCAAAAATCAGAGAGAAGAACAGAAATATGAGATAATCTATAATCTTAGTTGTCAGCACCCAGGATTTTTTATTTTTTATTTATTTTTTTTTTTAGGATTTCAGCTTGTTTATTTATCATCAAAAATTAATATTTTTTCTAATTTATCTGTTTTTAATACAAATACCAAATAAACGGCTGACATATTGTTTACGGCATCAATATTAGCAGGATTCTAACTTGCTTCTTCTAGCGTGGAAGATATGACTTCCAACAGACAGGGTTGGCAAGACACCAGCCGCACAGGAGCTAAGCAGCTCAATAACAAGATAAACAGGACTGCAGAGCGGCAACGTCTTCATCGTCATGAACAACCAAATGTAGATGGGAATTTCTCTTGCAATGTGTGTGACCACATCTGTAAGTCTAGGATTGGACTAATTAGCAGGACTTCTAAAAGATAAGAAAGATTAGCAGGGCCACTAGTAAGGTCTTATGCTCTATGCTGAATCTATAGTACTGACCCCCTGCCTAAATATAGGATACAGGGTTCCCGCTCTACTAAGTCAATTTTCATAAAATAGTAGTAAAAGTCAGCTAAGTGGCATATTATCAGTGTTAGCTAAACAGTGAGAGTATCTATCACCTTTTTGATATCACCAAACCAGAAATATTTTCTTTTTGCTGTGGTGGAGTGCCACACCTGCAGTCAGTTCTCAGATGCATTACTGTAAGGTTATATTACGTAAGCTGTGCTGTTCATGAACTGAGTTGGTGGGGACTAGTATCAAACTTGGAGACTTGTGATTCCTCTGCAATTGCTCTGCTCACTGATTTTAAATTCCCCCCCCCTCTACTACATGTCAATTTTCGTAAAGTATTATTAATATAAATCATATGAACCCCTCCCGTACACACACTACTACATGTCAATTTCAATATAGTGGTATTCTTATAAAACATATGACCCCGCACTCTATTAAATATCAATTTTCATAAAGTAGTATTCATAGAAAAGATATGAATCACCCAGTGTACTACATGTCAATTTTCATAAAGTAATATTCATAGAGAATACATGACCCCCACCCTCAAATTCATGTCAATTTTCATATGCTAGTATTCATATAGAATAAATCAACCCCCCACTCTACTGCAAGTCAATTTTCACAAAGTAGTATTCATGTAAAATATATGACCTCCCCCCACTCTACTACATGTCAATTTTCATAAAATAGTATTCATAGAAAAGATATGAAACATGCCCTTTCAGGGCTCTTAAGCATGCTTGCCCTCCCCCCATTGACGGTTTTGGGGGTTGTATATACCATCCCTGAATATTAGTCATTTACTAAGCTTAGTTTAGTACAAGTCAGATGTATGACATGAATAAAGGAGTATAACGACCAATATGTATAAAGTTTATTTTTTAGGGAAGAAATTAACATATATTTTCACAGTTACCATTTTCCACATAAATCAATTATTTTCCTCAGTAAATGTATGAAATACATACAAGGTGTTTCAAAACATTTGATGCTATTTGAGATGTTATAGTGTTTTATAAAAAGCAATATCAATTTGTAATCTGATGATTTAACCAATTCTTGTTCTAATGATCTCAAATGTTAACAGCATGTGTAGAAACCACTTGAAATTCGATGTTTAATGTGTAAATGCCTTTCATTTCCAGTGAATGGCATTTTTATACCTGATAAGAAATATATACATAGATTTATGAAAACTAAGACATGCCAGGCACTGCTGGAGAAGTAAGGACAAACTCATAAGCAACATTCTCCTATGGACTCCTACACATGGACACACCATTGTTAGCCAACTGGCAAATATTCATGAGCTCTGTGCAGACACTGGGTACCGTCTAGAGCAGTTGTTCTCAAACTTTTTTATTTTTATCTATGTAGCTCTTTGATACCTATTTTACTCTGATGTACCCCTCATAACCATTTGATGTTTTAAAATCCTATTGCATTTTTATAATTAAATATTTTTTGCTTACCTGGACATAAAAAAAAAGTTGTGTAGTCCCCAGGGTTCCATATGGACCCTGGTTGAGAACCACTGATCTAGAGCGAAGATTGATAGGGATGGTTGATGAGAGAATGTCTAGGGAATCCATGCATTCATCTCACCATGATGATGATGATGTTCTTTAAACTGCACTTTAAAGATGTCTGCAAGAAGAATATGAAGACATGCCACATCAACACCAACACATAGGAGGCTTGTGCAGAAAACTGAGTGACCTGGCACCTCCTCATCAAACAAGGGATGAAAAGAAGTGAAAAAGAGAGGAAATAAGCCACCACAGAAAAGAGAGCCAGAAGGAAGGAGACAACAGCTATTCCAGTAAGCATCACTGTTTGTTTGCAGTCACTGCACCAGAGATTGCCATTCAAAAATTGGTTTGTTTAACCACTCACGCAGTTGCAGATAGAAAAAAAAAGTTGACTCTATGCCATTGTCTTTAGTAGATGGAAGGATGCCAATATCACCAGTTCTTTTGGATTTGAAAGAAGCCTGATATCCTATGAGATAGAAAAGACTTATATATTCTTCCATATTTCAATGCCATGATCAAATATCTATAAATAAATTCCCAATTGATTTTCCTTCAGTTTACATTCCTTTTTTTTAATTTCCTTTCCTGTAATACCTGGGGACAGCACCTAAATAGAAATCTTCATTTTTTTTTTTTTGTACTGTCCAGAAAACGAAACGCAACAGGAATTAATTCAGTATTAATCCATCTGCCTTTACCTGTGCGGATTTTTAATCAGAGTTCCTCAAATTTGAACCTCAACATGTATGGTATCTTGCCTAATCCATAATTGTTTTTCTTTTTTTTTTTTCACTTCTTTCACTTTCCTTCTGCAATAAGATTTCTTGCCACTAGGAACATCCATATTTTGGAAAAGTTAATCAACTGTTTTTGTTTTTTTTCACTCACAACCTTTGTTCTCTGAAGCAATGTTTTTTGATTTTTGATTTTCCATTTGCAAGGTTTTTTTTCAATTTTATTTTGTAATATTGAAAATTATATTTTCTCACTGTTGATCCAATTTCCATTATAGAATCCTTACTATATTTTAAAGTAACTTTTAAAAAAAATTTTTTTTTTGCCAAACCTCATATTCTGCAAATAA
This sequence comes from Doryteuthis pealeii, assembly GCA_023376005.1. Taxonomy (NCBI): domain Eukaryota; kingdom Metazoa; phylum Mollusca; class Cephalopoda; order Myopsida; family Loliginidae; genus Doryteuthis; species Doryteuthis pealeii. The sequence goes on from CM042160.1 coordinate 11,528,048, forward strand.
TTTTTTCTTTAATAGAATAATATCATTTGCAGAGAAATTATCATAACGTGGTGAGATGGGTATAAAAATTGGTGAATGATATACAATGGTATCTTGACTTAAGAGTTTAATTTGATCTGCTTGTAACATCAATTTCCTTGTATATCAAATCAATTTTCCCTATTTAGATAGACTGAAAAGTTAATTGCCTGACCAAGATACTCTCATGGAATTGTGACTAAATGAGGCTGATTTTTCAATTCAGTACCCCTGTGGTCCACATACTTCTTCCATCAGTGTTTCAATTCTTGTTTTCCATTGGTTGAAAAAACATTGTCATATCAATGTTTCAGCTGATACTCTTTGAAAACTGTGGAACGTGGTTGGCAGTAACAAAAAGGGCCCTTCCATGGAAGAATCAAGACCATCCAGACAACAGCATTAAGAACAGCTAGAATGCACACAGTTATATGGAAGCAGTTATTTGGAGGCATAATTTGTGGTGTAATGGTTATAAGGTAAAGGACATGGCAACATGTGTTCAAACCCTAAATAAGACCGTTCGCTAATACACTTTTCCTAATCAAACCCACTTTGGGAGACTGGAGACCAGCTTTAAGAAAGTCTAGAAAGGAACAAGTCATTGTGTCCCAATTACACAATGGTCACACAAGACTAACACACTCCTATATACTCAAAAAGAACAACAACCACAGTGTGAAACATATCAAACACCTTTGACTATTAAACACTTATTCATGTAATGCAGGTTTTTGCTCACATCAGAAACCATTTTTTTAATGCAAAAATATAAAATATCTTTTTGAAAATATCAACATGGAGGACATTCTGTCCTTTTTTAGGGAAATACAATTATACCATAGAATACAGACATGAACTTAATCAATACCACACAACCTGATCCCCAATGGTGGTAACACATTGTTAAAACCAATTACTAAAAAAGTATAAATATAAATACACAACATATATTACTTCCTAACTGTTAGTTATGACAACCAGATGGGGTGATATGCTGTTAAAATCAATCAATCAACAAGCCAACTAATACTGTTGGGAAAGGTATGGATCCATCTATTCTTCCCTAGCTATGGATAAATAGTAGGCTGGTCTGGGCTTTTTAACCTTGGTTAGACAGCCAGTCTAGGAGGAAAATTCTGATTTCAAATATGTTAAACTCCATTTAAAAAATTGTGTCATATCCTACTCATGTAGAGGCATTGATAAATACATATATGGTAGTAAGAAGTTCTATCTAATCTATTAATAATGGAGATTGGGTGTATTTCTGTCTGTAACCAAAACTACATCACAGCTTACATTACAATATTCTCAATGATTATGTAAGTCTATTAATGTGTATTTAATTTATAGTCAAAATCATTAATACATAGAATAAAAACAACCCTGTTTTATATACACTCAAAATTTGAGTAAGCAATTTTAAAAATTGTTTTTATGCCCACCCCACCCTTTCTTTTTTTTTTAGTAACAAGTTAACTAAAAAGTTTATAAATAAATAAATACCTACAATTTTGTGTAAAATATTCAAAATAATTATTTAATTAATGATTAATAGATGCACGCAATATTTTATTTGAGGGGGGACAGAATTAAGTTTCCATTTAAAATTGATTATTTTTTTCTTTTTACTTCTTTCATAAATTTGATGAGTTTGCTTATTTATGATACAAAACCTCTGACATTGAATTTTTAACTCCTACTCACCTCAGACAATATTTTTCAAAAATTAATTTTTCCACCACCCGGAGGTTGTTTTTTTTGTTGCTAGTACAAATAATTTACGCACAGTTACATGATTTCAAGCCTTATAACCCAATACTAATAATTTTCAAACAGATCTATTTGACACATAGATAGGACCCTGACAAGTACTACTACTCTGGGTCAGAGTGGACCTGGGAATAATGGCAATGAATGGGTAACTCCACCCTCCCAAGGGCTGTAGAATTTAAGCCTCACCAAATTTTGATCCACTTTTCAGCCTACATTTGAACCATAGAAATCCTGATCTGAGTGACTCAAGTAGGAAAGAGGCAACTCTCTCAGCCACCAAACTACTGGGAAGTCAGAAAATTGGTTATTTCAGGTGATTGCCACAGTTGTTAGGAATTTCATAATTAGATTTGTAGAAACCTTTTTGCGACGTGAGGTATTAATGATTCTGAAAGTCATACTATAATTTGATTTAGTCTGTTTGTTTGTTTGCTGTATCTATGGCTGACATAGACCTGATTGGCTTTAGTCTTACTCAGTATATATATATATATATATATATATATATATATTATATATGTACCAGGAGAATATCCTTAAAGAGTCTACACTTTTTACTGTATCTATGGCTTACTTTGACTTTAGTATCACTCAGTATATATATATATATATATATTATTATATAATATTATATATATATATATATATGAGAAGAAACTATTTTAAAAATATAACAAACACAGGATGTTATGATCAGGGGAAAGAATTTTATAAAAATTGATCATAACATCCTGTGTTTGTTATATTTTTAAAATATTTTCTTCTCATATTGTCGGATTAATTTCCTCACCGTATTTCCATATATATATATATATATATATATATATATATATATAAACAGTATGGACCCTTTAAGGATGTTCTCCTGGTACAAATATATATCATCATAATGTCTTATTAGTAGCATGGTTATCTCTCTCGCCAACCATCCCTATCATTCATTGCTCTAATGATGTCCTTTAGAAGAATATCCTTAAAGAGTTCAGTGTTTTTACTGCATCTGTATATATATATATATATATATATATATATATATATATATCTGAGTGAGACTAGATCCAGTCAGGTCAAGATATACACATATATATATATACATTTATTTGTACAAGGAGAATATCCTTAAAGGGTCCATACTCTGTGTTTGTTTGCTGTTCGGACCTGATTGGCTTTAGTCTTAGTATATTTATATATATATTTTTTTATTATGAGATACTATACAATCAAAAAGCGTTTGTTACCATTGGTTTCAAAGCAGCATATTAGCTACTTATCAATAGAACAAAATACCTTGAAATAATCCTGATAAGTGGCTAATATACTGCTTTGAAACCAATGATAACAAAACCATTTTTAATTGTATAGTATCTTAAAATAAATATATCTGCAGGATGGGGGAGAAAAGATGGGTTAATACCTTTGCTAAATACATTAGTGTGAAGTGAAATGCAAACAACCTTATCCAGTATTTGAACTCTTGTCACCAATTTCATTTCCTACAATAACTGTTATGCTAAACTTCATCCCCTACCATATTGACTTTGTACTCTCTGGTAGTAGTAGTAGTAGTAGTAGTAGTAGGTAGTAGTAAACTAATATTTCAAAGTATTCCAAAATTTGGTACTCCTGAATTTTATATCTTAATTATATATAAAATATTATATAATATTTATATATTAGAAGGATTGATGAAAAATTTAAGAAAACTATGTTTTATGTGTATTTAAAAAAAATTTCAAATAGATTAGATATTATAAATCAAATATTTAAATTATAAAAGGCATAGTGTTTTTTTTAAATGTTTTTTTTTTAAATTCTTTTGTATATTAATAGTTCTAGACTGGTAAAGAAGGTAATAAGTTGTTTTCATTTGTCAATAATATTAAATTAACCGTAATTTTTTTTTTGAGTGCATGAAATGTTAAGAATCGATTGTATGTACTAACAGATGTTTAATATAGATGTATTACATAATTTAAATCTGTTATTTCAAGTGTCCACCTTGGACTTATTTCTTGAGGGAACAAAGTAAAAATATGCAAATAGTTAATTGTTAATACGTTTAAATTTGTGATAGGGAAAATTATAAGTGACTAAATTCCTACCATAAAATTGTACTTGTGCATTATTTGAAATGGACTTAATTGTTATTAAAAAGACATTTTCTGATATTTTGGAGTTAAAAACATGCATTAAATGGATTTGAAAAGCATTGTGTTTTCTCTGTGAAAATTACGTTGAATCAAAGATGGCTGCCATTGTTTACAAGCTTCTTCTCGGAAAAAGAACAAAGGGACTTAACTCTCATTGCTTTGAGAGTTAAGTCCTTATTGGGCATTCAAATTTTTGTTTTTAAACTCATGTTTTTAGCTCATTTTTTTTCTGTTTACCCATCTATGGGTTAAATAGAAAAATGTATTTATAAAATAAAATTGTATCCATTAAGAATTAATTTATTTCAAAACTTTCTCAGCATTAAATGACCCACTGAGGTTGATATGCCACAAAACCAAACCAAACCAAACCAAACTTATCTGTTTAACCTACAGATGAGACCTTAACAGGTACTACCACTCTGGATCAGAGTGGACCTAGGAGTAATGGCAATGATGGAGTATCCCACACTCTCCAGAGCTCCAGAATTGGAACTTCACAACTAGATTCAGTTTAACGTCATACCCAGGATACTAGTAGCTGTGATAATTTGAAGTTGTCCAGACTTCATAAGAAAATCATTTCATTATTATTATTAATCTTATACATTTTTTGCCTGAACTTGTTTTCCATATCGTCATGAGTCAGCCTGACATGAATGGTGCTTTATCTATTCAACTATCAAGACCAACTGCTTCCGCAAAGTTAAATTTCATCGTATAGCTCTATTCATTCACAGACCGATTTTTTGCACACCATATTGTTTGTTTAGTAGTAGTATTACTAATAGACTTGTCTTGTAAAATGAAAATGTTTCAATGTTCCTTGGAGTAAAACTTGATTCAGCGGTTGTTATCTTTATTAAAGATTAAGTGAAGAATGTTTCTCTCGAGAGAAAAACAAAAAACAAACTCTTTATTGAAAACAAATGTTCAGATGCAACAAAAAGTAGAATTTGTGTTGAAGGTTTTAATTGTTTTTAACGATCAGGATGAAGAGGATGGAATTTGGAAAAGTCTCAACTATCTACGTTATTTTAATGTCGGATAGGAATGTAAAGGGTAAAAATCCTATAAAAGATAGAATGCTACTTTGAAAATAAAAAAAGAAGCAACATGCAAGATATAAAATTACAGATGCAACAGAAAAGTTTTCAAACAATACCAAAAATCAACCTGCCCTGTCGGCTGGGGCGTTAGAATGCACCTCTGCAGAGGGGTAAGACTCCCCCAATGGGCCACCTGTTGTCCGTGGTGGCGACCGTGATGCTTAAGGATAGAACCCAGGTGGATTAGCAGTTATGACTTACAATACTCCACTTTGGCCCTGTATAGGGCTAGACGGGCGGTCGGAGAGGCCACCTCCGATCAATCGGCTGGTCATGTCAAGCCCTAGCACCATTGCTCACCTCCTCCACTCTGACCCTGAGTGGTAGTACCTGTTAGGGTCCCATCTATGGGTTAAATATAAAAACATAAGTTGATAAACAAAATTGTATTATGCATTAACAATGAATTTATTTCACAACTTTGTTGGTATTAAATGACCCACCGAGGTTGATATGCCATAAAACAAACCAAACCAAACCAAACCAAAAATCAACATTAACATTCAAAAGAAGAAAAAGATATTTGGAACAGGGTATTTGGATATTTATTAAACTTAACTCTTACCTACTTTAAGCTGCTCATAGCGGCTATCCCACCCCTGCGATCCTACCATAAACTACTAAAACTGATGGTAGTTCATTAAATTGAGCAGAAGGACTCCAGTTACAATAATAATATAATAGGACTTATTTGAATAGAAGGAGTTCTGAGGTGAATAGTTAACTTTTAAATATCCCATCATACAGGTAAAAATACCAAGAGAATTTGGTACAGCCTTGCGAAAATTTGTTAGGCAAAGAATTAAAGCAAAAAGCATTGCAAATTCACTGAAATTCATATATATATATATAATAACAGTGTATAGTTATCACTATCTCACATGGTGAGACAGTGATGTGCCAATATATATGGTATTAGGAGAGTTCTCAATATCTGTGATAGAGCTATATATATATATATGTATATATATATTTATATATAATAACATGTTTATCTTCGGCCTTCAGGTTTCATGCACATATATACATGGCAATCTTCAGGCAGGAAAAGAAAGATTTAAATGTATACATTCCAACAAGGCTATTATGTTCATGTTCAGATTATTCTTAAAGATATGCACTATCCCTTACTTATTTAAATAGTACCACTACTGTTCTTCCACAACAACAAGAATGAATTTGGCATTAAATAACACACAAAGGTTTATATGGCATTAAACAAAGACACTAAACCAAATCCTCATGGACTAATGAGTCAGACGAACCTACTAAAAGTTTCGCTTAATGCTCTTCAACTAAGATCATTAGATTTATCTTTATATATATATATATATATATATATATATATATAAGGTTATTAATGTGATATTTCACAGATCAGTTATAAAGGAATACATTACAATTCTAGCTATGAGTAAATAATAGGACAGACTGTGTTTCATTAACCTTGATTAGGCAACCAGTCATGGATAAGTAAAACACTGAATTCAAATTAGTTGTACTATACTTAAAGATTGGCCTTGTATAACATTCTTCTTGTGGCAGCGACATTCTGGCAAATACATACAATTTTTATATACCAGAACATTTCCCACAATCTTGAGTAAAAATTTCAAATTGTGTCCATATTTGAATAAAAGTACAATTATCCCAAAAATCAATCTATATAATAATGTTCATTGCATAGAATAGATGGGAATCAAAAAGACCAGAGGATGGGGGAGAGGTAAGGTCATGTACGTATGTGTCCAACTGCTCGTCTTTCTCAAGTCATTTCCAAGTGGGCTATGGTTTTCTTGGACAATAGGCTGGAAATTCAATCAGACGGTGGGAGGGAACCAATCTGTGAATTTTCAATCTCACTTTAAAATGGTGATTGTTCCAAAAAGGAATTCTTTGATAATTAGGTGACATTGGAATGTCAATGGAATGTCTTGATTTGAATTTACTTTTTTCATTGTTGCAAATCGTCTTGAAGGCATCATTGCAGAATAAAGCGTTTCTCACTGAAAGTGACTAAGAAACTTTCATTTGAAAGAAATTGCAAATTATTTACAGGAAAATCTGAAAAATCAAGTTTCTTTGAAGGATGTAAATCTATTTTTTCTGAATATAGAGATTTTTTTGTATGGCCACAATTAAAACTGAGATCTCATTATTATATAATTTTATGAAATATTTTGATATTAGTTAAATATTAAACCTAAAGTAAAAGTTGTTCTCAGGGTGGCCTGATGCCTGTATCAGCCAGACAGTGAGGGAGTATATCCCCTTTTTACTAGTGCTAGACAAAGGAGATTGTTTTTGCATCTGAGGTGGGGTGCCACACCTAACATCAGCTCCTCACTTCACTGTACAGATCCCCGTGCTATTCATATGCTGAATTAGTGAGGGCCGGTATCAAACCTGGAACCTTGCAATTCCTAGTAAAGTGCTCTATCAACTGAGCTAAACCGGCCCTACTAAACTAGTACCACAAAAGAAGAAAAATTACTTGTTGATTTTTTTTTTTCATTTGGTTTGATTTATTTGTTTATGGCATATCAATCTTTTTATATATTACCAAAGCCATTCTTGTATAATTATTTACCTAACCCCTCTGCACAAGCAAGATGTGACACAAGATCAATATTTAAGTGGAGTTTAACAGTTTACCTTCTTCTAAACTGGTTGCCATAGCAAGGTTAATGAGCCCATTTGGGTCTACTATTTATCCATATTTATCAACTATTTATACTTGAATTCATACTTTTCTAGTAGAAAAATTTCCCCAAAGCTGTACCAAATTTTCTTAGTATTTTTTACCATTATGAGGGGATATTTCAAAGTTGAATAACTATTCACCTCAGAACTCATTCGATTTAAATAAAGCCTGATTATAATCAATTATAATGAACTAATCATCAGTTTTTTGTACTTTGAATACAGTGGTGTGAGAGTCGTCGTGAGCAGCTTAAAGTAGGCAAAGAGATAATAACTGAAAAATAAACCCTTCCAACAAAATAAATTTCTCACCCATATTGAACAAATACAAACAATAACTACAAAAAAAAATAATGATAATAACCGAATCCTGAAAATGAAAATGGATATGATTAAAAATGGTTGGGAGCAGAGCTAAGGGCACCTCCTCTAGCAAGAAAGCTACAGAAAAAATGAAGAAGAATCAGAAAAAAGAAAGTTTTCACGGTTTTAACTCTTTGCTTAGATTAAGCCATTCATAGTGGCTCTCACACCTCAGCGATCCTATTGTAAACCACTGATAGCATATATATATATATATATATATATATATATATATATATATTTATATATGTGTGTAGTTGTTCTTGAATATACATGTATGCATATAAATGTATAAATATATGTGCTTGAATATGCATATGTATATATATATTTACCAACCCCTCCACACAGGCCGGATGTGACACAACATCAATTTCTTAAGCGAAGTTTAACAGGTTTGAATTCAGAGTTTTTCTTCTCCTAGACTAGTTACCTAGCCAAAGTAAAAGAGTAGTCTACCCTACTATTTACACATAGCTGGAGGGAGAATAGTTGGATTCATACTTTTCCCAAGAGTATTAGTGCTATGTGAAATGCAAACAGCTTCATCCAAGATTTGAACTTGGATCGACGAGTCCATTTCCTACGAATCTAACCATTAGATCATGCACCTCCAATGATATGATATAAATACATATAATGTATATATAGATTAAGACATCTGAGTATATATATATATATATATATATATATATATATACTTGGCAAAATGTAATCTGTTGAGTCGCTCATTGAGCTCTCGTTAGATAAGAAAGAGTTTGCAAAGTGAATGAAATTTTTTTTTTGATCATACGGCCAGAGACTTTAAAAAAAACATACGGCAAAAGAGTTTTAAAAAAACATTAAAATCATTTTGTAAGATTTCTAAGAAAGAAATGTTTGATCTTATTTAAATTGAAATGGATCCTGGAATTTTATTAAGAAAAGGGCTTGTCACTACTGATTGAATGTTAATATACAAATAAAGTGAGTAGTTAAATGTGTCTCTCTTTCAATCACTCTCCCATCTCTCTCTTAGTCACACAGAGAAAATAACATATATAACGAGAAGGTAATCAAGATATACATAGAGAGGGGGATAGTGATAGGTAGAATTTAAGTGAGGGAAAGGTCAGTTTTTGACTTGATTGCAAATTAAAACTAATTAGAACAAATTTAAATGGATATTTTTTCAAATATATCTCAATCCTAAAACTAAGGAATAATTTAGTATAACTTTCGTGTAATTAAACTAAACAGTAAAAAAAAGCTTTTAGGAAGCAAAGATTGATTCACTCAGCTTTAGTATAATAATGATGGACTTTCCTGTCGATTGACGTATGAGTGTTCCTACAATGAACATCCACACAGTGATTTGTTTATAGTGGTGAAGGCTTGTGTTGGACCATCCACACTTTTTGGCACAGTCTATAGGAAAGAATTGGTGCATCAAGGGTTGCCACAAACCTAATCAACAACCGACCTCAGGAATTTTGAATTCAGAGTTATCCCTTTCCTAGACTGGTTACCTACCCAAGGCTGAAGGGCCCAGTCTGCCTACTATGCAATCCATAGCTGGAGGGAATTTTGAATTCAGTTCTCCCTCTCCTAGACTGGTTACCTACACAAGGCTGAAGGGCCCAGTCTGCCCTACTATTTAACCCATAGCTGGAGGGAGAATATATGGATTCATACTTTCCCAAGGGTATAAGCGCTATGTGAAATGCCAACAGCTTTGTCTAGGAATTGAACTCGAATCGATGAGTCCATTTTCCACGACTCTAACCACTAGCCCACGTGCCTCCATAGTATAATAATATATATATATATATAATATATATATATATATATATATATATATATATATATATATATATATATATATATATATATATATATATATATATATATATATATATATGATATTATGGATGATTTAAACTCATAACTTTAAGTTTCATGTTTACGCAATCTCAGATGAGTCAAATGGTCCATACCATAAGCATGAAACTTAAAGTTATGAGTTTAAATCATCCATAATATCATTATTATTGATTGTAAATCTGCTCTGCTTTATTAGCATTGAGCACCTATTTATGCCAATACTTTTCTCATGTATTCTCCATTCATTCTATATATATATATATATATGTGTGTGTGTGTGTGTGTATGTGTGTTTTCTATAGAAGTGAGAGATACATTGTTGTTTTCCAGTCCATTACTTATCTACCTCTATTCATTCTCTATCCCTGTCTCTGTTGATGCTTGTGGGGATTTTTAAATGAAGACTCACTTAACAACATCATCTTTATTTTTATTTTTTTCAAATAATCATTAGATTCTGAAATTATCTAAACAATAAATGTATTTCTTGATAACCTTTTTAGTTTCATAAATAAACTTCCCAATTACAATTGAAAACTCATGCTCAACAATAACGCTACTTTGAAAAATGCATTTTCCTCTTAACATCGCAATCCTAAAACTAAGGAATAATTTAGTACAACTTTCGTGTAATTAAACTAAACAGTAAAAAAAGCTTTTAGGAAGCAACGACTGATTCGCTCAGCTTTAAAATAATAATAATAATAATAATAATATATATATATATATATATATATATATATATATTAATCAATAGTAATGATATTCTTTTTTATAGAATATCTATTTTTTTTAATTTGTTGAGAATTCAATTTTTTTTTTCCAAGCTCAACTTGTTTTCAAACACATTTTTTGATCTATTAAACCCATAGATGGGATCCTACCAGGTACTACCACACTGGGTCTAGGTGGACCAGGGAGTAATGGGGATGAAGAGATACTCCCATTTCCCAGAGTTCTAAAATTGGAACTTCATCAACAGTTAGTGTTTAACATCATAACCAGGACACTAAAACCCTCAACTACTACCTTCTAGCACATATATGATAAAAAGGTTAGGGGGTTGGGATAATCATATAGGTGCTAGGGCTCAACATGACCAGCTAACTGATCAGAGTGGTACCTGTGCATGTTGTCTTACATTAGGGTGTAGCTCTGTGGCTATCTGCCTAGGATCAATTATATATATATATATATATGTGTGTGTGTGTGTGTGTGTGTGTGTGTGTACTCTGATTAGAACCAATGTGTTACCCTTCAGGGCTCTGTCCAGGATCAGAGTAGTACCTGTGCACTCTATCTTAGATTAAGGTGTAGATCTGTAGCTAACCGTCTAGCGTAAGGGCCAAAGTAAAGTGACTGCTCGGCCAAAGTCATGGACTGCTCAGCCATCAGGATTCCATCTTTAAGCATCACAGGTTGTCACCCACAGCCAACTGGCAGCTACATTGGTGGGATTTTACTCTTCTGCAGAGGTACAGTTGGTGTATTCTACTGTCGCAGCCAACAAGGTGTGTGTAATGATTATTATTTTTGGAAATGGACACAATGCCTTGAGTTCAAATCTGGGAGCTGTTTGCATTTCACATAGCATTAATACACTTGGCAAAGGAATAAATCCAACTAAGACAGTGCACAGGTACCACTCTGATCCTAGACAGAGGCCTGAGGAGTGACACATTGGTTCTAGTAAGATTACACACACACATGGGTATATATATATATATATATATATATATATATATATATATGTATATATATATATAATTGATCCTAAGCAGATCGCTACAGAGCTATACCCTATCTAAGAGAGAGTGCACAGGTACTACTCTGATCCTAGGCAGGAGACTTGAGAAGTCACACATTAGTTCTAGTCAGAGTACATATATTCAGCACAGAGCTACAGAGTGATACCTTGATCTAAAAGAGAGTTACACAGATACTAGACTGATCCCAAGCTGAAATTCCAACTGATACATAAGTAATTCTGTCATTTTTGACAGGTACTATCCTCACAGATAAAAGAATAACGATATTTTCCCATGAATCTCTAATCACGTATTTGGAAAAATCTCATTGCTTGTGTACTGGAGATATTTATAACTGCTACCCCCTGACACCCACCAACCTCAACCCAGTTTGGTACCAGGCAAGAATTAAGCATAAAATAACAACCAATATTCCTTGACGAGTTCCTCCCCCCCCCCAAAAAATGACCTTTGAAGAGCCTTGCACACCGACATTCAGATTACCGACTGACATTGTGCTGGGAAGGAAATGGTATGCCGAGGGGCAGGAATCGGTTGTTTTTTTAGTGAAAATTATCCGCTGCTATCTTCCCAGAGGCTCCGGCTTAGGATAACATTTCCCAACGCTATCAAAATATCATAATGTCATCATCGGACCCCAAAGGTTCGAAGAATAAAACAACAATAGACTTTTCAATTTCCCATAAACATAGAAAATTGAGCCTAAGAGTTAAAAAGCTATCATATTCATTCCGATGCATTTTTGTCAGTCCCAGGAAGAAGAGGTCAACTGATTTTGAAGTGTGTGGAAGAGTCAGAAGAGAAATAGGAGAAAAGCATGGAGGTAGATATCTAAAGCATTCTGGTGAAAAGATGGAGGATAATAATAATACAGGCAAGTGGCAAAGGTAGCTCCATCTCGCTAATGTCTTACCATTTAAAAAAAAAAAAATTTTTGTTTCAACTCGTGCACAACATGTTTTTTGTTGAAACATTTTTTATGACTGCTGAATCTGTAATTGTTTCATGTTAGCTTAGATGTGGCACAAGGCCAGATTATGGGGCACCCAGTTAGAATCGAACTCACTAACAATGGTCTGCAAATCTAGCTCACTAACCATTACACTATGCGAGGTGTCCTAATTGTTTCATACAGAACTTTACATGCTCATTTCCTGTTATGTTGAAATGATGCTGTTCTGAATAGAAAATTAATACTGCTATAGGTTAAAAATTTCAGAACCGTAGGTACATCAATTAACTCTTAACATCCGATAACACCTCATTCTGCCCAGCTGGAAGTCACATTTGTTTTCCTAATCTGCCCCAAATGATAGCCTTTGTTTAAATGTAATATTAAGCATTTAGAAGTCTTTGATTTAAGGAAAATAACTGGTAACTTTAAATGAAAAGGCCATTTTTAGCCATTTTTTGATAAATCCTTAGAGGAATGGGGTTCTGGACTTAGAAAATTCTCAACAGGATATTAAGAGTTAAAATAAAGCCACTTGGAAGACCACAAAGTGCTCAAACTCCAGAAAATCTTTGTCGTAAAATAAACCCATTTAGTGGTCAGTCTATGAACTTTTCAGTCAATACTTGTATATATATACAGAAATGCTGATAGGTATACTATATCCCTGATGCACAAAAATCTAAAAGGACGCAGTAAAATCATATCCATGCGTCCCAAAATCTTTTAGCTAAATGTAAATATATTTCAATAGTTTCTTAGAAATGAATTACATAGGATAGGTTACAAGGTAGGAGTTAGACAGCTTTAGTTGGGTCCCATAAGTTTTCTTGGGGACTCATTCAAAACAAATATGTATACCCTAGGATGCACCAAATTAAAAAAGCTATCAGCATCACTGTGTATATATATATATATATATATATATATATATATATATAATGCATTGTTTGCTATGTTTATAAATATAAAGTGCTTAATATCAGTGAGAGCATATGTACATCTAGATATAAAGAGCTCTTTTTCTGATGATCATATTGGTGAGAAACTGACAATTGCCAAATAACATGACTCTATTCAAACGTGTGTGTGTATGGGTGTAAAATTGACAATACTTGTGTGACAAATATATATATGATATTGTATGAGGTAAAAAAAGACATTTTGATCCAATTGTCATGTTTCACTAGTGGTCTAACATCATCAGAATGAAAATTAAAAGGAAGAGAGAAAAGTCCTCATCACACATGTAAACGTAAGTGTTCAGTTTCCTTGTAAACCCCCAATCGAAAAACCTACATGTAAAACCAAGTATTCAGTTTCCTTATAAAACCCCATCTCACATGTAAACATGAGAGTTCAGTTTCCTTATAAAATCTGAACCCTCAACTCACATGTAAACATAACTATTCAGTTGTAAAACCTCTACTCTAAAATCACTGGTAGACCTGATTGTTCAGTTTTCTTAAAAAATCTCAGACCCCAAATCACATATAAACATGAGTGTTCATTTTCCTTGTAAAAACCCAATCCCTAACATATGTATAAATGTGAGCATTCAGTTTCCTTGTAAAAATCCCAACTCACAAGTTAGATGTAAACATGAGTGTTCAGCTTCCTTGTAAAACCCCAGCCCAGTTAGACATGAATGATCAGTTTTCTTGTAAGACCCTAAACCCAATTCACATGTAGATATGACTGTTGAGTTTCATTGCAAAAACTTTGCCCTAAAATCACATGTAGACATGTGAGATCAGTTTCTTTGTAAAACCCCAGTCCTCAACTCATGTGTAAACATTAATGTTTAATCTCCTTGTATCAGCATAAATGACTTGTATACCAATTCTGCTTGCCCAAAAAAGGAAGAAAAAAGCAGCTTGCAATAAAAAATCATGAATAATTTGAACTCTTCAATAAACTTCACCAAATCATGTTGGCTTTTTCTCATAAAGTTCGATCTGTGATGACACATTGGTTGTGTTTAAGTAGGTTTTCTTGATTGAGTTGTTTGATAAAAGACTTTGTTGAATCATCCAATCTGCTGCACCGGGCTGGAAAAATGCCACAAAACTGGACCAGATGAAAGTCTTAATAATTAACATGATGTAAGAAGAAATAATATCATCCGGAAAGGGAAAGACTTGGCCTAACACAGGAGTGGGCAGTCAAACACTCTTCAGTTACACAATACAGTTGTTTTATCTGAAAACAGATCAGGTGTGGGCATTTAATGACTAAGACCTTGGCACAAATGGTAATCCCCAACCCACCTCAAATAAAAGAATGACAGGACAAAACAATAAGGAATTATAAACAGACAGAAATAAAAAGATTTCTCATCTTTCTTGTCTTTTAACATAACATTTAAATCACTGTACGCTTGAGACTTCCTCAGGTGTCTGTCATATTTGGGAACCTTCCAGGAAGTTTTTTTATTCTGATAGAACTTTTTATTTAATCTCTACAGGGATACTGTTCTTATTCATAAACTTGGTGGAACCCATGTTTTTTTCTTGGGAATTTCAGGATTTAGTCTCTCTGCTGGGGTGGTGTATATTTCCTCTCTACTGTTTTTCCCATCTATGGGTTAAATAGAGAAATGTATTTATAAAAAAATGTATTATCCATTAAGAATTGATTTATTTCAAAACTTTATCGGCATTAAATGGCCCACTGAGGTTGATATGCCATAAAACAGAACAAACCAAACCAAACCATTTTTCTCAGGTCATTTAATGCCAAATCAAGTCATTTTTATAAACAAAGGACCCAGGTTACTTACAGTACCTACTGTTGCTTAAGTGGTCACCCAATTAAGTATTGAACAGGCTCATCAATGCTTAACTTCAATGATCTAACAGTAACTGATGCTTTCAGCAAGACTTGACTGTAATTGAGGTGTTTGTGGTGTAATGGTTCAATTTCTGGATGAGGCTGTTTACATTTTCCATAGTGCTTATACCTTTGGGAAAGGTAGCATCCAACTATTCTCCTTCCATTCATGGCTAAATAGTAGGACAGATTGGGCTCTTTAACCTTGGCATAGCAACCAATCTAGGAGAAAGAAAACTCGGAATTCAAACTTGTTAATTCCACTGAAAAAAGTAGCCTTGTGTCACATCCTGCTCAAATAGAGGAATTGAGTAAATATATACTTGACCGAGGAATTGAACTTGTGACTTTTGGACTTGATGTGTTTAGTGTACCCGTTATGGTTGAAGGAAATGCACAAATCCATCTGTTCTCACCCTGGTTATTGGTAAATAGTAGGGCAGACTGGATTCTTTAATCTTGGTTTGGCAAAACTCTATGAGAAATGCAAACAGTCTCATCCAGGATTTCAACTCAGGTTTGCAAATCCATTTCCTGCAACTTTAACCATTACACCAGGCACCTCTACATGGTTTATAAGCTGTGAATCTGTAGTCACATCTATAGCTTTCGCTTGATATTATTGACATACTCTGTTCTATATACATAGGCACAGTAATATTTGTTTTTATATAACTTTGTATAGCAGAGTAAGAATCAGTTTGTGTAATATAAACTATGGAATTACAAGCGAGCTTTGTAAAGGAAAGAAACTGTAGAGAAAAAATGGGGGTTGAAAAAGCAAGGGGAACATTCCCCACCACCCTTGTTTTCTTTTAATCATTGTCATCTGGTCAGTGAATGGAACCAGAGAAGATGAAAGATTAAAAACGAAACTACTTCCTGCATGTTATCCCAAGCACAAAGGCATTAAGCCTGAAGATATAAAGAGAGTTCCTCCAATATTGCAATGAGGAAATCACAATCTGATTGATGTATGTACACACACACACACACACACACATTTATATATATATATATATAATATGTGTGTGTGTGTGTGTATGTGTATATGTATATATTATGTGTGTGTATGTGTATATATTATATGTGTATGGATATATAAATTGTGTTTGTATATATTGAGTGTGTATGCATATATATATATTGTGTTTGTATATATTGAGTATGTATGTGCATATATAAATTGTGCGTGTTTGTATATATTGTGTGTGTATGTGCATATATATATTGTGTGTGTATGTATATATATATCTGTGTGTATGTGTATATATTGTATGTATTTGTATATATATATATATATATATATATATATACAGTATGTATGTGTATATATTGTGTCTGTATGTGTATGTGTATATATTATATGTGTATATTATGCATGTGTGTGTGTGTATGTATTTAATGTGTGAGGTGTGACTGCCCAAAAATAAATAATGGTTGTTATATATATTCATCAACTCCTCTGCACAAGTAGGGTGTGACACATGGTCGATTTCTAAATCAGACTTTAACAGGTTTGAATTCAGAGTTTTCCTTCTCCTTGACTGGTTGCCAAACCAATTTTAAAGAGCCTCATTCATCCTACCATTTATCACTAGTTTCCCTAGGGTATTAACTGTATGTGAAATGCAGACAGCCAAATCTATCTATTGCAACAATAACCATTACACCACATACCTCCTAAATCGTTGTTATAGAAGGTGAAATATGATTTTAGAGAACCCAAATGTCTGCTTAAATTGCTAGATATGAAGGTCAGCTGAAATGTTCTGATATAATGAATATGTAAATACCTTGGTACCCCCTCACTATAATCTGATTGGACAGTGTCATGTATAAATAGGTGACACTGTGTTGGTTCTACTCCTAATGCCCACAAGCTAACTTTACTCGCAAGATGACACCACGACTGCTCGGAGACAGATTACTATTCAATGTACCTAGTACTACTGCGATAATATACCAACTACCAACTTCAAGAATATATCCCTTAACCCGGATATATCATGTTCATATGATGATATCATATCTGTTGTTGCTGACTTTGTTGACTAATGGGATACAAGCACTGCAACACTGATGTTGTGATGAAGTGTGTGGACCACAATTGGGACTGTCGAAAATAATTCATTGTTTATACACCTTTTCTTTTCCAGCATTTTTATACTGGAAAATAATAAAACATAAAACCTTAGTTATAGAATTTTGAGTTGCTTCTACACGTGCTGTTAAAATTTCTAATCATTTAAATGAGAATTGGTCAATTTTTATTATCTATGATTATAAAGTGAAATTGTGTTAATCTGTATGACTGGAGGAAACTTTGAAAATAAAAAATTGTTGACAAATTAAATATCACCAGGGCTTGGTTTTTTAACAAAAATAATGAAGAGTTGATTTATATTTGTGAAGATAATAAGAAAAATAAAATTTAAATGATAACGGCATCAAATTTTTTGCATTTAATATTTTAAATAGGAGACATTAATTTTTCTTTTCAAATTGTTTGGATCAATGCAATGTCGCTTTTACATAGCGATTTTAATGGGGCATCCTGTGAGGATCAAACTCACGATTTAACAATAATGAATCTACGAGACTACCTTTTTTTAAAAGGGGGCTGGTTTAGCTCAGTCAGTAGAGCAACCACCTAGGAATTGCAAGGTTCCTGGTTCGATACCAGACTCTGCCAACTCAGCACATGAGTAGCTCAGTGGCGGTAGGTGTGGCACTCCACCAAAGCAAAAAAATCTCCCTGGTCTAGCATTACTCCTCAGCTGATACCAATAATAGGCCACTCCACCAACAATGTTTTTTTTAGATATAAAGATGAGGATAACAGTCTGAAAAATTAAATTACACAAATTATCAAGGCTCATCTCACAAATTCAGAAAAATAATGAGAATTGGTCAACCTATTACATTATGAAATGATATCAATTTTTCTGAAACATTCGGTGTGTGATGTGTGTGTCTAACTGTAGTCCAGCAAAAATAGCATATCATAGCAAGATTCTTAAATATACAGTTTTTCTTATAAGATAAGTGAAAGAAAATGTGAGGAAGAAAAAGAAAATTGTGGGGTGAAAATGCAAAATTATTGTTTTTCTTTTATATGTGTGGGGAGGGGGAAACGGAGTGTTGTTTGCAGTTGCTGAATTTGTCTGTAGTTCAGGTGGAAACTATCAGCAAAATAATTTCCATTTGCCACGAGGCTCTGGCTTCTCTTCAAGAAGGGGGAGGAAGAAAGAGGGCAAGAAATCTGGTATCCTTCCCATATGTCTGATGGCCAAATCCACTCAAATCTTGTATCAACAGGGAGCATATGACATCCATTGATGCAACCAGGGGCCCTTACGAAGGGTTGCCCGGCAGTCTTTCTTCAGAGCAGGACACGGATCTTCCGGATTGACTGTTTGGGGGTCTGCTGTTTCATACATCCTGTTCCAATAGACTTTGGTACTCCCGGGAGGTCAGAGAAGTGAGTCACTGTCGGTTGTTCAAAAACAAAAAATAAGAACCCAGCAAGGAAAATCTCTCTCTCTCTCTCTCAAAGAATTATGAGGCTGTTTGAGAAAGTAATCAGACTGATCTTTTTTTAATAGTTTTCAAGTCAGCAACTCTGATTGAAAATCGGCAAATTATCATCGACCTTGAATGATTTTGAAATATTCTGTTCATGTTTGCTTCTCAGAAACTGAGTACTCTGGATTATTACTGGTCTTTTTTTTTAAGGAGGAGTTCCTCTTGTGTAGTCACTAATGTGCTGGACTACAAGATCATAGTAAGCGAATGAGAACTCCAGTTGTGCTATAAGTTTAAATTTTGGGAAAAGTATGAACCCCTGATGCCCTAGCTATGGGTTAAATAGTACCACTACTGTTCTTCTATAAGGATGGCTTTGATTTTTCTCAGTTCATGAAATCTACCAGAATGCAGTAAATCTTCCAAAGACTCTTGGCCATCTAAAAATGACTTGCACCACCTAAAAATTTATTTCCAGGATAAGACTTGAGCTCTACAAAGCCTGTGTTAACTTGTTAATTGTTACTTATTCATTGTCCTGAAGTTTGAAGTTTTGCTATTTATCTATTTATTTCAGTCTGTTTCTATCTGTCTATCTATTTGAACTGGTTCCTATTTATACATTGATCCTATTTATCTATCTCAGTCTGTAAATATCTATGATTCTATCTCTGTTTATATTTACTTATAAGCATCTGAATGACAATGTTTTTATAATTCTAATTTTTTTCACATTTGCATACTGTTGAATGAGGAAGTTGTTTTTTCTGTATAAAGGTTTATGTAGGTTTTTTGGACTGTTTTCCACATCATTATTTTATATACCCAATATCTCCAGCCTTCTTCAAGTGTTTCTTGTTGAACTCAGGAACGTTTTTGTCAAACACCTGAAGAACGCATGAGGGCACATCGGCTGACACATTGTTTATATAATGATGAGGAAAAACAGTCTGAAAAAATCTAAATCTTATTATAATGGAGATTGTGAGTTTTTCTGTCTGTAACCGAAACTATATCACTACTTAAGTCACAATTCCCTTTGTTATGGACATCGCATTCTCTATGATTTTATTTTTATTTAAAGCTCAATTATTAATAAAATTGTTTTACATTATTAATACTGGTGGCCATATCTATATACTTCCAACATGCAGTTGTATTTATATATACAACAAAGTAGCGGTTTACAGTGTGAATGGGAAGGCTAATTTGCATATTGATCTTTAAAATTTGATTTTAATAAATATGTGCTCAGTATTATTGATTTCTAATTGTTTGGTTTTCTTTTAATAAATATGAGCAAAAATCTTGGTGATAAATCTTAAAAGAAATCCATTAATAAGAAGAAATAACTGTAATTTCATTCTTTACTCCCTATTTCAATTAAATAGTTAAATTAGGAAAATTTATCAATGAAAGACGGGAGTAATGGAAAATGATGGAAGAGTTAGTTTCAAAGTTGTTCTTTTTTTCAATCATACCCTCTGTTCCAAATGTTTATTAACTGCATTTTTATTCAGTTTCATTAGCCTTTCTAACTCAATATGATATTTTATTATATTAAAACTTAAATACTTGCACCCGGAGGGTGCATATATTTGCTAGTAATACTAATTATCAAGCCTCATCTAAAAAAATTAACACAAAAATCATTATTATAATCTTGCTAATAATGTTCCTTTTCTTCTCTCCCAGGATGTAAATACACTTTTGAGTGCTTGAGTTAGATACCCCTAATCTAAATGTATAAATTAAAATTATCATCATTATAATGTTGCTAATGTTCTCTTTCTTCTCCCCAGGACATAATGGTCCTTTTGAGTCTTTGAGTTTCATACTCCTGATCTATATGTATAAATTGAAATTATCATTATGATAATGTTGCTAATAATGTTCTTTTTCTTCTTTTTTTGCAGGTAAGTGTTTCAAACTCTTTTTGGACATCTGTGTTAAACAATAAAGATCAAAGGTCAGTTACGGTTTTACATCTTCAATTTAAATGTTCTTATAGTTGAAGGTCTTAACCTTTTTTTTTTTACTCTTGTTTGCATTGTGAGGTAATGCAATAAAAAAGTGAGGGAACCTTGAACTGTTAAAATGATTGAAGAGTCAACCCAAAAAGGGAAGGTTTTGATTTATGCAAGCACATACACACACATGTATTTACTTTAATTTTGAAAAATGTATACATACTCTCCAACTATATATATATATATATATATATATATATATATATATATATATGTGTGTGTGTGTCATAAAAGTATCAAGATTGAAGCTGTATTTACCAAGATGAAAATGAACAATGAATGGAACATTATTTTTTTGCAGAATACAAGGTGTGTCATAAAAGTGCTCAGTTTGAAGCTGTATTTATCAAGATAGAAACGAACAATAAATGTAATGATAATTTTTTCAGAATACAAGGTGTGTCAAAAAGTACCAATAATCTTGATACTCTTTGACACACCTTGTATATATATATATATATATATATATATATATATATATATATACATATGAATTTAACATTCTTTAGAAAAAACAAATGATGTTAATATTTTTCTAAAAAATGTTAATTCATACTGTCGGATTAACTTCCATTTACTTCATATATATATATATATAATAAGTTTATATGAATGTTACTAAAACCATGACAGCAGTACATTCATATTCATCATATTCATTTTAATGGTGAAGCATAATTATTACTAAGCTAGCACACCCCAGCAGTACCTCATGATACCATTATTCTTTGTTGAGTTTATATTACACCACAGGAGTGGCAGATATTTTAAGTATTATCTCTACCATGTCTTATCAGTAAACTCCATAATTTCATCTCTCCATCTTTTGTCATTTTCATCTTGTTATTTCTTAGGTACTATTCTATTAATCTTTTATACTATCTGTTCTCCTCCCCTATAGCAATATTCCCTGCTAATTTCTACTTTGGTTGTTTAAGAGATTTTTATGATATATCTTTTACCTGCCATTAGGTCTGCCCTCTATGTTGATCTCTTTTCATGTTATTCCTCATATTACTCTTTCCATTAATCTCTGTGTGATTCTGAGTATCTTTCCTAATGATTTTGTTAATTGCCCTGTTTCATCACCATATGTCACAGCTTGTATTACACAATCACTGTATGCTTTATGCCTTAAGCATATGGACAACTCATCATTATGTCTCTATTTTTACTAAATGCTTTCAAACATTTTCTTATATGTCTTTATATTTTTAAAATTATCATTCTATTTTTATGATTGTTTTGATAATGCTACAGTTGTACAGCATTACTTGTGTCTTACCTATGTTCATCTTTAAACCTATTTTCGTACACTTTCTATTCATGGTCTATAGCTAGAAATGATGGGCATTTAGTTTTACAGTATGTCAAGCCTTTTTGGGTCTTTTAATGCCAAATCTAGTCATTTTTATAAACTGGTTGCTAAGAGTACTGCTGTTGCTTAAGTGGTCACCTGATAAAGTATTGAACAGGCTGCTTAAGTTTAGTAGTTTAGCAGGACTTAACCATAATTGTAGTAAGCAAGTTCAATGGCAACACTTTGATACCCTACTCTGATCTGTTTTGTCAACAGTGATCCTAGCAAAAACTATGTGCCATGCTCTCTCTCTCTCTCTCCTCTCTCTCTCTCTCTCTCTCTCGTCTCTCTCTCTCTCTCCATATATATATATATATATATATATATATATATATATATATATATATATATATTAAATAAGTAATCTACATACACATGTTTCAGAGTATCACTCTTCATCAGTGTGGTTATACCGTTTAACAGCTACCCCTGGCCGTGTTCGAGACCCGAATGAACTTTGTTTGCCAATCCTCTTATATATATACATATTTAAATGAATATGTATATAGTATGTATTAATGGATATAAATGATCTCCTGGCAAACACAACTCTCAGTAAGCCCTGCCAATTCTACATGCTGATTCTCTTCTCTTTCTATGTCAATCTTTTGCTGTATATATATATATATATATATATATATATACATATATATATATATTATATATACATGTATATATTATATAAGAGGGATATTGATATGTGTGTGTATATATGTGTATACATATATATATAAATTTCTATGTGGAAATGTATGTAGAGTATTCATTAAAAAGTTTTATCATTTTTAAGACCCTACTTTAAAATTTTAAATCTATACACACACACACACATACATATATATATATATATATATATATATATATATATATATATATATATGTATACACACATGTACACAAATATACATACTCATATATTTTTAAATATATGTACGTATAAATAAAGAGTGATATGGGTATAATTTTGAAAATTAATTGCTTATGATTGCTTGAAATATTTTGGTATGATGGGTGTGGAGTAGTAAATTGTCAGGGTTAATCAGGAATAACTATCAAATGCTTTTTCTTTCTTTCTTTTTTAAAAAAGATTCATAAAATTATTGAGATGTGGGTATTATATGACTTCAAATTAATCTTGATGCAATATGGGATTTCCGGACAGGATAAAACCGAGGAGAAATGCAACATATATTATCATCATCATCATCACGATGATTATCATCAGAGAACATTTTGCGAATGTTGGGTTCTGAGATCTAAATTCCTAAAAACTTAATCATTCTTTCTTAATTTTCATTTTGCTTTTCTTTTTTTTTAAATATTTTTTCCTACTTTCAATTATGTTTAATTCACTGGCTTGTCATACACAGACCTTAATAGATATAGGGAAACTCACATGCATACACACAAATATATATACATACATGCACACACACATACACACACATATATATATATATATATATATATATATATATATATATATATATATGGTTTGGATCTCTAATCGTATCAGAAAAATTCGACAATATAGAAAATTAAATTGACATATTTCCATCCTCATGGTGAAACATGTCAATTCAATTTTCCATATTTTTCTTTTCTCTCATATATATATATATATATATATATATATATATATATATATATATATATTGACAGCCCTATTGATATATTTATGTATGTGTATATATATATGTGTATTTATATATCAAGGTATTATTTGGACAGCCCTATTAATGTATCTATCTATCTACTTGTATACATATATATATATACACACACACACACACACATATATATATATATAATGAAAAGAAGTAGAGAAACAAATATTAAATACTCTACTTCTTTTCATCATACTGTCAGATTTATTCTATTCATTATATATATATATATATATATATATGCATATGGGTATTTTTTTTTCATGTGAGTGTTATTTGTACTTCCATCTTAATAGGATACTTTGTGCCACTATGTAATTACAATTGATTGGGCACTTTTCTTAAATGAAAATCTATTCATTTCTGTGAATAAGCTTAGACTTGAAAAAGGAAAACTATTAGAGCAGGATAACAACCCAAAGCATTAAGTAGAAAGCAGTTAACAAAGTCTATCAGAACTAAATCAATCTCCAGATCTGTATCTAAAAGAGAATTTATGGAGAACATTGGATGATTCCAAAGAACGTTGATGATCAGAAGAGGATTTGCATGCAAGAATGGTCTCAAATACCCAAACATAGTTGCAAATATTTTACAGATTAAAAAACACTCTTACCATAAAATTTTAATCATTACATATACATATATATTTGAAATATACATTCCTACATTGGGGACACTAGTATGTGCCATCAGTGATTTAGTATGCATGGGTCTTTGGGAAGTTTCGGGTCTTTCAGCATCGTACACCCCTCGCCAGGCTGACCTTATCAGGGATGATCAAACTTTGATCTACCTACTAACAACTGAGACACTATAATATATAATAAATATAATATTCAATCTATGTACAAATACTGGATCTAGTATACTGACAAGAAAAGAGATTATGTTAAAAGTTTATTTTTTTTTTTAAATAAATCTTTTGGCTGTGGATTTATATACAATTACACATGATCTTGTTTATTTATAACATATTCTAACAATACACATACACACACACACACACACACACACACACACACATATATATATATATATATATATATATATATATATATATATATTCACAGATACATATAATGTCATGACTATGTAGTTATATAAATACATTTGCTTGCACATGCCTAAATAGTTATTAAAACCCTTCTCCACTCAAACAAATTTACACAAAAAAATATAGACACAGTTTCTTCCAAATATTTACTCATCCTGATACATTATAAAAAGATCTAGGTTTGTGTTGAGTGGGGAGAGAACCCATTGAAATGTCCTTAGGGCACTCATTCCTAGGTAGGCCGAACAGATACGCATCAGGAGAAAAATGTGGAAAATTCATTTTTACTTAAAAATCATATTCACAAGCAGAATAATATCAATATGAAAAAAAAAAAGCTTGAATGAAAAAAAAATAAATAAATAAAAATAAAAGGTGTGGGGTGGGAGGGGAGTTTCTTTTATGGTTTTATTCTTTTCTTTTTTTTTTCTATGTCCTCTGTGAAAATTAGCCTAAGGCGAGACAAATTTACTGCATTCAATATGACATATCTGCATACTATTAGGTGTCAGTGTATAACAAGGCATAACTTGACCAGGGAACTACACAAGATGGCACCTTGGAATTCACAGCAGTCATTTTCATTTTTTTTTTATCAAATCTTTCTCTTTCTTTCTATTCAGCATGACTACCTGGTCGGCCGCATTACTTAATACCAATGTTTAGGAAATAAAAACAAAAAAAGTAAAAGTAAGGTGTATGAACAGGCATAAATCACTCTCTCTCTCCCTCTCTCTCTCTATATATATATATATATATATATATATATATATATATATGTATATATATATATATATATATATACACACACACACACACACATATATATGTGTGTGTATGCTTATGTTGACATTTGTATATATGAATTTGTAGAAGCATCTGTATGTATTTGTGTATATAGTTATTTACTAAGCATAGCTTATATGTGGCACATGTCCGAAAGTATGGGGCGCCCAGTGAGAATCAAACTCACTAACAATCATCTGCAAATCTATCTTGCTAGCCATTACAACACGTGAGGGGCCCTTGTATTTGTGTATGTATGTATGTATTTGTATATATATACATGTAATTGTTTGTATGCTAATACTTGTATATGTCAAAGTGTATGTATGTGTTTGAAATGTATGTATTCATATATAAATGCATATATACAATGTTGTGTGTGTATGCACATACACACACATATATACATATATATATATTCCCATATTTTTCTCCTATATATGTATATATAGATATGTCTGTATATATGCATATATATGTATGTATATGTGTGTGTGTGCATATACGTATGTATATGTATACATATATCTGTGTGTATGTGAGTATTTGTAAATGTGTGTATGTTTATATATATATATAATATACATATATATATATATATATATATATATATATATATATCAACAGACATGTAATGTGTATGTGTGCTTGTTTGTTAGTTAATATTTGTATATATATGTGTGTGCAGATGTGTGTGTTTTTATATATCTCTACCTACATATATGTGTGTTTATGTTAATATTTGTGTATAAGTGTTTGTATATATGTGGAAACATGCATGTATATATGTATATGCAAATCTATACATCTACATATATATACAAACCCACATACACACTCATATACATTTCTGTATATATATATATATATATATATATATATATATATATATATATATATATATATATACACATACACACTGATATATGAGTATACATGTGTGTCTGTTAATATATGTATATATATTATATATATATATATATACATGTGTGTGTATAAGTGCATGTTTGTATTTATTTATACATACAAATATAGATACCTTTGTGTATGTGTGAGTATAAATGCTTGTATATATATATATATATATATATATATATATATATATATGTATATATATATGTATAAATGCATATATATATATGTATAAATGCATATATATATATATGTATAAATGCATGTATATATATATATATATATATATATAATGCATGTACATATATATTTGTGCATGTATGTATATATATGTATGAATGCATGTAGATATATATTTATGTGTATGTATATAAGTGCATGTATGTATATATATATGTATGAATACATGTACATCTATATTTATGTGTATGAATATAAGCATGTGTGTGTATATATGTATGAATGCATGTACATATATATTTATGTGTATGTATATAAGTGCATGTGTGTGTATATATGTATGAATGCATGTACATATATATTTATGTGTATGTATATATTGCATGTGTGTGTATATATGTATGAATGCATGTACATATATATTTATGTGTATGTATATAAGTGCATGTATGTATATATATGTATGAATACATGTACATATATATTTACATGTATAGATAAATGCATGTATGTATATATATGTATGAATGCATGTACATATATATTTATGTGTGTGTATATAAGTGCATGTATGTATATATCTATACATGCATGTAAATATATATTTATGTGTGTGTGTTTATATATGTCCATCTATGCATATAGATATATATCGAGAGAGAGATAGGACTTCAACTTTCTTTTCTTTTTTTTTTTTTTTTACTTATATATGACAAAAAGAAAAAAAGATTGGAAATTAATAGTTTTTATTATTTTATATTTACAATGTATTTTTTTCTTTTTTTAAAATATTTTTTGGATTCTCCCTCTTATTTTCCCCTTTTTTTTATTTTTCTGTTTTAACTTTTCGGATGTCTTTTGCCTGTTTTACTTCCTATTTTTCTGGTCTCTGGAATTTGAGGAGCTGGGTGTCAACTGTCCAGTAATATGGTTTGTCATATGGAAGAAAGGAATCATAAGAATCATTTAAAAGAAAATAAAAGAAAAGTGGCAAAGAATAATGGTTGGCTGGGCTGAGAGATATTATAAGTGTGTATGGGGTGGGGGATGTGGGAGACAGATTCTTCTGAAAGTAGAGAAAAGATTTTAAAATATGTCTTGGACGCTCCTTTTTGGATGGAAACAAAACATTAGTAACCCGAACGTAGAAAGAAAAAAGAATGAAAAGATCAGAAGTAGATGAGAAAGAAGATGAAATTGAAGAAGAGAAAGAATGAGAAAAGGTAAAAGTGGAAGGAGAAGGGGAAGAAGAGGAATAGTGTAAAGAATGAGGAAATGCAAAAGAGAAAGAGTAAAAGAAAGAGAGGAAGAGAAGTAAAAGAGAGAGAGAGGGAGGAAGAGAAGAACTAAAAAAGAAAGGTGAAAAGAAAGAGTAAAAGAGAGAGAGAGGAAGAGAAGAAGTAAAGAGAGAAGGGGAGAGGAAGAGAAGAAGTAAAAGAGAGAGAGGGAGAGGAAGAGAAGAACTAAAAGAGAAATGTGAAAAGAAGGAGTAAAAGAGAGAGAGAGAGAGGAAGAGAAGAAGTAAAAGAGAGAAGGGGAGAGGAAGAGAAGAAGTAAAAGAGAGAGAGAGAGAGGGAGAGGAAGAGAAGAAGTAAAAGAGAAAGGTGAAAAGAAGGAGTAAAAGAGAGAGGGGAAGAAAAGGAGTAAGAGAGAGAGAGAGGAGAGGGAGAAGGAATAAAAGAGAGAGAAAAGGAGTAAAAAGAAAGGGGAAGAGGAATATGGTAAAGAAAAAGAAAATGTGAGAGAAATGAGAAAAGGAGTGAAAGAGAGGGAGAGAGAGGAAAATGAATAAAAGAGAGATAAGAAGGAGTGAAAGAGAGAGCAAAGGGAGTAAAAGAGTGAAGAAGAGGAAGATGGTAAACAAAAAGAGAGGAATGTGGTAAAGAGAGCAGAAAAGACTGAGGAAAAAAAGGAGGAAATGAAAGAGGAAAAGAGTGAAGAAGAAAAATGTGGCAAAGAATGAGAAAATATAAAAGAGAAAGAATGGAAAAGATTGGGTAAAAGAGTAAAATAGAGGAATTCAGTAAACAAAGATAAGAAAAAAGAGGAGAAAAAAATGAGAAAATAAGAGGGAGGAGGAGGAGAAAAAAAGCAAGAAATTAGAGTGGGGAATGGGTGGAGTAAGAGAATAAAGGAATAGAGAAACACAGAGAAGAGAAGAAAGAAAAAAGAAAACTTATAATAGAATGGGAGGAAGAGAAAAAAAGAGAAGAAGAAATTAGTAATAATAATGATGATAATAATAATAATAATGAATAAATAAAAAATTGTCAGCATTTTTTCCTTACCATTTTTTTTCAAATATTTTCGTTTTTATATTTATCTATTTATTCATTTATCTATTTTTTGGGATTTTTTTTTAATGTGTTTTTTTAATATATGAATGGACATCCTAAAAGTGGAATGGTGAATGAATGAACGAACAAATACAAAGATGACCTTGTCCCCACCAATCCATGTCTAACCCTATTCCCTATACCCCCCAGCCATATTTCCAGGGGCTCTTTTATTTCAAACATGCTGAATTCGCACAGCACCAAAACATTTTTCCTTAAATCTTGATTCCTGGCCTTTAAATGCAATCACACAAACTGGCACCGAAAAAAGGTCTTTCTCAAAAGCTCAAATTGAGTTGTCAAAATATTCACAATGTCATATTGAAAAGAGTGACACTGACTTTGACAGTCAGGCCTGCAAAAAAATATCAAACACCTCCCTTCCGTTCCATTCAAGAGCTGATTTGAATGAAAGAACTGTGTTATTCTCTCCTCAAAATGGTTGGTTAGGGCATTTTCAGTGACTTGCCAACAGTGTTTTTAGTGCATCTGGAGAAATTAGACACAGTATTTTTTATTTTTTTCAAATTTCAAAGGAAGCGTAAGGTTCCAGTTCAATACCAAACCTCAGCAAGGCTGTTTACATTTCACATTGCTCTAATACCCTACAGAAAGGTATTATCCAACTAATTCTATTAGGCTCTTTAATCTTGGTCAGGTGACCAGTCTAGGAGAAGGAAAACTCTGAATTCAAACCTGTTAAACTCTGCGAAAGAAATTGACTTTGTGTCACATATTGCTCATGGGAAGGGTTGGTAAATATATAGACACACATAGGAAGCATTATTTTCCCTGATTATTGTTCTTAATCGAACCAGGAACTGCCAACTCAGCATATCAGTAGCACAGGTATCTGTGTGGTAAAGTAAGGAGCTGATGGTAGGTGTAAAGCTCCACCTCAGATGCTAAAATAATCTCCTTGGTCTAGCGCTAGACTCCCTTGCTGTCTGGCTTATACTGACAATAGGCCATCCTGACGACTTTACTTTTTTTATTGTTCTTAAAGTTCCTTTACTTGTAGCAAAAAATCATAATTTTCTTAAAAGAAAATTCTTCAAATACTAAAAAATAGGAAATTTAGAAGTAGAGGACACTTAGTGAAAAATCAACTATTTACTGGTCTGCTTGCCTTGCTAGCTTACCATTATAGCACTTAAGGTGACAGTTTATAGATGGTGACAAAGGTACTGAAAGCCTTGATTGTTCAGGAACAACTGACAAAATATCTCAGCGTGACATCACACATAAAGATTGATTACTTGTCAGGAACTCATAGGAAAAAATACTCCTTAGTTGCAAAACACATTAAAAAGAATATACCAGTTACAAGTGGTTGATAATTTACAATTCCCCTCTCCCGCTAACAAAACAAAAAAAAAACTTAAAAAAACAAAAACAAACTGAAGTGCCAGTGTTGAATTCCTTAGAACTTTACTAAGAATATAATTGTCCCTCACCCTCCAACCCTGCCAATCACAGTATTTTGTGTCATATAAGATCCACATTTTTTTTTTTTCAAAAAAGAAAAAAAAAAGATTCACTTAAAAATATTTCCCAGGTTTTACTGTTGCATACTCATTTTATATTAAACATGTCTAGATGTATTTTACAGAGTACACCTGTTGATGTATACTTATATACTTATCTTCCTCTATGGATCTGGGTATTTTTTATCTGCTATCTGCATACTTGGATCCATCTATCTCTGGGTGGCTGTTCTTCTGGTCTTGGAATTCTTATCTTGATCTTGTGAAGTCTTCTGTATCTTGTTCATTGTTTGTTTCTAATTAACAAACACAAGACTTTTTTATCTATTTTTTTTTATAGATACATTTTATTTTAATATTAAACCCAAGACAAATGCACATGAGAAAAGGGCTATTTGGATGAGATACGCCATTGTACATCTTACTTGAATAGTCACCCAGCCAAATCTGATTTTCCTAAACTGAGTTTCTCACGGCTCTGGTGAATCAGAGCCAAAGTCAAAATCCATGTCAAAATCTGTCAATCAAATTACCTGTATTTTTCCATTAAACTGTTAGTTTGATTTAACTACTCTACACAATTGATAGGTAACCTATCAATTATGTAACATGATATGTAAAGTTGAAGTCTCCAACAAAATATTAACCTATCAAGTTGGTTTCCTCAATGCCAAAGCCATCCTTGTAGAAGAACAGTAGTGGCACTATTTAATACACAGCTGAAAGTAAATGTAATGATGCAACAAGAGTTTGAATTCACTTACTATGGACCTGAATAGATAGAGTAGTGTACACAACCATTTTGCCATGAGTAGGATTTGATATAAGTATTTAACCCATAGTTGGCAAGCAGCTGAAGGTCATACCTTTCTGAAGGGTATTATAGCCTACCAGATACTTTTAAATGACTACAAGTTATCTTGAATTATTATCTGATTCAATGTTGGATTAAAAAGATCTAAAACTGATAAATCTCTTCGTGAAATATCTTGCTTTGTACTCCCAAGAGAAGTTACTGTTTTTTATCACCATCTTCAAATCATTTTAAAATTGCTGCCCACTTACTTTACCATTACTCTTTTACTATTCTGCTTTAGTTTTAGTAATTTTCTGCACTGAATATTTCTACTATCAGAGGAAAGAATTAGAGATTAAACATGCAATATTTTTGCCTCAACTTTTAGCAAGTTTTGTTACTCGGCCAGTAATATGCATTGAAAATTACAGCAATAAGATTGTTTAAAATTATTGCAAGCATAATAAGTCAGAAGGAAGCTATTATGTGCCTAATTTCTTAGAAAATTTTTAGTTTGGGAAAATTTGGTCCAACAGACATATAACTATCAAAGATTTGGTTGATTGGCTGGTTGGTTGGTTTTATCGTATATCAAACCTTTATGTATTATTTAATGTGGAAGACAATCATTTTTTAAAACAATTTTAGTTTCGAGTAACTATTCTTCATTCAATTGATTTATATACAGTTATATAGTTTCAAGTATTTCTATCTAATACTAATAATTTGCACACAATTATTTGGTAGGTTGGTGGTTAGTCATTTTTTCTTTTTGTTTTTTTGACATAGCAACACTGAATTAAATTTTTGTAAGCAAGTATATGGTTTCAAGTGTCCCTACCTAATACTAACAATTTGTTCACAATTATTTGGTTGGTTGGCTGGCTGGATAGTTGATTTTTTAACATAGCAACACTATGCTGAATTAATTTTTTGCAAGCAATTATATCGTTTCAAGTATCCCTATCTAATACTAATAATTTGGACACAATTATTTGGTACATTGGCTGGTTGGCTGGATGGTTGGTTTTATGGCATAGCAACACTAGTCTAGGCTGAATTAATTTTTTAGAAAGCAATTATATGGTTTCAAGTATTCAGTCAATTTTCATAAACTTTTTCAATTTTCAGAAAATATAAGATTGGGAAAGTTTGGTCCAAGAGAATTTATAATTGTAAAAGTTATGATTTAGTTGGTTTTATAGCATGTTAAACCTTTAAGGGTTATTTAATGCTGAAGACAATAATTTCTTTTAAATTTTATGGGCCCTCATGCAGGTTTGGACCATGGCAGTTGGGGGTTTTAGGAGCAGTACATGCAGCTGAAAAAGAGCATTTTGAGAGAAAAATTTGAGAAAATCTATCAAAAGATTTGAAATAGATAGAGAGTAGAGAGTAAAAGGATAAGAACGAAAGTGAAAACAATGAATAGAGAGGGGGTGCAGGCAGGTCAGTAAAGCTCAGTTAGAGGTGGGGACTAAAAGCAAATGTCTTAGGTAGGGAGATGTCAAAAACAGAAAAAATGTGAGCAAGAAGAGAGAGATGAAAGTGTTGGATATAAATCAAGAGAAAGTCTGTTGAAATTAGAACTGAATTATTCAGGGTCACTTGGTGCATACATATTGAAGAAGTTTTTGCCTATGAAGAATGAAGTGACCACAACAAAGAAGAGGGACGGATATGTACCTCCACCCCACAAGTATTCCAGGCTGTGTGTCGTCAAGGAGAAGTGGGGGTGACAACTGCCAAATTGCTCTTGTACAAAAATGAAAATGTCAGCAGTCTACAAATTTCTCTGATAAATAAATCAAGTATTCCTCCATAGCTGTGTCAGTACTACTAAATAACTGCACCAGGTGGACTCTAATGAAATAATTGGAAAAAGCTAGTGAGAAACTACACAAGGATACCACATACTTTCTTGGACAAATCCTGTAAGCAGCACCCTACAAAAAAGCAGCTGCGGGTTTACTGGGATGTAGGGGGGTTGACCAAAAATTCAGACTTTCCCTTCTTCTAGAGTGGTTTCCTAACCATAGCTAAAGAACACATCTACCCTACTATTTACACATAGCTGGTAAGAAAAGATATTTTGCTTCAACTTCTCATGATTTTTTAAAAATTGTCAAGCTTATTTGCATGCATGTATTTACTCAACTCCTCCCAATAGCCAGGATGTGACACAAGGTCAATTTTAAGCAAAGCTGGTTTGAATCAGACTTTTCCTTCTCCTAGACTGGTTTCCTAAATAAGGCTAAAAAACCCAGTCTGCCCTACTATTTAGATTATTGATGTTTTAAAGATGGCCATAGTTACCTGTTTGCTTATATTTACACCCCCCACTACAATGGGCAGGATTTGACACAAGGTTAATTTTTAAGCAATGCTGGTTTGAATTCAGTTTTTCTTCTTCTAGATTGGTTTACTCAGTAAGGCTAAAGAATACAGTCTGTCCTACTATTTACCTAAAGCTGGTGGGAGTAGAGATATATCCATGCCTTTCTCAAGATCATTAGCAAGATGTAAAATTGCTTCTGACAATTCCTTCTTCTAACATCTAGTATCCATACAGAGCCGATCAATGTAAGTCTTTGCTGGTTGGCCCACCCTGGTGTGATATGTTGGAATATTTGGTGATATATATATTACCAGCCCCTCTGCACGGGCAGGATGTGACACAAGGTCAACTTTTTAAGCAGAGTTCAACAGGTTTGAATTCAGAGTTTTCCTTCTCCTAGACCAGTTACATAGTCAAGGTTAAAGAGCCCAGTCTTCCCTACTATTTATCCATAGCTGGAGGGAGAGTAGGATTCATACCTTTCCCAAGGGTATTAGCGCTAAGTGAAATGCAATTACCATGCCCAGGATTTGAACTCGGGGCGACAAGTCCATTTCCCATGACTTTAACCATTACACCACGCACTTCCATACATTTTTTTTACAAATATTTTGTGATAGGTGTGCTAGAATGCACCACTTAAACTTATAGACTCTGTGTGTCTATGTGGATTAAAGCCAACCAATCAACATGCTTGAATACATGGTTAGTTAACTATTCAATCGCCAATCTTGAAAGCCATACATTTGCACGCATTCAAAATGGATGAATGGATCAGTAGCCAAGGACTCTGTTTAACAAAAGATACTGCCTAACACCAAGGAACACAAGGATTCTTCACTAAGTAACAACTAAAGGATTTACCTAACACTAAGTCCGCCCTGTCGGCTGGGGCGTTAGAATGCACCGACTGCACCTCTGCAGAGGGGTAAGACTCCCCCAATGGGGCCACCTGTTGGCCGTGGGTGGCAACCCGTGATGCTTAAGGATAGAGCCCAGGTGGATGAGCAGTTCATGACATGCAATACTCCACTTTGGTCCTATCTTGGGCTAGACGGGCGGTCGGAGAGGCCCCGATCAATCGGTTGGTCACGTCAAGCCCTAGCACCTATATGACTTTCCAACCCTATTGCCCTTATGGCAAGCCCCAACCCCTTTTTATCATATGGGTGCTAGAAGGCGGTGGCTGCGGGTCTATATGTCCTGGGAATGACGTTAAACTCTATCTGATGGTGAGGTTCCAATTTTGGTGGTTTGGGGAATGTGGAGCACCCCTTCATCACGATTGCTCCCTGGTCCACTCTGACCCGGAGTGGTAGTACCTGTTAGGGCCCCATCTATTGGTTAAATAGAAAAACATGAGTTTATAAACAAAATTGTATTATCCATTAAAAATAAAATTATTTCAAAACTTTGTTAGCATTAAACATTTTTTTTACCAATAGAAGTATTCGGCATAAAATAACCCAAGGGGTTGACATGCCATAAAACCAACGAACCAACCTAACACTAAGTAACACAAGGGATCTCCACTATAAAGTGCTCTCACCTGCAGCCTAAAAATGGCCACAAAAATCATAACATGGTATAAAGGTGTTCACAGAAGTGTGTCATTTATGAATTGGTACTAATTTCTCCAGCAGTTTCCTTTTTGTCTTACTTGGACTGTTTGTTTGATAGGTGGTAAGTAGCGACACACCTGCATTTTTGTATGTTGCTGGTTACAGGATTTCTTCCAGAGAGTATCCTTGTATAGTTTCCAACTAGCTTTTTTCCAATCATTTCACTAAGTCCAAGTGGTGCAATCATTCAGTAGTACTGACACATCTGCAGCTTGGGAATTTCTTGCTTTATCTTATCAGAGAAATAAGCTGTGTGCAAACAAATGATTATTAAACAGGAATAGTTATCTACTCAAATATTTTCAAATGAATCAAATCACAGTATAAAATAACCCATAAGGAGTTGATATGCCGTTAAAGAAATAAACTCAACCAAACAAATATTTAAAATACAGAAGTTGGGTCACCGATAACATTTCCTACAATGAAAATTTTTTTGTTTTTTTGTCTCCTCTCCATTGACAACATTTTTTCTTCCTTCTAATTATTCAACCTTTGTCTCTGGAGATTTATATTTTGTGTCACTACAAATACGTTTAGTATACTGGATGCAATCCTACACCTTGTGGTGATCTCCTAAAGCGTACGTTACCATCAAAGCTAAATAGTTTTTTTTTCTTTTTTCCATGATGACATCCCAAGTTCATATTCCACATTGATATTATTTCTCTTCCTTAATTTTCTTTTGACAACTTTTCTTTCTCTGGTTAGGCTCAGTTTATCCCTGTCATCCTTCTGTCGTAGATCACTTCCCCATGATTATATTTATTTCCATCTTATTGTTCAAGGGAGGCGGGTCTAGCATACAAAGATGGGTAAATGTTAACAGAATGTTAGCTATCTATCTTTATATATATTACGCTAAGCATGATTATTATTAGTGAAATAGATCATTAATTAGGATAGAGCATATTCTAGTAGTGACCACCCCAAGAGGAGTTTAACAGGTTTGAATTCAGTTTTTCTTCTTCTAGACTGGTTGCCTAATCAAGGTTAAAGAGACCAGTCTGCCCTACTATTTATCCATTGCTGGAGGGAGAGTAGTTGGATTCATACCTTTCACAAGGGTATTAACACTATGTGAACTGTAGCTTCATCCAGGATTTGAACTCGGTTTGATGAGTCCATTTCCTACGACTCCAGCCATTACACCGTGTACCTCCAACCATGTCTGGTTTTCTACCAAAGTTATTATTATCCTTGCCTTTCAGACACAGGTAGAATGTTATACAAAGTCTGATTTAAGTGGGGACCCTTTTACATAGAGTTGTACTATTGAAAGAAGTGTCAAAAATAGCTTAGTTTCATAGGCATGGCAGTGCCCCAGACACAATGCAATAAACCTATCTCTACCCATTTTATATGAAGGGAAAGGGGCTGTCTTGGAGGGTGGCTCGTTGACATTAGAGTAGAGGATCAGAATAGTCTGATGTCAGTGTGACACTGATTTTGGGGTCTGGAGAATATTTACCCTTGTCCACGAGGGTACACATTCATATCTTCATCAAACTGACCATGTATCATATCAAAGCTGTTTCTTATAAGTAGGTATTTGAATGTAAACATATTTTTCTAAATTGGTACGGAAGAAATCTTTGAAAGAATAAGGTTATTAATTATATTAAGAAATATACCAAATGCTGGCATCTCTGCGAAATTGAGAGCATGAGAGAGAGAGAGAGGGAAAGAGAGAAAGAGAGAGAGAGAGAGTGAGAGTGAGGAATCACTGACATTTCATTCATTAAAAAAAACTCCTCACTGGTGCAGAGGGTATTTAGTGAAGACTATTTTTGTTTCCTTTGATCTTAAAATGAGTGATAGATGCAGAAATATATACAGCAGGGGTTGGGGCACATTATTAGCAGCAACGGGGTTGAAAAGTGCAAATTTCAGTACATCTATGTGCATATATTATATATGCTTACATATCCTTATATATGTACTCACATACACACACACACATATGTATGGATATATATATATATGTGTGTGTGTGTGTGTGTATACTTATTGTATAGTATATATAAATATATATATATATGAACTTATACACAATCTGAGTCCATTATACTGTTTCATACAAGTTAACAATAAATAACTGCAAAGAGTGTGAACATGTTTATATATATATATATATATATAAGAGAGTTTTATAATTTGCTTGAAGCATTGTGTATATATTGGTTAGGAGGTTGATTTAGAAGGCTATCACAATGCAGGTGTAAAGAAAAAATAATAATATGGTAACAATGATGTTGTGTGTTAACTTGTATTTAATTTTTATTTAAATACAAGTTAACACACAATATCATTGTTACCGTATTATTATTTTTTCTTTACACCTGCATTGTGATAGCCTTCTAAATCAACATCCTAACCAATATATATATATATATATATATATATATATATATATATATATATATAAGATTTTTGGATGGTTGTTTTTTAGATGCATTGTTGGATAAAGTATATATTATTATTTATATTTTTGCTTGAAGGCAATTACAATGCGGATATCGTATAAAATTTGATAATTATAAAAATAACCATGAAAAGTAATAATGAGAACATCGTACAGTCTGTTTCAACTTTAACAGACTGTGCGATCTTCTAGCATTGCATGATCGTTTGCGAAATTCACTTGTCATGGTTATTTTCTATAATGATCGAATTTTATACGATATCCGCATTGTAATTGCCTTCAAGTAAAAATATATAATAATATATATATATGTATATATATATGAAATAAAAGTAGATTGTGTGTGCATATATATATATCCTCTATAAACATTTCATTATTAACTGCAATAAAAGGGTACAATGAACACAGACATATATATATATATATATATATATATATATATATATATATATATATATATGCACTGGACCAGGAATATTTCTTTTGAGTATAAGGTGGAGCACCACATCTACCATCAGCCCATACTTTACCACTCAAACTTTGCATTCATTTGCTCAGTTGGCAATGACCAGCATTGAACCAGGATCCTTGTGGTTCCCAAGTGGATGCTCTTCCAACTGACCCTAACCTGCCCCACATAAATTTTAGTATTTTTTATACATAAGTGTGAATTTGCTGTACCCTTTAATTAAAGTTAATAATAGAATATGTGCAGACGAAGAGAAAAAAAGTGTGTATATGTATATATATATATTCTAATTTTTTTGTTAATGTATGGTTTCAATTCATATACTCAGCATACTTTTAAACACTGATGCCTATTAATAAATATTCTTTCTATGAATGCATACAAAATATATATATGAAAATCTAATTATGGTGTAAATCAATCAATTGGAAAAAGTAAATGATTTTAATTAAAGTTTAGTTGAAAAATAAGTCATTCATTAATTAACGCCAGAAATTAAAATAATTTCAAGCATTTATGAAATAGCAAACGGAGACTGAAACAATCTGATAATATAAACTGAAAAAAAAAAACTTGATATTCATTTTATAACTGCATTAAAAATAAGGTTAAAAATTTATGTGCTTATAGATATTATTATGCTTAATGTATTCAAAAAATAAAAAGTTGCTTTCTGAGCAATCTTGGGTCAAAACAAAAAGCCAGCAGCACCTTTGTATTGTTATTTTTCTTGCTTAATAAATATGCTCATACATGAGTGCTTAAGTCTCTCTGATCACACAAAATAAGCACCCTCTCCTCTCAGTAGTCCACTCTTTTATGGACCAGCAGGAGGAGCTGAAAGCCTGCAAAACTTCATACCTTTCTTTTTCTGACTTAATAAATCCACTCATACAGGTGTGATGAAGTCTCCATCAGAACACACAAAATAAGTACTCTCTTCCCTCAGTACTCCACTCTTTTATGAACCAGCAGGAGGAACCAAAAGCCTGCCACACCTTCATATAATTTTTTTCTCATTTAATAAATCAGCTCATACACATGTGCTGAAGTCAGTCAGAACACACAAAATAAGTAATCTCTTCCCTCAGTAATCTGCTCATTTATAGACCAGCAGGAGGAACCAAAACCCTGCAACACATTCATCTCGTCCTTTTTCTTGTTTAATAAATCTGCCCATACATATTTGTTGAAGTCACAGTGAGAATACACAAAACAGGTATCCTCTTTTCTCAATGAAGATGTGAGATTCACTTCTTAACATGAGGCTGGTTCTTCATAAATTATGACTCTGGGAGCAACCATGTTTTCCTCTCCTGAATAACTTGCATGCAAGACAGCTGTTTATTTGTGAGGTGCTACCTTCAGGATTTGTTCAAGACAGCATGCAACATCCTTGTGTAGTTCCAATCTAGCTTTTTCTCTAAGCATTCTATGAATTCCAGCATACATTTGACATGGCTACAGCATGGAAGAATTCTCGCTTTATTATATCAGAGAAATCAGATTTCTGTATGATTGATAATCTCCCAACTGAAGTTCATACCTTTCCTATGCATATATTCATATCACTTTCTGTAGATGTGATATTCCCACCCAGGTATATGAACTAGTCAACTAATTTCAGAGGTTTACCAGCCAGTGTGAGGATGTCTCCATCTTGTTTAAAACTGTTTTAAGTCTGTTTTATCTGAGTTCACATAGACACCAATGCCCCTTGCTGCCTTCTCTAGGCTAAGCAGCAGTGATTTGGTTTGTGTAGGTGTATTTGCGAGAAGCTCTAGATCATCTGCATAGACTGCATCTGTAATAGTTTCTGTGGGATATCTCCTACTTCTTGCATTTTTATTGTAAAGTCTTTTTCTTTCATTGGATCTAAGGGCATTCATAGTATATAGTCTAGTCATATTATTATTTTTATTTATTTATAATATATCCCTATGCACACACAAATTAGCACTTGAATCTTGGAAAATATAATAAATATGCTTGTGATTTACATTGCTTAATCTCACACAAGGTCATGATTCTGGAGCACCGTTGAGTACGGTCAGCTGAGGCTGTAGAATACATCAACTGCACCTCTGTAGAGGGATAAATTACCCCCAGTGGAGTCACCAGCTGGTCTCGGGTCATAACCCATGATGATTTAGACTGAGCAGTCCATGACAAGCAACACTCCACTTAGGCCAGTACTTGGGCTAGACGGGCAGTCAATCAGCTGGTCACAAGCCCTAGTACCAATATGATTTTCACAACCCTATTGTCCTTATGGCAACCCCCAATCTTTTTATCATATATGTACTAGAAGGCGGCGGCTGAGGGTCTTTACTGTCCTGGGTAAGATGTTAAACTGCATCTAGAGGTGAAGTTCCAATTCTTGAACGCTGGGGCAAGTGGAGTAACCCTTCATTGCCATTACTCCCAGGTCCACTCTGACCCAGAGTGGTAATACCTGTTACGATCCCATCTATGGGTTAAATAGATGAAAAATGAGTTTTAAAAATGTGTTTTAAAAAGAATTGAGTACACAACAAGAATGAA
This sequence comes from Doryteuthis pealeii, assembly GCA_023376005.1. Taxonomy (NCBI): domain Eukaryota; kingdom Metazoa; phylum Mollusca; class Cephalopoda; order Myopsida; family Loliginidae; genus Doryteuthis; species Doryteuthis pealeii. The sequence goes on from CM042160.1 coordinate 11,569,126, forward strand.
TAAAACAAAATGTCTTTGGCATAAAATATCCCAACAAGAGTTGAGATGCCATAAAAACCAACCAACCAGTGATTGCTGAATTCACCCTTGAAGACTTAAAAGATTGTTATGCTGTGACTCTTAGATAAACCTTATGTATATACAAAAATATATACGGATACAATAGCAGCACTCCCCCCTCAAAAAAAAAAAAAAAAAAACAACAAACAAACAAACAGGAAAATTCATGGAAACTATTTATTTCAAACAAATGTCTATAAATATGCTTTCATTTTTTTCTTTTTTTTTTTTTTTGGGCGGTGGGGGGGGGGAACAAAAATTCTTTTCCCTGGAGTATAGACAGCCATGAGCTTCTTTTTTTTTTTTACCTTACAAAAAATTACAAAATAAAAACAAAAAAAAAAACAAGATCCCCCCCCAAAAAAAAAACTCCTAATGAAAAGCCTTGTAAAAATATAAACACAAACCTTTTTCACTTTGATGTTTCAATGGTTTTCACAAATCCGAACATGTGTATACAACAAAGTGCTTATGGAAAAGTACTTGGTGTAGCAAAAAGCCCTTAGTTTAGGGTAGAAAAAAATAAATTAAAAAAACTTCCTGAAAAACCATGAAGAAATGCTTGATTTTCAACCTTTTTATTTTAGATCTAGGATGAAAATTTGAACACTTGTGAATTTGTTAAACCAAGCTCATCTTTTTATTACAGTGGTTATTTCACTTGTTACCACTGGTTTCGAACTTGGCATTTTTACCGCAACTTCACTTTCAAAACTCAAAGACGTACGAGTCTCAAAGAGTTTATGAATTCTACAGTGCTCAAAAGTTGATTGTTGGTAAGTAAGCATTTTTGGAAAAACAAAATTCTTAATGAATCGTACTACATTTATCCAAATGTCATTCTTATCTATCTGTTATTTTTTGAGGAGGAGGAGAAGCTCTCAATGTAGCTTTGCTAACAGGAAAAGAGCTACTTTGATTTGATTTAAAAGTTTTTCCTTCTCCTAAATTGGTTGCCATACCAACATTAGACAGCCCAGTCTGCCCTACTATTTACCCACAGTTGGAAGGAGAATAGTTGGATTCGTGCCATTGCCAAAGGTATTAGTGATATGTGAAATGCAAACAGCCGCACCTGGGATTTGAACTCATTTTGCAATGTCCATTTCCCATGATGGTAACCATTTCCCCAGGTGCCTCCAAACTTAATAACAGCTAGAACTGTGACTCCCAAACATTTCTGTAGTCCCTAAAGAGGGTCAAGAGTAGGTATTTATCCACCCGTTTGCCACAGGTAAGAGGGTGACACAAGGTCACAAGTATGGAGCATCCAGCAAGGATTGCACTCTCTATTCAGTTGTAATGTATAAGCAAGACTAGTTTGCTAGCTATTACACCACAATGGGATACGCCCTTCTCCCCAACTCGTTTTCTACAGGTAGGAT
>CM042160.1:11575570-11580570 GCA_023376005.1 Doryteuthis pealeii
GTATGAGAGAAAGAAACAGACAGTATGTAATACGATTGTATATATGTGAGCGTGAGAATAAGTGAATGTATCTATGAATGTATATGTATATATATATATGTAGGTATTTACCCAACTCATTCACCACAGGTAGGATGTGACACAGGGTCACATGAACGGGGCATCTAGTAAGACTCGAACTCGCTATTCAGTAGTAATGGATCCGTGAGACTAGTTGCTAACCATTAGTCTACAATGGGACGCATATATGTAAGAGTATGTATATGTGCGTGTGTGCACAATGTTGTTATATGAATATATCCTAAAAGTGATGGCAGATGAAGGGAGTTTTATTTAAGCGAACCCCTTTATTCGCAATGACTGTGCCATGCGTGGAGAGAAGAATCGGTTGGGTGGGGGTAGGGGTTGAGGGTAGGTTGCATATATTTCTGCATTTTCTTGTGACTATTGTATTTGCATGTCAGCTATTTGTTTTAAACTCCTCACCAGATTGTTTGAAAGTAATTTCATCTATCTTAACACTTGAGGCAAACGAACACAGACTACACTTTCTTTCTCAATGATTTCCCTTTTCTTTCTTTCTTTCTTTCTCAACTCTTCTTTCTTTCTTTCTTTCTCACTTCTTTCTTTCTTTCTTTCTTTTCTTACTTACTTACTTTATCGACTCTCTCAAATCTTTCTCTTTCTTTCTTTCTTTTCTTTCTTTTCTTTCTCTTTCTTTCTTTCTCACTTCTTTTCTTTCTTTCTTTCTCAACTCTTTCTTTCTTTCTCACTTCTATCTTCTTTCTTTCTTTCTTTCTTTCTTTCTTTCTTACTTACTTTATCGACTCTCAACTCGTTTCTCTTTCTTTCTTTCTTTCTTTCTTTCTTTCTCGCCTCTTTCTTTCTTTCTCACTTCTTTTCTTTCTTCTTCTTTTTCTCAACTCTTTCTTTCTTTCTTTTCTTACTTACTTACTTTATCGACTCTCTCAACTCTTTCTCTTTCTTTCTTTATTTCTTTCTTTTCTTTCTTTCTTTATCGCCTCTTTCTTTTTTCTTTCTTCTTTCTTCTTTCCTTTCTTTCTTTCTCACTTCTTTCCTTTCTTTCTTTCTCTTCTTCTTTCTTTCTTTCTTCTACTTCTTTTCCTTTCTTTCTTTCTCACTTCTTTTCCTTTCTTTCTTTCTAATTATTTCCTTTCTTTCTCAACTCTTTATTCTTTCATTCCTTTCGTGTCTGTCTGTCTGTCTCTTTCTTTCTTAACACTTTCTTTTCTTTCTTTTTTATTCTCAACTCTTTTTCTTCCTTCTTTCTTTTCTTTCCTTTCTCAACACTTTCTTTTTTTCATTCTCAACTTTCCTTTCTTTTTTCAAGCACTTTTTTTTTTCGTTTTTCCTTCACGGAGATCAATTTTCATATTATTTACTTATTTATCTATTTATTTACTGGATTCTGAATTTTATTTTATGTTTAAAGAGTATGATTTGCGATTATTCAACTCAAGAGTAGGAATTTGAGTCATGGTTGATAATTAAAAACATCCACGCAAAATATACTACCTACCTACCTACCACAAAGAGATTTTTAAAAAAATAAAATAAAAATAAATAAATAAACACGCATACACTACGTGTACGCAGTTTTACATACGTACACGTGTTTATTTAATTTAAAATTAATGAATTCCGGTTGTAGGGCGACCCTTTCCTATGACAAAGTTTATGTCGTAGTACAGCATGCTATAAATGGCTCGCACAGTTCGTTTTCAAGGTAAAAATACCCATTCTCGTCATACACCCACAATAATGGAATGCTGCAGGATGCGAAGTGCTGCTGTATGACTACCTTTTTTTAACACACAACCGGTAAACTAAAAATCTTCGGGGTACACACACACACACACACACACACAACACACACACACACACACACAAACCTGTAAAACAGTGAAACTGAGACGATATTTATTTATCTTTTCAATAACTATATATTTATTTACATACCTTAGCTTAAACAAACATAGTTACAAGTGTGAGGACTCCCTGATGATCGAACCCACTATTATTGATTAACAATAATGTAATCTGAGACTAATATAATATCCATCACTCCATGGCGAGGGACCTATATTCTTTTATAAAATCCACCCTTTTTCCAAGCTTATGGCACAAGACCATCAAAATAGGGCGTTTAGTTAGAATAAGAATCAGACTTATTATAGTAACGGACTAAACCTCTGTTTCATAGCGTGGATACTGCTTTTTCAAGGACCCACCACCTCTAGTCCAATTTTGATGTACATATAAACGCGTGTGTGCGTGTGTAAAAGGGAAAGTTGTTAAAATACTGAGCCGAGTTGGGTAAAGGTTTGCTAGCTACTGTAGCAGACCACTTTTACCGTTATTCAGTCTTCATCGGAACCTCCATATTTGTGACCTTGTGCCACACTAACCAAAGCTGAAAAATATATTTACGTGAATTTTATCCACGTACGTGAATTTTATCCACATTTCATCTAAACATGTGAACTCGCTGATTCTTTTTTTTTTTTTACTGTTGATCTGAAATATACACACACGCGTGTATAGTGCATACCCCTTTTTTCACAGATACATACATACGTACATAGTGCATACAGGTACACAGCAGTATGCTAGTTGATATGTTACAGTGCTTTTATTTGTTGTTGTTTTTTTTTGTTTTTTTACTGTTTACACACACACACACACACACACACATACACACACACACACACACACTTGAAAACTTAAATCGTTTTAACAGATTTTTAGAAACCTTCTGTGGCAAGATATCAGCACTTCTTGGATTGCGGAGTGTCATCTTAATGTGTGGGATCGTTTGGATTTATCCCTAACACACACACACACACACACACACACATGCATACAAGAGTGGGGGCACAAATAAGTGTGGTGATATAATGTAAAAAAATGAAGTATCCTCTGTGGAAATGAACACGCACACACATGCACGCACGCACGCACGCACGCACACACAGACGTTGATGAATAACATTCATTCATTCATTTTTCGTTGTCTCAATAACAGCAAAACAAGCAGATGCCCAATAATGAAAAAAAAATGAGTTTTTATTTTATTCAAGGAATAAGATGTGTTCTTTCTGCACAATGAAATGGGGGACGAATTTTGTGAACTCTGCACACACACACACACACACACACACAAACGCATGCGCGCCCTTGCTCTTAAAGATAAAAATCACACACACACACAATAACACTCACACACACACACACAATAACACTCACACACACACTAATCCTTAAAAATAAACAAGCTCTCTCTCACTCACTCACTCACGCACGTACGCACACACAGACACAGACTACCCATTGCCCTTCAAAATAAAAATCACACACATACACACACACACATGCGCGCACGCACCGACTACTCCTGAAAAATAAACAACATCACGCACACACACTCAGAGAGAGAGAGAGAGAGAGAGAGAGAGAGAGAGAGACTATCCATAGCCCTTTAAAAATCTAACTCAGAGAGACAGACAGACTACCCGTCCCCTTCCGTACCATTAAAAATAAGATATCGCACACACACGCATGCACGCACACACACTCAATCACACACACATAAATATATATACACCCAGACTACACATTAAAAATAAATAATATCATACACATATACTACCTCTTGCTCTTATAAATAAAAAAAATAACACACACACATTCGCAAACACAGGCAGAGACTACCCCTTTAAAAATAAAGATCACACGCACACACGCACACTACCTCTTTAAAACTAAACAAATCACACACACACACACACACACACACACACACACACACACACACACACACTATCTTCTTCTTAAAACTAAACAAAATCATACACACATACACATTGCCCCTTGCCCTTAAAAATAAAGATCACACACAAACACACTCATACATACAAGTTATACAGACTATCCTCTTCTTAAAAATGAACAAAATCACAAAATATGCCCATAAATATAAACAAAGGCACACACACACACACACACACACACACACACACACACGTCATCATCACATCACACGTTGTTTATATCGATTGGATAACTGATTATTTGATTTTCATTCATCTAAAGGCCAAAAATTAACTCTCACGTAAAAGAAAACACTTCAAATGAATTTCTGTTTGATAAAAATCCTTCTTTATTCATTCAGCAAATATAACTTGAAATAGAAATTATTACTTTAGAATTATGTTGCTATTTTACACTCGCTTTCTCTCTCTCTCTCTCTCTCTCTCTCTCTCTCTCTTCTCCTCTCTTTCCTTTTTCTTTTTCTCTCTCTCCTTCTTTCCACCTTTCCTTTTACACCTGACGAAACATTTAAGCATTTATTGAGTAATTGGACGAAAAAAGGAAAAACAAAAATAACAGAATCGTCACCCCAGACATCAACTGTTAAGCCATAATATCGATACTTTCTTCTTCTTCTTCTTCTTCTTCTTCTTCTTCTTCTTCTTCTTCTTTCTTCTTTTTTTTCTTCTTCTTCTTCTTTCTACTACCACTACTACTACTACTACTACTACTACTACTACAATAACAACTGAGGTTGATTAAACATAACGTATTTTTGTTTAATTTAATCTATTTTTACGAACATTAAAACTTTCAATAAAACATATCTTTCAAGGGTTTACGACTTACGTCTAACTTAGATATCCTGGTGTAATCGTTAGCAAACTAGCCTCGCAGATCCATTACTACTGAACAGCGGGTTCGATCCTCGCTGGATGCCCCATACTTGTGACCTTGTGTCAAATCCTACCCATAGTGAACTGTTTGGGTAAATTTTTAAAAAAATTTTTCTATATACCTCAATAATTTTGATTTAAAGCGTCCGAACCCAAACTGCGTTATTAACACTTATTTTCGGATTAATACCCTGAGGAAAGGTATGAAACACCCTCATCCCCCAGCTATGGGTTGTTGAATAGTACTGTTCTTCTACTATGCTGGATTTGGCA
>CM042160.1:11590570-11645570 GCA_023376005.1 Doryteuthis pealeii
TTTTAATATACATTGACACACACACACACACACACACACACACACACACACACACACACACACGCAAATATTGAAATATCTGTGTGCTGTGCTTTCGTCTAATTAAATAACATGAATAATTTAATTCTTTCAGACGGTTAATACATACACCTGTTTATTAATTTACAATATATATATATATATATATATATATATATATAATATATATATATATATATATAGTTTGTTTTGTTTTTTTGTTTTTTTTCCCCAACTTAGTATGTGACGTAAACTTGATCGAAATTTTCTCTCATTTGATTATTTGATTTCGCTTGTAATGCAAGGGAGGTAATTAGAAGTAGTGCTTTTTAGTTGCGAATATAAACAGTAGAAAAAAGAAAAAGAAAGAAAGAAAGAACGAAAACATTAAACAGTTGCCTTGTCTCTGTCTTCCTCCCAATGCGGAGTTTTGACTGACTGCTAAAATTCTTCACCTGGACTCTTAACTTTCCTACCTCTAAACTCTGGGCTACGATATTAAAAATGGCCCAGTCTGTAACACACACGCACGCACGCACGCACACACACACACACGCACGTGCGTGCGTGCTTGCGCTTATTCGACATAGATGTGTGAATGACAGTGTTCATTGATAAATATACAATATCTCAAATATGCGAAATTGGTGTATTGGTCTATTTATCTGCCTCTGTCTCTCAGTGAGAGCAAATTGCTCTCTTCTCTCTCTCTCTCTCTCTCTCTCTCTCTCTCTCTCTCTCTCTCTCTCTCTCTCTCTCTGGCGTTAAATTCTTTTTCTCTCTCTCTAAAAGAAACCAAGTTAGTTTCTCAATGGCATTAAGTTCTCATCTCTCTCACTCTCTCTCTCTCTCTCTCTCTCTCTTTCTCTCTTTCTGATGATATGCTTTTATCTTTCTCTCTCTAAAACCAACTCTCTCTCTCTCTCTCTTTCTCTCTCTCTTTTCTTTTAAAGAGACCATATTAGTCTCTGAGACATAATGGAAACACACACATAAACTCACACACACGCTCTCTCTCTCTCTCTCTCTCTCTCTCTCTCTCTCTCTCACACACACACACACACACATGTATACTTCTATTCATACAACAGTGCATTTGTGTCCAGGATAAAACACTAATAAGCATCCAGTGGTGAGGCTCCAATTCTGGACCTCTGTAGAGGTAAGAGTCATCCCTTTATTACCGTTACTCTGAGGTTCACCTGACCCAGAACGGTTAGAGCCTTATTGACGGGCCAGATAGTTCTGTTTAAAAATCATTAGAATTGGTTGGTTGGATTCTACATCAGGACAACCCTTCCTGGGTTATTTTATGCCAAAGATGGTTTGTTTTATTCATTCTTGATGAGTATACAATTTTTTTGTTAAACTCAATTTTTTTAAAAACACATTCTTAAACTCAATTTTTCCTATTATTCCCATAGATGGGACCCCAACACATACTCTCAGTCAGAGTAACCTAGGAGTAATACCATGAAGGGATACTCCACACTCCAGAGTTCCAGAATTGGTACTTCCCCACTAAATGCAGGACACTAAGACCCTCAGCCTCCATTCTAGCACATATATGATAAAAAGGGTTGGAGGTTTGCCATAAGAGCAATAGGGTTGGGGCAATCATATAGGTGCTAGGGCTTAACATGAACAGCCAATTGATCGAGGGGGCACTCTTGAACACCCATCTAGCTTAAGTAAGGGCCAGATTGGAGTGTTGTATGTTATGGACTGCTCAGCCACCACGATTCTATCCATAAGCATCACAGGTCACAACCCATGGCCAACAGGGTGATTTTACCACTCTGAAGGGGTGGAATTGGCATATTCTATAGCCCCAGTTGACAGGGTGATTATAAAATGGGAATAGTTACTTAAAACCAAATTGTTTATAGATTATCAATGGTATATAGAAATACTTGAAACCACATAGTAAAGTAAGTCAGCAGAGTGACTTATTGTTGATATCAGCTGGACAACAAGACAGTCCCCTTTTCACAAGTATGGCACAAGGTCAGTTTTTTAAGTGGAGTTAAACCGGTTTGAATTCAGAATTTTTTTTCTCCTAGACTGGTTGCCAACTATGTTTAAAGATCCCAGTCTGCTCTACTATTTACCCATAACTGGAGGAAGAATAGTTGGATGCATACCTTTCCCAAGGGCATTAGCACTATATGAAATACAAACAGCCTGATTCAGGATTTAAAACTCTGCTTACTGTGTCCATTTTCTGTGGCAATAACAATTACACCACAATCGCCTCTTGCTCTTGTAGAAGAACAGTAGTGGTACTATTTAAACCATAACTGGGAGTTAAGGATGCTCACATAGGCATTGCTATGAGCTGTTTAAATACAGTGTGCACCATGAGCAGTGGCATCACTGGAGTCGTTCCTCAGGAACTGCATTCAGTATGGTTTGTTTGTTTTGGTTTGTTTTGTTTTACAGCACATCAACCTCAGTGGGTCATTTAATGCCGATAAAGTTTTGAAATAAATCAATTCTTAATGGATAATACAATTTTTTTATAAATATATTTTTCTATTTAACCATAAATGGGACCCTAACAGGTACTACCACTCCGGGTCAGAGTGGACCAGGGAGCAATGGTGATGAAGGGGTGCTCCACATTCCCCAAACCTCCAAAACTGGAATCTCACCATCAGATAGAGTTTAATGTCATTCCCAGGACATGTAGACCCGCAGCCACCGCCTTCTAGCACCCATATGATAAAAAGGGTTGGGGCTTACCATAAGGGCAAATAGGGTTGGGAAAATCATATAGGTGCTAGGGCTTGACGTGACCAGCCGATTGATCGGAGGGGGCCCGCCCGTCTAGCCCAAGATAGGGCCAAAGTGGAGTATTGCATGTCATGAACTGCTCATCCACCTGGGCCAATGGGTGGCCCCATTGGGGAAGTCTTACCCCTCTGCAGAGGTGCAGTCGGTGCATTCTAACGCCCCAGCCCACAGGGCGGTGCATTCAGTATCTCAGCATCAAGCCGCCACAGCTTTGAACTGGGTCTGTATGCATCTGTCTTTCATCTTGATTTATTTTATGCATCTGGTGACAAGATGTGTACAAAGGTATCAGACAAGATGAACTTTGACCTGTGGCATCAAGGGAGGTTATTTCTTTTTTTTTTTTTTGAGGGCTGGGAACACTCAAAAAAATTTTCACATATGAATTAATAGTAATTGCTTTCTGAAATAAAAGTAATATTATGTGAAAAACAATTTGGTGAAGTACCTATATACATATACCGGCCCTCGCCAACTCAGCGTATGAGTAACAGGGGGGATCTGTGCAGTAAAGTGAGGAGCTGATGGTAGGTTTGGCAATCCATCTCAGACGTCAAAACAATCTCCTTGGTCTAGCGCTAGTGAAAAGTGCAAAATCGGCACTTTTATGACACACCTTTATTCTGAAAAAAATGAACCTTTTATTCATTGTTCATTTCTTTCTTGGTAAATACAGCTTCAATCTCAATACTCTTAGGAAACACCTTATATATATATATATATATATATGAGGGTAAGTAAACAAACAAATGTATTTATTTTTTATATGGCTTTAAGACGACAATTTTTGGAAGGATATGTGCTTAATTGAAGTCATACCTAATTTTGAAAATTAATTAGTTAATAATTAATGAATTTAGGTGGCATATATGTTAAAATGTAAGGCTAAATAAATCGAGAAAATGTCAGTCCCTGAATGTATATTTCGACCTATTAGGTCTCATCAGCAAGGTTATAGACATGAGAGACTGCTCCATGTGTGCCTCGAAACCTGACTGTCAAGCTGACAGGCGGAGTCAAACATATATATATATATATATATAGTGAAAAATTGAAAAAATACAGGTTCATAAAATGAGTGATGTTTATTCAGCCAACGCTGCAGTGTTTCAATCAGTAGATCTTCTTCAGGGCTGTTGTTTTAAGGAAAATAAATTTATCACAGATAATAAGGAGATTGTGAGTCTTTTATGTTGATCAAATCCACTTAAAAATGCTGAAAGAAAAACTAGTGTTTCAGAACCATTTGTCTCAGCGTTTCATAATTTCAAACAATCTAAGAATGCAAGATTTTCATTCAGCATTTTTAGGTGGATTGATCAACAAAAAATACTCACAATCTCCTTATTATCTGTGATAAATTTATTTTCCTTAAAACAAAAACCCTGAAGACGATCTACTAAACAGATTGAAACACTGCAGTGTTGGCTGAATAAACATCACTCATTTTATGAACTGTGTTTTTTCAATTTTTCACTATATCACATACTGTCGGATTCACTTCCATTTTTATCTTCACACACACACACACGCACACACACACACACATATATATATATATTTATATATATATATATATATATATATAATATATATATATATATATCCTTCATTGAAAATCAGAAAATAAAGAATAAGTTTTACTGAGACTAAACCTCAGTCTTTTTCCTCAGGAAACCTGAGTGAGCATGACAGCTGCTATTCTGATATGGTCATGGAGATAACTGGCTACAATTGAGTTTTCCTTCTTTATTTCCCCATCAGTGTCCACTTTTCTACTATCTTTAATGTTTACATACACTAATAGTATCAAAAACAACATTTTCTTGAATTTATCATTAAATGGAACATTATCAATCATTTAGACACATTTTTTTCCTGGAAATATATGTTTAAAAAAAAACATAATTGTATGGTGTATTGACTTTTATAACATACTTATGAATGACCTAATACTTTCCAAAAAGCTTATCTTAGTCACATGACCAAATGTCTCTATCTTTTCATATCTCTTTATGCTAATCAGTTCATAATTATTTGTGTCTTTATCAAAAATCTCTTTGTCAGTATATCTATATTTCTATCAGTCTCTTAATTGTCTATCTATCTATCCTTATCTATCTGTCTATCTTAGTCTGTTCAGATCTACCTACCTTCCCTGGCCTTATATCTATCTATCTGTCTGTTCATATCTATCTACCTATCTCCCTCTGTTCATATCCACCCACCTATTTCAGTCTGTTTATATCTCTTTATCTCAGTCTGTTCATATCTACCTACCTATCTCCCTCTGTTCATATCCACCCACCTATTTCAGTCTGTTTATATCTCTCTATTTATCTCAGTCTGTTCATATCTATCTACCTATCTCAGTCTGTTCATATCCACCTATTTCAGTCTGTTTATATCTCTCTATCTATCTTAGTCTGTTCATATCTATCGACCTATCTCCCTCTGTTCATATATACCTGTCTATTTCAGTCTGTTTATATCTCTTTATCTATCTCAGTAATCATACATATCTACCTGTCTCAGTCAGTTCATGTCTCTATCTATCCATATCTTTCTCAATCTGTTCATTATCTATCTATCTATCTATCCTTATAAACCTGTTTATATATATCTACCTATTAGTCTTTTCATATATATCTACCTATCTCAATTTGTTCCCATATCTATTTATCCCAGTCTGTTCTTGTCTATCTGTCTATCAATATTACTCTGCTCATTTATATCAATCTATCTCTGTTCATATCTATCCGCTTATCTTTCTGTTCATTTCTCTCTACCTATTTCTCTCTGTTTTTATATTTCTATCCTAGAGTGTTCATATTTATCGACCCATCCCAATATTTTCCTATATATCTACCCATCTCGGTCTGTTCATGTCTATCTAAATATTTATCTTTTCCAGTTAATTCATATCTATCTATCTCAGTCTGTTTATATCTATCCACCTATCTTAGTCTTTTCATATATCTATATATCTATATATATATACCGATGTAGTCTGTTCTCATATGTATCTATTCATCTATATCAGTCAGTTCATTGTCTATCTATCCATAACAATCTGTTCCTTACTATATATATATATATATATTAGGAAGATGGTATAAGTATATATAAAAGGATGTGAAAACAACTGCTGTTAAAATGAAAATATTTCATATCATATTCATAGCTAATATTAAACAATATTTCGATGAATCCGGATTAAAAACAAGCTCTGAAGATGATTTTATAAATCGAAATATTGTTCAATATTAGCTATGAATATGATATAAATATTTTCATTTCAACAGCATTGTGTGTTTTCATATCCTTTTATATATATATATATATATATATATATGAAAAGACTAAGATATATATATATGTGTGTGTGTGTGTATGTGAAAAGACTGAGATAGATGGATAGATTGATAAGAACAGAAAGTTGAGGTAGATAGATATGAACAGATTGTTATGGATAGATAGACTATGAACAGACTGATATAGATAAATAGATAGAAAGATAAATAGATTTGTGAACAGACTACATATATATATATATATATATATATATATGAAAAAGACTAAGATAAGTGGATAGATATAAACAAACTGAGATAGGTAGATATGAGCTGATTGAAAAAGACAGATATATATATCTACCTGTCTAAGTTTGTTCATCTATCTACCAATCTATCTCAGTCAATTTATATTCACCTGTCCTAATCTACTTTAATCTAACAGTCTCTCTATCTTAGTCTTTTCATATCTATTTATATATGAGTATTCCATTCTATTCATAATACCTATCTTTCGAGAAAGTAAAGCAGGGTTTAATTTGATGGAAGGCCATAAAACAAACCAAAATAAATAAAAGTGTTCTTGCACTCCAGGAATAAACCCCCTACCCCTAAAAAAAAAAGAAGTAAATATTGAAGTGCCTGACCCCCTTTTTTTTTTCTTTTAGTGCACTGAGCGGGTGCTGTCAGGAAGACAGGTTCCAAGTTCTAAGATCATAATTATTTACTTATACCAGACAGTGGAGAATATATCTATCCAGATATCACGATTAATATCTGTACGAATCAAGTGATTCATATCCTCCTTAGTTAAGATATCTTAATCCAGGTCTTTTCATATCAGTGTTTCTTGCTATCTCTTCCCCCTCTCATATATATATATATATATATATATATATATATATATATATACATGGAGGTGCGTGGTGTAATGGTTAGAGTTGTAGGAAATGGACTTGTCGACCCGAGTTCAGATCCTGGAGAAAGCTGTTTGCATTTCATATTGTACTAATAATCTTGGGAAAGGTATGAATTCCTATATTCTCCCTCCAGCTGTGAATAAATAGTAGGGCAGACTGGGCTCTTTAACCTTGTATAGGTAACCAGTCTAGGAGAAGATTAAACTCTGAATTCATACCTGTTAAACTCCGCCTAAGAAATTGACCTTGTGTCACATCCTACTCATGCGGAGGGGTTGGTAAATATATACATATATGTGAGTGTGTGTGTGTCTGTGTGGAGGTCTGTTGTGTAATGGTTACCGTTGAAGGAAATGGACTTGGTGAGATAAGTTCCAATCTTAGATGAGGCTGTGTATTTCACATAGCACTAATACACTTGGGAAAGGTATGCATCCAACCATTTTCTCTCTAGCTAAGGGTAAATAATAGGGCAGACTGGGCTCTTTAGCCTTGATTAGGACAACCAGTCTAGGAGAAAGAAAACGGTGTTGCATCCTGCTTGTGTGGAGGGATTAATAAATAAATACATATATATATATATACAGTTGAAGTACCCGGTTCATGAGTAGATGAAAAGGATTTTAGGAACACCAGGGAGTGAGAGAAAAAGGTTAAAGTGAGAAGTAAGAAAGGGGGAAAGAGGAAAATAATTTAGCAAATTCCTTATCAAATTAAAAAAGATTTATTAAGAATTCACATATTACAATGATTATTTTAGGAATTGTTCTTTTTTTCACATTTAAAAGATTATTTGAAAAAATGTAACCTTAACCATGTGAATATTTTGAAACAGTTTTATTTTTCTAAAAACATTTCCCCATGGGTATCAGTATGAAAGTGAATGTAAAAGCATGAATGGAGTTAGAACTTGCTTACGATGATGCCGCAGTCCAACATGGGACTCGCCTCTTTTGCATATGGAATCTGTGTGATATCTAAACATGTCTTCACTGCATGCTTTGTACTTACTTGGTAAAAACTGTAAAGAATTATGCACATCGATAGATATTTTTAATTATTGAATTATATCATTTAATCAGTAAAAACCAAAGACTAAATTTTGTACTTTCCCTTATTATGAACATACTAAGTTTAAGCACAATTTCAATGCTCAATGACATATTTTTCTGAATTATAAGTCCACATGTACATACCAAAACAGGCATGACTCCTTTATGTACACACTTGCCCACCCCACTGGTAAAGTTTAGTATATACAGTCTGCATCACTTACAGTGGAATGAGATCCCCCAAATCAGGGGTGTTCTTAGATAAGATATGAAAAGAAATCTGGTGGTGAGGATTCAGTTCTTGAGTGTTTGCATTTCATGATGTGATTGTGGGGAATGCTTATTCCTTTTGTCTGTCTGCCACTCTCAACTAGGGTTTATTTTAAGGGGGGCTTATATTATGATCATCCTGAAAAATCATGCATCTCTTATTTTGCAATTCAGTCTTATTTCCGCCCCCCCCCAAATGGTAGATGTGATCACCCTGGGATGAAAATATAAGGTTTATAGTTGGGTTATGAAATAGTGCTCAGTTTAAATATTGGGTTTATGGTGCATTGTGAAATAGTGCTCAGCCTAGAATATCAGGCTTATGGAATATAGTAAAATAGAAAAATATACGGCATATGAGTTCAAAGGGTTAATGTTTAAAAAATATAGAATTATAAATAAACCATACAATCACAGTGATGCTGATAGTTTTTTTAAATTTAGTGTATCCTGGGACACACAGATTTGATTTAAATGAGTTCTGGGAAATTTGATGGGTCACAACTAGAATTTCTTAATAAATTGCAGTTTTTACCTATGAACAACTAAAACAATCTAACCTCTACCTTGTACCCCATACAGTGTAATTTGTTTCCAATAAAATATTGAAATGTATTTACAGTTAGCTGGAAATGGTGGGTTAAGAAAAAAAACCAAAAAAAACACTGGAACGCATGGATAAGATTTTTACTGGAGTGTGAAGTATCTCTATTATTACTCCTAAGTTTACTCTGACCTGGAGTGGAAGTAACTCCCATCTATGGATCAGATATTGGTTTTAGTTTGGTTTTACGACATATCAACCTCAGTGGGTCATTTAATGGCAATAAAGTTTTGAAATAAATCAATTCTTAATGGATATTACAATTTTTTTATAAATACATTTTTCTATTTAACCCATAGATGGGACCCTAACAGGTACTACCACTCCGGGTCAGAGTGGACCAAGGAGCAATTGTGATGAATGGGGTGCTCCACATTCCTCAAACCTCCAATGGATCAGATAGATTTGTAGGAAAATTATTAGTATTAAAAAGAAATACTTGAAACCATGTAACTGTGTTTAAATTATTTGTATTAAGAATAGTTACTTGAATTGTTTACAAATGGTGCCTAAGACCATACAATTGCTTGTAAAAACATTCTGTATTTCTCTCTCTCTCTCTCTCTCTCTCTATATATATATATATATATATATATATATACATATTTTATTTTATTTTTATCTTTCTCTCATGTATATATAGCAGTTTTAGGGGAGACTCTATGGAAAAAAGAAAAATAGAACAAGTCAGAATTTTGACTGGGTAAAAGAAAAAAGAGGAATTGAGATAATGAATATTGCAGAGTGCTCAATATGTACTTGTATAGTCATTTAGGTAACTGAATCAGCGATAGAAACTAACTACCTAAGGTTTATAGAAAGGATCTTCTGGATGATTCTGATCTTCACTACCTGATCTTCACCTGACAATTGCCTCGCATGAAACCAATATGGTCGTGAATGTTCCTTTGTCACCAAATAAATAGATATGTAAAACCTTTATATATTTATTTTATTATATTATATAACAGCTCTATTTTATATTGAGCACTCTACAAATAATACTGCCCTTGGTACACCATTCCAGCAAAAGCTGAAACAGTGACCATTCCACACTATAGTATATATATATATATATATATATATATATATGTTTCTCTCTATATATATATCTATATAGATATGCACACTCATTGTATTATCTCTTTTTCTCTATCATTCACAATGTACTTATGCATATATACACACATTGTATTCTCTCTCTCTCTCTCTCTATATATATATATATATATATGCACATGTACACATATTCTCTCACTCTTTCTATAGAGGCTGGTTTAGCTCAGTTGCAAGGTTCCTAGTTTGATACCGGTCCAACTCAGTGAATGAGTAGCACAGATCAAGCAATCTCATGTGTGTGGTAAAGTGGAGAGCTGACAGTAGCTGTGGTGCTCCACCCCAAAAAATAATCTCCCTGGTATAGCGCTAGCAAAAAGGGGATAGACTCACTCACAGTCCAGCTGATACTGACAATAGGCCACCCTGCCAACTTTACTTATATATATATATATATATATGTGTGTGTGTGCGTGGATGGATGACTACATATATATATATATATATATATATATTCATCAAAAAGTTACTACCACGTTTTCATTGTAGTAGCATTATATATATATAATATATATATATATATATATATATATATAATCTTGAGTGTGTTCTTTGTAGTTAAAGTTGACCATGGCTTCATCTAAAGTCCTGAGTCACACTTAACTTGAATTACAGTGAAGGACAGTTGCACACATGGAATCAAGGGATAGTCTTAATCATGTGATGTTTCCCATCTACACATTTTTGTTTTGTTTTGTTTGGCATTAAGATAATCCTGAAGCCATTTTTATTTGAAAGTATGTTGATGCAATTTATCACCACCATCCATATCCCAGGAAATTCTTTTCAGTATCATCACAAACCAATTTTTTTTTTTTCATTTTTTTTCTTTTTGCAACAATTATTTTTATCAAGATCCACCTTCCAATGTTCTCTTGGCTTCCTTTTCTCAAACAAACAAAAAAACAAAAAAAAAAAATAAAAAGAAAAAAAAAATGAAAGAAATCTTTATTCTTGATTGTATTTACATAAGAATTTTTTTTTTCTACGTGTCTTTACTGCTTTCTTTATTTTTTTATTCTTCTTTTTTTTTTTTTGGTTTTTCTGTTTTCAATTCTTTGTTCCATCTTTGTAGATTTCCAGAAATGGTAACTTTGCAGATATTCTGTCGGATATTAAATCAACATCTGTTACTCATCGCTCTTTCGTTTCTCTCTCTATTGTCTTTTTAAAGCTCACTTTATTTCTTTTCTTTATCCGTATTCTTCTCTCCTTCTCCCACCATATGTTATGGTCAGTTCTCAAGAGAAAAGTCTGGCTTAGCCGAGGCCAAACCCCAATGCTGTAATTGACTTATAAAACCCAGACGTTACAACTGTCGACTATCACATAAAAATCATATTCCTTCTTAGTAAGTTGGATTGGAAAAAAACTTTACACACGCACACACACACACATATATATATATATTATATACTTAGAAAGGTTTTCTAATATCTATTTTCATATAGTTCACTTTCTGTAAATTGATACATTCTATTTCAAATTATATGCGATTATATAAATGTAAATGCATATGTTTATTTTAAGATGATAAGTATACATATATATATATGTGTGTGTGTGCCTATTTATGTGTGTGTGTATATATAATTATATATATATGTGTTTGTGTGTGTATATTTATATGTATATATATATATATAAATAAATGTGTGTATATATATATATATATAAATAAATGTGTGTGTGTGTATATATATATATATATATATATATATATATATATAAAGGTGTGTATATTTATATATATATATAAATAAAGGTGTGTTAGCTCAGTCGGTAGAACGTTCGGCTAGAAACCACAAGGTTCCTAGTTCGATACCGGCCCTCGTCAACTCAGCGTATGAGTAGCACAGGGATCTGTGCGGTAAAGTAAGGAGCTGACGGTAGGTGTGGCGCTCCAACTTAGACGCAAAAACAATCTCCTTGGTCTAGCGCTAGTGAAAAGGGGATAGACTCCCTCACTGATAGGCTGATACTGACTTCAGGCCACCCCGACGACTTTACTTTACTTTATATATATATATATTATATATATATAAGAGAGAGAAGACATTTCTTACATTAAAAATTGTAAAAAAAATCACATATTGATTTTAGCTATTTTAAATCTTGTTTGTGTTATTGTGACATACAAAATGTTCTATTATGTTTATGAAACTGTAAATTTCAGATCAAATCCTTCTTTTGCTTATAGATTAATTACTCAGGCAACTTCCTGTTTGAAATGTGTGTCAGTGTAATTATAGAACAATATCAGAACATGATTGTTTCCAGGCATAACTAATGCATCATGACAAATTATATGAAAGGAAAAACAAATAAACAGCTATTCTTTGTATATATATATATATATATATATATATATATATATATATATATATATCTTACTGGTTGAATAGATGATAAGAGAGATAACATATATAGAATCAGAATAAAGGCCTTCCTGTGTGAGTGCAATGGTGCTGCAATCACCGGAATTAAAATGCCAATTATTATTGAAAATATTTTCTCTTGATATTTTATATGTTTCTTGTAAAAGATATTTAATACTATAATCTTAAAAGTAAGGTCTCCAAAGTCCTGAGAATGCAGGGAGACTGTTTGTGCATCTGTTGGCAACACCAATGTGCTTGTTGTGCATACACCTGTGCATACCTTGCTGCCATGCTCAGTCTTGGCTTGGCAGTCATTTCTGATAGCTTAGCACTAGTGAAAAGGAGATAGACTCCCTCACTGTCTGGCTGATGCCAACAATACCCACTCCTACTACTTTACTACAACTGAATGAAGAAAGCTGAATCAAAGAAGAATGGCTAAACTTGCAAATCAGTCGGAAAATTAGTGTGACCCAGAAAAAAATAGAACCCACAAATTTTGTAATAAAACTGTTAATTTTAACTAGGGCGGGTTTAGGGTTAGGGTTGGAGTTTAGGGTTAGTTTAAGGGGAAAATAAATAAATAATTTGGGTTCTGTTTTTTCTGGGGTAACTAATTTTTCTGACTCATTTGCAAGTTTAGCCAGAAGGACTTATAACTAAAACAGCAATTGAGACATTCCACACAAAAAAATTAATCTGCCATAAACAAACCTAGCAACGGTTGCTATTGAAAGTCCAGGTTCACTATCATTTTTCAGACACACACTGGGAACTGTGGTTAACACCACCTTTCCTGGATATTACCAAGTGCTGCAGCTAGTACACAAATATTTATAGTAAACAATCTTGCTATTAAAATATGGAAAACATTTTTATCAACACTAAAAAAGAATGATGATAACCATTACACCACAAGTGCCTCCTCTCTTGAATATGCAAATGTATGAAAGAAAAAGAAACAATCTATATCAAAATGAATGCAATTCTTATGTCTATGCTATTCTTGTATAACATAAACTGTATAACAAGATTGAAATGCTGTCATCATCATCAAAGTCCCTTGACTTTCTCTTGCCATCTGTCCCTCTCTTTCATCATTCTTCATAAGTCCTATAGATGGCATCCAGTGTCTATACAGAGCTGATGAATGGAAGTTTTGCAGGTTGGCAAACACAGTTGTGTCCATGTTTTGGAGTCTATAGGGAATGTCACTTATGAATTCATCCTTACTTCTCTGTGCTTTACATGAGTATGTGTTATACACAAATAACTACAGAAAATGATCTTATTAAAATCTGGAAAGAAAATTTTATCAACATTGAAAGAGGAGGGGAAGGAAAATGAATGGCTTAGTAAAATGAAGATATCATTACATTAAAAGTATTATTATTTCTCTTTCATTTTTGTGACTCAAATTTTTTTTCCAGTTTTTAGCTGAAATGAGAGAATGAAATATTAAGATACAAAATAATTTGTTTCAACACTCATCAGACACTTAACTTTGTGGAAAATTTCAAACACTGGAAATACGAACCATTAAAATTCTTAAGTGAATCAAAAATCGTTGAAATAGTTTTGGAGAGTTCAGTTATTTTACTTCAGTGATATTTTTATAAGCTTTTTAAAAATTCTATCAATATTCCATTACGACAGACAACCAGTTATTTTATTTAAATAAACAGTATTATAAATTCTGTGAATCTTTTTACCCATCTCCTTCGCCACTGCCAGAATATGAATCAAGTAAATTTAAAAGCAGAGTAAAGCTATTTTGAATTCAGAGTCTTCCTTCTCCTAGAGTAGTTGCCATTCCAAGGCTAAGGAACCAAGTCTGCCCTAACATTTTCCCATAGCAGGGAGTAGGAATATAAATAACTTAAGTTTATGACTATCTTTGGCAACCTGAATTCAGAGTCTTTCTTCTCCTGACTGGTTGCCATTCCAAGGTTAAGGAACCTAATCAGTCCTACTATTTTCCCATAGCTGGGAGTGTAAATAGAACATAACTTAAAACTGACTTTGCCTTTAACCTAGTTTTCCTTCTCCTAGACTGGTTGCCATTCCAAGACTAAAGAACCCAGTCTGCCCTACAATTTCCACATATCTAGAAGTGTATTTCATTTTTACCTTGCTTAACCACTCCATGATGCAGGCTTTCTTTTTTCTTTTAAACATCCTACCTGGCAGGATTAAAATAAGATCTTTTTAATGTGGGGAGCCACATACATCCTGAAGAAACTAGTAATACTTGTATTTGTGGTTTAGAAGAATTATCTTTACAGTACTTATTTATGGGACATATTACTCATACATACCTACTAACATGAGAACTTTTGTCACATATAGATAATAATAAGAAAGAAAATATACAAAGAAAGTGAAAATAAATTGAAAACAAGAAAATAATTTTTAAAATACAGTACACCAGAGAAGAAATAAATGTAAAAGTGTTTATATATATATAATATTGATAATTCAGTTTGCTGTATCTATAAATAAAGAGTTCTCAGTATTGGTGATAGACCATATATAGATCTAAGTTGACTGTGTTTACACTATCCTAACTTATTTAATTACTGTTTAAAGTTTGTTGTATCTACAGCATTACTGTTATAATTTATTTTCCTGTAATATTATATATATATATATATATTATATATATATATATATTATATTATATACACTGTTTAAAGATTGTTATATCTACATACTCTGTCAATGATAGTAAGCAGTATTTACTTATATCTATCTGTCTATGTGTGTGTGTATAAAGCCTGCTGTAGCTATAGCATTACTGTTTTATTTTTTATGTTATATATATATATATATATATATATATATATATATATGAGAGAGAGAGAGAGAGAAAGAGAGAGATTAATGGATATAAATGATTGAATGTGGATGTGTATATGATTTAGAAATGTATAGGTAATAATAAGAAAAAATATCCCAAGAAAGAGAGAATAAAATTGAAACCAAGAAAATAATGTTCAAAAATACATTGCACATGTGACTTGTTAGTGGAGAAGAAAAAGAAATATAAGAAAAAAAAAAAAAAAAACGAAGAATGAAAATCAGGAATAAAAAAAAATTGAAAGAAGATTTTTGGAATATTTACTGGTTAGACATTTCATTCTTTCAAGAAACTTTTTTT
Organism: Doryteuthis pealeii; assembly: GCA_023376005.1. Classification (NCBI taxonomy): domain Eukaryota; kingdom Metazoa; phylum Mollusca; class Cephalopoda; order Myopsida; family Loliginidae; genus Doryteuthis; species Doryteuthis pealeii. The sequence continues at coordinate 11,606,181 of CM042160.1, forward strand.
TTCTGATTCTATTTTTAAAAAAATTCTTTATTTTATTTTTGTTTCGTTTTGTTTGTTTCTCTGGTGTTGAATAAAGAAAGATGACATTGGCCTTCTGGGAAGGGAAGTGGACATTGTGAGGACTTGGATTTGATTGATAGCTCATAGCAAAGGCCAAACAGAATTTCGTTCACATTCAGCACCAAACACACTTCCCACCACCATGCATCGCAGCACTGAAATTCTTTCTGCCTGTTGTCATAGTTCATATGAAACGAAAAAGGTTCATAATACTCTTGTGCACGGGTCATTGTGCAGATGATTTCACACATAGACACACAATGACATGTTTGCATACATTTGGGAATTTGTGTTCAAGATACGCACGCATATTTCACTATAAGATATGTTTATTGTCACATGTACGAGAGTGAGGCTGAAAAGTTAATAGGGCTGAAGGTTTCATATAATAACGTCATATCTTCTGTGGATTACTTTTTTACCAATGGGATTCAAGCTCTACAACATCAAAGGAAGATGATTTCGCGCACAGATACGCAGTGTCATATTTATATAGATTTGGAAATTTGTCTTCAAGATACAAACGCAGATACGCACGCATATTTCACTATAAGATATGTTTATTGTCACATGTGAAGATGAAAAGTTAAGAGACTGAAAGTTTCATATAATACCACCATATCTGCTGTGAATAACAATTTTACCAATGGGATTCAAGTTCTGCAACACCAAGGAAAGATGATTTTGCACACAGATACAAAGGGTAATATTTATATACATTTGGGAATTTGTCTTCAAGATACAAAAACAGATACACACGCATATTTCACTATAAGATACGTTTATTGTCACATGTACGAGAGTTAGGTTGAAACGTTAATAGGCTGAAAGTTTCATATAATAACGTCACATATTCTGTGGATGACATTTTTAGCAATGGGATTCAAGCTCTGTTACACCGATGAAAGATGATTTTGCACACTGACACAGTGTCATATACATTTGGAAATTTGGCTTCAAGATACAAAAGCAGATACGCATGCATATTTCACTATAAGATACGTTTGTTGTCACATGTACGAGAATGAGGTTGAAAAGTCCATATGATAATGTCATATCTGCTGTGGATGATATTTTTTAACAATGGGATCCAAGCATTGCAACATATATGGAAGATGATTCACATAAACACACAGAGTGTTCTCTTTGTATACATTGGGAAATTTATCTTCAAGATACAAAATCCCATACCTATTCCACTATAAGATATGTTTGTACAGGGGTAAGGCTGAAAACTTCATAGAATAACATTATATCTGCTGTTTATGACTTTTTTTTAACAACGGGATCCAAGCTCTGCAACACAAATCGAAGAGGTGAGTGGTCCACTCACCGCTAGAGGGACTATGTTAAAAAATAAACCACATTTAATCGCATCTGATGAGAGTACCTTGGTCAACCTGTGAACTTTTCAGCTGACCCTCGTGCTAAACTTATCCAACTGTTTCAGGCCGTCGCCCAATGACTACTCTATTGGCAGTAGTAGTAAAGTCGGTTGAGTGGCCTATCAGCCAAACAGTGAGGAAGTCTATTTCCTTTTCACTAGTTCTAGACTAAAGAGATTGTTTTTGCTTTATCCACACAGATCAGATTACCACATTGGGTGATGCTACCCATGTGCTGAGTTAGCGAGGACCCGTATCGAACCAGGAACCTTGGGATTCCTAGACAAATGTTCTACGACTAAGCTAAAGTAGCAGTAATAAGAGTTAAAACTTTTTACATTGATTGTCAACTATAACAAAGACTATGATATAAGCTTATATTAAAGGTGTGATCAAAATATATATTGAAATTGAATCTTGGAATTTAAAGAATTGGCTGTAATACCAGTGAAAAGTTTTTATAACCATTATCAATATTGTCAAACTTGACAGGAGGCAGTAAATAGCATTCTTTTTTAGCTGAAAAGAAGAAAGAAAACATTAAACATAGTTTTGAGTTGTTTCTGTTGGGATTTGAGATCATTTGAATGAAAATTAGTCCGGTTATAAGTTTATGAAATGATATCAATTTTTCTGAAACAGCTTGTACATCTGAAATTTATCAATTTTTCTGAAACACCTTATAAATCTCAATGATATCATTTTTTATGAAAACCCAATGCATCTCAAATGATATCAATTTTTCGGAAACACCCTGTATATCTCAATTTTTTAAAACAGGCTGTTTTAAAAAAATTCATGAAATATTAGATTCATAAAATCATATCAATTTTTCTGAAACAGCCTGTACATCTCAAATGATATCAATTTTCTGAAACACCTTGCATATTTCAATGATATCTTCTTTTTTTCTTTCTGTTTTTTTTTGTAAAACACCCTGTGCACCTCAAATGATATCACTTTTTCTGAAACAGCCTGTAAATCTCAAATGATCTCAATTTCTTAAAACACCCTGTATATCGCAAAGGATCTCAGATATTTTTGGTAACACTCTTTGTGTGTGTGTGTGTGTGTGTGTGTGTGTGTGTGTGTGTGTGTGTGTGTGTGCATGAATGCAAATAATATAAATTCCATTAACACCATATTAGACATTCCAACAAATCATCACCAGAAAATAAATTGCGACACTTTGAATATGTGTTTCAATTTACTCCCGATTAAACATGTCAGTAATATAGCCGGGTGAGAGCAAATGATCACATATAGCAGATTTGTGGAGTGGGCATTGCTATGGGTGATACTATGACAACATATCTGGTGACTGAAAATTTTATGAGGTTATTTACTGTCCTTTTTCATATGCATACTGTACTCTGGTCAAAATCGACATCATCATTCAATCATTTTGTTGCAATTAGTTATTTTATTCTCCATAAGAATATATATATATATATATATATATATATATATATATATATATATATATATATATATGAGAGTAAGTAAATAAACAATGTGTTTATTTGATATGGCTTTTTCAGCCGACAATTTTGGAGTATATGTGCTTAATTGAAGTCATACCTAATTTTGAAAATTAATTAGTTAATAATTAATGAATTTTAGGCGGGCATATATGTTCAAATGTAAGGCTAAACAAATCGAGAAAATTTCAATCCCTGAATGTACATTCCGACCTATTAGGTCTCATCAGCAAGGTTATATATATATATATATATATATATATATATATATATATATATCAGTTAGGGTAGTGTGGACATGAAATCAAAGAGCTTGGTAACTGACAGTTTCTCGCCTATGCGATTTTCAAAGTGCCTACTTTATCTTAGATATACATGCTTTATGATATTGAGCATTAGTTACTTATAAATATAGCACACTATATTATCATATATATATATATATATATATATATATATATATATATATATATAATATCCTCATATATATATAAGAAAATTTCAAACGAATTTAACTAAAAGAGTTTTTCACTGAACAGATGGACTCGCCACTTCTAACACATTTCTCTGTTTGAATTTGTGTGGCTTGTCAAACATTTAGAAAACTTTTTTTTTTATAAAAACTATTTCTTTTACAAGAAATTTTCTCCAGACTATGACCTAAGGTCGAAACTTGTTGACAACAATCAAAAAATAAATAACATAAAATAAATATTCCTGTTTGTCTTATCCCTTTTTGTTCATATATATATATATATATATATATATATATATATATATATATATATATATAGGTTAAGATAATATGAAAATCACACAGATGCTGTTCAAATAAAGTTATTTATTATGCTGATATTGCAATATTTCTATCTCTTCAAAATCTTCTTCAGAGCATATGCTGTGTTAAATAAGAAAACAGTTTATGAAAATTGTGACCGCTTTGTGATTTGACAATTTTGTTTATAAACTCATGTTTTTTCTATTTAACCGATGGATGGGACCCTAACAGGTAATACCACTCCGGGTCAAAAAGGACCAGGGAGCAATGGTGATGAAGGGGTACTCCACATTCCCGAAACCCCAAAACTGGAACCTCACCATCAGATAGAATTTAAAGTCATTCCCAGGACATGAAGACCATCAGTCACTGCCTTTTAGCATCCATGTGATAAAAAGGGCTTCCCGTAAGGGTAATAAGGTTGGGGCAATCATATAGGTGCTAGGGCTTGACGTGACCAGCCGATTGATCGGAGGGTGTCTCTCCGATTGCCCGTCTAGACCAAGTAAGGACCAAAGTGGAGTATTGCATGTCATGGACTGCTCAACCACCTTGGTGCTATCCTTAAGCATTATGGTCGCCACCTACGGCCAACAGGTGGCCCCATCAAAAAAGTAATAAGAAAACCATACATACCGTAACATTAACACATGCATCAATAGCAAAACATTCACTGAATGTTTTTATTGTCAGTGAGGTCATATGATTGAGCAAAGCAGGCTTTACACACATGTTCACACAAATATCTGCACCAGTAAAACTCACACTAGAAACTCCACCACATTCGAACGCATTTGAAAAGCAGCTTCAAAACAGAGGAAGATTTCAAATTAAAGACACAAACAGCGCTTTGGTGATTTCATATCAGGGTGTGATGAGATGTTCCTAATCCAGCATAGAGGGCAGATTTCATGATATTCATCATGTACAATGAAATAGGTGCATTCAATTGGAATGTCTTTAATTGGAGTTTCTTTCCAATTGTGAAAAACAAAAACTCACAATATGCTGGATCTCCTTTAGAATTGAAGGGATAAATGTATTGGGATGAATTCATGTATATCAAACAGAACATTTTAGGGTTTCATTTATTTATGTCACCTTAATTATCAGGTTTACTATATGAAAAAACTATTACCAATTAAGGTAGGAACATCAACGCCCCACTGAGGCAAGTAAGTAAAAACTAGACCTTGCCTCACTTATGAAAACTTGCAACAGTCCCTTGTTGCGACTTTAATAGTGGTAAGAAGTAAATTACCTCTTAGATCTGGTAAGCATAGAGTTCGGAAATTAACGTATACTTTCAATCTACGATAGTTTAAAAAAAAAACTAGTAGGCAACTAGGTATTTATTACCCTCAGTTGCCGAACCACTTCTGCTAACAGGGGTGACTGCCATTTCACTGGTTGCCAGGTTGCAATTCAATCCCCGATCTCATTATTAACCAAATGGCAGTGCGGAGCAGCTTACTTTAGACTACAAGATACCACTTTTTCTGACAGCTAAAGTGTATTACTGATAAAATTTATCGGTTAATTTGAATTTTCGGCGATGACTTGGAAAAATTCAGTACTTCTTTTTTTTTAACTCAAAAATGCATTTTTCTTATAAAAATAGTTTATTTCAGGTGGCTGATATAAATGTCTCGGCCTACTAATTAATGGGTTTCTACGACCTTTATTAACTAAATTTTGCGATCAGCCAAGATCGTAAATTGATTTTTTTCCAAAAATGAGCAATTTCAGTACAGTAAAAATGGTAGCTCACCATAAAAAACTAAAACCATTTTCGAAATCAGCGCCATTAAATTAACTAAAGACCGTGTTTTGTTTCTTGGCATCAAAAATCGTATTGAACAGTGTAATTGTTGTGCGGATGCGGGATGCTGCATAGAGGACCTCCCGAGAATGATGAGCAATAGGGACGGATGGAGAGAGATTGTCATGGATATCCGTGCTGAAAGCGCGACATGATGATGATGATGATGATGATGATGATGATACCTTCATTCATCTACTGCAGTAAGGATGACGTCATTTTCTGAAATGTAACATTTCAGGAAATGACGTCACTAAAACTGAAAATTATACTGGATTGACATTTACTTCCGGGCTTTAGAACTCCATTTTAGTTTTAGTTTTAGCTTATGGATTTTACCTGTCTTTATGTAAGTCTGATTTTATATGCTTTTTCTGAACGTTATAGATATTTCCTTTTACTAATAATTAAAAATATAAACGTCCAACGTAAACGGTTACGACCTCTCACCCTGTTGATAATTTCTTTTTCATTTCTTTATAAAATTTCATTTTAATTACTATCGATTAAACAGCAAAAAAGTGGGTTTGGAGGGACCTATGAGGGAGGTTAATTTTCCATACAAATGTCTGTTAAAATGCACCTTCAACGAACAGTGCTTATTGAAAATCCAAATCTATTACATATCTGCCAACCACTTTATTTAAAGAATTTTCTATAATCATTTTTTAGAAATTTTAAGTGATTCTATATCAATAGAGGAACATTTTACAAGACGTTTACATGCCAAATTGAATCCCTGGTAAGTCTCTCTACTCCAATCATTTTTATCGGATTCATCACTGTTTAATTCATAGTTATCAAAATAAATTTTAAAGCCAAATTTGTCAGTTTAGATACGTAAAACTGTATTATTCGAGAGAGTTTACTTAAAATATGAAAAGAGTCAGTTTTTTTTTTTTTTGGGGGGGGGGTATTTTGTCCAGGAAAGCCTGCCAACGAATTTAAATTAATTTTGCGGCAATATACAAAAGAAAATTCGGACGTCCTATCGTGGTGTAATGGTTAGCAAGCACGCCTCGCAGATCTATCATTACTGAATAGCGAGTTTGATCCTCGCTAGATGCCCTATAATTGCAACCTTAACTCACATCCTACCCATGACAAACGAGTTTGATAAATATCTACAAAAGATTCTTTAGAAATATTATAGTTGCATTCCTCATACAGATTAGAGTAAGTTTTTATGAATGCTTCACATTTTTAATTACTCAACGGTCTCAAAATTACAACTCAGCCATTGAGCATAAAGTCGACATTTTTAAACCAGAGGAGGGAAAGATTAAAGAAATATGACCGATGGCAGAATTGTAGCTAGTTAGGGAAATAATTTTTGGATTTGACCGTCTAGTAAGAAAGTTATGCAAATCAATGGAACTTATTCTTCTCTGGATAGTGAACGTGAGCATTATATTTGTATATAACTTTTATTGGAGAAATAATGGAATTTTTTAAATCGGTGGGCTGTTCTGGAAAAGGACCGTTTCTTTTTTTTAAGTGCACTGGAGGATTTTTTTACAGCTGTTAATGCAGTCGGGGTTGACGCAGAAAACAAATTAATCACCCTTTTTTAAAAAGGTCATGCATCGGACCTGTGTCTCAAGTGATAATGACATATGAAGCCAGAAAAATGGGCTGATGCGGCTGTCACATATAAACGGTCAGACAGCCTGAATTCTTCGTTTTTTTCTTTTTTTTTTTTTTTTTGAGGGAGATATCTGCCGACTGCTGTACATGACCACCAAAAAAGAAATCTTTTGTCCATTTAGTTTCCCTCTTTGGCCTTTTATATTTCTTTTTAAAAAACAAAGACAAATTTCGATTTAACTTTTCTATATTTTTCTTTTGTATTGTTCTGGGACCATTGTTAATATGTTTGGTGACTGGCACAAATCCTGTCGCTTGATTTATTCAGGGTGGGGCCTGGGTGTTGTTGCTCCCTGATTAAATGATGACATTTTATTCTCTGAACACTAACGGATAAACAATGTCAAATGGTAAAATTGAATGAATGTCAGAAGCTTTCCCTAGAGGGGGGGGTGTTAAGAACCCTGAAGAATTGTCACCTACTGTTTGACACTATTTAAACAGAAAGGCAAAAAATGGGGGGACCAAAACAATTCCAACATTGTATTTTTTTTCCTTCACTTTTCCGAAAATTATCAAAATAAATGTACAAAAAAAAAACAGTAATTTTAAACCATATTTTACAAATGCATGAATCCGTGTATGCTAACGATCTTCATTAGAAGAATGTCAGTGGCAATATTTCCTTCCTTTTTTAAAAAACAAAATCTCTTATCAATATTTTTTCATCCTCAAACATTAAAAAAATGAGGGAAGTAGACAGTGGTGATTAAAATGTCCTCTCATATCTCAGTCATTTGTTTTCTTTTATTTTGTTTTTGTTTTATTTTATTTTATTTATTATTTTTAATTTTTTTTTTTTTTTTTTTTGAAAGGAAAAAAATATTCGTGAGATTTTTAAAGAAAATTAGAAAGATAAAAATATTTGTTTAAAAAAAAAATTTAAAATCACACCAGGCAGAAAAGTTAATCTGTTAATTCCATGCGCAAATGTGTTTGCTGACATGTTAAACTTGTCTGATATTTTTTTTCCGAATAAACGAACAAAAAAAGGTTAACACTATCTTGCAAGAAACATGACAATACCCATAAAAACATAGAAGACAAAAGAACAAAAATAAAAAATAAAGCAAGATAATTTTTTATTTTTTTCCTAATCTATACAAATTACTTTTCTTTTTTTTTTACTTAATTTTTTTAATGTTAAGCCATTTTGTCTTGACAGAAAATTGTGTTTAATATCTGATCATATTTCTTTAAAAAAAAAAATGTGTGGGTAGATTTGACAAAAAAAATTCCATAATATTAGAAAAAAATATTCATTTTTTTATCATTTCAACTGTTTCAAATGTTGTATGCCTGTCAAGATGTTTGCAGACAAGACTTTCCTTTAATATATGTTCATTAAGAGACCACAATTTGACATTGCATTTCTAATCTTTTTGCTCAGAATAATTTCTAACTGTTAATTTATTTGCATTTGAATTCATGAACATATGTTCATGCAGAGGGTAAAAGCACTCAGCTGAAAAAAGAGGTATTCTGATTATCACTCTAAACGGCATCTAATGGTGCGGATCTGGAGTATTAGGAGTATCCTTTCATTATTACTACCGGGTATATTCTGACACGAAATGATAGTATCTGTTAAGGTCCCATCTATGGGTCATATATATATATATATATATATATATATATATATATACAACCAACCCCTCCCCATGAGTAGGATACGACACAAGGTCAATTTCTTAAGCAGAGTTTAACGGGTTTGAATTCAGAGTTTTCCTTCTCCTAGACAGATTGCCTTACCAAGGTTGAAGAGCCCTGTATGCCCTACTATTTACCCATAGCTGAAGGGAGTATAGTTGGATTTATACCTTTCCCAAGGGTATTAGCGTTATATGAAATGTCCATTTCCTACGACTCTAACCATTATGCCACGCGCCTCCATATATATGGGTCATATAGATTAGTTAAAAGATTTTCGTATTTGATAGCAGATAAAATAAAAATGTTCAAATAAAAATAACCCTCTTAAGCAACTACACAAAAAATGTAAATAAAAACTCAATTATAAAATAACCCTCGGCGGTTTGACAATCGGTAAATGAATCAAATCAGGATGGTGAGGACTTTAAAAGAAATGAGAGCATAATTTCACACAAAATAAAGAGTTTCAGAGGTACCTTGACCACTAAAAGAATTACTGGAGTTGAGTGTATTGAATGCAAAGTGGGCTATTTTTTAAAAATGTACGTTTTGTTGATTATTTCTTACTATCTTGGTAAATGCAATCTCGATACATTTTGAAAAAAATTGTATTTCTATTTCACTCAGTCTAAGTGATATATGAGCAATATATACATATAAACTGAAAGTTCTACTTGTTGTCTGATGTTCGGAAATATCTTATTGATCAGTGCATTTTCTGGTTTTTGCATGTTATTTTTTTATCATAGTTTTGAAGGTGAACGATAATAATGCCACAGCTGAAAAATAAAGTCATAAAAATATATCTGTGGTCAGTGAGTTTATACAGAAAAAAATGTGATGCGCATAACATCTAGGCTTAGGGTACATATGTTGATTTTAAATGTTCTCATTTTTTAATGTTCCTACACGATTCTTAAGTTATATATATATAATCTCCTAAATATCCTTTAGGTGAAACCTGGGTAGTCAATTTCGGTTCCCTAAACCAGCTCTACCAAGCTCTTTCTAATACCTATCTCGATTGATTTCTTTCTTTTTCCAACAATCAAAATTGTGACTTGTTCGTTTTTTTTTCTTTCATCAAATAAATTGAATGATTTTTTTCATCATTGTTATGCTTTTTTATTACCTGTAAAATTCTATTTACTTATTGCATTTCTAAACAGCAACTGATTCAATTTTTAATTTGTTTCAGGAATGGAGAGTAAAAGAATTATATTTGTAACCTTCGTCTGTTGGGCTATTCTGAGCCCAGTCACAGGATATGGTAAGTTGCTCCATTTTTTTAAAAAACTTTTTTCATAATTCGTATTTATACATTGGGGATATGTTCCAAGACATCCAATCGATGGCTGAAACCATGAATAGTACCAAAGTCTTCATATGTATTTTTTTGTATCCCTGGGACTTGCAGAGAGTAAAACCGTAAATAAATAGCTACTGCTATACAATGGGAAAAATGGTATTACCTTTGTAATTTAATTAAGGAACATTTAAAGATTTATTCTTGTCATTTCTTGTCTACACACACATGTAAAAATACATTCTGAAATTGTTAGAGTTAGCAGTTACTCTTTACTTATTATTGAAGACTGGAAAATATTTTAGTAAAAATAAAGACAATAAATAAAATAAAAAAAACATTCTTAAGGATCAAAATAGCCAAAATTCCCAGGATGCCCCCCCCACTTCTCTTTTTAAAATTGCTATATTTATCAGACTATTGGCTTCTTAATTTTAAGTTTACATATTGACCACTGTCCCCTCCCCTTTCTTTTTTTATATGCTGCATTTACCAGTGTGTAATCCTCCTTTTCAATATTGTTGCTTATAATATTCAAAATAACCAAATGTACCTGGGTGTACAGCCCCCACCCCCACTGTTAAATATTATTTACTTTTAATCATAGAAATATCCATATTTACCAGGATGTGATGCCCTCCACTTTTACTCATTTTTTAAAAAATTACTATTTATCAGTGTGTACCCCTTTAAAAATTGGCAAATCTACCAGGATGTTGGCTTTATTTTAAATTCCACCATTTTTACCATGGTGCCACCTTTTTTTAAATGTTATATATACCGTATATGTTTTTCAATATTGAAATATTTACGAGGGTGTGTCATGCTCCCACCTCGCTTTTCGTTTATTATAAACACATTAGAGTGTATGTGTGATTTTAATGTTCAAATATCTTTTTTGAGTTATTGACATGTACATACCAAAACAGATGCAACTCCTTGATATATATATATATATATATATATATATATATATATATATATATCATAATTTCTTCTATTATGATGGAGATTACCACTAATTAGAATATTATAAAAACAGTGTGGCTGATGTATTCTTCCTCCTTCTTTAGGTGATCATGATATTTATTTTTTGTAGAATCACAATATTGGTACCATTATAGTATGTGGCCTACGAAATCATGACTCTCTTATAGTATGTGGCCTGCAATGAAAAGCATATTATAAGGTTATAATAATAACTGCTAACCCTTACCCTATTTGAGAATTTTAGAATACTTTTGAATTAAATAGATCTCTGATTCATGTAAATTATGGATAAATTATTTTTTAATTATTCTTAATTACACTATACAGCTTATGACTGAATTGCATTTCTTGAAATTGAATATATGTGAAAAATAACAAGTTTCAATAAATTGCCTACTACTTATATCTATAAATATACTCTTACTGAGGTAAGACACATTCAAACTGAGTAAGCCACATACTATAACAGCACCACAATATTTTGGCTTAACTATTCTCTTGTTCTTTCCCAAGAAACAATTAATAAAGCTGACTGGACAACATCTTCATGTACTTTTGTAGGTGGTAGTTTTTTTTTTTAGTTTTTTTGTTCTTTTGTTTTGTTTGTCCAGATTCTTTCCTCAGCTAAATCAGTTATGTTCCAAACATCTAATTGTATAGAACGGCTGGCAATTAAGATACATGGATGAGAGAATAGTCAAAGTTAATCTCATCATTTATTTCTGCAACTATGTGTGTTTATTGGGGATTTTTAGCTTGAGCCTGTATTAAAAACAACAAAAAAAATACAACTTCATATAAGCACCTAAACATCTGCTTTTCTTGTGACATTGTTTAACTACTTTTCTTTTTTTTAATGCCGTTTTTTTGTTTCTTTTTTATTCAATTATCTAGTAAACTGGTAAATGCTCCTTGACTGGACACTACTGACCTCTGATTAAAAGAAAAGTCTTTTCTTTAATTATCAATCAATTTCACTTCATTTTACTTTCTCAAGCTACTAAATGTGGTTTGCCTGACCTACACTTCTTCTTCTTCTTCCTTTTATTATTATTGTTATTATTACCTTACTTAACATTTTCTTCTTCATCTTCTTCTCTTACTCAATCTTCTTCTCTTCTTCTCTTACTCAATCTTCTTCTTCTTCTTCTCTTACTCAATATTCTTCTTCTTCTCTTTCTTCTTCTCCTTCTTCTCTTACTCAATATATTTCTTCTTCACTTTACTTCTTCCCTTACCCATCATGTTGTTGTTGTTGTTGTTGTTATATTATTATTATTGTTTGATAATTAAGTGCTTAAAAAAAAAAAAAATTGAGAAAAACATAATAAGCAAATATAGAGTGGTCAATTAAGAATGTATAAAGTTGTAGGCTTGATTGGGAGAAAAGGGAAATCCACTGACAACTGTGCAAATAACTGTGATCTGACCCTACTTCCCAATGATACTTTGCTATTCAGATTTAAATGATCAGCGAATCTACTAACCATTACCTAATGTATATGTGTACAATATATATATATCAAGTAAGGATATCAAGTAAAAGTTTTGCTTAGTAAAGTATTAAATGCTATAATGCCAGAGCAGGTTTAAAAACTAAAATATAAGATTATGGGACTATATTATCATTACTTAAGTTTTATGTGTATTACACAATCCTCTGACAGGAGAATAGTAAAAAATCTATCTCTATCTATCTATGTATATATATATTTAAGAAATGGATATAAAGTAACCTATTCGAGTTTCACTCGAGTAGGTTACTTTATATCCATTTCTTAAATAAATTTTGCTCTACATTGTATTGAGCACTTTGTATTTGTTTTTTCACGCTTAACCTCTGGATACTGTGCACTCCCAATGATTGTACCCGTACCTACCGGTAAGCCACTACTCATATATTAACGCATATATATATATATACACATACATATGAATAACCAGTACTCAATATCATGTAGCTTTTTGGATAGCGTAGCGTGGACCTGCAATAACAGCATTTGGTTATTGACAGTTTCTCACCTGTGCAGTTTTCAAACCAAGTCACTTGACTTAAAAATTGCATAGGTGAAAAACAGCCTGTAACCAAGCACCATTAACTCCACGTCCATGCTACCTTTACTTATATATATATATATATATATATATATATATATATATATATATATAGTAAAGACTGTCATGTGGCCTATGATCAATATCAGATGAACAGTGATGGATCCTATCCCTTTTTCACTAGTGCTATAGAAGGGAGATAGTTTTTACTGAGGCAGTGCCACACCTAGCATCAGCTCCCATATACATTACCTCAGAGATCAGAGTAACTAAGCTGTGTTATTCATATGCTAAGTTGGCGGGGACCAGTATCCAACCCAGAATCTTACGATTCATAGGCAAATACTTTACCAACAGAGCTAAACCATCTTGAATATATATATATATATATATGTGTATTAACCTGAACATGAACGAGACCAATATTAATATTTCCATATTAAAAAATGGCCGGCTTAGAATCATTCCAACTACAACTTACCTGGTTATATATATATATATATATATATATATATAAAAGTAATTGGTAATTTGCTTGAAGCATTGTTAAGTATGTTATAAAATAAAAACTTGCTCCAAATGCCTTAATTTCTACATAGGTAGTACAATTAGACCCCTCCACATTAGAATCAAGGAACACATCCACACACGTGCATCCTCATTCCATAAACACCTAATCAAATGCAAAATAAGGACAACAATTTTTCAGTTAAGATAGAGGCTATAATACGCAACATTGGTAATCTCAGAATTAGAGAAAGTTTATTAATAGCTAAATTAGGTCCTAATATAACTAGATTAGAATTAAACACAGAATACATAATTAACTAAATTTACACGTTCCATATATAGGTTTTAGTTTATTTAGTACACATGTTCTCTCATATATATAATTTTCCCTACCATAAATTTTAAACCTACCAACTATCAATAGATTAGAATTTAACTCAGAATACACGATTAACTAAATTTACACGTTTCATATATAGCCTTTTTTTTTTTTTTTTTTTTTTTTCTTAATTAAAATTAAATATATATATATATATATATATATATATATATATATATATATATATATAAGTGATGGGATGATTGGGAGTGAAAAGAAGATAATAGAGAAATATAAAAAAAAATTAATTACATTAATTTAACAATATTGACATACGTATTAACTCCTTTACATGATATTATTTCTTTAAACCATGACACTATTTCTTTAAACCATAATACCCTCTTAGGAGTACGGTCAGTCTAGAACTATTAATAAATATTTAAGGAAAAGTGTGGAAAAAAAAAAAAATAAGAATAAATAATAACAACAAAAGAATGAAAAAAAAAAATAGTTAATAAAATATATAATTGAAGCAGTACATTATGCTTTTGTAATTCAAATATTTGATTTATGATATTTAATCTATCTGAAAGTTTTGAATTTTACATCAATCCTAATATGTAATTATTTTAATATATAATTAATAAATATTTAATCTATTTAAGTTTAAAAGAAAAAGAGAAAAAAGTACTCATAAAAGATATTTCTTAAAAAAATAAAAAAAAATAATAATAAAAAAGAATCATTTATTTTTCTATCAATACTAATACATAATTTAAGATAATCTTTTATTTACTTATTTACTATAAAAAATAATTTAAATTAGAGAACAAAGGGGATAAAGGGGAAAAAAAAAGAAAAAAAAAAAAAAAAAAAAGAAGAGAAATAACACAAAAAAAAGAAAGAGAGGGAGAAAGAATAAGAAATGAAAGGTGAAAGCGAAACAAAAGCTAAGTATGTTAAAAAAAAAAAAAAAAATTTCTATTAACGGTTTTTATTCATTTGTTCACTTTTGTTTTTGAAATTATGACACGCTCACTCCGTTGCTAAACATTGCTACACATTGCTACACATTGCGACATTGCAACATCTTACCGGATGTCAGCCTTGTTCTCAACAAACTTTTAAGAAAGAAAAAAAAGAAAGAGAGAAATAAGAAATTACAGTTATTCGCCCATTCATAAAGGAGGAGAAGAAGAAAGAGAAAAAAGGAGAGGAAAAGGAAATAAGAAGAGAAATTATTATAAAAAAACAAAAACATAAGCACGTCATTTCTGAAATCCGTCTCTGACGATAAAGCTTCGCTTTGAAATCGATTAGACATATAAACATCTTTTTGTCTTTATTTTTACGCATTGTATTGCCTTCGAATTTTATTATTTTATATATATATATATATATATAGCTTTAATTATAAGTAAATTGGTCAATATCTAACAGAAGCAAATACAGAATTCAATGCCACTTAATAAGTTTCAGTTGAATTTCATTTTCACTCTTAAAACTTCATGCTTGAAATATAATTTTTCATATCCAAAATTAAAAAAACAAAAAAAAAAACTAAGGAGTGAAAGGGTTAAAAATGGATCTTATTTGTAAAAGGCTAGCAACAGAAAACATTTTTTTTAAATAAATTTTTGCTAAACAATTTCAATCTAACTTGGTAATGAAAGAGTTAAATTAGAAAAAGTGAGGGTCACATTCTAATGAAAAAGAGATTGAATACAATTGAGTCCTGGTATTCTCTTTCACAAATGAAAGAAAAAAGTCATCTTTGTTAAAATGAATTTCTAAGCAAAGAAAAATTATCTGAACAAAAGTTTCCATGTGATTTTTTTTTTCCTTGACTAGCATTAATGATTTTCTTTGCATTAATTTGTCTCCAAGAGACCCATAAGACTGTATTTGGCCTTGGGTTGTTTGCTTATTATTTCTGAAAACCGTGATTTGTTTTCTTGGTTACCATAGAAAATTGGTCAGATCAGCAACAATTTAATATTTTCCAAGACTTTGAACTCAATTTTGCGAAATGATTACCATTCAACAATATCAATCTCTTTGTTTTCCCCTAAACTTTCTCTTTTTTTTCTCTTTTTTTTAAGTCTGGTTGCTGGATATTACTATTCAAGAAACAAAACAGTTAATTTCCGAACAGAAGTTTAGAAGAAAAGAATAAACTTTTCTTTGTTTGTATTTTCTTTTATTAAATTCAGACAGATTAGCATTATTTCAGCAAAGTGAAACTTTGGTTTTTTTTTTTTTGGGGGGGGGTTCATTTATTTGTTTTGTTTGTTTGTTTTCTTGTTTCTTTTTCTTTTTTTGATTTCATTGGATTTTGTTCAATTTTCATTCAACAATTTCCACTCAGACTTTTTTTCTTCTATCTCGATTACAATTCAGCTGTCTGCCAGCCAAACATTTATTTATTTTTTCTTCATTTTCTCAAGATGCTAAAGAAATTAATTCAAGGACCTTTTCAACACTTGCACAAATACCTGTGATACTTCAATATTAATGACAGACATTATGAGGTGCAGAAAAGTTCTCAATCCAACTAAGAAAATGATTTTTATTTTTATTTAAAAATTTTTTTTTTTAGGATTAATGAAACTTGAGAAAGTGAGTATTTAACTATCCCCTCCCCTCCAGAGAAAGTAGTTGTGGTTTTATATTAAGTGCAATAGAGAAAAAGAATCAACAAGGGTATGATTTTTAAGATTTTTTATAAAGACAACACAGATGTGGTGTCCTGTTTGGGGTGTCCTTTTACCCCTATGAGTTGCGCATGCAAAAAACTGGTAGGATCACTTCCACCCGGTTAAGATTGGTATAGATTCTAGTCATGGAATCTGATTACACCGCAGATGGAACACATGGTCTTTAAAAAGAATAAAAACTAAGGTCAGGTTTGGCATAAGACTATTAATTTAGGGCATTTACATATTTACCGACCGTTCCACACAAACATGATTTGACACAAGGTCATACTTTAAGCAGAGTTTGAATTTAGAGTTTTCATTCTCCTAGACTGATTGCCATATCAAGGTTAAAGAGCCCAGTCTGCCCTACTATTTACTCATTGCTGGAGGGAGACTAGTTGGATACATACCTTTCAAAAGGGTATTGTGCTATGTGAAATGCAAACAGCCTCATTCAGGTTTTGAACACAGATCAGTGTCCATTTTCTACAATTATGCTTAAGTCATGCTGAAAGATCACCAAAGTTAAGCAGTGGTGATCTTGTTCAAAACTTAATTGGGTGACAACTCAAGCCAGCAGGAGGTACTGTAAGCAATCACTTTTGTTTATCAAAATCATTTGATTGTCATCAAATGACCCGAAAAGAATTGATATGAAGTAAAACAACCAACCACTATAAACTTTAAACCACACGCCTTTAGTATTAACAAATATGTGAGATAAATTTTAAGCATCATTTAACCCCCTCCTCTTACCAAATAACCTTGCATAAGATTTTTATGATTGACAG
This sequence comes from Doryteuthis pealeii, assembly GCA_023376005.1. NCBI lineage: Eukaryota > Metazoa > Mollusca > Cephalopoda > Myopsida > Loliginidae > Doryteuthis > Doryteuthis pealeii. The sequence goes on from CM042160.1 coordinate 11,623,680, forward strand.
AGCTGCAATGATCGCAAAAAGTTGGACATGAATTTTGAAAGGGCGTGTAGACTTAGGGCTGTGTTGAAGAACTGAATGATAAAAAAATGCTTGAGGCATAGCAGTCAAGCATACTGTTGTATTTCAAGCCTTCCTCATGAATATGAAGCATCAACATTTAGACATAGAAAATATTGCTTAGGGGGGAGGGAAGGTAGCATATAAATGTTTCCCATATAAAATTAATAATAATTGCAATTTATGCCACTTTGAATTCTGGCTACAAATCTGTACTTGTATTGTAACAACAAAATAGCCTCAAGTAAACTTTGGAAAAAAGATGTTGATACTGGTACTCTTGGCAAGTTGCCCTGTTAACTGTGGCTGTGGAATACGCCGACTGCACAATCACAATGGGGCCACCTATTGATTGGGTATTGGTCTTTACCTGCAATAGACGAGTGGTCAGAGAGACCCCATCTGATTAATCAGCTAGTCACATGAAGCCTTAGCCCCTATATGATTGTCCTGACTGTATTGCTCTTATGGCAAACACCAAAGCATTTTTATCATATATGTGCTTGTAGGCAGTGGCTGAGGACTTAGTATGCTGGGTATGATGTTAAACTGTATATAGTGGTGAGGTTCCAATTCTGGTGCTCTGGGGAGTGTGGGGTAGCCTTTGGTTGCCATTACTCCCAAGTACACTCTACCAAGTCGTGCTGTATTATGTTAGATTTTAAAAAATGAATTTAAAAAAATTAATATAAAAAAGGATTAATAAAACAAAAACTTCTTCAGTATAAAATAACTAAGACATAGAGTAAAATCCACTCTTTTCTTTCTTTTCCTCATTTTTTCTAACTTTCTTTTTATCTTTTCAAGCCCTAGCACCTATATAATTGTCCCAACCATATATTGTCCTTATGGCAAACCCCAACTCTTTTAATCATATATGTGCTAGAAGGCAGTGGCTGAGGGTCTTCATGTCCTGGGAATGATGTTAAACTCTGTCTGATGGTGAGGTTCCAGTTGTGCAAGTCTGGGGAATGTAGAGCACCTCTTCATCACCAATTTTCCCTGGTCCACTTTGACCTGGAAAGGCAGTACCTGTTGAGGTCCCATCTATGGGTTGAATAGAAAAAAATTGTTTATAAAAATACTTTCTACCAAATTATAGCTTATAACAAACTTGAACTTTACCCTATAAACTTATCCTTAAATTGATTTCCAATCCACTTAGCAACAAATAACTGCAAACAATCTACTGTCAAAATCAATAAAATTCCTTGAAAAAAGTCATAAAAATGAATTTAACCATCCCTCACAACTTACTGCTTGACATAAAATAACCTGGATGGGTTGACATGCCATTAAAATCAATCAATCAATATTAAAGTTCTCTCTTTCTGTTCTGATTTTGTTTTCCATTGAAATAGACAATAAGTGCTATTGTTTCCTATCTTTCACCTTTCTTTTTTTCTTTATTTGCTTTCTTTTCCCCTGTGACCTGTAGCATGTTCTTTTTCTTCCCTTTCTCTCCTCATAATTACAATGATATGGTCCATTATTTATCAGAGTAATGACAGAGCATAACATTTGAACACATGCATTCATATCTTATGAATCTGAATTGTCCATTATTTATCTAAGGCGAAGACAGGGCATGACACATATATGTAGGTGTTAGCATGTTAATATATAGATTATCATAATTATTCACAGTACAGCAAAAAGATTACTTTAGAATTTCATTTTCAATGTGAATAGAATAAACTGGTTTTAAAAATCTTGCTAACAGTGTAAAACTGGAAAATATTTTTTATCTTCTAAAAAGTTTCGTTTTTTTTTTCACTCTCACTCCTGTTTGTTTGTTTATTTTTTCTTAAGGGAGGACCATTATTTTTCCTCTACCCTCAAGCCCACTGCATCACTTCTAGCCTACTCCTATCTTTTACGTATCACATACAGCCTTCTGCATCTCTTTTGTATGTATGTATGTTATTTTCCTTTTTCTTTCTCTTTCTTTTGAATCATGGAAGCAATATGGCCTGTCACTGTGAAGTATCAGGTCCATATTTTTGTTTGAATTTACAACATTCTTGTCCATTGGTTTCATCCTCATCACTCAACTCCCCCCACCCACCTTTAACTCGACAACACCTGACCCGCCTCTAAGTTTTTTTTACCAAACTGCTTGATAAGTTGGTGAGTTTTGGAGAAACTTTTCTGTTTTTTTTCCTCACCCCAAATGCCAAAAATTAATGTGGGTAGTCTTCTAATAAATATACCTATACAGGGAAAAGCAAAGAAGATGAGTTTTTTCTTTTTTTTCCTCTTAATAAAAAACAAACCAAACCAATCATGTTGTCATGGTTAAAAGTGTGGTAAGGGTAACCCGAAGCCAGACTTTCTGTAGACCTTTTTCCAATGCAGGTATCATTGGGGAATGAGAAAAATTCATAAGTGTATAATGGTTATCATTGTAGAAAAAGAACCTGGCGACCCGAGTTCAAATTCTGGACAAGGCTGTTAGCATTACACATAGTGCTAATACTGTTGAGAAAGCTACGAATCCAACTATTCTCCCTCTAGCTATGGGTAAAATAGTAGGGCAAACTGGGTTCTTCAACCTTAGTATGGCAATCAGTCTAGGAGAAGGAAAACTGAATTCAAACTTGTTAAACTCTGGAACCTGTGTTCAAATCCTGGATGAGGCTGTTTGCATTTCACATCAGGGGAAAGGTATATTGAACCTTGGTATGGCATCCAAATTATAAAGAAAACTTGTTAAACTCTACTTGATAATTAACACAGCCTAAGACCTGTACCCCAGCTATGGTTAGCGGAATGAGAACAGGATACCCCCATAGACTAAATAAAGGGTTAGGTTCAAAGTTCCGTGATGGCTCCCAATTACAAGAAGAAGATTCCTAAGTTCAACTAGAAATACCTGAAGAAGGCCGGAGGGCACATCAGTTGAAGTGTTGTACAGATAACAATGAAGATGAGGACAATAGTCCGCATAATACAAATAATACTAATTCTGCTTAATAAATTGACATAGTGAGAAGTTAGGTGACACAACACCCTGCAGCAGCTTGGCAGCACAGTCGTCCCGGACTTTCCCATGACACTGGACGAACTGCCATGGTAGTGGACTGGGGTCTGTGCAGCCTCTTTCCACCTAAAATACCTAACGCACAAGTTTCACTGCACGTCATCTTTCCCTGCTATACGTCTGTATCATAACAAGGGGAATGTTTAATGAATATACAGTCATCAATCTTGGTTTGGTTTATGGCATATCAACCTCAGTGGGTCATTTAATGCCGATAAAGTTTTGAAATAAATCAATTCTTAATGGATAATACAATTTTTTTTTATAAATACATGTTTCTATTTAACACGTAGATGGGACCCTAACAGCTACTACCACTCCGGGTCAGAGTGGACCAGGGAGCAATGGTGATGAAGGGGTGCTCCACATTCCCCAAACCTACAAATCTGAAACCTCACCATCAGATAGAGTTTAACGTCATTCCCAGGACATGTAGATCCTCAGCCACTGCATACTCATTTGGAGGGGGGGGGTAAATATGTAAAAAAAAAAGGGAAGCTTTGGTTTACCCTTATTGCACTATTAACTTGGATTAAGGAAAAGAAAAAGTAGTAACCAATATTTCTTTTTTTTTTTTTTTTTTTTTTTTTTTTTTTTTTTTGTGGTGATGATTTGAAAATTCTTTATTGCCAATACTTTACTAAGTTCTTTTCACCTTGCGGACATTTAAAAAATGATAGATTTTGATAATGAACAAACTCTATAATATGAAAACTTTTCATTTCTTCCTTCCCAAAACCACCATGAAAAGAAAAAGAAAAAGAAAACTGTCAGATTTAAAGAATTGGTTGTACTTTACGCCTTCTCTTAAAATCTCAGCCGTTTAAAATAATAAATGAAGATAGAATGAATGTTACACCTTCATCTTCAAGTAACTCCTTTTAACTTTAGTGCATCTTGATTTTCTTATTAACTGGGTAGTTCATTTGTCTTTGAGGGGTGAAGAGTACAACCTGTGAGGGTGACTCATCATGTGGGGGTAGCCTTAGGATTTGGCAACATCTTTATTAATTTTTAAAATGGAGATGAAAGGCTATAAAGAAACAAATTTAATATTTTATAGTTTTTTTGTTTTTTGTTAACTGCTACATCCCAATTAAGATTTATTAAACAAATAAATCAAAACTTTAATTTTCTTTGATGATACATACAGAACATCCCTTTGTGGTGTAATAGTTAATAAGATAATCTCACAAATCCATCACTACTGAATAGTGAGTTTGCTTCTTGCTGAATCTTCCATACTTGTAATGTTGATACATCCTACCCGTGGCAAACAGGGTAAATACCAGCTATAAGAAATTGTTGGCATCCTGTCACGGTGTAATGGTTAGCAAGCTAATCTCACAGATCTATCACTACAGAATAGTGAGTTCAGTCCTTAGCAGATGCTCCCAAATTATCACCTTGTCACACCCTACCCATAGCAACTAGGTTAGGTAAGTATCTTCAGTAATTATATATATATATATACTCGGATGATGTGTTCATTTATAAATGAATAAATAGTTCTGCCTATGGTCAAACATTTTGGCTTATATACATATAACTAGTCGTCTAGTTATTTTTCTTTGTTTGGGATCAAGCTGGTATAGGAATTGTCCCATATTCTTTTACCGTTTCATTGGTTGTCATCAGGGGATTGTAGATTGTAGTATGTTAGGTTTTTTTCCTTCTTTTATATATTGCATTTACAAATTAGAGTCTTTTTGTCATAGAGGGTTGCTAAGATTAGTGCATTAAACACATTCTCTGAATACTTCTATCATATTTTCTATGTTTACATACTGTCAGATTTAGTGTTATATATATATATATTGTCACAATCTTTACATGGAATTGCGTAAACGCCAGCCTCGGATTTTATAGGATGGTGAGAACCAGCATTGAATAAGCTTCTAATTGATTTGGATGAAATAGTAACGATTTTGATACCAAGGTTGTGTAAATTGTTTTCTATGGAATTAATGAAAGAGTTATTAGGTAAAATTATGTATCTATGGGGAAGTTTTGTTATATTAGAAGATGTATTAGTGGAGGTTTGTAACTGTTTTCTTTTATGGATTTTGAGAGCTTTGGATTTAGCAGATTGTATAAAAGGTTTAGGGTACAGAAGATTTAAAAAGGAATTTTCTATATAATTAAACTCATCGTCTAGGTATTTAGGGGTGCAGATACGGAGGGCTCTAAGATAGAAGCCAATAATAATTCCTTTTTTAGTGCTGGTATTGTGGTGAGAGTAAAAGTGTATATATATATATATATATATAATTTAAAAAGTAAAGTAAGTGGAGTGGCCTATTGTTGGTATCAGCCAGACAGCAAGAGTCCATCCCTTTTTCATTTGAGAGAGAGCAGGGACATTGTTTTGCATCTGAGGTAGAGCACCACACCTACCATAAGTTCTCCACTTTACACTACACAGATCCAAGCTGAGCTACTTATGTGTGATGTTGGCGAATGCCAGTATCAAAGCCAGAACCTTGTGGTTTCAAGGCAGATGCTCTACCGACTGAGCTAAACCAGCCATATAATTGTGGTGCCACATCAAGTAGTTCTCCTCCTTGATATGATAGGAAAATACACTTTTTTAGTGGTAACCATTTCCTCTTCAAGTAATATATTGGCAAGTTATAATGTTTCATGGTAGCAGCAGTGAAAAAAATCTGAGAAGTGAGCTATTATTGAAAGCCTAAGATGATTGCCTTTCTTTTTTACGAGTCTAAAAAGCTCCAACAGTAGATTGATGACTTCTCCAAGGGAATCTCTGTTAAGTTATCACAAGCTGTCCTAACTGGAGTCTCAACTCTGTTTACAGATGCCATTAACCATTAGGTCTCTACTCAGAAGCAAATTTTCAACCCTAACTCCTTCAACCCTCCCTTTTTAAAGAAAAAGTAAATTCCACTCTCTTGATACATGCTAGAGACTGAAAGTATACAATGTATAAATAACAGTAGACTCAAGATACATTTTACCTAGCCTTGGTTAAAATAGTAGGGTAGAATAGTCTATTTATTTTTGGTAGGCACCCAGTCTAAGAAAAGGACAATGCAGAACCAGCAGCTGTAGTCTTTAAATCAGTCCAGTACTGTCTTCAACCTAATCTTGCAAAACACTTTGTTGGCTGGGGATGTAGAATACACTGAGTGAACTTCTGTCAAGGGTTAAAACCCCTCTCCCAATTGGGTCACCTGTTGACTGTGGTGTTGAGTAAGGACAGGATTGTGGTAGCTGAGCAATCTGTGACCTAGGTACTAAGTGGTCCCATGATATGCAACACTCCATTTTGGCTGTTACTTGGGATAGATGTGTGGTCAGAAAGGCCCCATCATATCAATTGGCTGGTTATGTCAAGTCCTATCACTTATATGTTTGTCCTGACTGTGTTCTTCAAATTGCTCTTATGGCAAATAACCGGCCCTTTTATCATATAGGTGCTAAAATGCAGTGGCTGATGATTAACTATTGATAGAGGAAATTAATGAAAATTATTTCTAACAATTTATTGATACACATAAAGTTAAATAAAAATTACATCTTGAACAAATTCTATGTGCGTGTATGTATGTATGTATCAATCCATGCAGATTCCAGGAGTAAATAATGTGTCTTGTGCCATATGTGGCAATGTCTGTAAGTCGGCTTCTGGTCTTAAGAGACATATGGTGGTGCATAAGCCTCAAATTTTATCATCTGACTCATCTGAATCATCTCATTCAACGGGGAAGAAGTCTTTTCAATGTCATATTTGCGTCAAACTTTGTAGATCTGCAGCAGGTTTGATGAGTCATTTGAGGGCTCATGCAAGGAAGGGTTCTGGTGGTGGAGTTGTGGGATTGTGAGGGACGGCAATGATCTGTAAAGATTATGCTATTGCCATGTATGTATGTATGTATATATATATATATATATATATTATATAAGTATATTTTGGCAGCATTTTTTCTTTTAAACATGTCTGTTGAACTTGGACAATTCTTGTCTGACGAGTTCTTGTTTGATCCTTTCTAACTGTCTGGCCATCTTTTTAATAGTTCCACACCTGATGATAGCACTAAGTTGTGCAGAAAGCGCTCATGTTAAAACCTTTGGTGGATTCATACACCAATTTCACCCGAATATTAAAAAGATGGCCAGACAGAAAGGATCGAACAAAAACTTGTCAAACAAGAATTGCCCATTGAGTTCAACAAAACACACACACACACACATATATATATATAACAAGGTTTTGCATTAATAACCAAATCATTTAACTGTATTCCTGCTAGTGAGTATCACATTGTCAGTTTAATGAGGGTCTTATAATCTATACATATACAAAGCCAAAAATATCCCTTGTCCTTACTGTGATACTGGCATCTGACTATTCTGACCCTCACCCTTAGGGGTAATAGAAGAGATGATGCAGGGTTGATATCTCTGGGACCAGGCCCACCTCAAATCTTTTTGTTCTTACTTCCTGTTTGAAGGCAAGAATACAACTGAAGAACAGATGGCACTAACCCTTCAGATAACAATAATAATAGGACTTTATTTGAAGAGAATGAGTTCTGAGGTGAATAGATAGTGAATTTTGAAATACCACATCATACAGTTAAAAAATACCAAGAAAAGTTGATAGAGCTGTGGAGGGTATTTGGTAGGCAAAGAGGTGATATGGTAATAAAAACAGTGGTGCATTGACTTACGAGTTTAATTCATTCCACTTGAAACTCAAATTCGTTGTATATCAAATCAATTGAAATACAATTAAATGCTACAAATCTGTTCCAACCCTCACCAAAACACCAATTTTTAAATTAAGAAAAATAACTAATATATATATATATATATATTGATCTCTCGTTGATTTTCAACACATGAGTGTTCCTCCAATGAACAACCAACACAGTGTTTTGTTTATAGTGGTGAAGGCTTTGGCACAGTCGATAGGAAAAAATTGGTGCACAAGGAATGCCAAAAACCCAATCAATGACTGACCTCAGGATTTTTAATTCAGTATCCTTCTCCTAGACTGGGTACCTACCCAAGGTTTAAGAACCTAGTCTACCCTACTATTTTACCCATAGCTGGAGGGAGAATATATGGATTCATACCTTTCCTAACAGTATTAGCGCTATGTGAAATGCAAACAGCCTTGTCTAGGATTTGAACTCAGGTTGACAAGTCCATTTCCCATGATTCTAAGCATTATACCACATGCCTCCATATATATATATATATATATATATATATATATATATATATATATATATAAAATCAATGAAATAAACTGATATGCCATTAATCCATTGCAGTCCCCTGCAAAAAAAAAAGACACACTCATTTTTTTATATTTTTTTAATAAGAAAAATGGTACTGTATCGTATAAAAACATAATAAAATAAAATGTAATGAATTATTTGCTGTAATATATTTTAATGTTTATTCTTTTTTATAAATAATATTTTTCTGTGGCATAAATTTGGAAATATAAATGCTTTTAGTGAAGTTATTAAGTGTATCTGAAGCTTCCTTGTACCTCAAATTTAAGCTCTCAATACAACAAAAAATTGACCCAATGACAACCTTTAACTCAAAAAAATTGTAAATTAAGGTACTACTGTAGGTACTCTGAAAGGTCAAATTTTAAAAACCTAATTCTCAGCCCTTACAAGATGGTGTCAACCTTTACATGAGTAATAATCTTATAATGCTGAAATTCACGCATAATGTGAAATATGAAGAGCAACACTTAGCTCAAAAATTAATTCCATAAATTAATGATTTTGTGACTATAAATCAAAGGGGTGACCTGGGATTGACTGAGTTTATGTGAAGTAACTGAGTTTACTGTAAGTTTTTTGTTTATTTATTTGTTTAACTTATCTTTTCTGAAACTGAGATGAGAACAGCTTCAATGATTTATTGTGTGATGTAAGGGGGTAAGTGACGATTTCTACCCCTACTGAAATTCTCAATTGAATCAGACATAAAAAGGGGCGAAAAAAATAAAGACACCAACCCCCTTGCTTTTTTTTTTTTTTTTCTTTTTTTACCTTTTGGGTAGAAACCAAAAAAGAAATGGGTAAATTAGTGTCCAAAACAAAGATGCAGCCTGACTCGTCTAAAAGAATCTGACACTTCATCATTCAAGTTGTTTTGGGGGGAGAATTAATTATGTTTCTTCGTTATCCAAATTACCATGTGGGTGGTGCCAGTTTTTACCTTTTTTTTCTTTTTGCTTTATTTACCATTACCATTTTCTCTCTCTCTCTCTCTCTCTCTCTCTGTTATCGGTTGAGATTTTTTTTCTTTCTGTCCAGCCCTTATGCCTATATCTATTCACCCTCTTCCCTTTCTAAAAAAGTATTTAGGGGGAGGGGGTACTGAAGGACCCCAAACTGGGAAAGTGAATGTTCATTCCATTTGGTTCTTATAATCCCAGACTTGTCATTACCTACTGGAAATGAATTTTGTGATTTATCAGTTTCTGAGAATAGGGTGGGGATGGTGAGGTGGTGCTGGTTTATGGATGAAGATTGGGATGGATGCCTTGAGTTTATTTTTATTGTTTTAGAATAATTGCATTTCTTTTTGCTTCTTTTAACAAATTTTTATTTTTGTGAGCCTAGTGACTTCATCAAAAATTAAAACCCATTTTCACTTGTTTTTGTTGGTAAATTCTTTTATTTTCTTAGGTTTATTTTGATTATTTTTATCTTTATTTATTGAATTAACAAAAAAATCCATTCATCTTTTCTTTTCTTGCTTTTGTTTTAAATCTTTTAAAACATTGCCATTAATATTTCATTTAAATTGAAATATTTTTTTCTCTATCCCAAACATTCCAAGTGGCCTTTTTTTTTTTTTATAATTCATGATTATTTTTATTTTTTCTGCAGTTTTCTTTAAAAACAATTTTTTTTGATTTTAATATTTTTCTTTATACTTTTATAGTTATTTCCTGATTTCTTTTATTCTTTTTCCATCAACATTTAATTATTTTTTAAAAAAATTCACTTTCAACTTCAAAGTATTGTTTGAAATTATGTTCATTAAATTTCTGTCACTGTGCTGAAATATATTTTTAATTGAAAATTAAAAAGCAACTATTATTATTATGAAAATTTAAAAAAAAAAATTTCTACTTTGAATTACTATAAATTTTATTTTTAAAATCAAAAAAAAAAATTTTTTTAAACTATTAGTTTTATTATCAAAATTGAAAAAAACTTACTATTTTAAATTTCTATTAGTTTTATGTTGAACATTTAGAAAAAAAGATACTATTTTCAATTACTAGTTTTATGTGAACATTTAGAAAAAAATACTATTTTCAATTACTAGTTTTATAGTGAACATTTAGAAAAAAAGATGATTTTCAATTACTAGTTTTATGTTGAAATTTAGAAATAAAATGCTATTTTTCAATTACTAGTTTTATGTTGAACTTTAGAAAATTTTCAATTACTAGTTTTATGTTGAAAAAATAAAATGCTATTTTCAATTACTAGTTTTATGCTGAAAATTTAGAATAAAATGCTATTTTCAATTACTAGTTTTATGTTGAACATCTATTTTTAATTACTAGAAAAATTTAGAAATAAAATGCTATTTTCAATTACTAGTTTTATGTTGAAAATTTAGAAATAAAATGCTTTTTCAATTACTAGTTTAAAAATTTAGAAATAAAATGCTATTTTCATTACTAGTTTTATGTTGAAAATTTAGAAATAAAATGCTATTTTCAATTACTAGTTTTATGTTGAAAATTTAGAAATAAAATGCTATTTTAATTACTAGTTTTATTTTCTGAATGTTTGAGATGTCTTGATGATTAGTATTATCTGCATTATTCAGACTATCGGCCGAAACGTACATATAACAATGAAGATGATGACAATAGTCTGAATAACGCAGATAATACTACTAGTTTTATGTTGAAAATTTTAGAAAAATAATACTATTTTCAATTACTAGTTTTATGTTGAAATTTTTTTTTTAAATTACTAATTTAAATTCCTTTTTTTTTTTTTTTTTTAATAATTTTTACAATTTTTTTTTAAGTTAATTTCTTTTTGTTGCTTTTTCTTATTTCTCCACCTGTTTTTTTATTTTAATTTTTGTTTTTATATTTTTAGCTCCTTAATCTTTCTTTGGCTTAAAAACAATATCTAATAATAGCATCAATAAGTATGTCTTTCTGTTTGATTAGTTCTTCCATCTCAAACATAAGAAAATTTTGACTTTTTTGACTTTGAAAGCAAAATGAATTCTTTCACTATGTTTTGTATGAAAAAGATTGATACTCTATTTCATTTTGCTCTTTGGGTTGAATTCTATTTCTTAAGCTTTTTGTCCCTTCAAATTAGAGAATGCTTATTTATCTTCACAGACAGCTGGATTTGAACCATCACCTTAAGGTTTCACACAGACAACCACATGTCCGGCTAACACAAATATATTTTTGTTACATGTCAATTATACTTATCAGAATTGATGGGCTTTATTTCTTGATTTGGATTTTAAGAATTCTTATTTATTTATTTTATTTTTGCTGTTTTATTTTTTTTTTTTTTTTTTTTTTTTTTTTATTTTTTTTTTTTTTTTTTTTTTCACTTTTTTTAAATTTTTTTTTTTATTTTTCATTTTTTCTTTTTTTTTTTTTTTTTTTTTTTTTTTTTCAATTTATTTTCTATTTTTCCAGTTTTAGAAAAGATAATACGTTTGTCTAGATTTTAATTTTTTTTTCATTTACTTTTTGTCAGAATGTAAGAATAGATGGATTGCCATTGTGTCTGCTTTTCTAAAGAAAAAAAAGAAAAAGATCTTAATTATTTCTGAAGAATCCTTGCTAAAACCTTTCGTATTAACCTTTTAGTTTTAGCCTTACTTCATTCAAATGATGGATGATGTGATTTATGATGAGCTTAAGTTTTTAAAACTCTGATTTTGTGATAAAACTGTCACTGAATATATTTTCATTAGACTCCAATGTTCTTAATTCTAAAGTATGGAAACCTAAAAAGAAAAAAAATAATTATTTTCTTTTGCTTACCTCTCTATAGATTTAATTAGTATTGCTAGCAAAAATATCCTTAAAAAGTATGTTTTAATGTAATAGAATATATTAAATCAGAATAACAAAACTAAGAACACTTTTAAAAAGATTACTTATTATTTATTTATTTCTATATATAATTATTCATAGGGTTAGTATAGCTCAGTCAATAGAGCATCTAACTCATAACCGGGTTCAATACCAGCCCTTACCAACTCAGTGCAAGAGTAGCATGGCTTGAATCTGTGCAGTAAAATGGGGTAGATAATAGGTGTTGCACTCCACTTCAGATGCAAAAGCAATCTCCCTGGTATGGTACTAGCAAAAAGAGGATAGACTCGCTTGGTGTCTGGTTGGTACTGACAATAGGGCACCATCTACTTATAAATAATTATATATAGGATTGCTGTTATTAAAAATTGATTGCTATCAATTCAATAATACGCTTCACCTTGCGGTGTTTAATGTTTAGTGGACTGCAATATTGTGAGTTTGGAGTCCAGTTGTGCCATTACGTTCACTTTTGGACTACTACTCTTGGGAAAGGTATGAACATGCTCATCCAAAGAGCTATGGGTTAAATATACCAATACTGTTCTTTTACAAGGATGGAGTCGGCATTAAATAACCCACAAGGTTGATATGCCATTAAACAAATTTACCAAAAGAGGCTCCACCTTGTTGGCTGGGGCAGTAGAATACACTGACTGTACCTCTGCAAATCCCTTCAATGGGGCTATCTGTTGGCCCTTTGACATGTGATGTTTAAAGATGGAATCCTGCTGGCTGTGCAGTCCATGACATGCAACACTCCACTTTGGTTCTTACTAAAGTTAGATGGGCAGTTGGACAGACCATCTTTGATCAGTTGGCTGGTCATGGCAATCCCTAACACCTATATGATTGTTCTGATCCTATTGCTCTGAAGGCAAACACCCAACCCTTTTTATCATATATGTACTAGAAGTTGGTGGCCGAGGGTCTTGATGTCCTGGTTAAACTGCCTTTAGTAGTATAATTCAGTTCTGGAGTACCCCTTTATTGTCATTACTCCCAGGTCCACGCTGATCTACAGAGGTAGTACCTGTTAGAGTCCTATCTTGGGATTAAATAGAAAAAATCCGTTTCAATAAAAAAAAATTGAGATTAAAAAATAATTATTAAATACTCAACAAGAATGAATAAAACAACAAATAACCCAACAAGAGTTGTAAAATCCAACCAGCCAACAGTTGATTAAAAGTTTGAAATAAAAAGGAAAAGAAAAAAAGGAATATAGTATTTTGAAGCTTTTTTTTTTGTCGTCATAAGAAGTGAGAATTGATATGTTAAGTTTATTTTATTATTATCTGCGTTATTCGGACTATTGTCTCCATCTTCATTGTTATTTGTACAACGTTTAGGCCAATATGCCCTCTGGCCTTCTTCAGGTATTTCTTGTTGGACTCTTTTCGAACTCGGGAACTTTCTTGTTGTAATCGGGAGCCATCACGGAACTTTGAACCTAACCCTTTATTTAGTTCACGGGGGTATCCTGTTCTCATTCCGCTAACCATAGTTGGGGTAGGAGTTATGTTAATTATTTTTCTAACTGCCTTCACTCAGGATTGAACTCGGGTTCCAGAGATAACTGTCACTTAGAACTGTCTTAGCCTAACTACCGTATCCACTAGGCCATGTGTCCAATTGGACATATCGGCCGAAACATTGTACAAATAACAATGAAGATGGGGACAATAGTCTGAATAACACAGATAATACTAATCTTCAAGCCTCATCTCAAACATTCAGAGAAATATTATTTTATTATATTCCACCTGGTTTAGTGTTCTTTTGTAATTTAATAAAAAATAAGCAATCAAAAAGATAAACTAGAGAAAATTGATAATGAAAATGCCTTAACAAATTCAGATAAAATAAATGTCTTTGTACAAAAATTATGAAAGTTTGTAATTTCTAAAATGAGGAATTATTTTCTCTTATTATGATGGAGATTCGGTGTTTGTTTGTCTGTAACCAAAACTCCATCACTGCTTACATCACAATACCATCAGGAAATATGTAAGTTTATCAATGAGTATTTAATTTATATTCAGAAGCATTAATACATAACATAGATAAATCTTATTTATTAACAATGTCTCTATGAAAATCTGAGATGGATTTGCCTCAAAACAGCCCATATTATTTGTGCATTTTAAATCTTGCAATGTGTCTGATATATCACTAAGAAATAAAGGTTTACATGATATATGATATGGTTAATTTGCCTACTAGTTTTAACAAGTAATCATTTGGTTTTATTGATTTCTAATATTGTTTTATTCCACAACATATTAATGAAAATAAGTGTAATTTTTTAATATGAATTCTTATTTAATTTTGTTAGTCTTTTTAATATAATATATTTCATTGCATTAAAACTTAAATACTTACACCTGGAGGGTGCATATTCTTGTTAGTAATAAATAATAAACTAATTTACTTACTTTCCTTTTGAATGTTGTTTGTTTCTAGTTAGATTTTAGTCATTGTGCCCTTTACTTTTCTTCAGGTATCTATTATATTTTATGTTTTTAGATTTTTCAACAGAACATCTTTTCTTCAATTCATAAGTTTAGACAATTCTCATTTCATTGTCTTTGTTATTTGTAGGGAAATATCTTGCACTATTTAGTTCTTGATTATTTTTGAAAAATGTTTAAAAAAAAACTATAATTGGTTTTTACTTTTTTCTTTTTAATTCTTTTTTTTCTTTTTTCTATTTGTCTTTAGCTTTCCCTTTCTCTTTTTCTTTTCTTTTTTCTTTCTTTTCTTTTTCTCTTTTTCTTTCGTTTCTCTTTTTCTCTTTTTCTCTTTTCTTTTCCTTTTCTCGTTTTCTTTTTCTTTTTCTTTCTTTTTCTTTTTCGTTTCTTTTCTTTCTTTTCTTTTCTTTTTCTTTCCTTTTCTCGTTTTCTTTCTTTCCTTTTCTCGTTTCTTTTTCTTTCCTTTCTCGTTTTCTTTTTCTTTCCTTTTCTCGTTTTCTTTTTCTTTCCCCTTTCTCGTTTTCTTTCCCCTTTCTCGTTTTCTTTCCCCTTTCTCGTTTTCTTTTTCTTTCCCTTCCCGTTCTCTTTTCTTTCTCTCTTACTCAATTTATTTCCTTTCTATTTCTCTAGACACCCCTCTACATGTTCTTTTAGTTTCTATAACTTTCTATTCAACTATCCAACAGCTTCCTTACTAATCAACAATAGTACACAGCCTAATGGTTGATGAAGAGCAACCCACCCCCAAAGCCCATGACAACATGCTCAACACCCTAACACACCCTCTGGAGTGCTGCTACTTAAGTGAGCTGTCATATAAGATGATCATAAATGATTTCACCTTCAACCAGAGACTCCGCCCCATGGACCAAAAAAAAAAATCTCCAATGGTGAAATAAATGGAATTTCAGAATCTCTCTTGAACCAGGCATATTCTTTGTCATTCTTAGGGTCCTCTTGTCTATCTTGTTTTAATTTTTGTTTTCTTTTTGTAATCTATGTATATCTTTACTGTTTCTTCATATCGTGGGATCTATTACAAATTGGTTTTATCAATTTTAGTCGGTTTCATCTCTCATGTTTTTATATAAATCCAAGTTTTTTTTGTTTCATATAGAACTTTCTCAAACATAATAATCTATTTGCTATCATCTATTTAGTATCTATATACCTAACAAGCTATCACATTTAGCATGTTCTATCTGACCTTAGACCTTTCCCCCTACTTTGGCATTTGTCAGTCTTGCATAGTTGTTTATATCTACAACTTATTATAATGGATTGTGTGTTTGTCTGTTGGTAACCGAAACTATATTACTACTCAAGTCATAATTCTCTTAGTTATAAACCTCAGTTATTAATAAAATTGTTATACATTATTAATACTGTTGGTCTTATCTACATACTAAGTAAAAAAGTAAAGTCGTCGGGGTGGCCTAATGTCAGTATCAGCTAATCAGCGAGAGTCTATCCCCTTTTCATTAGCGCTTGACAAAGGAGATTGTTTTTGCATCTGAGGTGGAGCGCCACACCTACCATCAGCTCCTTAACATGCAATTGTATTTATATATACAAAATAGTGGTTTACAGTGTGAACGGGAAGGTTAATTTGCATAATGATATTAAAAATTTGATTTTTTAAAATATGATCTTAGTATTATTGATTTCTAATTGTTTAAAAAACAAAAATCTCGCGGATAAATCTTAAAAGAAATTTATTAACAAGAAGAAATAACAGTAATTTTATTCTTTACTTCCTATTTTCACAAAATAGTTAAATTAGGAAAATTCAGCAATGAAAGACTAGAGTGATGGAAGAGTAAGCTTCAGTTGTATAATCTTCTGATTAACCCCCCTCTCTTTCAAATCTTTTTATCTGTATTCTTATTTAGTTTAATTAGCCAATCTGATTTTATATAATATTTTATTAAATTCAAGCTTAAATACTTGCACTTGGAGTGTGCATATATTTGCTAGTATTTTTAGAGGCTGATCCACGTTCTCTCTTTCTCTCTCTCTCTCTCTCTCTCTCTCTCTCTCTCTCTCTCTCTCTCTCTCTCTTCTCTCTCTCTCTCTCTCTCTCTCTCTCTCTCTCTCTCTCTCTCTCTCTCTCTCTCTCTCTCTCTCTCTCTCTCTCTCTCTCTCTCTCTCTCTCTCTCTCTCTCTCTCTTTCTCTTTCTCTCTCTCTCTCTCTCTTCTCTCTCTCTCTCTCTTTCTTTCTCTCTCTCTCTCTCTCTCTCTCTCTCTCTCTCTTTCTCTCTCTCTTTTTCTCTCTCTCTCTCTTTCTCTTCTCTCTTTCTCTCTCTCTTTCTCTCTCTCTTCTCTCTCTCTCCTTCAATGCAAACTTGTTTTCTCTGTTCCTATCTGAATGTGCTGAATGAGACACATGGTCAGTTTTTTTAAGAGGAGTAAAGCTGGTTTGAATTTAGTTTTCCTTCTCCTACACCAGTTGCCATAACAATCTCTCTTTCACTCTAATTTGACATTTCTCAGTTTTTCCCAGTCTGTTCACATCTATGTATTTATTCTTCGAGGCTGATCTTTCTCTTTAAAAAAAATTGAATATCTATCTTGAATTAATGAAACAAATGTCATTGGCACAAAATAACCCAACAAGGGTTGACATGCTGTAAAATATAACCGAACCAAATGTTGTGTAATATTCTATATGCAAATTAAACAGGATTTCTTAGGGTTCAGCTATTTGTTGTTTTTTTTTTTTTTAAGAAAAAAATTTGTTTGCTTTTTTTTTTTTCTTGCCCTCTTCTCCAGGCACACACAAGACTTATCTCTTCATATGTCAACTAGCCACCCACCATATTCTCTTATTTTCTCCTTTCTGTGTAAATCTTTTCTTTCTCTTGTCCAACTATTGTTTAAGCTCATTCTCTCTTTTAATCCCTCCCCCTTTCGTTTAATTCTTTCTCTTCCTCCCCCTCCACTCTATATTCTCATCTGCTTTGTCTACCAATTGTTTTTCCATCTCCAGTGAATCCTGTCCATTGATTGGTTTACTTGTATCCTTCAACTCTCACTATCTCCTTTTTTGTTTGTATTTCTTTGAATTATTTATTTTCCCCTTTTGTCCTTTCATTTTAGTCTTTCTTTATTCTTTCTTTTTCTCTTTTATTCTTCCCCATTAGATATTTATTAGCATTCTTGTGTACTCCTCTCATTCTTCTCTTTTCATTAATACCTTCTCTCTGCTTTCTCAACTTCAATGCCTCTTCTCTTTCTCTTCTTCTTTCTTCCTATCTTTATCCCCCCTCTCTCTCTCTCAATCTTTTTCTTTTTCTTTTATCTTGTATTGTGAATGATTCAAAATTTTCCTTTTTAATCCATATGGAATTCCTTAAATTGATTTTCTTCCCACCCTGGTATCTCTTAATCTTCTTAGAAGTGACAATAAATCCCACAATTCTATCATTGGGCCAAAGAAGAGACAAAAATATATTTTTTATTCAAAGCAAATTTCGTCTATAACATAAAATTTTGTCTATTCAGAAGTGACCAACCAATGTGACAAATCAAGTATCACTGAGTTAAATGAAAAAAGTGTACAGAGGAGCTTGTCTGGTAAATTCATCTGTATTGTGTAGAAAATTCATTGTCGGTTAAATAATCATATGGTAAAAAAAGTAAGTAAAGTCGACGGGATAGCCTAATGTTGGTATCAGCCAGACAGTGAGGGAGTCTATCTCCTTTTCAATAGTGCTAGACCAAGGAGTTTGTTTTTGCGTCTGAGGTGGAGCGCCACATCTACCATCAGCTCCTTTACCGCACAGATCCCTGTGCTACGCATATGTTGAGTTGGAGAGGGCCGGTATCGAACCAGAAACCTTGCGATTCCTAGGCAACGGCTCTACTGATTGAGCTATCAAGGGTAATATATCCATAGCTAAATTCAAAATTTAATCATTGCTTTTAAGAATTCAATAAAAAGGGGTTAGAAAAATCCTATATAATATATCTAGTAACCCCTTTATGAGTTGGGTGCTATGCAAGGTCTATTTCTTAAATGGAGTTTAAAAGGGTTAAATTCAATTTTCGTTCTACTACACTGGTTACCAAACCAAGACTAAAGAGCATAGACCACCCTACTATTACTCATAGCTGGAGGGAGAATAGTTGGAGTCATACTTTTCCCAAGGATATTGGCACAATGTGAAATGCAAGCAGCCTTGTACAGGATTTGAACTCTGGTTACCGTGTCCATTTCATATGACAATAACCATTACACAACAAACATCTCCATAAACACTATATTATAAATACAATGGAGGTGTGTAATATAATGGTTAGTTATAGGAAATGGACTCGTCGATCCGGGTTCAAGTCCAGGACAAGGCCGTTTGCATTTCACATAGTGTTAATACCTTTGGTAAAGGTATGCATCCAACTACTCTCCTTCCAGGTATGGGTAAATAGTAGAGCAACTGGGCTTTTGGCTAGGTAACCAGTCTAGGAGAAGGAAAATTCTGAATTCAAACCTGTTAAACTCTATTTAAAAAATTGAACTTGTGTTGCATCCTGCTTGGGTGGATGGTTTTATATATATATATATGGATATATATATATATATATATATATATATATATATATATATATATATATCACACACACACACACACACACATGGATGGTGGATGGTTTTATATATATATATATATATATATATATATATATATATACCATGGATGAGCGAGATTGAAGCTGTATTTAACAAGATAGAAATGAACAATGAATGGAACGTCAATATTTTCAGAATACAAGATGTGTCAAAAACTACAAAAAACATCGATACTTTTTTGACATACCTTGTATATATATATATATATATATATATATAAAACAATTAAACTGATAAAATGAATTTACCTGCAATGAATTTGTGATGGATTTACCTAGAATTGTAGGCAGAGATGGAAGGGGTGTTCATTTGGATTATTCTCTTGAAATATAACCTTTTGCCACCCTTAAATTTCCCCTCTCTTTCACTCTATTCTTCTTTTTAGTAAATTATTCTACTTTTACTCTGTGCTCAATTCTCTCTCTCTCTCTCTCTCTCTCTCTCTTCTCTCTCTCTCTCTCTCTCTCTCTCTCTCTCTCTCTCTCTCTCTCTCTCTCTCCTGCTCTTAGAAATTTTTCTATTTTCTGTGGCATGTGTCACTGGAACGAGACAGCTGTTTCATGTTTATCCATTTTCCAATATAACTGTCTCCTTTTCTACTTATACAAAAAAGAAGAGCTAACAGCTAGTAATAATTATGAAATTAATATCTCTGATATGATGCTGATGATGGTAAAAAGATGGCATTGTTATTTGGAATATGATTCTAAGCTTAAATAGGCAAATTTCACAAAATAGCAAATATCACCTGTATTGGAAAAAGACAAAACTGTAAATCCTGAATGAAACAAATTAGCTCAGAAAAAAGGGAAAATAAAAAGTGGAAATATAAGATATATAATTATCGTATACAAACCTGAGCATTATACACATAAATATGTGTACAAACGTGAGCATCATATATTATATATATAGATATATATATACACAAAATAAAACGCAAGCAATATTTAGTGACAAAAACAAAATTTCGATGAGTAATAACATACTTGATAATAGTTCAGAAGAGAACTGAAAGTACTCGGATTGCAAATGAAAAGACAGTTTATTCACTCTTAAGATGACAACATTAAAGAATTGTTAGTAAGATTGAAAGTAAAAAATGTAAAAAAACACAAAATAACTACATATCAGTAATGATTCCGTTATTTTCAACAAAACTTAAAAAACATACACACACACGTTATTTTCAACAAAACTTAAAAAACATACACACACACA
The DNA here is from genome assembly GCA_023376005.1 of Doryteuthis pealeii. NCBI lineage: Eukaryota > Metazoa > Mollusca > Cephalopoda > Myopsida > Loliginidae > Doryteuthis > Doryteuthis pealeii. The sequence continues at coordinate 11,644,205 of CM042160.1, forward strand.
TACATGCACAAACACAAACGCTCGCACGTAAGCACTGTTAAAATACCACACACTTACAGATCAACGTATTATGTGTGTGACCAGTTACTACGCGTACGCAACCTTTATAAACACTCTCATACATTCAATTGACTTTCACATACATACACACATCATTTTATCCAATCATACGCATCCCATGTCTATTGAATTTTTCGATTTTCCTTACATTTGAAACATCTTCACCTGATGATTGCATCGCATGAAACCAATATGGTTGTGAATGTTCCTTTGTCACCTAATAAATAGATATGTAAAACCTTTATATATTTATCTTATTATATTATATAACAGCTCTATTTTATATTGAGCACTCTACCAATAATACTGCCTTTGGTACACCATTCCAGCAAAGCTGAAACAGTGACCATCTCACACACTATATATATATATATATATATATATATTCACAAACATGACAATTAACTATACATATAAAAACATAATGTGAATTATATGTACATTATATAATATATGCCTACAAACGGGAAAATTATATATAAACCTACATAAAATTATATATAAATTTACAAACTATTTCATATTATAATTCTAAAAGATACCCTGCGGAATTATCATGAATCCTGTTATAATAGCGGTCACCTTCAGCTCTTTGAAAGCAATTGATACATTTTTTTAAATCATTTCGTAATAAACAAAATAAGATTTTTAAAAAACAGCCACCAAAAAAAAAAAAAGGGCAAAAAAATAAAAGATTAATTTATCTTGCTGTTTGCTGAAGGTGAAATTATGTAACATCTCATTGATGAACACTTGCTCTGCAATATGGTATTAATAATGATTCTTTTCGTTGGCAATGTGCCTGGTCAAACACCCACTGTGAATAAAGTATTCTGTTGCTTTTTCCCAGGTCTCCTCTTACCTGTCTTCATCATCATTATAATCATCTACTGACAGCATCCCCGACCATATCACAAGATCTTCTAAAAATACACAAATTGCTCCTTTGATAGCAATTAGAATCCCTCTGTAGAAACATGCCAGAAGGTACATTTGGCTATACCAGTAGATTCCCTATATAGACAAATCACTGTTCACCCCTCCCCAAGACCAAAACACTCCTGCTGTATGCATTCTAGATATTTCTTAAGATTAGCTTAGTCTGGCACAAGGCCAGATGTGGACTAAATCGAGCAAGTAAGATTGTGTTACAAAATTCATCCACGTTGGGAGTTTGTACTTACCTAGAAACCAACATTTAAAATGCTGTCTTTTTTTTCTCGTTTTGATATTTAAACAGAAATTATTTCAGTAATTTAAATGTTCACACACACACACACACACACACACTGTGTATGGGAGACGC